>OY979706.1:57160304-57868887 GCA_963855925.1 Inga laurina
ATAATGTCAGAAAAAGAGCAAAGTTTACTCTTCAGTGTATGCAAGCTCTTGTTCGAGTTCAAACTCGGCTATGTGAACAGCGAGCTAAGAAAATTTCTCAACATGGAAGCTCTGGTTCTAGACTGAGTGATTCCTCCAATGCATGGGTGTCACATTTAACTGACATCGAGTCCATTGTATGTTTCATCCTTCAACATTATTGTGTTCTGAAAGATATGCCAGTTCTATATCTGATGTTTTATTTACTCTTCTGCAGTACTGTAGAGATGATGGAGTACAAACCATAGAAAAGATTCGAGCTTCTCTAAAGAAAACCAAGGAAGTTTCCTCGAAACGAGAAGAGGACCTGGCCGATGCTTTCTCTCAACAGGTTTAGCCAGTTTCATAAACCTTTGTTTTCAGTTTCTTAACCTGAAAAATTATTAGTACTGTCACGACACTGGCCAACTTGTTGCTTTATGTAACTAGATATGGAGAACTTGCGCGGACCCCAGTGCCAGTGAGGGAGAGGCAGAGGAAATCTCTAGATGGTCTGATCCATGGATTGGAACAGGAAGAAGGAGAAGCTTGAACAGAGATCAAAGCACAGGAAGATCCACGTCTGATCAAAGAGACCCTATCAAAATAGTTGAAATAGACACTTTTAGACCTTACTCAAACACATGTTGTGGATATAACTACAAGCCTCAGTTCAATTCTCCACTTAGAAGCCATACGCTTGCTTTGTCTTCACCAATGCATAGAGCCCACTGTGAGGCCTCTTTACAGCCCCAAATAGTGACACCATCACCTAGAAAGATGAAGCAGAATCTTCTTCAGGCACATTCATCATCAGCGAGTCCTCGTTGCACCACGGAGCCCATATATTCAGTGCAAGACGGTTCAGTGCCTAACTATATGGCTGCCACTGCTTCTGCCAAGGCTCGGCTTCGCTCAATGAGTGCACCAAGGCAGAGGACTTCAAGCCCACAAAAGTAGCAACACTGTAACACTCAAGTATTTGATTCTATTAGTGTTTGTTGTCCAACATTATTTAGCTCAAATTGTACAACCTTATTAATTGTAGTACAGATGAATGATCTCAATCTAACAATTGAGATTTTTTTTTTCTTTACTTAGTTAACTAGCATTAATGTGGTGGTGCAGAGGAATATGCTCCGTTCCTCTATAGTATGTAGACCCATTCCGCGACTAGAAAAGAACAGGGTCAATAGAAGCTTTTTAGGTGAGGTGGGTTTTTTTTTTTTTTTTTTTTTTGAGGAAAAAAATTCTAATCTTGTTGCATGAAGTGGGTATTTTTGTGTTCGCATTCATATTCCTCTTTTACAGCCTTTTGCAGAAGATGGTATTGGTTCCTTCCAACTTCAGGCATGTTGCGTTACTAGTAAATTTATGCTTTGACAGGTTCTTTAATCCACAGTTTTCAAGAAAGGTTTTATAGGAGTAAAAAAAAGAGAGAACAAGCATGTATGGGTCAAAATTATTGATTTCATCATCTGCTGACCACAGATAATTGAAATCTGAGCCTTCGGTATACCCAATAATTATCATCCGCCTGCTGCTCATCGAAGAGTATTTAGAACCAGTTTTGTTCCCAACTTCACCAATAAAGTATTCATATTCAGGAATGGAGCTTTGCGCTGGGAACAAAAAACGTATGGCAAGATAAACATTGATCTTAATATTTTCAAAACCTCAAGAAAACGAGGGTCTCGAGCTTCCTCGATAGAGCACCTTTTTTTTAATAACTTTACGAGGAGGATGGGACCCTCCTGATTCTGCTCGAACAGGACATAATTCTCTATAGGCTTCGACATGATCACCCCAATTTGAAGCTGTCGAGGAAGTTCATGTCCCCCTTGAAATAACCAACTCAAAAGAAACAGTAGTAGTAACTCCACTTAATGAAAAATTGAAATGATAATACACCTTTTTCTTCTTCGGCCATTGGTAGGACCAAAAGTACCAAGTCCTTGACACGCCCCAGCTCTGTGTCCACCCACCCCTTTGGTTTCGTGCAAAAGATAAAGGAGAAGAAAAAAAAGGTGCGGGAGAGAATTTAGTGGTTTCCAGATTTCAACATATCCAAACAAGATCTCAAGGGTGGCACGTATTACCCAAAGGCGTTAAATATTTGACACGTTGCATTGAAAGGACAAACAATCATAGTTATTGGGTTGTTGCCCAAGAAGGAAAAAAGATTCGATCTTGGATTAACTAATGGGAGATAGCAGGGAACAAAAAAGCCAAAAAATTTGAGAAGTATTCTTGAAGATAATTTTTCCTTGTCGAAGGTTCAGGATGAAAGGGCGAGTTGACCTAGTCCATGTCAAGTTCCCTCGGACGAAACATAAATAACCGCACAGAACGGTCCCCCCAAGAGATAACATACCCACCTGAAAAACAGAACACGGCCTCTTCTTCTTCACAGTAATATTAAGCACAAGTTGCAGATTTTGTGAGTATACAAAACACCCAGAAAATCTGTAAGCTAACTAAATAGCCAAACAAATCAAAGATTACATAATACTTGATAACATCCCAAATTAAAGAAGCTCAACTTAAAGAAGACACCCTAATTTGCTTTATTGAACAAGAGCAAGGCAAACTCAGAATTGGCCCTTGAAGATGCCACTGTTGGGCTACTATTGCTACTACAATCAGACATGGATCCCAGTGTTTTCTGCAAAACCCCAGATGGAGATGACACCACTGTTGCCAGGGGACTGCCAGATTCGGCATTTGTTATCACCGGAGACGGTGGATTGGAGGCGGCCTCGGTGGCCGAAGCCACCGCGCTTGGCCTAAGAACCTCAGCCAGGGGACCCCCAGGTGTTGTTGAACCGGCCCAGGGTGCAGCAGGAGGAAGCCAATTAGAAAGATGGGTTTTGTTGCCATTTTCTGTGTCTCCATCAGGCTCCATTAGGCCTAAACCCATGTGAATAGAACCCATTTCTTCATCCCCCACAGAGCCACCACCCATTGATAAATCAAGAGAAGAAAGGGGCAGTTTAGCATTTGAGGAAACAGGGCTTTTGCTGGTGTTGCCATTGTTGTTTTCCACTGTTTCTGCATTAGACCAAGCATCAATGAATCCTCTGGGTTTTAGGGACTCTAAATTCTCCATGGGAAAGAGAGGATTAACGAACAGAGAGCAACGTCTGTTTTGTTGGTCCAGTTCTGAGTTGAAAGACGCATAGGAACTCAGATACAGAACATCTTCGTAACTTGAAATGGTGGCATTGTTGTTGTTGTTGCAGGGACTCTGTTTAATCAGATCAGCTTTAGCTTGCATCAGAGGCTGCCATTCTTGATCTGAAGCAGCCATGGAAATGGGATCTCCCTTCAGCATCCAGTCCAAGCCCCTTCATTTCACACGTTTAAATCAAGTCAAGTCTATTGTGACAGAACAACATCAAATACAGCTTTTTCTCTGCGCCTACGACTCAGAACAAGGAATAAGACATTTAACTACAAACATTTCCTTTTTGTCCAGGATACACACACATATTAATATTAAAGGATTAAAGATCAAGGGATCACAGTCATGTTCTCTATGAGGAAAAAAAACGTAACCTTTATAAATTTCTTTTCTTAAAATTTCTGACCAACCAAACAGATGTGCCTGATCTCAAAACCAAAGCCCAAGGAAGAGAATAAGGAAGAATCAATCAACCTATCAAGAAAAAAAGTTAACAGTAACCAAACTGAAAAACTTAAAGTCATCCTCACCCACCTGGGTTGGCTATCAGATGGCACAGAAGCCAAAGATCTAAAATTAGCTGCTTTGACACCATACTTGTCTAGAGAAAGGGAAGATTCATGATATGTCTGACCGCTAGTAGTAGACTGAAGAAACTGAGAAGAAGATCCACCATTTGTGATGGTGGGACCAGAAACAGCCACAGTAACTGCAGATGCAGGATAAGGATGATGAAAACCTTGGCGAGCCCTTTTGTTTTGCAGGTTGTTGTTGTTATCGGTGGTGGTGGCGGCGCCGCCGCCGTCCGTCTGAACTTCCACAGGCTTTCTTGAACGGGGACGACCTCTGTGCATATGACGCTCACAGTACTTGTGGTTAGGAGCCACATCTCTAGAACATCTCCATTTTTTTCCATCAGTTCTCCTGCACCTCCCTGGCTCTGGATCAGTGCTGCTACTAGACAGCCTCAGATTAAAACCACCATCAACTGCTCATGAGAAAAGGCAAAGATATCACTGATAAGCCAGACTGAACCGACATCATAAAGATATGAACTTTTGAGATATTGCAAACAATGAAGACAGCAGAAAAAGGCACAATGAACAATACACAGAGATACAAACAGTGAGAGAGAGAGAGAGAGAGAGGGTCATACAGGGAGAGCAAGAAGCAGAGGTGAGCGCAGTGGGGATTAGGAGACTACGAGGAACCGGAACAGAGGCCATCATGTACTTGTAAATCATAGCTTGCCTTTCAAGTTCCTTCCATTGAGCATTTGTGAAAGGGAATCCTAAAGAAGCCGCCATCGCCCCTATTATGTACAACAATCACAGCCAAAACACACCACACAAAGCATCAGAGACTCAGACACAAACACAGCACCACCCTCATCCTCTCTTCTCTCTCTTCTGACTCTCATCCTTTTTTTTTCCTTTTCTCTTTCTTTTATACTATTTTTCTATGGAGCAAGAAACCCCCAATAAAATATAAGCAGGAGTGAGTGAGCTTTGACCAGAAGGAAAATGAAATGAACACAAACCTGGGGATTTGAAAGCAGGGGAAGTGGAAATGTCAAAAGGCTGCAAAGTTCTAACAGCAGCACCCCCACTATGAACAGCTGCTGCAGCAACAGCGGCAGGAGAAACAGAAGCTCCACTAACAAGATCGTTTATATTATTATGATGATGTTGATGATGATGAGTCATATTATTATACATAGTAGTAGACACAGAATAAGTCGTGGTGGGACCATCGCCATCACCACCACCCCCAGCACAGGAATCGTTATCAAATGGCGATAATGGACGGTGGTGGTGATTATGAGGCACCATCTTCATCATCATCTGTCTATCTCTTACTAGCGAATCCTTCAACAAACACTCTTTCACTCTTCCTTGTCTTACACGCCAGATTCCCCCACACAACTCAGCCTAATCAAAATCACCCCACTTTTCCCTAATAGGAAACCACGCGCTACACCCAACTTTTGAGGCAAAGCAAACTAATCAACCCTGTTCTAGCAGTGCTAATAACACTCACACCACACCGGTACGACTACTACGAGTAATCTCTCTCTCTCTCTCTCTCTCTCTCTCTATTTCTCTCTCTGGTATTGGTAGTAGTTGGAAGAAGGTTGGGGTGGGGATTTAGGATGATTGAGGGATGGGGTTGCCGCCATTCTCGGCCTTTGCTTTGCTTCCATGCTTCCAACATTCGCACCACACACTAGCAGACAAATGAGTGAAAGTGACTCCATCTTTTTTCTCTCTCTCTCTCTTTCTCTCTCATCATTATTGTGGTATCTATCATTTTCCTTCCATACCCGCCTCAAGATTTTACAAGATACTCCCTCCAATCCCTAGGAGCTGTACCTTCGCTGTTGTTTGTAACGCCCTCCGTTTTGGTTCTTTAACGTTTCACACACTCTTCACCCGAACATGGTAATAGGAATGGTAAATGTAGAAGAAATCAGAATAAGCTTCCATTTCAAGACTTCAAGTGCTATTGTGCTAGCTTAGCTACATATTCCTGCCATATTCAGTGTTGCTTCAACTTCAATTCCTTTCACGGATTTCACTTGCAGTTTTGCAGTGGCAACAAAAGCAAGTACCATTCCTTGCTACTGCCTCTATACTTGTCTTTGGTGAATGGTGTATGACTATTGTACAACATGAAAATACGTAATGGATATAAATGGTTATCATACGCTACTGTGTGTTTTGGGAATGTACCAACTACCAGGCAGCAGCAATTTGCGGAATATTCGTTTGCAAAAAGGTTGGGCTGAGTCGCTGAGAGCTGCTTTGCGTGTCCGGAGGCTTTTCATTTCTCAAATCAGATGTGTATGGAGCTTGTATTGGGAGAATGCTGTTATTGTTGAGTGATTTTTATCAGTTTAGTTAAGCTTCAAGTTATGATCTTCTGATATTTGATTCAAATTGAATAATTCATTGAACAAATTTGTAATTACACATAACGCAAGTATTTTTTTTAAGAAAATTCGAATTGATGTTGCAGAAGGGCAGGGAAAATTCTTTATTTTAGTATTTGATGCTCATATGGCTGGATGTATGATCTTTAGAATTAGTAATTTGTATAAAAAAATGTGTGTGTGTATTAGTTTTACAGGTATTCATTTAATCATCCATATTATAAACTACTCCTCAATTAAAATTATTTTAATAAGTGCAATTAACAAGAATGAGAAAAAATCCTATTTAAATCCAGCTAAAATATCAAAGTTCAAATTCAGACTTCTACTTTTAACGAAGTCTATATCAGATCAAAAGGCCTACACTTTAACAAATTCAGTCCGAGGTGATCTACTAAATGTTCTTAGAAGACCAGATTTTCCCCATGTAGTTAAAAAAATTGAAAATAGGTGTGTGCTTAATTTTGTTTTAATTTTTTTAAAAATATTTTTTTGATATTTTCTCTGCTTTAAACATCATGAGTATCATCTAAAAAAAAAAAAAAGATTAACTTTACGATTTCGTAGATCTCTTTGGCCTGATCAATGCATCTTCAAGATTTAATCAATATCACATTTTCATTGTATAAGTGTTGATTTGGAAAAACTTATTTTTGGGTAATAAGTACTTATAAATGGTGATTCACAATATACGAGGTAAATATGTAAGAGAAATTTTATCTCAGCTTGCGTAATAGCACTTATATTCAAAAAATAAGTGTTTCCAAACATGCACTAAATAAAAAAGAACTAAAAAGCTATAATTGAATTGAGGAAAAGTTTACCATTTATGTGATCACTTCGTTGAGCTTAAGATTCATCATGGTTAGTATAGATGCAAATCATCATATGCTATTATTATCTTAAGGGTTACTCGTTCAATTTTAAACCAAAACAATGATAAGTGAATAAATTGAATCACGAATAAGAGATTTTTTTTTTTTTTCAGATGAATAAGAGATTATATATTATATACATGTAAGAATACCATTTAAAATATTACCATTCCTTTGTTTCGTGAATTCTCCTTGCACTAAATGTATAATGAGCCCCCTATTCCTAGAGAAAGATTGAAGATGAATTAATTAGCATAAACCTGATTAGCAAGATCATAAAATTAATCTTAACATATATCAGAAAATTCCATAAATCTTTAATTTTTTATCATATATTATTTATCTTAATTTTTCAATTGTTTTATTAGGAAAAATCCCAATTGAATTTAGTTGAAATAATCATTACACCTACTTTCAATATTCTTTTTTAACTATAGAGGGGCATTCTGATCTTTTAATAAGATAAAAAAAAATTCTTAATAAGGTCTCTTGATCTGATTAAGAATTTGTTGAAAATATAAACCTAGATTTAGATTTTAGTATTTCAGTTAGATTTAAACAGAACTATCTCTAAAAATAATGTGAAGAATAAATTTGTGAGACCGTTTAAATATTTTTATTTAAAATTAAAATAAATAACTCTACTAACTTACATTTAAGAAAGCATGAAAAAATGAGTATGTCACTGCCTTTCATCCTTCCCTCCCATTTTGTCCCAACCAACCAGAGATGAGAGGAAAAAGAGGGACCCCAAACAGCGTCGTTTGAGTGTGGAAGTTGTTCCAAATATTGGGCACCAAAAATTGTTGAGACATATTGGCTAAATGAAGTTTTACAGACCATAAAATAGTAATTTTAGAAGTTATTTTTTATAGAATAAGATAAAATCTTTTTTATATACTCATTTTATAAATTATAAAAATTATTCTCTAAAAAATAATATAAACATGCACTACTGTCGTTGGGCCCCAATCGATTTCCGAGAGAGGCAAGGCAAAGGACAAAAATGCTAACAAATATAGTTTGTTGAGTTGAGTGTGATACATTTTCCAGGTGGGACTAATAAGAAATGTTTCCTACATTCATTAGATAGAGAATATCAAGAACTAATTCTTGTTGAATAGCGATAAGATGCAATGAACATTATATTCTAATTTTTATATGAATAACAACAAATAAATCATAGGTACTTATCATTTTATCAAGTGGGCATTTTAGTACGAGGGGAGTTACTATGAAGTCTTAAAGAGCGAACTTAATTATCAAGTCCCAATAACAACAGCAGATTATATAATAACAAGTTTCATGATAGGGAATGACAATTTTCAATTATTGTTATAACTTTTTGATAATCAAGTTTCTTCATTTGTAACATGTACTTAGTATTATAAATCAATTAATGAATTCTCTGATCCTATTTATAAGTCATTTTTAAATAATTCTTAAATACCAAAGAGAGTTAGTTAACTCATTAACTATGGGCTAAATTTTCAATTTCGCCCTTATCTATTATCGATTCTAAAAGTTAATATGAATAAATTCTTTTTGTTTCTTACAATTAATAGAGGTAAAAAAATATAAAATGTATTTACTATCCAGAAAATATACTTATAAATAGAAACAAACTTTTTTATAAAAAAAACTTATAAATAAAATCAGGATGGTAGTTTACTAGTTAAGCATTTAAAATTAAATTTTAAAATGTATTAAAAATCAAATTTTAAAATATTCTCCACGCCGGTTTTATTATTCGCCATGTTGTGGGGAGTAATGGACAAAGGCGCGTGAGGGGAGTGGATGCCGCGAGGCTGTAGACGCGCTAATTAACTCACGGTGTCTGAGGGGTGTCAGGATGCAACGTTAGCGTTAGGGACAGGCGCGTGACTCCTTCGAGATTGTACTATTGGTTGGATAGCGGCAAACAACTCGGCGGCCCGGATGGCCCAACCACAAAAAAATACAAGCGCCGCAGATCGTGATCCAATCGGGTGGTGCACTAAAATTTAAAAAGGGTTTCGAATATTAATGGTAATTACTCCTCTTTTTTTTTTTTGTCATGAACAATTAAAATAAATTGGTAGTTAAAATTAATTAAAAGTAATAAATATATCAAAAATATCATATTTCTTTTAAATATGCTCTTATTTATAAAAAAAGTATAGAAGAGATAATGAATAATAAATATGAGCATTAAATATGAGAGAGAATGTGTAATCAATAAGTAAATAAAAGAGAATGAGTGGTGAGTAAGGGATAATTAATATAAAGATGTGTATTTAATAGAGGTAGAAAAGAAAAAAATAGTTTAAATTTTGAGACACAGAGAAAAAATTCTTTATAAAAAGAATCAACCCTAATAAAAAAAATTGCTTATAAAAAGGATAAAAGAGAGTACTAATTACTAACGCCAATCTTAAATATAATATTTCCTTTTGTACTAAATATAAGATAGAGTTGATTTTTTTTTAGAAATTAAAAAAATTAAATAAGTTATTTAATCATATCATATATTGTGTTTCTTTAAATTATATATCAGTTTATAAATTAAGAAAAATAATTTAAAAAATAATAATAAATATAAATATTTTAAAATAATTTAATTAATTTTTTTAATATCTCTAAAAAAAAAACTTCATTTTATATTTAAAATAAGAGGGAGTCACTTATTTACAATGAAATTTATACTATAAATAAAATCTCTTACTGACAAAAAGATTGCGTATCCACTTATAGATATAGGCTTTAGGCCCCACGTTTTCCTTACTCAACTTGAGGCTCCCATACATGAGTCTTTATTTTTTAATATTATTATCTAATATTTAATTTAAAATTTATAACTGTCTCTTTTAATAAAAATATCTTCTCAGATATTCGAACTCAAAAATTAAAGAGATTCAATAGAGCGTTATTGATCCCCTTACTCGTGTCCTTACAGGGAAAAAATAAAATGAAATGAATCTGATATAAAAATTAAAGCAAATTTGCTCAATACTTTTTTTTTACTTGATAAAAAGTATTTTATTTTATTTTATTTTGATTTAATGTTTGGGTGGGACGACTTTCAGTCATTCCTAAATATAAGTTGGAATTCTTGACGAGGAGAGTATTTGTTTTTGGTGTTTAATCAAAAAAGGGAGGGACAGACGGAGGCGGGAAAGCAAAAGGAGGGAATGATAAAAGGGGAAATGAAAAACGTGTGTGGACGGGGGAGGCAGTGATGACAGCTGTAGCGTCTGCCTCAGTAGTACTTTGCATCCCCCACGCAACACCTCTGCCTCACTCTCTCTCTCTCTAAAATTCCCTCTTTATGTTTCCCAATTATTGAAACAATGCTTTCTTTGACACTACTCGAATTCGAATCATGACCCTGAAAAAATAATAAGCAAAGAATGATTCAGACGTAGTTGACAGACAGTTCAATGTCATGGGCGACAAACTTCACCAAATGATTTGGACGATTCCATCATTTTTTTTAACCAAAGCATCATATGCTTTTAAATTAAGTTTCTTCCCATAATTTTTTTTTGTTTGGCGGTGGAGCTGGCAATATTTAAAATTATGATGTTTGGGATGGGGGCATGAGAATGTTGCGGCTTGAAACAAAGGTTGTCACATGTGAGTTAGTGGTTTAATGATGATTTTGACTCTTTAGGATGCTTATTAATGATGATGATGATACCTTCCCCCTCTATTATATAAGTATGACTTTTTAATATCTGTTTGAGCCAGTGGTTGAAAAATACATCTACGCATATCAAAATAAATGTTCTCTCGTGTATTTATTACGTACATTATACATCATGTTAGTAAAACAGTTTTTATCACTAATTCAAATATATATTTAAATTGTGTTTGTTGATCTTTTTATAAGAGAAATAGTAGGTTTAAAGGTATATAATATTTCTTTTAATATACGTCCATAGTTTAGAGGATAAAAATTAATATGATGTTAAAATTTAGTGCAGTTAATAAGGATAATATAAAAACAACTTAAATTTTAGGGAAAAAGATTTAGAAAGAGAATTTTGAATTTGCAGAATTATAGATTAGATGTTTCCCACAAAATGAGTTATAAATTGTTTATTAAATTTCGTCATTTCCTTATCAATTCTCAGTAAAACAAACTTAATTTGAGATTTTACAATTTCAATTTATAACCACTTTTATTAATACAAGTGAATTAATTAAAAATGATTTATATTTCTTATTTGATGAAAGGTATCCTAAAGTTACAGAGAATGGTCTTTTTCGAGACTTTGAGTGGAAAATATTTTCACGTTTTCTAACTAGCGCACATTTTGAAACTCAAATATGTGTTTTATTTTTTGCGGGGTGAAACCATTTATCACATTAACGAGTTGTTTGTCTATAAGATGACTTATATCCAGGACTATAATGACATACTCTTTCTGATCCACAATACAAGTCTGTCAATCAAGTCATTGGAATTACGGAATTACAGTTAACTTATTAAATCAGTCTCAAATTGAAAAAAAGAAAAGAAAAGAAAAGAAAATTCAACTCTACTCTATTAAATGAGATTCTAAAAGAAAAAGAAAAAAAATGAGAAGAATCATATTTAAGCACTAACTATGGAGTAAAGTTGACAAATAAATATTAATTACACTCTAAGTAACTTATATAGGACTTTTTATTTTTTATATATATAACAAAAAAAAGGTTGGGTCAATTGTACCCAGGGTCAGGTATCCTTCCGGACTTAAAAAGAAGTTAAAATTAAGTTTTATTGTGTAGGGTTAAGGGGTAGAAAGAGATTAGGAAGTGTTCGTTGGTGAAGGGAAAGGAATCATGGAACAAAGTGTGGGGGCTCAGTTATGCACTCTATTGCCCTTTTATTTTGGGGTTTTCTTAAATATATTTTTTATGATTTTTTGAATCATTAGATTCTATACAGAATGAGTGAAATTTTGACATACTATGATTAAAAAATGGATCTGTTTTCAATTTTTTATGATTTTTTAAAGATATTTTAGAAAAATGGTGTATTTTTTTCACTCTAAGCACTTTTTTTTTTAAAATAAATATTTAAAAAATTATAAAAAAAATTAAAAACAGATCTATATTTTACTCATAATATATCAAAATTTCATTTATTTTATATAGAATCTAATGAGATAAAGAACTATAAAAAAATAAATTTGAAAAAGCTCCAAAATAAAAACACAATAGAAAGGACGGCAGAAAAATAGCAACAGAAGCCCTAAATCCGTGGGGGTTGCCGCTTGTTGGGGTGAGGCTTCACTCCCCAAAAGCAAAGCAACAGCCAACAGCCAGAGGGATGGGATGCTATACTTGGCCTTCTGCCCTTTTCTCTCTCATGTTGGTTGATTCCGAAACCTACCACCGCCCAGGAAACATCTCCTTCCCCTTCCCTCACCCTCTTTCATTATTCCTATTACTATTATTAATTAATCATTTATTATTTTCATCTCATTCCAATCCAATTCAGTCCAATCCCCCATAGGGACCACTTTTATCTTCTTTCCAAGCAACCTCCCCTCCCTCCTTTTATTTTTCAATTATATTTTTCAGTTCTCTTTTTATTTAAGGTTGATACAGTTTTTGGGATTTCAATATTATTGTTATTTCAGTTTTGAAAGTCGGTCTGGTCCCTTAAAAAATAAAATGATTTGAATTTTTATTAAATTATAGGGATAAGTGTTTTAAAAGAAATTATATTATAATTTAACATTTGATAGACTAAAACTAGAATAATAGTAAATTTGAGGGACCAAATATTGTGTTAACCCTTTTATTTATTAATTGTGCTACCTTCACACTTATCCCTCCTAATTAACTCATCCATCTGAAATTTGAATCACTTTACATTTTTATAGTAACAAATAACACTATTGTTAGATACTTTCATATTTTATCAGAGTAGAACGTCATTATATGATCAATAAATTATTGATTGTAATGTTAGGTAGCCTCACTCCCATAAAAAAAAAAAAAAAAAGCAAATTCATATCCCAAGATTCACAATAATTGAAAACCATTTACAATCAAGCGTCAAAAGGGGTTATATCCCTGACCATGTGATATGACATATTTTTTAATCATTTTAAGTTACACAAAATAGTAATAAGAAGTTATTTAATATTTATATTAAGGATCACTCCTTCTTTCTAGAACATACCCAATGGATCACACCGGAAGGGGCGTCTCGGTTAATTCCTGTCTTACCCTTTTATTTCTTTCTATCCCAAGACACAAATTCTGCCCCTTAATTCTTCTGCCATCAAGGGATGACCAAAAATGGACGACTCAGATTTTATATAAGGCCCTATCGTGTTTACTTCGGTTGCTCATGGATTCATGCAACTTTTCTCATGGGTATGGCATATATAATTATATACACATTTCCTTCTCTAGCTTTATATAAGGCTTAGGTTTTCCCCCCGAATTTCATAAAGTTTGGTCATCTAACCTTAACATTATAAGTGTCAAATGGTTGGCAAAAAAATATATAAATGTCAAATGATTTTTTTTTTTGTCAATTGTCATTATTTTTTTTAAAAAATAAACTTTATATGTAATGCTAGCATTAGAAAATGTTTTATTTTGTCAACATTTATTATTTCAATTACAACATTTTTTTTTGTTAATAAAATTAATAAAGTAAGGGATAGAGAACTTTGAAAAACACTTTATAAAATTCAAAAATAAAATATAAAGTTAAAAGAGTAAAGAGACATTTTATTGAGTGACAGCTCTAACAGGAGGGCCACAGCCAGCTGTACCCAACCTTCTATTGTGGGCCACCTTTGCAATTACTGCCCCCTTTTGGACCATTTCACTCATTGGGCTGGACCCCACCCCTTTCCTCCCCCATCTCCATCCCCTTCCTAACTTGCTCGACCCCAAATTGACTCATCACCATTCACCACCCCCACACCTTTTCCAATCATCGCTACTCATGTCTTTTACGTAGGGGTGTCCAACGTTTTCCGGTCGCCGATATTTTCGTTCCAATTCTAAATATATCAAGACGGGATTTTTCCGTCGTGAAATAAATTCAGGATTGGAAAATATTATTCGTGATTGGAACTTCCTAATCCCGACTTTTTCCCAATCCTGACGGAATGTGTACACACACTTTTTTTATTAAATATCCAAGATGGTAAGACCAATATGAAATAAAATGTGAAAATCCCTAACACCTATTCTTTTAGTTTATTTAGTTAATTTTATTTATTATCTATTAAATAATTTTAATTTTTTATTCTTGTCCTTATACTTTTTACAGTTGAATCGGTAACTTTAAGCATGCTATATAATGAGCAAGCACTAGAAAACTAATCAAGTGATGCTATTTTGATTTCCAAAATAAGAATAATTGTTAGTTTACTTGTCGTTTCATTTGATACTAAACAGATTCAGTCATTCAGGTCTACAACGAAGCTCATCGTTCCATTTAATGCCCTTTAAATATCTGTATTGGAATAACTTGGTATAATATGATATTGGACAAATTATATATTTATACTCAATTAAAGAAAATACAACAAAAAATTCAATACATGGAAAAAATTAAAAAGAAAGAAAGAAAGAAAGAGACTGGAAATGAAAATCATTCCTAAATCATTTTCAGAGATCGGGATTAAAAATGGGATTTTTCGATCCAGTCTTGTTCCGAGAACACCTCCTGCTTTTACCCTATATTTTTTTTATGATAAGAAAGCTAAGGAGGAAAGTATATTAGGTGGAAAAATCACAAAAATAGTAAAAATAAATTCTTTATTATTTTTTAAACTTTTTCTTTCAAGTATTCCCTCCACCTATTTTCTTCCCACCTTTTCCTCCATCTTAGCATAAGGTTAGTTTTCCTGTCACTTGATATAAAAGTTAGATAACAGATTTGAGAACATTAACAAAATTGGTTAAATTATTTTTTTGTGATAAATATGTGTTGGTTTCTAAAAATTATTTTATTTAATCATGTGTATTTAAACTACCCTTTTAATAAAAACTGTCTTAATAATACATGTAATCAACAAGAATACTTTAAAAAGAAATTTAAGAGATAAAATAGATTAAGATATTATGTTTTGTACCAAAATTAACTCCTTATCTCACCGGATCATGTATACCGAGGATCGAGGAAGTAATAAATACCAGGTGGCCATCTTCCTCATCACATTAGTAATGTGACTTGAGGACAAATGCAAAATCTGAATCCATGACTAGATCTGCCCATCAATGCTGCGTCAGAAGCGGAACTCCAAATGGCTTTGATGATTATGATGGACGTACTCGTCCTCTATTACGCTTCTACAACTAGCTGTTCTGTTCTGCTTAACAATTCATCTACATCTAGCTGTTCTGATATATATATATATACACACACATATCAGTCTATTTTACTAATTAATACTTTGGCGTACAATATCATAACTTAATATTTTAGCATATTCACCGGAATACAGCAATCAATTCAAATAGTATTTCACATTAATCGCTCCTCATTCTAGGAGTTCCATCCTTCTCTCGCACCTACACGGATTTATTAATTGCCCGGCGGAAGCAGAGCAGTTATTGTTGTATTAGCGTATGACATCAGAAATCAGTAGCAACATGTTCTTTACTTTTGAGAAAAAGAAAAGAAAAGAAGACAACATTGTCTATTTCAAAATTAAGGAGACCAAGTGGAAAGGACCCAAAATGCAATTGCAAGTGAAGGAACACAAGCCACCTTTGCCAAAACAATTCAACATTTGTGACTGACGTGCATTAATAATGGAACGCAGAAATGAAGTTACTCAAAATATTACAGTCAAGAAATTCATATGGGGTAGAGCCAGCTGTGTAGAACCAAACTTGAGAACCAAAAACACTGAGTTATTAGTCCCCGGTCTTTAATATAAGACCTAATTATTTAATTTATCATAATCCTAAATATAATATTTATTTTTTATATCTGTTAATATTTTCTTAACTTACCTTCTATTGCTCCCTCAATCATAATTAAATAAAAAAGAGATGAGGAAAAATTTAAAAAACATAATTGAGGCGTTTTAAAAAATACATGTCGTATTATATTAACATAATTACTGTAACTAACTTTTGTAATAAAATCAAATCAAATAAATAGAATATATATTAAAGATAGGAGGGAGTATATGATTTCTTGAAGGATGCAGAAAGACATAGGAAGCCGTCGTGGCAGCCCCGCCAAGAGGGATCCGAATCTTGTAGTACTTCCAACAGAAACCATTGACGTTGTCCCCTGAATCTGATGCTCTATGCACCGGCTGCTCCCACGCTATTTTTTAGTCAGAGTAAAACAACGTCGTAGCAAGTCTCCTCTCTCTCCCTTGGATAGAAAATATTGGGCCTCCGGGATTGGACTACCTGGGTCTTGTCATATTTAATAAGGTTAAGATGTAAATTTATTAATAAAATTTTGTCTAAGGCACAAATATTTTTTAGAAGGGGTAAAAATATCAATGAATACTTAAAAAGGGACATCCATCATAAAAATCATTAAATCCTTACTAACGGCGTTAAATTATAAGAGAAGAAAATTCCTAACGGCGTTAGTACAGATTTAACGGTTTTTATGGTGGATGCCTCTTTTTAATTGTTTATTGATATTTTTGTCCCTTCTAAAAGATATTTATGTCAGACACTCCTCGAACAAAACTTCATTGATAAATTTATAACTTAACCCTATTTAATATGAACGCCTCCTCAAGTAAAGTCATAAATTTTATTAATAAAACAACTGTGCTCTAGGACTTATCCCTACTAAAACCAAAAAAATAATTTCATTTTTTTTTTTAAAAAAAAAACTATCGGACGGAGAAAGGGATCGGTGAGAGTTAGTTTGGTGGGTGAAAAACTAAAAATGGGATGAACTGAGACACAAAATCAAACAAAATGGTAAGTTTTTTAGATGGTGTGTGTGAGTCTTTTTTTTTTAATCTGATTCTCATTTTTCAAAACTTAGAGTGCAGAATGTTTTTATCTCTTTTAATATATGCGTTTCCAAAATTCGAACTTTTACTCTATATCTTACATGTAAAAGTATTCACCACCTCAAATATATATTGGGGTGTGTGTTTGTTTGTTTTTATATGTAACAATTACATGTATATAGAATATCATCCTCATCAAATTTTGACAATGGAAAAGGACTCCGTTCAATTAGTTGCTATCAAAGGGAGGCTAAATGTTGTTTTAAAATAAAATTTAACCTGAATTTAAATTAATACAAAAATATAAAAGCATACTCAATACACTTTAAAAAACATAAAGTGTTTGTTTGAGATAACTTATTTTTAACTAGTGCTTATAAATCATGATTTATAATATATGAGGTAAATATGTGAGAGGAGTTTTATCACGACTAATGTAATAAACATTTATTTCCAAAAAAACACTATTTCAAACATAGTTAAAATTTTAAATGTTAAAGCAAATCTCATGTCAACTCCGATTTTGATATTAAGTTATTGTTAAAGTACTATGAGTACTATTTTTTTAATTTTTTAATAATATAGCATAAAGTATTATTTTTGGGGAATTAAGTACTTATTTTTGATACGCGTACAGTGGCATACCGTGTTTAAATATGCAATGCCGTACTTGGCCATTCTTGCTCCCTCTGTAGCCCCAGTAGTATATATATCCAAAATTTACCAACCATAGAGAAAGCCAAAGCGGGTCTTAGAAAGGATCACTCTGACGCTCATTTCCTGGAAGAACTAGGGTTAGGGTTCCTGATTTTGCAGTGTGAAGACGCAGCAGTAATCGAAAATGCTCAACGGTGATCCTTCTCTGGCATCTGTCACTTACCTCGCCCCCGAGCAAATTCAAAAGGTACCAACGATTAGCATGAATCATTGTTCTGTTTCATTATTCATACTCCGTTGTTTCTTAGTTGATTTTATCTAGTGTTTCAATGTTCGTGATGGCGTTGTTAGAAATGTGACTTTCGGCTTTCCCTGTCTCCTTGTTTTGAGATGAGAAAACGGTTTACATTACTTCTGCTCTTTCCTTGTCTTGTAAGTTATCAGTTTTTATTTTCCACTTCCGCTAAATTTGCCGTCTTTTGAGATAATTGCCAGAAGCACGTTTCGTAATAAAAGTTCGTACTATTTAGTGGCGGCTCTCTTTGCGGCAATCCTTTTAAAGGGTCAAGTCGTTGGTTGATTACGAAGTGTTATGACAACTCATTTTTGAAGTTGGACACCCAATGGGAATCTTGAACTGCTTTCTTACTGGCATATAATGGTCCTACGGATGTGTGTGTGTTCTTCATAGCCAAAGAGGGACCTACATTGTTTAATGGAATGTGCGTCTAAAGAAATTTTATATTCACATGTCTGAGGAATGATTTTTAAATTATGAACTTCTGAGAGAACCAATGAGGGAATGATGGCTGAGTAGCTATGAATGTGGTTCAGTTTAAATTTTGACTTTCTGGGCTCTTGCTTATCCTTGCTTCGGTGATTCTTGTGCAGTACTTGGAGGAAAATAAGCAGCTGATACTTACCATAATGGAGGGTCAGAACATGGGAAAGACCAGTGAGGTTGCTCAGTAAGTGGCCATACTCAAGAATCACTTTCATCTGTTACTTGTATTTGTAGAGAGAAACTTAGCATTTCTGCTGCATTCTCTTGCAAAGCATTCTGTACTCTTTGGCAATCTGCTTTGAAACCCTCAGACATTGACCCTATTCCTTTTATCCACAATAGATCATATCTTATGTTGTCAATGAAGAGTTTAAAGGTCACTAGCACATGAAATCTGAATTCGAGTTTCAGGTTATAAATTAATATGTATGCTTACCTTTTATAAACAGGACAATCAAACACTTGTTTGTATAACAAGTTTGAGCCAAATAAGGAGCAAGTGGGATCTAGACAGCAAAAAATGTTTAGGGCGAACTTTCATCTGTAGCCAACTTTGAATTATAGCTGGGTCAAAGATAACCTCTTGTTATTGAATCATGAATTCAAGAAGCAACATGCTCATGAAACACTATTGTAGATCTTCTGTACCGTTTTTGTTAATCACCCTTCTTAACCTCCTGCCTTGTTTAGCATGTCCCTTTTGGATCTTTTTGACTGGGACAATAGGTTCTCTGAGAAGTGAAAGTTCAGAAAACCTGGTTCAAAGGAAAGATATATCTGTTTATCAGTTGCAATTATAAATAATGAAGAAGCGAAAAATAATTTAGACAACTATATCAACAGGGACTGCTCCTCTCTTTTCTTTCTTCTCCCCTTGTCAATAAACTCATTTTTAACACCATTGCACTGAATCTGACTCCTAGAATGTCAGATTTGTGTTATTTACTCATTGTATTCTAATGTCTAGATTGAGGGCAGCAATAAGCAGTTATCATAGGAATTCTCAAAAAGATAAGCAGTTATCAAAATTCTCATTGATATATTCACTACATATTGATTGAAGTTCTAGCATAAACAGGAGGTTTTTGTTATCACTTGTTTCAAATGATCTCTTCTTCTTTGATGAAGGTCAAGTCAATCAAAGGCATTATATAATTCATAATGGGATCAACATTTCTTCCTGTTTTTGTATTTTCGCTAAATGTACTACTTTTTTTATGCTTTCTCAACGGCTTAATTGTGCCTTATTATGCAGACTACAGTTATGTCCTTGTAAGCATGTTTTACTGATTCTTAACATTTTACCTAATACAGATATCAAGCCAAGCTTCAGCAGAACTTGACTTTTCTTGCCAAACTTGCCGATGCTCAATCTCAAGCATCCATAACGCCTCAGGTAATCTTAGCTCACTCGGTGCATGCTCTAGCCAAACCTGGTTTAAATGAGGAAAAATTTTGATGCAGTTTTTTGGTCGTCAAGTTTTCAAACAAAAACATGATCACTAGATGTTTCTTGAGCTTATCATTATACTTAGGTCTCTTAATTTTATTCATATCTCATGTTCAAATGGGATAACTTCATGGCAAAACTTTACCCACTTATAGTCCGTTTCAAATTGAAACTTTTGCTCACTTCCAAGGAAACCGTGCCACAGTCACCCCAGGTTGTAATGCAACAAGGACAAGGCAGCCATCAACCTCACATGGCAATGTCTCAACAACAATCAGATGTTCCGATGTTGCCTTTGGATGTGAAAGATCAGCAGCAACATCTTCTAGCAATGTCTCTACAACAACCAGATCTTTCAACTTCAAAATTGCCTTTCCAGTTGAATGATCAGCAGCAGCAACTTAAACAGCAAGCCTTCTTCCAGCAACAGCAGCTCATGCAAGGGCAGGTAAATAGGTTTCCTGGCGCCAACAGTGGCAGTAACCAGAGCCCCCAAACTAGACTTGGTATCAATCTGTCAGGTAAGCAAGACATCAACCAAATTGGCTTAGATGCCAGTTCCAGTGGGTCTCTCGGGAAGTCACCGCTTGGCCGTAGCAGTGGAAGTACTTGACCATGAAATTCTGTTAATATGATTGCTAACCTGACTCAAAAGTGATCAGCACTTCATATTTTTTTGTCATTCCAATCCAATGTTATTGAGCTTATACCTACAGAAATCCTTACCGATCATGCTCCTGTATTCCTTTTACCGCTGAATTGCAAAACGCATTCTGACCCATTTATAAATTTAGTTCAAGGGATTCTTAAATTCATCATTTCAGTTTTCGATTTTACCGTAACTTAGGTTTAAGGTAATTTATTAGTGATGCACTAGCTACATGTCGGTTGGAGACTAATTTGTTCATCGCGTTATTAATGGGTCAGTAGCGATGAGAGTATGGGCCCGACCCTTCTCTCCTGTTAACATATGGAACTTGATCGTGACGATGTGCTGGGGTTTGAACCCAAACTGAATATTTTGGAAAATCCAATGTTAAGACTTAGGCCTTCCTGTTGTTTCCCACAGAAAATCTCCCTTCTTGGTTTAGATTGCATTATCTGGGCCTGGCGGGGTAAAAAAAAGATCACATTCTCTAGGCGTTAACTTCATGGTTTCACTAACGGGGGTTGGGTCTAGTGGAAGAGGCGAGTCTCTCACAACGTGGTGAACCAAAGTTTGAATCCCCGTTGGGAGAGATGCCTACATTTAGTACCTGACAATACCTCAAATAAGGTTATCTCCAATAAAAGGATACTTGTGCTTAGCAAAAAAGCTTCATGGTTTCTTAGTTGGATACTTTAGTACAACCCTAGTTTAAAACATATATCTTGTACCCAAAAAAGAAAAAACATATCTCATTTATTTGACATTTTAGTTTTGAATTTATATCATTCCTCAATTTTTTCATTAGCATAAATAATTAATAGACCTACTAAAACAAACGTTTAGTCTTTTATATTTGCATAAAATTTCATTTCAATCCTTTACAATTATTAAGTGCGTATTTAGAGCCCGTTTGGTTCAACCCCATTCCATGCCTGCAATGGCAATCATGATTGCATTACCAAAAGAAAAGTGTTTGGTTACTCTTTAGCATGGTAATAGGGTTTATCATGGTAATGATGATTACCAAAAAATTGGTAATCCTCATTCATACCTCCCCCCCAATGAATCCTTATTACCATCCCATTGCATGGTCTAAAAAGTCCAATTTACCCTTTAGTTTCCCTTATCTTTGTTTCACTTATCTCATTTCACTTGCCGCATCACGTCACAACTGTCACGGCCACAACCTCTTCCTCTTCCACCACCGTCACCTCCACCCTCTGCCACTATCACTACCTCCTCCACCACCGTCAACTCCACCCGCGACCGTCGCCACCACCTCTGGCCCACCGCCACCGTCGCCACCCTCACCCCTGCCTCCTGCCATCGCAACCGCCGCTACCGCCACCTCCTCCGCCGCCACAGGCCTACCGCCCACCACCACCTCTTCCACCCCCCGTCGCCCACCGCCGCCACCACCTACTCTTTCGCCGCCACGGGCCCACCGCCCACCACCACCACCTCTTCCTCCGCGCCACTCCCGGCCCCCCCACCCCCACCCCCACCCCCACCCCCACCCACCGCCACAGTCACCACCTCCTCCTCCACCCCCCCCCCCCCCGGCCGCCACCACCACCACCACCTCTTTTGCCGCCGCCCCCCTGCCCCCTGCCCACCGCCACCACCTCCTCCTCCATCCCCGCCGTCACCGACTTGTAACTAATTTTTCTATAAAGATTATATTAAGGGGTAAAATAGACTCTGTGTAATATATTAATTTTAAATTATTGTTAAAATATTAACTCATTGCACGTTGCTTAAAAATCAAACCAAATACTATCCTTGTAATTAATATTGCATTGCATTACATTGCACTGCAACACAGGATGTAATGGGATCGAACCAAACATGCCCTTAGTCTTGCAATTTACAAAAAATGATTAGCTTTCAAATTTAAGTGATGAATGTACAATTGAATGCTGGGAAATTTTTATTCAGTAATTTTCTTTACGGCCAATTAGTTTCTTAAAAGTAGTATGTTACCACAAACATGGAAATTTGAGTTGCAGATCCCATAACAATTAGCAACAGCTCCGAAATCAAACAAAATGCCTTTTTCCTCAATCTTAACACCAATCTCCATCTAACATAAAATGACGAGTCTTCAAATTTAAGTGACGGTTGTGCAATATGATTCTCAATGTTCATGGAGTACTATACACAGCTTGCAAATTACCCTCTTCGCTCTCAATGATTTTTCTGTATAATTCAATTTCAGTTTAGAGCTTGCAAATTCAAGATCGTCTGAGTTTCAAGGTCTTGAGTCCTTCATAGGCACGTCAAAAGGGGAAGCCAACAGCAAACGAAAACGTTGACTATATTGATTGATACTAGTATTTTAAAAACATTCACAAGCCAAATGGTGGCTATTGGATCTCAAATTCAATTGTGGCCACGAAGAGCACAGTCCAGGTGGTGGGGCATTGAAGCCTTCGTATTGTAGATACACACCAAAATGAACAGAAAAATAATTTAATAAACCAAAAAGGGGAATGCCCTCACAATTTAAATCACAATTGTACCGTACTCAATACATGGCTATTCAATTCTCAGAGAACATTCTCCCACAAATTCTATAAACATCACAATATCCGCTCCTCAACGAGTGTCATGAATCTGAATCTCCACACTTCCTGTCACAGGAAGCTCAGATGTCATGAAAGGCATTTCAATATCAAGGCAGTTCAGAGAGATCAGAAAGGTGCATCAAAGTACAATCAGGAATACCATATCATCCATGCGTTATATTAGTTGATGTTGCACAAAAATCCATGCATGCATTCCACCAATACATCAAAATTAATACTAATGATCCGATATGGTTGAGTGTGGGATTTATATTAAACTGCTTGCAACGAGGACCATATGTTCTAGCAATTATTACTGGCAGAAATGTTTTCTTATGCAGTAAAAAGAGGGGACTTTATCATGATAGCATAGAAAAAAAACCACATGTTTCAAAAAGATCCAAGTAGAAGACTCACTATCTTCGAGAAGGGAACGCCGCAGCAGTTGCCCTGACAAAAACACAGCACAGTTTTTTGATTCAAGCATCTATTGTCTTGAAAAGAAACGTGATAGCATAAGACAGATACCATTACACACAGCAGCCAGTAAAGAAGTATACCTGGTTTGCAGTTTCCCAGAAAAGCCTGAACCAAGCCTCCCATTTGCTGATCCTGCATTTTGGGCACTGCCCATACTTGATCTGTCTAGGCTAACCCCGTTGCCAACAGATAAATGCACAGAAGACTGAACAGGCCTATTTTCAGAGCCATCCATTTGATGGGAATCCTTAGATTTACTCAAAATTTTGACATTTGAGAGGGCCCCAGTAACACTGAAACACATGCCATTAGACTGCTGATGCTGCATTGCAGGTATCTTTAGGGGACCATCAGATGTAGTTTTAGATATGACAACATATTCCTTAATTGTATTGTCAGTTTTTACATTCTTGGAATCAATTGAAGGAGCTTTCTTTAGGCGATGAGATTGAGCCATTGGTGTAACGGCCACAGTGGACAAATAAGAAGAATGAGGAGATGAAGCCGCAGCTGCTGCAGCAACTTTGGCAACAGCTGCAGTGGCTGCTACCATTTTTTGTGCTCCTTCACGAAGTTGAATGTGGTCACCCTCAATCATAAACAACTGAAATAAAAATTACAGCACTGAGGTTGTCCAGCAAATAAACTATAGATGTTTATACATCCTAACTTCTAGCTTTAAAGGTAAAACTCACATGAGGATGATTGGCCACAAAATCATCAAGTCTTCCATACTTTTTCTTATAATCATGCCAGTGTAGAGGCGCAAGCATCTTGCCAAGTCTATTAGGAAGCTGTTTTAAAACATTGCATAACAACTAAATCAGATTGGACGCACAAGTCGCATTTCACATAGAATCTAAGAGTTCAAAGTTAAGACTCGCTCACCGTTGAACTAATTTGAATTCGGCCACCAGCTGGAATAGTTCGAACAATGCACGCTAATAATGCCCTTTCATCAAGGAGAGCAACTTCTAAAGGCCTAGTAACTGTTGTGGAATTCATCTGCCCTGGGGAGGCATACACTTCAGACAAGATGGTATCAGCAGAACTTTTTGTCATTTCACTATGATTAACTGAATGGATTTGGGGAGCGGATGCATTTGCAGCAGAGCTTAATTGTTCTGTCACCAAAACTTGGTCCTCTAGCCCATGATTTGCTGCAGTTGTGACATTCTCATCCTGTTCAACAAACACAAGCTTTTCATCGTCTAAGCAAGAACAGAAGTCACACTAATGTTAATTTTTGCAATCCATTTTTGTGTCCCTTCCAGTCAACACTATTTGGTATTCATTAAGAAAACTGTCCATATATTCCACAATGGCTGGTAGACTACTTTTTAAAATAGCTGCTATACATCATGTGCAGGGCTTTAGAGGCAGAATTATAGAAATTTTTGTTCAAAAATCAGACAGCCTACACATTTTCACAAGATAATGGAAACCAATGCATATATTTACTTGTGGTAACTTCCGTCTTTAGCTTCTTTGAGAAGAATTAAAACATACTGTTGTGAATTAATCAAGAAATAGAGAGAGTCGAGAAAGAAACAGAGGAGAGGAGAAACAGAGGAAAGAGAACTAGAACTCAGAAGTATTATTGCTAACAATTCAGATGAATGATGATCCTTACAATAGGCATAAGAGGTATTTATAATATCTCCTCTCACTTAACTGCTAACTGCCGCCTCTCATTCTATATCACTAACGGCTCTATTTATTAACTAACGCCCTTAACTAGCCGTTAACTCTTATTTATATATTACATAACAATGCCCCCCCTAAAAACAACCCTTGTCCTCAAGGCGTAGGAACAGAAAATTCTGGAAACTGTTGCTGAAACATAAATAGAGAGACTCAAGTTGCCTCTTCATTTGGAAGTCCCCTCCACTGGACTAGAACCTCAGTAATTAAACGTTTCTTCTTCCTTCCAACCCTTTTGCTCAAAATCTTCTCAGGGTATAATGAAGTAGGCATTGATGGCCAATCAACAGGTGGATGCCTTTGCCTAACACTAGGGTCTGGACAGAGTTTAAGCAAAGAAACATGGAAAGTAGGATGGACCCTAGACTCAGGTGGTAATTCCACCTTATAAGCTACCAGTCCCACACGTTCTAGCATCCTATAAGGCCCAAACAACCATGGCGCCAACTTCTAAGACTGTCTTGTAGCAGCAGAAATCTGTCTTTATGGGCTGCAATTTGAGAAAAACCCATTGGCCCACCTGAAATTCCCGATCAGACCTTTTCAAATCGGCTTTCTGTTTCATTGTATTAGCAGACCTATGCAAATGATGCTTAAGAACAGCAAGCATCCTTTCTCGTGCCTCAAAACTTCTATCCACCACCTCTACAATAGCAGATCTAGGCAAATATGGAGAGTAAATGGAAGCCTTCTGTCCATATAGTAACTCATAGGGAGTGGCCTTGGTAGCAGTGTGAAAATTGGTGTTATACCACCACTCTGCTAAGGCCAACCATTGGCTTCACTCTTTAGGGGATTCCCAACACATACACCAAAGATAGGACTCCACACACCGATTCAAAACTTCAGATTGCCCATTACTCTGCGGATGATAGGCTAAAGATAATTTCCGTTCTATTTTCAGAACCTTAAGAAACTCCCTCCAGAAATTACTAATAAAAATGGGGTCTTATTATTTCAACCGGGGCTCCATGCAACTTATAAATTTGCTCCAAAAAACATTGAGCCAAAGAAGAAGAAGAATAAGGGTGGGAGAGGCCTATAAAATGAGCATATTTGCTCATTCTATCAATAATTACACAAATTACCTCTTTACCTCCAGATCTGGGCAAGCCTTCGATGAAGTCCATTGTGATGCTCTCCCAAACCTTGCTAGGAACTGGAAGAGGCTGTAGTAGTCCTGGTGTCGCAACAGTTTCATATTTACACCTTGCACAAGTGTCACCCTTTAACATAATCAATGACATCCCTATGCAGATGCTTCCACCAGAACAAGCTCTTGACCCTGTGATACGTAGCCTGAACCCCAGAGTAGCCACCTTGAGGCCCCGCATGAAGCCATTCTAACACCTTTTTCTTCAAATCAGCATCGTTTCCCAACACTAGCCGGTTGTTTTTCCTTAAGTATTGGCCATCCCAAGTAAATCTATTCAAACACCCCCCCTGGTTTTCTTTTAATTCTGCTACTGAAGCCGTATACTCAGCATCAGCTACCCAACTACCTTTAATTTGGTCAACCAATTCAGGAGAAGTAGCGCTAAGAGTGATCTGCAACAGCTGTGAACCAAGCAATCTTGACAAAGCATCGGCCACTGTGTTGTCATTTCCCTTTTTGTAGTGTATCTCATAATTGTACCCTAACAATTTAGCAATCCAATACATTTGGAAGGGCGTTTTTAATTTCTGCTCCAGCAGATACTTGAGGCTCTGCTGGTCTGTGCGGATAATGAACTTACTCCTCTCAAGATATTGATGCCAATACTCCACAGCTTGCACAACCGCCATTAATTCTTTTTCATAGATTGGAAGATTCAAATGCCTTGGCACCAGTGCTTTACTAAAGAATGCTAGTGGCTAACCTTGTTGCATGAGAACAGCCCCAATCCCAATGTCACACTCATCTATCTCAACTACAAACTCTTTAGTGAAGCCCGTTAGAGCCAAAACAGGGGCTGAAACTAGCATGTCCTTCAACCTTTGGAAAGCCGCACTTGCTAATTATGTCCATACAAAAGCATCCTTGCGGAGCAGCATCATTAATGGCTTTGCTAGGTCCCCATAACCCCTAATAAAACGCCTATAGTATCCTGCCAGCCCAAAAAAGGCTCTAAGCTGCTTGACAGACATAGGAATAGGCCATTCTGCTACTGCCTGCACCTTCTTGGGATCAGTGGCTACAATGCCCTGGCTGATAATATGGCCAATGTACTCCACTGTCTGGGCTGCAAAGGAACATTTGATGTAGTACCCCAAATTTTGAGCCTTGAGGCTGGAGATTAAGCCTGGATTAAGTGGACTGCTAAGCCCTGATTTAACAGGATCCCAAATTCGATTAAGGGTTAATGTCTACAAAAGTGGATGTGATTAGTGATAAATAAACCCTTTTGGAGAATATGGTATGGATTGTAGTCGCTTGTGTTATGAGCAACACTGAAACCTTGTATTTGAGTTCAATTATGGATTAACATCTAAATGGAATGAAAATAAGGGGGAGGACGTATGTATGGTGTGAATGAATGAGAAAATGTAATTGGTGGTGATTCAGTGTGAATTATCGTAATCAGGGGCAAAACGGTAAAGTTACCGACCAATTGATCGGTTATCGAAGAGGAAGCTCATTGGTAACTCAAAGATCAATAGTTGAAATTGATTGTAATAGATCAAAAGGGTTGGAATCATGTGTGAGTGTGCCTATGTGAACTCATGGTTGGTGGAGTAAGAGGGTGACACTTCGCACAATTTGGACCCTTGGATCTTGGGTCAAATTGTCAACACATTCCCTCTCTTCTCTCCTCTCTATTTGGACGTTTTTGGGCCTCCTTTGCTTCAAAAATCTGATGCTTCTTCATCATCCTCTCATCTCTCCTCTCCTCCATTTTCGTTGAGCTCAAAGAGGAAAGAGAAAGAAGAAAGCTCATGGTAAGTGCCTTATTTGACCTTGTATGCTCAAATACCCTTCTTTAATCTTGTTCATAGTGATGAGAGCTTCATTACTATGGTTTTAGATTTGTGAAAGGTGTTTGAGAGCTTGAAGAATTTGGAAGGTTGATGAATCAAGGAATTGGTTTGGGAAAGAGGAAGAGGTGAGTATTTGAAGTCTTTTGATCTAAGTTTTGTGAGTTTTGGTTGAGTATTGTGATTTGTAGAATTTGCCCCTGATTTTGTGATGAATTTCATATGGTATGAAATTGGAGAATAGGATTGTGTTTTGTGTGGCAAATGATGTCAAGTTGTGCTTTGATGTCATTTGATTTGGTTTTGGATGTGAAATGGAAAGTGGTGCAATATTGTGGTTTGAATTGTGATTTGTGTGACATGTTGTGGTAACATGCCAATATGATGTGAATTTTGTTGTTTTAGTGTTTCCAATGGATTTCTTGGAGAAAATTTGTGTGGGAATGGAGTTTGGTATGAAATTGGGACTATTGGAAGCAATTGAGCCAAAACTGAAATGTTGTCCATTGAAAATCTGTTTTGAGCAGTTTGGTTGTGCGGACGTTTTGACTGCGCAAATTATGTTAGAAAATTATGAAACTTTTCAGTCTTAAAGTTCACATCCCAAGCTTCAAAATGAACACATAATTTGTGCCATTTCATTTTGGGAACTAGGGGATATGGCTGTCCAAAGTTTGGGATTGAAACTGAACACTGTTTTGGGGTAGTAGTGGATTTTGGGGAATTCTGTATTTTTGTGGCGATTTCCAGTAATGGCCCATATTTTTCCAATGTAGAGGACTTGAATAGCTATCATTTGGCTTTGGAATCACTTCATTTCGATCTTTGTGGAATTAGTTATGATTTTTGAAAGTTCAGCCAAGAAACAGAATTTTCTTGGCTGCAGCCAGAAGGATTATGGGCCGCGGCCCAAATGTTTCTGAGCTGTTTTTTGCCGTGGCCAGTGGATTTGTGGGCCGCGGCCAACCCCCAAAAATGACATTTTGAACTTTTAAAATGTGATCTTTGGTCAAGATGTGTATTTAGGCTTTGATTAGCCACCTAAAGGTCATGAATGGTAATCAATTTTAAGTGTTATGAAGTTGAGGATTTGGAATAAAGAATAACCCTATGTCCTTGCTTTAGTTATAGGGTTGATATTCGTTCTAATCGTGAGTAAGCGGGGCTAGAGCATACATGTAAAGAGTATAGGGAACTTACCTCTCCTGCATGTATATGATATTTGTGTTGGTATTGATGCATATTATTGCTTTGCTTGATTATGTAAAACATGTATGAATGATTTGAAGCTATGTTTCAATTTATGCTATGGCCATATGTATGTTGTTCGAAGCATTGAGCTTACAAATTTGTCATTGTGTGTGAGCATGAGTTATGCAAACATGTCATGCATTAAACATCTATCTTGCATGCATATTGGTAATGTTTACCTACTGAGATTCTCTTGAATCTCACCCTCCCCTATCAACCATTTTAGACAGGGTAAGGGGATCAAGGATGGAGCAAGCAGTCAAGGGTGGCTAAGGCTCCCATTGGAATTTGGTTTTGATAGTTGGTTATCATAATTGGGATGATTTGTATTCGTATTTGGACAAGGGTTGTATATATATTGTGGAATGTATATTTGATTATGTATTTGGAATGAGCATTTGGTATTTGTATATGTATTTGAGGAGAATTGTGTAATCCCCATTTGAAGAGTTGTAATGGGCAATTGTGCCCTGTGTATCTTTAGTAAAGGTAAGAACCCGGGATTACCGAGATGATTATTATGTTGTGCATTCTGATATTGGTATAAATGTGATTTATCTTTGTATAGTAATTGTATTCGAAATTTGAATATGATACCAGGTTAATTATACTTCGAAAGGTATTTGTGAAAACCCTATCGTGAAGATGGGATTTCGAAATAGTTCTGTTAATTGATCTCTATTTCACTTTAAATCGCGTATTTCGGATATAATTACGATGGGAGTTACATTTGGACTTCTTGACAAAGTAGTGGTTCGCACGTAGAATCCTCAGGGCCTCAATAAGATGCCGAACATGATCTGACAGAGAAGAAATATATATTAGTATATCATCAAAGAATACTAATATAAATTTACGAAGGAAAGGGTGAAAAATGCTATTCATAGTGCCCTAAAACGTCACTGGGGCATTTGTGAGTCCAAATGGCATCACAAGCCACTCATAGTGCCCAACGTGGGTTTTTAAATGCTGTGTTATGAACATCATCTAGCATCATCCTAATTTGATGGTACCCAGCACGCAAATCTAGCTTAGTAAACCACCTAGCTGCACTTAGTTCATCAAAAAGATCTTCAATAAGGGGAATAGGATACTGGTTCTTGACAGTTTTTTTATTCAATTCATGATAATCAATACATATGCGCCAAGAACCATCTTTTTTCTTAACCAAGACAATGAGTGCCGAGAAAGGAGAAGAACTCTCTTGCAAAACCCCATTAGTAATTAGCTCAACCACCTGTTTTTCGATGACATCCTTTTGGACTGCTGAATTCCGATAAGGTTTTAAACTAATGGGGTTAGTGCCTTCTTGGAGAATTATGGGGTGGTTATGGCCAGGCCACAATGGAGGTAACCCCTTTGGCTCTGCGAAAACATCAGCAAATGCTTCCAATGTGACCTGAATTTCCTGTGACTCATTTACAGGGGAATCCTGAATGGCGAAGCAATGTTGAGTGCAAGATTTGCAGGTTTGTAATAGCTGAACCAAGTAAGCCTGATGCTGATGTATAATTTCTCCCTCTACTCGCTTCGGTTGTACCACTTTGAGGGAGGAAGAAGGTGTGGCTTGTAATTTGCAAAGGGTTCCATTATGGTAAAAGAACATGATAAGGTGTTCATAGTCCCAAAAGGCCTTCCTAATGGATCTCAGCCACTTAAACCCCAAGACCATATCGAATGTATTGAGATCAATGATTCGAAAATCACAACAGAAATCTAGTCCTTGCATACGCCACTTGAACCGATTCCAAACTCCATAAACCTTAAGCGCTTTTGCCCCTGCTACTTGTACCGTCAATGCGTTCAATACCGTTGGCCAAAACCTGGACTTGATTCCTTAGCCCATCGACACGTTCTTGCAAAGAATCCACTGTGTCCAGGCGCCCTTTGATGATTTGGAACCGATCGTCCATGGTGCGGGTGAGGACCATAAACGATGTCTTTGAATTGCGTGAGGCTTGAGGGACGAAAGCGTAAAGGAGAACAGCCGAGGAGGGACTGCTCTGATACCACTATTGTGAATAAATCAAGAAATAGAGGGAGAGTCGAGAAAGAAACAGAGGAAAGAGAACTAGAACTCAGAAGTATTATTGCTAACAATTCAGATGAATGATGATCCTTACAATAGGCATAAGAGGTATTTATAATATCTCCTCTCACTTAACTGCTAACTGCCGCCTCTCATTCTATATCACTAACGGCTCTATTTATTAACTAACACAAACTCTTATTTATATATTACATAACACATACATAGCCCGATCAGCATGATAGGACCACCCAGTTTTTGATTGATAATAACAATAATAAAAGGGGATCACATGAATAGAAGGTAACAACAAACCTTTGTTTCACTGTTCTGATCAAAAGAATTCAATCTTAAGACATCATGAAAGTGGGATGAAATTTGTTGAAGGCTTTGATCTGGTTGGGAATCTTCTAGTTGCCCTTTATCAACAGACTGAACAACCATAACTAACTTTAGGCTTAGCAACACTAGTATTCACATGCAAAATCAAGGGAGGGAGTTAAATCACTATGAATGACAAAATCCAAACTAACACCTGTGTCTGCCCATTAGATGATGAAATAAGAGTTTGAGACTCCTCCCCTTGACGGATGTGAACATCCAAATAGTCCCTATTAAGACCTTGTCCATTAACAGACATTTCATAATTTAACTTAGCATCTGATCTCATCAAATTTTGATCAGTTTGAGATGATGAATGATCATCCTTCTCGGACACCTGTGAACCCTCTGAGATGGCCTGAATAAAGCAATTAAATTTCTAACACCATGCATTACCAAGAAAATTAAAGATAAATAATTCCTTTCAATACCTGTTGGTTCTGCCACTGTTGCAGAGGTAACATTGCTGGTACTGGGTGAAAATGCGATGCAACTGAATCGGGGACAGCTTGTTGATGCATAAAAAATGGATGCATTGCAGTGACTTGACCAGGAGGGATGTATGGAGGCATCCCAAGCAAAGATGACGGAGCAATATGAACACCAGGAACATGTTCAGTCTAGAACAACAAAATGAAGTCAAAAGATTTTTAAAAGCCCAGGGTGAGAATAATTTGGCTATCATCTAATATAATAAACTAAAAGGTACTCCCTCCTTTTCAAACAATTGTCACTCTAGAAGTCTAACAACATTATGATTTTGACCATCTTACCCTTAACAGAGAGAGGCATTAACTACTAATAAATAAGGGTATCTTAGTAAAAAAGTGACGTTTTGTTATATTTAGAGCTATATATTAACTTTCTTAATTTACGTGCAAAACCCCAAAGTGACTATTGTTTGGAAAATGCAGGGGTATCAAACAAAGCAACGCTATGTATAACCATTAGATCATCTGAAAACTAAACTACAGCAGACTAAATCAATAATATGTAATAATGAGTATAAACTTATCACATGTCCTGGTAAGGAGTAGTCAGTTGAAGCATTGAACCAACACACAAACATTATCAAAAGCTAGGAAGACCCACAAGCAACATTCTGTATAACAGTCACTCAAAAGCTATCAAGATTCAAGAGTTCAATCCATATCCCCCTCACAAAAGTATAGAAGTACTGAAAATATTGGGGAAAAAATAAAGAACATTCTGCAAATTAAGTAATTAGCTGTTAGCACCCAACCTGGATTGGTGCATTGCCAGTAGATGCTAAAGGTAGACCATTTTCTGAATTCTTGTTTGGAAGGAGACCATTATTTGCACCAGAACTGCTGCTTCCATTTACATCAAATTGATTCCCATTATCCTGCACAAACTGAGATGCATTCTGTTTTGAACTAGTTTGGGACATTCTTGAGTCATCATTGTAAGCTCCACTTCTTTCTCTTGCATCAGCCAGCTCAAGTTGAAGTTGATGCACAGCATGTACATGAACTCTCTCCATTTCTGCAAACTAACATCAATCCAAAAACGGTTACCATGGGTGAACGACCACCATCTACAGTCTCATATTAAAACAAAAAAATTAAAAAAAAAAAAAAGTAGTCAAAGGCATATAGCATATAGTAGCCAATGGTGGAAAGCCCCAAAACTGCCATGCTGAGGATAAGGTGGACATTTGAAAAGAAAGAGTAAAATTAATTAAACACGTACAAAGGGCAAGCACAACTAACAGTGGACACTATATAACTTTGGCAGGCACTAGAAAGGCAGGAGACCTAAATAAGGAGGGAGGAGGAAAGAGCAGAGATCTGCAGGACAAGTAAAACAGATTGAAAGAAAATATAAAGTAGAAAACTGACAATTTGAACAGGAACTAAGATGATTTCAGAGAGCATGAGTTCAAGTGTCATGCCTTAGATGTTGAGTGCATGTCATGGATTTCCATTTAATTCACTAATTACTTTTGGCATAGGCAACCAAGAGACAAATTTACCTACAATGATTACAAGCCACTAGACTGAAGTTGAGAAAAAATGGGAACTGATGAGAGAAAATGTTATCACATGACAAGCACCATTGCACTGCCAGAGTCCGCCCTTCTTGGAAGTCTTATGGAAGGCAGATGGGCTCTAGGCTGCCACGCCATTATGCCATGGAAATTGTCATTGACAACACTGAAATAAATAAATGCAATACTAATAATGGTTCAAAAGATAGGGGCTCATATAGCTGATGAAGAAAAGAAAATGCATTGTACTGTCAATACAGCTGCGCATAAGACTAACATCATAGTGAGTTATAGTATTGCTTAAATACACGCAGTGAGTCATTAAACCAAAACCATATACCTAGTAAATCTTCATACAATACCAGCAAGCAACTGAGATGAAAGGAAAAATCAATTAAAAAACCAGTTTAATACAAGGGAAAAAAGGAATCACTGGAGAAAAGGGGAATAGCAAGCCAACCTGTCTTTGGAAAGCCATCCAGAGTTGGTTATATTGCTCTGTACGTTCTCGCAGTTCCGCTTGTAATGTCTGGTTTGTTGTTGACTGGAAAACATCCACCTCACGAACACTAGCAATCCAAGCCTGGGCCTCTCTCAACTGTTCATCTTTATACATAATGGTCTCCTGAGCAACCCTATGCTGAAAGTCAGAATCACCATCAGCCCATGAAAGTGCTAAAAACTGAAAAACTTGCAAACTAAAAAAAAAAGTCAGCTAAAACTTTTGGAGAAACGACGAATAAAAAATGGCAGAGTTCAAAGGCTTCCAGTAATCAAAATGAAAAGGGTATTGAATATTTTTAGCGAGCAGAATGCAACTATGTAAATTTAAATGGGCACTAGAAAAGGTAAAATACAAAAACTTAAGCAAACATTTCCATAAAAAACACAGTCAACTGAGCATACTTGTTCCTGCAACTCAATAAACTGCCTCTCCTTTTCTTGAATATGTTCTTGAAGGTCATGTATTTGTTTAATATGCTGGGCTCTTTCAGCTTCAGTATGATCGTGCTCCCTTCTGCAAAAAGCTTTACTTGTTTAGACATGTTCAAAAGTTTGGATAAAAAGCTGGATAAACAAACCATGTTACAAAATCCGCTTGGGGAATTAAACAACAATGTAATACATGAAAACTGCTTTTTCTCAAACTAAATGAATGCATTAACAAAATGCATGTCCATATGACAATTTGCATGTTCATATACTGTGAGAAAATAAATAATAACCTGAAAGTTGCAAGCTCTTGGTTTTGTTCACGAAGAAGGTCCTGTTTAGCCCAAGCCTAACAGAATAGAACAGGAAATTAGCATATTAGCATAATATATCAATAACTCTGTGACAGAGAAAGGGACTTTGACAAACCGCTTCATTTTCTAATTTAATAGCGTGAAGCTCTCTGTCTTTCTCTTCCATTTTTCCTTCCAGCTCATGTATTCTGTGCTCTCTATCAAGGAGTTGCTCCTGCAAAACCAAATCGATAAATTTAGAACAAACTCAGAATGACGAACTGGCTAAAAGCATAAAATTCAAACATGTAACTTAATTCAAGCATTTTTTCTAAGTTTAAGTTCAAAAAACATTTTATTGAGCAGAGCAATTCAAACTTTGGAGTGCAAATAAATATTAGATATATACCTGAAGCTTGCTGGTAGTGTTAGCATGCTCCTTGAGTTGAGCATCAAAGCTGTTTTGCATTTCCATTATCCCAGTTCTTGCAATCGTCTGCGCTCTCAACTCAATCTCCACACGCCCTAGCTCCTCTCTTTGTCTAGCAACATTGTGAATTTGTTGCGGCATGATATCACTGTCTAGTGCTCCATCCACTGTTATTGAACAAAAATCAACATCAAGAGCCTCTCTCCCTTGCTGCACCTTGAAAAAAAGGAAATCATCGTCACATTCCTAGAACCCAAATGCTAAAAGGAAGTTTTTGGCAACATCATCCTTACCTCATATATGGTTCTCTCATCCGATTGCCCTATCTTTGTTTGTTCTAGTTCCTGCACATCAGGCATCAGCAGATGTCCAGCTCACAATCAAACAAATTATTGGAGCTAAAAGCTCAGATATCTTTTTTATATTACACAATGGAAGGATTACATGATATATATATATAGCTAGAACAGAGAGGGAAGGATGCAGTGATAGACGGAAATAGATAGGGAGGTCGACAGACAGAGGGGTAGCTCAAGATTTAGATATTCAACAATTACATACTTAAAGTCAAACAACAAGAAATTTGTAAGGATTGTCTCTGACTTTTAACACAAATAACACAACAAGGAAAGAAACAAAGTCCCCTCCTCAACCAGATGCATACATAAGTATTGAAAAATAGAAAGCAATCAAACCTTTAAAACTAAAACCTCAACAACATAAAACACAAAGTTCAAGGCCTTCAACATAAAGCCCCCTGAATCTGCGAAGCTATCCACTCAAAATTGAACTTGACCAACTAGATTCGGATGATGAGGAAGTAGACAATGTTCCTAATACACCCGGGTTCAGTTTGTTACTATGCACCGCTCTGATTTGAAAATGTCAACATAGTTGTCAAGTTGGCCTTTTTCATTTGTCCTTGTGAACTATATTAACAATAAATCAGAGACTACCTGACAGCCAGACTAAAGTTTCCCAGGACCAAAAATAAAAACAAAAAAACAAAAACATGATCACTCCAGAAGAAAGAAGACTAGAAGAACAAGAGCTAATAATTGAATTACCCTTTTGAGCTTCCTGGGAATACACAACTGAACCTGAGAACAACTAAAGTCAGGTTAGATAAGATATTTCGCTTAAACCAGCAAATTCCGAAGTGTAATCAAGCAAGTGGCCACATTGTCAACCTAAGCCCGAGAAATGGGTCACATGACATCTGTTATTCACACTCTCGTCCCGAATAAAACCTAAGATCAAGTAATGCTTGAAACAAGTAACTACCGATATACAGAAAAGCATAAAAAACTAAATGCTAAACTCAGGCGCCAATGTGGCCAATAAGAAGATATATGAAACCCAGAAACCAAGCATAAGAAAAGAAAGAAACAAAATGTCATCGTTCTCTCGATCTACATCAATGAGGAAGCTCTAAACTTAAAAGATGTGCATTTTCATCTGACTAACTAAACCACAAAGGCGAGACAATGCAATACACCAAGACGAGTAAATGCAATGCACCAAATCACTACCTCGTCTCCCGGGGTTCGGGCTAAATGATGGTCCCCAATGGCCCGCCACTCTTTCCGGGACGAAGGCGGCATCTGCAGAGAAGCCCCGCGAGCGGTGGTAGCAGCAGCCATACCGGCCGTGGCCTCCATTGAAACGAAAAAAACCAACTCTGTCCCCCGTCTCCACTCGTCGCGTCTGAGGAAAATCCCTAGTTTCTTAAAAGAATCATACGCAAAACCCTAAAATCGAAACTTTTATTGGCAACGACAATGAGTGTTGACGGAACAAAGCGATAGCAAATGGAAGGAGGAGGAAAATTAAGAGGGGCTCTGGTATGCAAGAGTCTTTTGGAAGAATTGGACTGTAATTATCTAACAGTCTGAGTGGGGAGTGATGCAAAGAGGTGATTGGGCGTGAGAGGTTTAGCTCACGGTGATGCTCCCGCCATTTATAGGCCGATGTCACAACTTAATGTGATGGGTTCACGCGTTATCTAGCGCGTGGATTGGTCATTCCTTCTACCACTCATATTTTTAAATAAGTGGTATAAGGAAAGTTTTATTCAAAATACAAGTCACTTATAAGGTAATATCTCCGATCTTAAATATAATATTTAATTAAATTTATTTTGAAAAATTAAAAAATTTAAATAAGTTGTTTAATCATATCGTATGTTGTCTATGACTAAATAATATATCAACTAATAAGTCAAATAAATTAGTTTGAAGGTAAAGCAATAAATACAAATATTTTAAGGTAATTTAATTAGCTTCTCTAATATCCTCAAAAAAGTTAACTGGATCTTATATTTAGAACCGGAGGTAGTAATGAATGAGGTTTTGTCAATTTTAACCTATGTGAGTTATGTTAATAAATGTAAAGAGGTATAAATATAGTGAGATAAAGGGATGTGAGAGAAAATATGTACCCTTTTTTAAATAAGAACATATATGAAAAAAGTGATACATTTAGTGCCTATTTGGATTAGAGGTGGAGAAGTTGCTTTTTTTGCAATTTGACTTTTGCAAAAGTCAGATTGTAAATGTGATTTGTGTTTGGATTGACGGTGGCAAAAGTAACCTTTTTTCTAACCTTAAACCTTTGAATTAGTGTTTGAAAAGCCCGTTTAGATAAAAAAAAATGACTGAAAAGAGCATAAATCTTATTGAATACTATATATATATATATATATTATTTGTATATATTGTGATAATTGAAGTAAAAAATTAAAATTAAAATTTGATAAAATAAAAAATTTTCAATTATTATTAAACAGTCCCCAGAAAATCCAAAAAAGAAAATCTCCCATTCGGCCATTCCCCACATACCACAGTGAACATATCAATGTGTGTTTTGTATGGTTTTGTATGGCGAGAAAACAGAATATAAGCTGGTTTTGGGCACTGTTGATCATCTCTTTGAAGGGAAGAGGTGACTGTGAGAAGCGGAGGATTTAGCTATTCATTATCTTCTAAATTCTCATCACCTTCATTGTGAAGACCAAAGAGGAGGGAGGGAGAGAGTCGAGCTCAACGGTTAGAATTTCTTCTTCCTCGAAGATAGATTAGAGATGGCGTCGTTATTACTATTTCATTTTCCTCTCCTGCAATAGGAGTTGGACGAAGTTGAGAGACCGAAAGAGCTATTCATATGGTCGTCGGTGGTCTTTTGCAGCAATGAACGTGACTTTGGCAAAGATGAAGAAGGAAAAAGATGGAGGTAATGGCGAAGTGCTGAGTGAAGTTCCGTCTTTTCCTCAAACTCCCATAAATGGCACCAAGTTCAGTTATCCCATGTCACAGCACCTCCACGGTCCCAACTCTACCTCAATGTCACAACCCTCTATGATGAGAGAGAAGCCGATGGTCGTTTTAGGCAATGGTGAATAACAAAAGATACTGCGTGGTTGGTGACGGACAAACAATGGTCGCTAGCGCTCTACCACTGCCAAGCTCTCTCTGTCTAAAAACCTCTAATCCGCCCCTCAGTCCTTAGCATTTCTAGCTCTATGTCTCACCACACCGTTCACTCTGTCTCCAAGCACATTCGCAACTCGTAGGCAAGCCCTTACTATCCGATGACACTGCAATGAAGTCGGCAGTGGTGTGGCAAGGAGGAAAAGAATCAAGGTATAGTTCTGAGATCTCCTGTCTCTTATCATGAACTTGTCGTCGCAGAAAAAGCAACTATTGTGGGCTTCTTCAAGAAGCACATTCGGCGGAGAAGCCTAGTGGAGCTCACCGTCAACCCAAATGGCCTTCGTTCACTGCCACTGTGCTTTTAGGAGTCGGTTGCACGTTTTAGGCGTGCTAACGTGAACCTAAACAGGCTCTTAATACTCTTCTTGGTTTATGATAATGAGGTACGAGTGATTTATAAATAGGCACTGAGTGGTATTCTATTTTTCTTGATTTTTAAAGCCAATAATGTTTGTGTTTGGATTAGTGGACTTTTACAAAACTTAATCTAAGATAGAAATCATATTATGTACTGTGATTTTATGTTTTGATTGGCTTTCATCAAAAAGTTAGTTTGACAAACCATATCTTGTTTGAATTATTAATGAAAAGTAAGTTTAGATGTAAAATGATTGAAAATTGTATAACTTTTATTAAATAATACTCTATTTGGTCCTTAATATAAAATCTAGTTAATTAATTTTGAAAGATTAAAGAAGCTAAATAAAATGATTTATTATATCACATGTTTCATGATCTCTTTGAAATACTAAATACATTGTTTTAAAATATTTATATTTATCATTTTTTTCTAAACTAATTTGACTGACTTATAAATTAATATATAATCTAATGATATGCACATAAATATTTTAAAAAGGCCATGAAACATATGCTATATGTTGGGTAAAAAAAAAAAGAAAGAAACATGATGTAATTAAGTATTTTATTTAGCTTCTTTAATATCCTTAAATTAGTTGATTGAGTCTTATATTAAGCAAGGTTATTAAACCGGACCGGTTAGTGAATCGGTTGGGATACTGGGTCAATTGGTCATACCGGAGTCAAACAGGAGTTAACTCGGGACCAAACCGGTGAGAAAGTGAAGATTTTAGGCTTATTAATATAAAATTATAAAGAATTTTTTTTAAAAAAAGTTTTTAAAAAAATAAAAAAAATTATTGAACCGGTCCAACTCACGAACAGGACCAGTCCGGTTCAGGTTTAATAACAATGATATTAAGGATTTGAGGGAGCACATATTTATATTTTTGTTTATCAAAGCAATGTAGGACTCACCTCAAACCCATTTTCATTTTTCTCTTGATTATATTCTCTCTCCATGGCGACATATGGTGTGTTTGCGGTAGCTTATTGGAGCCTTTAAAGCTAGATTGGAAGGTAAAAGCAAGATTTAGAGATTTTGAGTTTTTTGGCTATATATGTTTAGCCACTAGTACAAAATATGTATTTTAGACCGGCTCATTTAGACCGGTTATACAGGGAAAAAGTTTAAAATGTATGACCGGTGACATTTTTATAATTATAGAAAACTTGTGAGACCAGTTCCCTAGATATAAGGTTTTAAAGATATTATTTAGACCTCATTTATAAGTAAGTAGTCTTAAAATGATAAAAAATAATTAAGAATTAATATACTTTTTAGACCGGTTATTTCTATAACCGATCCAAATAAGAGAACCGCAATTTTTTCTTTTACTTTTCAAACCGGTTATATCTTATAACCGGTCTAAAAGTTGAAAATTTTTAGACCAGTTATTTTTAAAACTGGTCTAAAAGATATATTGAAGACAGGTTGTTTAAACAACCAGTCTTAAATATGCGCGCCCGAATTAAAATTTCACTCTTCTCTTCCTATTAAAATTTCCACCCAAGCAATCCATTTTAGAATTTGAAATTACCAAATTCAATATAAAAATACAAAATTGCCCTTTGCAGTCCCACTTTAAGAGTTTCAGGGGCGTTTCCGTAATTATGCTTTTTCGGCCTTTTTTGAAATAGTGCCCAACTGTAACTCAACCTAATTTTTCCTCCTAAACCCAATGGAACCATAAAATAATTGAAAATCCAACTCTAAGACCCTCTAACAGCCCTGGCCGAAATTATAGTATCCTCCGAGAAAAATCGGGGTTTTACGGTTTCGGCTCCGTAAACGCGTTCCTTTCTACTCCTAACCACTTTATTAACCATCTAATTAGTTATAAAAACCATTTGAACTAAAATTAGGCAGCATAAACCTTAGGCACACAATTTTCCAAAATTTAAAATCAATGGCAATCTGGTGAAATTTCACCGATTAAATTGCCCACAGCAACTAGAATAGTTAATATACGAAGGTTTGGAAATTACCTCAAGCTCCCACTAGATTTTCCTCTTCTTGGCTGAAACCCTAGGTCCTTGAACACCCAAAGATGAGCTTCTTAAACCTTAATCACATAGAAGAGTAGCTTAGGAACGGAATTATACGTGTTAGTAACCGATTTACCGAAAAAATTACTTACCTTTGCAAGTTTTTCTTCTCTTTCTCTCTCTAGAATTTCACACTCTCTCTCACTAGTTCAGATATGTTAGGGCACAAAAATGAGCTGAGGAAGATGATGGAAAAGTGTTTTTATTACATTATATGATTTTTTAATGATTTATGGAATTTCTAAAAATTCCAAAATCAATTTTATGTACATAAATCCTATGCACATGTAACCAAGCTCATTAAGCCCAACCAATATTTCCTTCCTCTTGCAACATGTAAGAGACGCCTAGGGGTCCCTCTCTATGGTTTCAATTGGCTTCACAACTTGTTTCAACTACGTATACACGTAAAGTCTCAATTTTGGTCAAAATTACACTTTTTGCTCACATTTTTCATAAATTCAAATTAAATTGACCAAAATATTCTAAATATGTTTTTTTCATTTATTTCACTTAATTAATTAAACTTAAATTCAATTAATTGGAAAATAAGTAATTTCGTACTAAATTGGCAAAATTACGATTTTGCCATTACCATTTTATTCTAATTTCTTTTCTTATTTTTCCTTGCCCAATTTTCATATATTTTTGGACCAAATATTTTCTCTGATATTTCTTCATTTTTGGACCTTAATATTGGGCTTTTTAAATTACCCAAATTAATTCCATAATTATTTTACCCATTTGCTCATGAAAATAAACATTTATAAAATTCATAAATTCCAAATTTATGAATATTCATCATTTTATTGAATTTCCCAAATATTTACAATATTTTTTGTGAATATAAATTTTGGGGTATAACATTCACAATCTCAGAGCCAGCATTGGGCTGGGTTTGTATGAACCTAAGAAAAGTCACCACCCATACCTTTTCAGTAGTTGACCTTCATTTCGCCGTCAATCATTAACATTCCAGCTTCGACTCCTCTTCCCTTAAAAGCCTCGTTGATCGTTCTTCTTCCAAATGGGAGCACAAAGAGCGACTACTCATGAAGCAACTTTCCAGGTTTGTTTTAATTACTGTTAATAATTTGAACTTGATCCTTTTGAAATTATTTATGGTGGGTTTAACCACGTCTAGCATGAGATCTTGTTATGCTTGAAGTAGGAAATGGAGGTGTTTTGTTTTATGATCATGGCTTTGTTTGAATATATACAATATTGCTCTCTATCTTGCTCTCGCCATTGAACTCAGTGATGATAATTTCATATACTAGCTTAATGATCACATTATGATATTTTATTTATACTTTATTGTCTTGGATTGCGTTAATTATCACATTATGATATTTGCTATGTGGGTTTGAATTGAATATAAAGTTATGAAAATTCTGAATAGCTTTGCAATGCAAGTTTTAAAACTTGTATCTATATACCTTTATTATGAAATGTTGTTTAGTTCTTATCATGCTATAATTTATTGGTATATTGCTACAAGTGTAGTTATTGTCTCCTGGTATGCATGTTTCTTAATTTCGTTGAAATCTCTAAAAACTCTGTTGTTGTTGTTTTTTTGTCTATCCTTTTGCTCTTGGATAGGGTGTTACAAGGTGTTGAAATATATGGATCATAGTTGGATAAAAGCTAAACGGACAAGTGTTGAATATGATAATGGGGTGAGAGGTTTTTTAGACTTTGATAAAAGAAATGCCTATGATGATAGTGTAATGTTTTATTGCCCTTGTATGGTATGTTTAAATGAGAAGCGAATAAGAGCTACTAATATATGTACACATGCAATTTGTGAAGGATTTTGTAAGAGTTATACAGTATAAGTATGGCATGGTGAAGAATTAGAAATGCCAAGTACATCTCAACAATGTAAGTAACCTTTGATGATAATGACACGAATATGGATGATCGGATAGAGAATATTATTTATGATGTAGGAAAAGAGGCTTTTGAGCAATCACATACATATGGTAGTAAGTGCAGTGATGCTAAGAAGCCGTATACTCGGGGTGTAAAATATACCACTTGTTGAAAGTAGTATTGAAATTGGTAAGCTTGAAAGCATGGTATGGATGGAGTGACAAAAGTTTTTCAGAAATGCTTGAAGCTTTTAAGAACATGCTTCCATATGATAATTTGTTATCTTATCAATACTATGATGCTAAGAAAATATTGTGTCTACTAGGGATGAAGTATAAAAAGATCCATGCATACCCTAATGATTGCATATTGTATAGAAAAGAGCACGAAGAGAAACAATAGTGTCTGATATGTGAAACTCCGAGGTACAAATCAAATAACGCCCTTGTAAAAGTGTTGTGGTATATTCCAATCATACCAAAATTCAAGTGATTGTTTGCTTATGAAAACGATGCAAAAAAATTGAGATGGCATGCAGATGAGAGGATATCCCATAGAAAGCTTCGACATCCGGCTGATTCTTCCCAATGGAAGAAAATCAATCAATTATTTCCTAGTTTCAGCAAAGAACTTAGGAATCTTAGGCTTGGGCTTAACACGGATGGCGTGAATCCTTTTGGCAGCCTAAGCAGTATACATAGTTCATGGCCTGATCTGTTGGTAATTTACATGGAAGAAAGACGGTTTATTATCAACACCCATTTCCATTTCGATAATCGAAGAGTAATAAAGACAGAGTTCAATGGGTATATAGAAAAGTACAATTATACTAATAAAAATATTCGTTTACAATCCCACATCGCTCATCAACGGAATATAGAAAATACAACAAAAACTTAATATTTATAGAATTCTCTAAAATATCTAAGCATAAACTAATTATAACCACGATCATGTCCTTTCCTCAAGACACGTTCCAATCACTTCTCGGCTTTTACACCTTTGCCTTTTGACCCACTGGCACCCGCTGAAATGTTTATTCAAAGATATGGTGAGATTCCGAAGAATCCCAGTAAAAACATGCTATCGTTCATAGAAAATGTGAAAAGTAAATATGGCATGCGTCAAAGTATGCACCATTTAATGAACAATATAAACACATCATCATCATGTAAACATGAGTAGGGCCCAGCCCCACGATCTATACCAGTTGGTCTTCTGTCAACTCCCAGTATAAGTGCACACCGACACTAACTACCTTTCTCTAGGCAATTCATGTTAATTGATAAAGTACATTTACAAACATTGACATCCACACTAGCATTTAACTATGGCATGATGTATGAAGCACAGTGTCCCAACCTCAAAGCGTTATAAACCCCTTTTTAGATGTGCCTCGTAAAACGTGTCGTGTACGGCCTCCGACTCAACCTTAAAATATTAAATGTGTAAGAAATAGGTCATAATCTATCCGAGTATCATTTTAGACTCTTTCATAGTATTCCTTGTGGTTATATTAGTCTATGGTAAAATTTTATCAAAATGCCCCCGAGACCTCGGCCCTGGGGCAGTCAAGGGTACTTTCATAGAAAGACACGCTTTCCCAAAATTTTGACTAGGGCTATTCTGACGTATTTTCACCCAAAGAATTCATTTCAAGGCTCAAAATCATCAAATTCACTGTCAAATTATGAAAATACCCTTGACTGCCCCAATTTAGGGGTTTTAGGGGCGTTTTCGTAATTATGCTTTTTCGGCCTTTTCCAAAAAAGTGCTCAACTGTAACCCCTCATATTTTTGTCCAATGGATCCAATGAAGCTATTTATTTCATGAAAATCCAGCTCTTATCCCCTAAAACAATGCTGGCCAAAATTCTTGAAGAAAAATGAAAAAATGTAGTTTTGTATTTTAGCTTCCAAGACTTGTACTTTTTCACTTCTAATCCTTTATTAACTTATTTAAGCACTTTTTAATCATGATCCAAAGAAATTTGGGCAGTATAATCCCTTAGAGTTATAGTTTTTCTAATTTTACAATTCAACCAAAAATCACCAAACTATCAACAAACTTCAAAACCAACTTCATATAAGTATAGATTTGAGTTTGGTGTAGTTACCTATTAGGCTTCTTAGATCCTCTCACTTTAAGCACCCCCTCCCTCTCTTCTTGATCTCAAGATAAGCTTGCTAAACCATGGAGTTTATGGAAAGGAAGAGATTAGAGAAGAGTTTTATAGAATATTATAAGGAAAAACCTTAAGAAATCTCCACTTACCTTAATCTTTCTCTTCTTTTTTCTCTCTTGGATTGAACTTTCCTTAAGCTTTTCTCTCTCTTCTTTCTTGTTGTAAGTGACGAAAATGAAGGTAAGAGAAAGAGGATGAGGCTTCATAAATTTTTCTTTTTTCATTCTATTCCATTGATCTCACTAAGGGTTGACATAGTGACACTTGCCAATCACCATACTTCTCTCCATGCTTCCACCCATACTCCCTTCATAATTGCTCCCTTTGACTCTCCTTAACATTGAACTAGCCTTCTCCCTTGGTTAGCTTTTTTAAAAAAATGTACTCCCCCTTCTCATGCTCCAACCAAACCATTACTCTTCCAACTGCATCAATTCTTGCACTCAAGGTAGCATACCATTTCATCATTATTTGTCCATGTAGCATTATTTTAATGCAATTTGATATGTGTTCATACAAATTCATTATAATTTAATCCCCCCTCGTATAATCATGACACTTGGCATTTTAATTCCATTAATAAATTTCTAACATATTTTATTTTAAATTTTTAGAATAATGCCAATTCTAGCAATTTTTCTGCCCTAACTTTGAAAAATCATAACTAATTTTACAAATATCGTTTTGGAGTGATTCCAAAGGCTATGGAACAAATATTGAGTCTAGTTTCAAGAAAAAATATGGAATTTTACTAGCTATGATCATATTATTCCCAAATTTTCAATCTTTGACCGCTGCTCCAAAAACTTTTCAGATTTTCTGGGCTAACTAAAACTTCATATTTTTTTGTACATAGCTTTAATTGATTCATATGACCTATCACATTAAAGCTTAAGATGTCTACTTTCACTCACGATAAAATTTCATAATTTTTGCTCATCATTTGGTCTTCCAAAAGCACATGAAAAACTCACTGCCTCGCAGGCGATTTCACTGAAAACACCATTCAACTTTCAATTTTCAATATTTAATTCCTCTGGCCTTAAATATTCACCATTTTATTAAATATATAAAATAATCACAATATACTCTTGGTGAATATAAAATTTGGGGTGTTACATTTATCTTGGCCATAAGAGATTTCTTAGACAGGGCTACCCATATCGCAGATTAAAGAAACCGTTTTTTGGTGGACAAGAGTTTGAAGATGCTCCAGAGGTATTAACTGGGGAGCAATTTTATGAAAAGGTGAAAAATATCAATGTTATCTTTAGTAAGACTGTAAAGAGTAGTAATGAAAAAAATGAATGGAAAAGGAGGTATGTCTTATTCGATCTTCCATATTGGCTCAATCTTGATGTGAGACACTATATTGATTTCATGCATGTGGAGAAAAACGTATGTGATAGTATTGTTGAGACACTGCTCAACATACAAGGTAGTTCAAATGATAGCGTGAAGGCAAAATTAGATTTGCAATAAATTGGAATACGAGAAGACTTGCATCCAAGGCCATATGGTAAGAGAACTTTTTGTCCTCTAACTTCTCATATTTTGTCTAAGGATAAGAAAAGAAGTTTTTGTAAGTGTTTACATGGCATCAAAGTTCCCTCAAGGTTTTTTTTTCTTCAAATTTTAAGAAGCTTATGTCGATGAAGACTTGAATTTAGTAGGGTTAAAGTCTCATGATTGTCATGTTTTAATGCAACAACTACTCTCAGTAGCTATTCGAGGCATTTTCGAATATGATCTTCAGCATATTTTGACTATATTTTATTTTTTCTTCAATGCTATTTATAGTAAAGTTTTTGAGACAGAAAGATTGGAAGAACTAAAATGAAGGATATATGATCTTTTACCAGTTTGATAAGCTTTTTCTTCCTTCTTTTTTTTGACATCATGGTACATCTAGTTGTTCATCTAGTGAGGGAGATAAAGTTGTATGACCCTATCTATTTACGATAGATGTACCTAATTGAAGGAACTATAAAAATCCTAAAAGGGTATGTGAAGAATTCAAATCAGCTTGAAGCATCTATTGTTTAGAATTATGTTTTTGAAGAAACCGTGAAGTTTTGTCAATATTACTTGTCAAATGCAAGACATATTGGGCTTCCTAAACGTCATGATGGAGAAGGGAGTAGACGTGAGGCTACAGTAAAGAGCTTGGATTCTGATGAATTGCAACAAGTTCACTTGTATATCTTGAATAATGTTAATGAAGTTCAAGATTACATTAATGCTCATAAAGAGATTGTACAGAAAGAAAATAGTCGAATGACTGAACAAAGATTAATTAAGAAACATAACAAAATTTTTACACATTGGTTCATAAAAAGGTTGACAAAGAAGAATATATTTTTGATACAATTAAATGGTTAGCACGTGGTCCTGAGGTTGATGTCCTAACAAGTCCCTGGATGATAAGATCACCGTCCAGAACAGTGGTGTTATGTTACTGGCTGAATCAATGCACTTCTCTAGTTCAAAAAATAAGAACCCTAGATTGGTAGTCATACCTTTTTATGGGATTATCGAACAGATTTGGGTGGTTGATTATGTTAAAATTAAATTTCTCATTTTCAAATGTAAGTGGGTTAATGTCAACATTGGTGTGATGATCGATCAATTAGGATTTACATTAGTTGATTTGTATAGTAAAAGTTTTGGAGATAAACCTTTTTATTATAGCATATCATAAAATTGAACGAGTGTTCTATATTACCGATCAGGTAAATAAACTGTAATATGTAGCTCTCCAAGAAAAAAAGTTCGTTGATATTAATGAGGAAAGTTGTTCAATGAATGATCTTCTTGAGACTTATTCTTTTTTTAAGGGTCTACCAAAATTGAACGAAGAAGATGAAGCAGATAATGAACACGACATAAGAAACAATCATCATGAAGGGATATGGGAGGATATCCCTTTATAAAACTACTTTAAAGGTTAGCTAGCTAAAGTGGTTATCATGAATTATATTTGAATTATGTATATAGTTATTTTATATATAAAACTTTTTTTTGTGGTCACAGAAAAATGAAGGATCTGAGGTGTTCTAGTGTAGATGCTCTGGAGCCAGTTAGTGATCATCAACGATGGATTACTGTCTGTTGTGTTCTTTCTCGGTACATTCCTCTATCATCAATTAAAGTGTTTTGATTTTGTTATTAGTTAAAGTTTTGATTTTTTTTGTTAAACTGTAATATTAAAACAGGGGAATAAAAATGTGTAAAAACATACCTTAATTTTTCGATTATATGTGATAATGTGTTGATTTTCAATGATTTAGTGGTGTTTATTTTGTGGAATATGGGGTATAGGAAGAATGATGTAAGTTACACCATTTGAAATTGTAGTTTGAAATGCTTGATGAAATGAGAATGTGCAAGAAAAGAATTTATTTGGGGTGTAGGAAGAATGATTTATTGTTGTTGCTTCTGTAGAATGTGAGGTGTAGGAAGAATGATGTAAGTATTATACCGGTTGAAATTGTGTTTTAAAATGCATAATGAAAATGCTTCTATATAAGGTGTTTGTTATAATGTGTAAGAGAAGAATTTATTTGGATGTTGTTGAAATAGTTTGTTGGGTAAAATGTTTTAACAAGGAAAATGACTTGTTGGGTAAAATGTTTTAACAGGAATATTTTTTTAAAAAAATGGAAACTTTTTAGAAACAACTGGTCTAAAAAATGACATTTAGACAAGTTGTTGATAAACCGGTTCAGAAAGTATGAATTTTTAGACTGGTCATATAACCAGTCTAATTATATAACTAGTCTAAAAAGTCATACTTTTTAGACTAGTTTTATCAACAACTGGTCTAAAAACTTATTTTTTAGTAACCAGTCTAAAAAATAACAGATTTTTTACTTTTCAGACCGACTGTATCAAGACCTTATCCAAAACTAGTCTAAAATGTCACTTTTCCACCAGTGGGTGTAGCTTCTAGTTTATTGGGCTTATGACACAAAAGTAGCTTAGTTTGATATTTGCATATTATGGGGGAAGAAAAGCATCAACCCTATTCTTCCTCTCTCTTCTCCCTTTTAAATAATTATTCCAGTTTATTCTTAGCTCATATTTTTCCCAAAATTATTTTAGTTTATTAAATAATTTATTGGGAGATACAGAGTGACTTTGTATGAGTATAATTCGTTGGATAATCTAACATTTGATTTTGTTTGTCATATATCATTGTAAAAGACTCTGTTGTTTTTTAAAAAGATAAACTTGAATATTCTTCTGAAAATACATCAGTAAAAAATTTTCTTTTTAGACTGCCATATTTTGACCCATTATAGCGGATAAGGCCTAAAAAATTTGACCGGTGGTAGTTTTGTAATTATATAGAACTTCTAAGACCGGTTCTCAAAAAAACCGGTCTTAAAAAAATTATTTAGGCTGGTCATAAATAAAATCGGTCTAAAAATATCAGAATATTTAAAAAATTAAAAATTTTAAACTTTTAAGACCTGTTATTAATAATAACCGTTCTTAAATATGAAAAATTTAAAAATTATTTCCCCCCGTCCTTTTAAGACCGTTTTTATGTATACCCGGTCTAAAAAATTGATCCTAAATTTTTGAATCTCCTCTTTGCCCTGCCTAAATTTCACTTTCTAAATCTGAAACCTCTCTTCTTTGTGCGATTACTGTGTAAGCTCGGTCATCTTCACTCGATCTCATTCTCATGTTTGTTGCTACGGTGCTCTCACCCTTGCACTGAATGAGTCTGTCGCTGCCATAACCTCGTTTACTCTGATCTCCTTTGTCGCGACTTTTCTCTTTCCCCATGACATCCATCCTTCACCGCAACCTACCTTGGAAGCCTCACTTCTTTGCTGCCATGAGATGCTTGCTCCTTTGCTTTGACCTAGAGATGATTGAAGAAGATGCAACTGATGTTATGAGGTTTGAATAAACTTTCCTTTTAAACGTTTAATTAATTTGTAAACTAATTTTTGGGTATCTACTGTAAATTGGCGATAGATGAAAGAGGAAGAAGAAAGTATAGAGCGGAGCGCCTCGCTTAAAACAGTTCCTCGTTTGCTTTCTTTACCACAGGAACAAGGGTCACGAAGAGAAGAGAGATCCTATTTGGATTTTTGTTTTTTTAGAGTTTTATTATAGGTGTAAATGGTATACATACTGATATATACCGAGTTGAGTGTGTGGTCGGTCTCTAGGGGATCCTATCCTCGAAATTGCTCTGTTTGCTTTTTTTAATTTCGTCTCTGGTTTTCTTTTTCCTTATGGTTGTGCCAAAATAGTTTCATAGTTTCAACTAAGAAACTGAATATGAATACAAAGTTAAACTTATGGGTGTGCCTGAATTTTGTTATAAGAGCTGTTCATTATCTTTTTACGTTGTTTGATGTTCTTAGTGAACGATACAAGAATTTAGGTTTTCAGAAATTTTAGCAGCGGGATTCACATGGAAGGTGTTTTTGTAAAATCTGATGGTGGTAATTTGCTTGGAAGTATCCGCAATCAATTTTTCACTATAATCCCTTCTACTCATCTGTACGTTTGACTACAAAAAAAGGTCCTATTTATTTATTTTTTTTAAAATATCATTTTTAAGACCGGTTATTTTAATAACCGATCTTAAAAGTCTTGAAAAAAAAGTTTTTAGACTAGTCTTTAAACAATCGGTCTAAAAAGTCTGGACTTTTTAGACCTGGTCTTCGAGCAACCGGTATAAAGAAGTGATTTTTAAGATTGGTTTCGTTTACTGGTCTAAAAAATAACAGACTTTTAAGATCGACTGTATCAAGATCGGATCCAAAACCGGTCTAAAATGTCGTTTTTAACCAGTCTTAAAAGTGATTTTTCCATTAGTGATAAGAACGATGCACAAATGAGTTTACTTTAAATATATAAATGTCTGAAGCCGTGAAGAATCCAAATATTTAATATTCCTTTTGTACCGTATTTTTGGATGTTTTCATAATTTTATTGTTAAGTTTTCTTTATAATTATCACAATATATATACATGTAATATATATATATATGTGTGTGTGTGGTATTTAATTTAGTGATATTCACGCCCTTTTTTCCAATAATTTTTTTATTTAAAGTTGCTTTTCAAAATAATCATTCAAACAAGTTTAGATTAAGAAAAGTCACTTATGCTACTACCAATTCAAATATAAATCACATTACATTATCTGATTTTTACTCAATCTTAAGTTTACACAAATCAAATTGTAAAAAAATCATTTTTCCCATTGCTATCCCAAACACACTCATAAGAAGCAAATTGTGGCTCATGCTTCAACGTGGCTTATGGATTAAAGGCCCAATTATCAAATTGTCAATCCAAAACACGACCAAATAAAGCAATCCCACGTTTTGCCCTCTGATTGCACATTTGGCATGGCCAAACAACGTCTGAAACATAGCCGTTGTATTCGGGTCAAGAGAAAAAACAAAAGAAGCTAATGATATTATTGGGATCTTTTTTTCCCATATTCTTGTAGTTATAGGTTTCGGTTCCTACATTTATGATTGTTAATGTGTAATAAGTTAAAAATGATGTGAGTAGCTAATAATTTGATTCTCACTTAACATACATCTAAAATAGTTTGACCACATGGATCTATACTTATGTGTTATATTTGTTATGTGTTACCTATGATGATTTTAGGTCATATTCATTCAGCCTTTGATGTACATGGGTGGGGCTTCTCGTGTATAATAGTTTAACCTTTAAGTAGGGGTGTTCATCAATTTCCCATCCCGATCCCGAGCAAATCGGAACGGGATTTAATTTCGGTATCGGGATCGGGAATGGCACTTCCCCATCCCGACTTTTTCCCGATCCCAAATATATATATATATATATATATATATTAAAATATTTTAAAAAAATAAGACCAGATGTAAAATAAAATGTGAAAAATATCTAATACTCTTAATGTAATATCTATTCTTTTAGTTTATTAAGTTAATTTCGTTTATTCTTTATTAAATAATTCTAACCTTTTGTTTTTGTCTTATTCTTTTTGCAGCTGAATCGGCAACTTTAAGCATGTATTGGACTAATTATATATTTATATTAGACTTATTTGGTACAATATGATATTAGACAAATTATATATTTGTATTATACTAAGAAAACATAACAAAAATTCAATATGGAGATTTAAAAAAAAAAAAATCCCGAGATCGGGAAATTCCTGATTCCAATCCAAAAAATTTCCCGATTTTCGGGATTGAGAAATTTTCGGGATCGGGATCGGGAATGGCATTTCCCGATCCCGAACAGCCCTACCTTTAAGGGTATGTTTGGTTTGAGGGGAGGGGGGAGGGGTGGCAAATTACAATTTTGGACGGAAGAAATCCAAAATTTACCCTCTCATTCTTTTTAAATTTTGAATTCTCGCCCAAAATTTAAATACATTCAACCTAAAAAGGTAATTTAACCCCCCTCTCCTTCTCTCCTCTTCCCTCAAACCAAACACACCCTAAATGAAGTATGATCCTCAAGCGCCTCTCTCGATGAGGATTCAAATATTAATTTGTCATGTTATGAAAAACTAGCTCATTTTGTTATAACTAACCTCATTGGTTAAGGTGATATTTCTTTATACTCCCTCACGACATTAATATATGACTTAATTGATGAGTTCTCATTGTCATTAATATAAGGCTTATTTCCTATATTTGTCAATCGTTTCTTAATTTACTTTTATTGATGTTTTCTCAATAATAATTAAGGAAGAGATATATATAGGAAACTAAAGGAAATGATTATATTTCGGGGTTTTAGAAAAAAAAAACATATAATGTAAATTAATTTTTTTAATCTAATCAAATTAAATAAATAAATTTTATATTAAAGATAAGTAGAAATATAATACAAATGAGGGCAAGCCGGGTACCGTGTAACTGATCACTCACTTATTCTGCGCCACAATGATGCTAAGGATGTTTTTTTTTTTTTAACTTGTTTTCTAAGCATAATATTGCGAGCAAGAACTTTTATGTATGTGGGATGGTATGTGTGGATCACTGCGGCTCATAACCTAGCACACTATTATTTCAAGATGTCCTTGCGAACATGAAATTTAAACCGACTCAAATTAAATTGGGATTGAAATCAAACTTAAAAGTTAATTAGATCAATAAAGAAAAAAACACTAAATAGAAACACATTGAAAGTTCAATAACATCAAACCTATGTCAATGTTAGATCCATCTTCGTCCCACCAAAGATCAGCACCCCTTCTTGTCGTATACCATGTTATTAAAATCAGAGTGAATCGATCGGTTCAATCATGGGAACCGTCAAATAAGTCATCTAATCGGTCCAATTCGATCGGTTCAATATTTATTTTAATTTCAAAAATTCATATCTAATTTTACATAGTTCTAAGAATTAAAAAATTAGGACTCTGAAAAACTTAAGACGTTTACTTTCTATTGCAAAAATAATCACTTAAAAATATTATCATTTGATTCTAAAAAATTATCAAATTCTAAAACCATTCCAAAAAATATTATCGTTCAGATTCACTTCCTCACCGGTTTGGCTCTGATCTAACTAACTGACCCTTAACTCACTATCTAGACCGGTTCAATGGCCGGTCCAGATTTAATAATCTTGAGAGTATACATTGCCACCTAGCAGGGCAAAATCACAACAGGCAAGTGATTTCTTTAACGCATTGATGTGCACGCGTGCTTTTCGTTTTTGGTCTGTTTCGATTGGCATATATGGGCAGAGGGTGTCAGCTCGCCCCCTCAACTGCGCCCTCTGCTGCCCCCTTATTTTGGAGGTCTTTCCAAATGTATTTTTATGGTTTTTTAGATCATTAGATTCTACACAAAATGAGTGAAATTTTGACATATTATAGGTAAAAAATGGATCATTTTTCAATTTTTTATGATTTTTTTAAAGATTTTTCAAAAAATGGTGTGTATTTTTTTTCACTTTAAGTACTTTTTTGTGAAAAATATTTGAGGAATCATAAAAAATTGAAAATAGATCCGTTTTTTACCCATAATATGTCAAAATTTCACTCATTTTGTGTAGAATCTAATGATCCAAAAAACCATAAAAAATATATTTGGGAAGGCCCCCAAAATGGAGGCGCAGCAGAGAGTGCAACAGAGAAGGGGCAGCAGAGGCCCCAAATACTGGCATATATATGAATCTTTGCTAGAATCTAATAGGCCTTGGTATTTATATTGCCTATTATACGTTTAGAATTGTTTGAATATGCCTAGTCCACCCTTGATGGATTATGGCCCAAGCTCAATATAAACAGGATTATTATGTAAATAAAGGATAATATGAGTTCAAATATAAATTTTTATCTTTATGCTTCAAAAATCAAATGAGACTAACTACCCATGTGTTAAGGAATCACATGGGTTTGAGGAGGTCAGTTATTGATACATCGCTAAAAAATTTCTTAAAACTTCTTTCTCTGGCTATTTTCTCTCTTGTGGTGAGTCTGTCGTATAAATGTGATCAAGATCCATATCGGTACTCCGATCTCGCATGGGAATTACGAGAGTCAATGGATTCCAACTATGCCTGAAATCAGTCAAAATTGTTCAAAATTGCCAATATTTAGTGGCAAGAAATAAAGTATTGATTGGTTATTGCCTGTCTAGAGCAAGTTTTGGTTCAAGTTTTGGAATAAAGAATTGAAATCCGTCCATTTTCCCCATGTCACCCTAATTAGAACTGGCAGCATGGGTAAATGAATCTCAACTAGGCATGGACCAACCAAATTTGTTTTTTTCCTCTGGACAAAAAAAAAAAAACCCCCACCGTAATTTCCTCAGACAGCCATGCCGAAGAGGCCTCATTTATCCCCTTTTTTTTTCAAAAAACAAAAAAGGACAAGGCCTTGCGATACGCTCGATTGTTGCGGGGCCGACGCCTGTCCTCTTTCATTCTATTTTCATACCTTTTTTTTTTTTTTTTAAATAATTAAAACTACGAAGAGGACTCTAATCAATAGGTGTTCATATCGGGGAAACGGCTTTCCCATTTAAGCCGATGGTCTCAAATTTAAATATAAATGAATGTAAACAATGTTTTTAGGATATTTATCTATAATTAGACTTGGTAATGTTCGAATCTAACATAATAAGATTATACTCCCTTTGATCCTAAATATAGGATAAAATTTGTAGTGTAATTTTACACTACAAATTTTATCCTATATTTAAGACCGGAGATAGTATTAGAAAAATTAGAAGCATTCTTTTTAAAAACATTTGCAAGTTTGCAACTCATTACCCAAGCATTTATGTTTATCCCTCTTTATTAAAAGTAGAAAGAAAGAAAGAGAAACAATTCATGTCATATTTTAAAAACAAATATAAGCGGATGTTATTTGAGCTCGTAGAATACACGCAGAATAATTCAACCTCTTGCATATTAAAAAAAAAAAGAAGAAGAAGGAATGATTCAACCTCTTGTATCAAAAAAAAAAAAAAAAGAATAATTCAACCTCTGCTCACATTCCTACCTGAAGGCTACATGTAGTAGCCAAAAAAAAAGCCATCAAATAGTTAACTTCCGATTCTAGTCAGGATGGTGATGCCTTCACTTGAGTAAATGGGCATGCTTTGACCGTTCTTTAATTTTTTGGTATTTAAATTTCTGGTGTGAAACTTTAAAGTAATTTTTTTTTTATAAATTAATTCCACATTCCACACATGATGTTAATTTGATTTATTTATACATGCGAGCACATAAACCTTCTTTCGTCTTCTCAAAATCAAACGTATTTAAATTGCCTTATTTACATTTTTATTCTATTCAAAATGCATTTTTTATTCATTAACATTGATAGCTAATGGATAAAAAGTAATACTACTACCACCACATATCCAGGCCTCCAGGTAATTTTGAATGAAAGTATTAGTCAACTTTAGAGGACGATAATTTTGTCTGCTAATTAATTATAAAAAAAAAAAAAAGCTTGCTTTATGTCTCTTGTCAACGTTATTACAAAAAAAGTGGTGTGACTTATACATCACAGTGATATATAAGTGCCCATATTTTTATATTGAACAGCTGTTTCACGCCGCTCTCATTCTGGTAATTATTACTTACTGAATCGCGCGGACAAAATAATTATTGATATGATCCAACTTGTTCGTCAAATTCAAGGACAGTTTATGTTGATAATTACGATATAGGCCATATCATAGCATTAGTTTTAGACTTAAGGGACCAATTTATCTCAATAGTTTTCATTCAAGGGGATAGGCATTCGTCAGTTTTTTTGTTGACCAACATTGCACCCGCCGTGTTAAAAACATGTCAGTGTTACCTTTCTCATCAAAGTGGTTAATGCTGATTTGTAAATGATCAGCATTGGTTTTTAATAGTTATGATGAATTTGCTCATTTTTTTAATATGGATGAGGTAATATTGATAAAAAAAACATCAAGATAATTAATTCCCATATCTGAAAACTTTCAAAATAAATTTACAGATTAACCTATGATTTTATACACTTCACTTTGGGTGTGTTTGAGAGAGCTTATATTTGGGAAATAAGCCCTTATTACCCAAGCCGAGAAAAAACTCATCTCACATACTTACCTCGTATACCATGAATCACGAATTATAAGCACTTATTATCCAAAGTTTACATGCTGACCATAGAGTATAAAATAATGTATATACGTCTATCTTTCATCCTGGTTCTGAATTAAGAGTTTAGGTTATATTTTGCCAGATTATTTATGCGTTTACTTATACTTTATTTTAATTATATGTTAAACCAACTAGACTAAATAATAATGGAATGATAACTCGCTGGCAAAAAAAGAAAAAAGAAAAAGAAAAATGGAATGATAACTCACAAGGGAAATTGGATGTTGCTACTTCTTCGAAAAATTATCTATTCCCTAAAAATCAATTAATTATTTCACATGTGGGACACCAGAAATAAGTGAGGTGTTTTATTTTAATGTATAGTACTCCTTTCGGTTCTAATTATAGGACAACATTTGGAAGTTGATCTTGATCCTAATTATAGGACAAAATTTTAATTGTTGTCAATTTGTTCCTAAAATACCCCCATTGCTTTAGATAATGGTTGGATTGCCTCGCCTGCGTGTGGTGCCATGAAGTATCAAACATGCACCAGATAAAATACCATAAGAGTAAACACAGAGAGGTGGAGAGAGAATACTGATTTAGATAATGGTTGGATTGCCTAATGGTATACTCATATAATATTCCTAAATCACCCTTATTAAATAAGGGTATTTTTGGAAAATAAATAAAAATAACTAATTTAACTATTATCCTTAATTTCTTCAAAGTTAGGTAAATATGTCCTATAATTAGGACCGGAGGGAGTAATATTTTGCTACTGCAGTTAAAAACTTCTTAATCCACTTGTATTTTTTTTTATCAAAGAATCCACGTGTATTAATCTCAAATAGATAACAATAATTTATAAATGGAGGGAGTGAGTCACAAAATTGTCTGCTGTCGTCCCACACCTTCCTTTTTGGCATACTATATTGGTTTTTGAAAGCTAACGGTATTCATTTATCTGCAGAATTAATAGAGTGAAAATATTGTTCGTATAAAGGTAAAAAAAATACAGTTTGTATTTTTTTTATCTATATGCTTTAATTTAATTTATCGCGCAACTTAATGGATAATGCAGCAAGTGGTGTATATATGTGTATATAATTGAATAGGTAAATCCTAGCAAGACAACAATTTATCCAAAAAAAAAAGATATCAGCACGCGCAACCAATTAATTTAACCGCTTTCTAACTGAATACGTGTGCGTGTGTGTGTGATGGTTTAGTTGTAGCCATCAAACAGCTATTCAACATCAACACATAATGTCAAACACAATAAAGAGAGGAAGAAAAGGAGCGTATTGCAATTTGCAAATATAAGTGTTTGAATTGAGATTAGACCAAGTACCAAAATAAGCTATATATTTAATTATTTAGCACACCAAATTTCATGTGCAAAACATTTATCACATGGATTGGATTGTTAATGTTTCAATATGTGTGTTTCATCTGATTGGATTTAAATTTTGGGGTTATTGGATATACACTATGTGCTTAAATATAAGCCATTCAGAGAAAAAAAGTTTGGTTTAGAATATAAGTCAACTAATTAATGGCATTTTTAAAATTTGATCCCTATTTAATTTGTATTAAAAAGAAAAAAAAGAGAAAGGTGCAGTATGAAAATTATTTATAAAGTAGAGAGAGACAAAAAAAAAAAATTAATCAAAACAAATATAGAAAAATTAATCAATTTAATGTATTTGTTGATGTATGATAAAGTGGTATATATGACTTAAATTTAGATGCAAAATGATAATTTATTCTTTGGATGCATTAATTAAATTAGGATTCACACTTTTTTGTTTTGGCCAGAAAATTAGGATTCGCCCTTAAGATTGAAAAAGAGACTTTAATGGCTTAATGCAACAACCGATTTAAAAAGGGCTTCAATATTGAAAAGATCAAAAACTAAAAAAGATCCGTGTAATACTAAATTTGAATGTTATTTTATTAATATTAAGACGTGTTTTTATAAATGAGATAGATTACTGTTGATTCTTCAAAGGAGAACTTTCTAGGGAAAGAAATGAACAGAAGAAAGAAGCAAATGTTGAAGGAGTAAATACATTAGGAAGCTCCAAAGCAGAGTTTCAGCCATTGATTGATTACGGTTGGACTATCGTAATACTTCTCTGACTTTCAAATTTATTTCATTTTCTTTTCCTCCGTCTGCTCCTTCCTCCTTTTCTTCTCCTTCTCCATCTTCTCTCACCTGCTCGCATTTCTACCTCCCTCTTTCTCTCTTTATAGTGGCTTCTCAATTTTTGCCGGCGACGCTTTTTCTACTTTGTTGGATCCTTTGACTTTTCCCGATCACCGTCTGGGTCGTCCTACCCTGCTATGGGGCATTGTTGCAGTAAAAGCGTTTCCGTTGTCAACAATGAAACTGTTACAGCCGATCACCGCCCTAAATCGCCGCAGCCGGCAGCATCGCCCCTGCCGTCCGCCAACTCAGTGTCAGGAGCTGGTGATGCAACCTCTGGCAGGAATACCCCCGCTCACTCCTTCTCCACTAGTCCCTTCCCGAGCCCTCTCCCGCCTGGGGTGGCACCATCACCGGCTAGAACTCCGGGTAGGAAATTCAGATGGCCTCTTCCGCCCCCATCGCCGGCGAAGCCGATCATGGCGGCGTTACTGAGACGGCAGGGGAAGACGAAACCGAAGGATGGGCCGATACCCGAGGAGCAAACCGAAGGTGGAGAGGGAGAGAGGCCGTTGGACAAGAGCTTCGGATATGCAAAGAATATTGGTGCCAAGTATGAGCTGGGAAAAGAAGTAGGTCGAGGACATTTTGGTCATACTTGCTGGGCGAAAGCAAAGAAGGGAGACCTCAAGGGGCAATCCGTAGCTGTAAAAATCATATCGAAAGCTAAGGTGAGAGAAGCATGGTATATGCATTTGTCCCTTCATTTTATATAAATCTGCGATGGACGAAAAATGAATAACTTAACTATATAGCCTGTGGAGATGAAATGGACAATTTCTTTTCCTGTGAGCTGGTATGAGTTGACTCTGGTCTTGGTCATTCATATTTCTTCCATAACATGAGTTTTAGGCACTGGAATTCCATGCAATGTTGGCCAAATGTGATACATAATTACTTGGTAACTATTGAATTTGGAAATTCAAAGATGATTCAATGGTCAAGATCACCTCTTGGAAAATTTAAGGTACCATTTTTCCCTTCGGATCATCTCCAGTCCACAAATGCTGTATAGATGTGATCATAGAAGGGCCCGGGGTAACAGATATTTTCAGCATTCCTGGATGATGTTACCGATGACGTCCAATATCTCTTTCTCGTGCACTGTTTGTAGTTCTCAACAGCACGACCAGCTCATGTTGTTATTATTCCGAGTTAATCTCGCGTGAGAATAGATTTTGGATGCTAATGCTTGTTCAGCCTTGAACAATTTGAAAAGCCCTTAGTGAAACAAATGATTGCAGTATGAACAACTTCAGATAAAACTTGTTTTGGACGGGAATTAAAGAGGAAAGTATTACTTAAACATTTTGGATTCTACTAAACTCTAGTTAGTTTACCTCTGCTGGACGTTAGTAGTGGTGAACAATCAGTACTTTGCTGTAGATTTAAAAGTAAGAATGTATATTGTGAACCCGGAAGGGACTTGGTCCATAATTTCATATCTTAATTTGATGCTGCTCATGAAGTCCCTTTCATGACCTGGCAATGAAATTTACATGCACATGGAAATATCTTTTTTCGGTAGAAAAAATGAGGAAGAAAAACATTCCTTTACTCGAATCACCATGGGCATCAAATAATGTGAACTCTGACTTTGGCTACTTGACTTTTGATAGCCGACTTGTATGTCTTCGATGTTTGTCAAAAGCTGCCTCTAGGTTTGTGCACTTCCTATTTTCATATATGTTTTATTTGGCATAGAGGGGATGATCATTTTGACTTATAATTTGTGATGACTTCCATAATTACTTTCAAATCTGTTTGATAATGTGCATCGACTTGAATTGAACTCTCATTAAGTTGTGCTCACATTGCCTGATTAAACTGGCTTACTAAAGATAATTGTAACTGATTCTTGTATGGCAGATGACAACAGCAATATCAATTGAAGATGTAAGGAGGGAGGTGAAGATGTTGAAGGCCTTATCTGGACATAATAACTTGGTGAAATTTCATGATGTATTTGAGGATGCTAATAACGTCTACATAGTGATGGAGTATGTCAAACAGTTATTTCCAAATATTGCTTTCAATCATGCTAAAATTATATCCAGAGTTGTTTTGTGGTTGGTTCATGCACATGGCTTATTTTTTAAGTTATTTGAAATCAAGGACTTTCATCCCAGGTTCATGCGTCCAAGTGTGTTTAACATGGGTAGATTTAATAGATAAATAGTCTATGCATAAAATATCTATAATTGTTGAGTTTTGTGTTTTTTCTGACGTTAAGGTATTCTTTTCCTGTCAGATTGTGTGAGGGTGGAGAACTGCTTGACAGAATTCTTTCAAGGTATAAATGAAATGCTATGCATCATTTCAACTATGTTTAGCTTATTTCCTCCGTACTTTTGAGATGGTTTGGTTTGACAATCATGATTTTAATTGGATTCTTGTAATATGAATAATTTGTAAAGAGGTGGAAGATACACAGAGGATGATGCTAAAGCAATTCTTGTACAAATTCTAGATGTAGTTGCTTTTTGCCATCTTCAAGGAGTTGTTCACCGTGATCTAAAACCAGAGGTATGGAATTGTGAAGATAATGTTTTAGATATTTTTTTTGGTGAAGGTATATAATTATCTCTCCAGTCTACAATTTGTCACCCTGTATATTTTGCCTGTTCTGCAGAATTTTCTTTTTGTCTCAAAAGAAGATGATTCTCCCATGAAGGTTATCGACTTTGGTCTGTCGGATTTTGTTAGGCCAGGTAATTATTGATTTATCTATGGTAGCATCGATTACTATTGCATGGTATCTGTACCATATGTAAGTTGCTAATCCATTTTATGTTCATTTTTGGTGTATAACCAGGTTGGTTTAACTGAAACGTTCAAACTGCTAGAGAAATGAGAATAACTTAGAAGTCATTTATCCCACTGTAAATTGTTATATATATTCAACGCCTTTTCATTTCTTGTGCTATCAACAGAATACGATAATAGTATTGTGGTACTTCTACCATATTGTAATTTATGATTGTATTCTATGCAAGCTATTTTCCTCACTAGGCAGCCAATCCTTTGGGGAAGTTATAATGGAAAATATGATGGCAAGAGCATATTTTAGGATGACTGGCTACTAATCTTTTCATTGCCTCAAATATTGTTGGTCTTATTGGGTAATCCTGCGATATTGTAGGTAGCTTTATGACTGCTGATTCACATTTCTCCGCTTCTCTTTTTTCTGTTACCAATTGTTTTTGTTTTGATTGTTAGGATGACTCTTTCAAATCCCATTTTAAGTTTTAACCAACTGGATGGAGTCTTATGATGCCGAAATTAGTATATTGGTGGTATATTTTTTCTTCCTCAAAGAGAATTCAATACTAGGATTGCTGGATTTTTTAGTTAGTCATCTCTTAGGACATCTTAGGATAATCAAATTCTGATGCTTGTTAAAGGATGTCGAGTTAGTATATAAAATCAAGTTTTATTACTGCATTTGGTATAAATTCTTTTTAAGAAGTTGGCACATTTATCTTCCATATTCTTGGTTATGTTTCTTCGGATGACCCGAAAGAAAATTTTTAATTACCACTATTTTCATCTAGTGTGTTCAACATGCTAAAGCTGTCTGCTTTGTTAAGTATGGCATGAAACTCGCGGATTGGGTGGTTAGACATTTTGGAAAGATTAAAAAAAGGAGGGTGGAGGGGGAGGACTTGATGTGAGTAAAAGTGAGAAGTTGCAAATGGAGGAATGAAAATGAGAGTTGTATATAAACTCATATTTTGTCACACTTAACATACTTGGGCCTTTAATTAGTTTGTTTTATCTTTCTTTTCGTATTCTGTCACATTAAGTTCAGTTTAGTTTGGCAAAGCTCCAAGGGAATACTTGATGGAAATCTTTGTATTCATTTGCATGACTTAGGAAGCCATGTCATTCTGCACTTTGGCCAACAGCATGAAGGCATATTACCAATTATTAGATTCTTTTTTCAATTGATTGTTGTTTATTAGTTGTTCAATTTCCCAACACTGCCACCTATCCTATAGGTTTACCTGTAGAGCATTTCTTCTGGTGGAGATTCATCTCAAAGCACAGTTCTCAATTATTCTTAGTTTTTTATTGCCTCCTGATTTCAAAAACGGCAAATCTTTTTCAGATTCTTTTTTAAATTATTTATGGATCCCTACAATCAACAACCCTATTATTATAGTTTCTGCTGCGCTAGCTCTGACAATTTACTTCTACTATTCATGCAGATCAACGCCTCAATGATATTGTTGGCAGTGCCTACTATGTTGCACCTGAAGTGCTCCATAGATCCTACAGTGTGGAAGCAGACTTGTGGAGCATCGGAGTTATTACATACATATTGTTATGTGGTAGCAGACCATTCTGGGCACGCACTGAATCAGGAATCTTCCGGTCTGTCCTAAGAGCTACTCCTAACTTTGATGATTCACCCTGGCCATCAATATCACCAGAAGCCAAAGATTTTGTAAAGAGGCTTCTGAACAAGGACCATAGAAAGAGGATGACTGCTGCCCAAGCTCTAGGTATGTTCAGTTAGAATGTTCTGCTCGGACCCTGCCTGACTCGATAATTGAATCTTTGCAATTGAAACGCTATCTCTCACACACACATCCAGATTTAGTTTTATGACTTCTACTGATGAAGAGGTACCTGCATATTTGCAGCTCATTCATGGTTGAGAAATGAAAAACGTGCCATTCCATTAGACATTTCAATCTTCAGGTCCGTCAAGTCATATGTGCGGGCTACACCTTTAAAACGAGCAGCAGTGAAGGTAGTCTCATGTTATTCAGCCATTAAAAATATACACCTTCTATCTTAAATATAACATTATCTTCTTTGGTTTTTATACATTAATTATGCAGGCTCTCTCAAAAGCACTGACAGAAGATGAACTCGTCTTCCTAAGAGCACAATTTAGCCTATTAGAACCAAACAATGGTTTTGTTTCCCTTGACAATTTTAGAGCGGTTAGTGGTTGGTGTTACAATTCTTTTTCTTTTCTGACATTGAGATGGTGTTTGTGACATACAACATTACCATAATCTGTTTTTCATGTGAAGTATACACTTTTAAGTTGATTCTAGCTGCAAGTGTTCCCACAATCTATAAACTAAAATCAAAGGAAAATGCAGGCTCTCATGAAAAATGCTACTGATACCATGAAGGAATCAAGGGTCCCCGACATTTTAAATTTGGTGAGACATCTTTCATTTTTTCTTTTTAAATGTATTTTTCTGTTCAATTGAGGATACATCCCACCTTCTCCTTTTTGCTGCTAAAATCTTTTTCTCCCAGCCCAGCTTATAGCATTTCTAGCAAGATTTGGTAGTCTATACCTAACTGCAAACTAGTTGCATGATAAAATTTGTCAAAGATAGTTACTGTTCAGGCACAACCTGTTTGAGTGAAGGCCTTAAGATAGTTTATACTTTTTAATATAATCTCTAACATGAACATCGCATGTTGTGCGGTGAGTTAAATGTTGAACATGCTGCACTTAGTGTAAAGTTGAGCATTCGGATTGGGACCATTTGTCATATTTCCTGCCCAACTAGGTTGTATTAATAAATAATTAGAACTGTCAGAATTTCTATCCTTGTGAAACTATGGTTTTCTTGTGCAAATCTCTTATGCTGAACTTCATATTTCTTTATCTAAGATGGAGCCGCTGGCTTATAAAAAATTGGATTTTGAAGAGTTTTGTGCCGCGGCACTCAGTGTATACCAGCTTGAGGTTCATGAAGACTGGGATAGAATTGCAGCCACTGCTTTTGAGCATTTCGAACGGGAAGGAAACAGAGTCATCTCAGTTGAGGAGTTGGCGCAGGTATGCATGCTTCTGTAGGAGCACCTATACTTGATCATTCCATTAAATCATAAAACCAACTGAACTTTTGAATAATACGTCTCAGGAGATGAATCTGGGCCCTTCAGCTTACACCGGACTAAGTGATTGGATCAGGAAATCTGATGGAAAACTAAGTTTCAATGGATATACCAAGTACTTGCACGGGGTCACAATACGTAGTTCAAATCCAAGACCGCGACAGCAAGTATGATTGATGAAAGCCGTCACATAGTCTTTTATCATTTAGTGATTATTGAAATTAGCCTGTGTCTACTTTCTTCCTCATTTCTTTCCTTTTAATATTTGATTTTTAAAAGGAAACGGTGCAAAAAAAAAAAAAAAAAAAGGACTATATATTTTTTTATTTATTATGGGTGGGCAGAGTGAGATGGAGGGAAAAATAGAGCTAACATATTGTTGTATTCCTTGGCATGTAATTTGCGTGCAAAGTAACATTGTCCTTGAATTTTACGTGTGAGCACATATGGCACATGTTTATCTTGTAAGGGATTTCGTGTGGAGATTAAAACACGTTTTCTATTATAGTCAAAAGCCAGTTCATGGCTCTCCATAGGTCACGGTGATGATAGTCTTCGGGAACAAGGATTAATATAGAGAAACACTAGAACATGGCTATAGAAAATTGTAAGTCAAACATTGTTTTTTAATTGCTTTGCTATAAATAATTGAGATTTTGGTCCTAATCCTAACCTCTCTGTTTTTGTCTGTGCCTTAACAAATTGGTCAAACTTAAGAGACGTGCCCCAATATGGTATGCCAAACGACTTGTAGCTTTCAAACGACCCCAGGTAAGAACCGGAACAGCAGTGTCATACATATGTAATATCTTGAGATTAGCTTTTTGAATATGTTACAATTTTTTTTTCCTCGTTAATTTATCAGAATCTTAACCACCACCGATAGGGACACGGAAACTGTGAAGTAAGTAAACTGAGATGATAAAGATTTGCATATAAAATCCATTCCCAGAAAAAGAAAAAGGAAAGAAAAGAAAAAAGAAAGCCGGCAAACTAAAAGGAAATGTTCGTTGTCATTGGAAGAATTAAAAAAAAAAAAAAAAAAAAAAAGGTGCGCGTCCCCATAACACGTCAACTTGATAAAGTGAGGATTAGTTGGTCTTATTCCTGGCTGGAATGACCGCTCGAACATTTAAAATTAAAAAAAAAAAAAAAAATCTGCTTGACGGAATAAAAGCCTGAAACTCAGATGGGAATTGGCCAGCAAAGATGATGAGACTGGTTCAACTGTTGGAGATGTTCATGTGAGCCGAGCCGGCTCATTATAGGGCCAATCATAAATGGTGGAAATTAAAATTCCACTTACATCCCTAAATTTTTATTTTATAGGTAAATTAGCTTAATAATTTGCTTAGCCGTTAGAACAGGAAGAGGATAAGGAGGAAGAAAAGTTTTCCTCATTTAGCAAATAAATAAATACGAGGATATTACGTCTGGAATTTGGTGATTGACTCAATCCCCAGAACTCTTCATATGTTTTAAATAGATTTTTTTTTCTTTAATTCATATCAAGTGGATTGAGATGGTGATTCCCGAGTCAAAATCCGCTCTTTGTGGAAAAAAATTGAACCGGGATAATTCTATTAAAAATGAAATAGTTTGAAAGGGTAAATTTTTTTTTTCTATATTAGGTTTAAAAGACGACAAAATGTCTAGGTAAGTTCAGCCTGGTATCTGATTTTCAAATTACAATGAAATATGATAAATTTATTAATAAACAACAAGTTCTATATCCATCGAAAAACAGTATAGTCTTGAACTTTCGATTAAACTGCTTTCTATTAACATAAAAAAAATTAAAACATGGTCAAACAAAAAACTAAAAAGTTAAAATCAATAAATATTCAGGTGTAAGAGCTGCGGCTAAAGCTGAATAATTCCCAATATAGAAAAAATGAATAACACAACAATGAATTTAGATTATAGAAGATAATTTATTTAAAAAAAAAAATCAAAGATGAACTGAAATATATTTAAAAATTTAAAAATTGGCCCAAAAAATCCGTTATCTATAATATTACCAAAAATAGAAAGGAAAAAAAAAAAAAAGCAATTCTATTTTATGAGGCATGTTTGTGATCAGGATTTCTTAAAAAATAAGTCCTTATTATGCAAGCCGAGATAAAACTCATCTCACATACTTACCTCGTATACTGTGAATCACGATTTATAAGCACTTATTACCCAAAAATAAACTATTCCAAACGAGCACCGACTGGTCAGAAATTATTTATGATACTTGTGGTGGTGTCCTTGTTGTTTGGCTTGAAAGCTTGAGATACAAGAAGAGGGGAGAGAGAGAGAGAGAGAGGGACATATGTGTGAAGGACAGAAACAAGTGGGACAGTTTGCCCTTAAAAACCATACACCAAGCTTGCAAGAAATCACAAATTAAAAGCAAAGCCAAAAAACCATACTTCGATTAGAAAACAAAGAAAGCAACACCACAACAGCCCAAAACACGAACACCATATATGACTTTGTCCCTATGGACCCCCTCCCTATATTCCTTCCCATCCTTGTCCTCTTTTTTTTTTTTTTGGCCAATATCCTTGTCCTCTTTTTACACCACACACTCCCAACACAACACATATTGCTGTATCCCCTATCCCTTATTCATGTTCTCACCTAATCCCTTTTCCGGTTTTAATTCCTTCTTTTGACACCTTCACGTTCATTAATTAATTATACGCATCATCATTACACAGCTGAAATTAAAGCTATTCGGATAACTAATAAAGAAAAAGATCACAGAGGTATAATTAAATATATACAATCATCTGATATAATAGCACATCCTAATCTCGTCATATTGATGATGAACACAGACAAACCCTAATCCAGATCTTTTGTCATTATCCTCTCTACAACCCATTCTGGGTGTTGCAGAAATCAAGAAAAAATCGAACAAGTATACATATATGTAGTTGTGAACAGACACGTAATTAATCAAGCTTTGAAGCACCAAGTGTGGTGGGGGTGGGGGTTTTCCTTGTCGATGATGCCTTGGACGGTGCGGAACTGCTCCACTTGGCAGGGAATAGTGATGGGACCCTTCTGATCAAAGCCATATTCATCCTCGGCCTGCTTGAGAAGCTGCATGAAGAGAGGGTGGTTGATGTAGATCACCGGAATCACAAACCTCTGCTGTTCCTCTCCTTGACCAACCAAAATCGCCAGACAACCCTTCGGAATATCCTTCAGATCCTCCTTCTTCTCGTGGTGGAGAAAGTGGATGTGAGGAAGATGAATATGAAAGTTAATCAGATGGTGGTGATGGTGGTGCTGCTTCTGATTCTGACTGTTGCCGTTACTGTTACCGTTAACGTTACTATCTCCAGCGGCAGTGAACCCCATGTTGAAGAAATATAAGCCCAGAAAAAAAGGTCGATGCAGATCAGGAGAAGAAGAAAGGTTTTATTGAAGAAGAAGAAGAGGGTTATAAGAAGACGGAGAAAGGCCAGGGATCTGAAGCAGAAATGGCGAGAGAGAAGAGGGCGAGGGAAGAGTCGGTGAGAGAGGTGGGGATATTGGACATGATAATAAAGTGGAAGACGCAGAGAGAAAACCCTACATATATATGTATGAACAAGAAAGAGAGCAGGAACTGAGGAAGAAGATGGAGGAGGATTTGAGAGAGGTGAAGGCTGAGGTATATATTGTTGTGGTGGGGGTGAAAACCTTTTTTGTGGGGCCCTCTGGTTATGATGTCACGATGCTGCTGTGGGCTTAAGGCCCTGTTTGCACACGTCCCATTTTAATAAATAAATACAGTAATTGTTCTTTTTTTATAAGTAATTTTATCTTTATTATATAAAATAAATAAGTGGTTAAGATTAGTTAAAAATAATAAATGTGTCAAAAATATCAAATATTTTTCTAAATTTTCCTATTTTATGAAATGAGTATAGAAGAGAGAATGAGTAATAAATTTGAGAAAGTATGAGTATAAAATATGAGAAAAAATATATAATAAATGATTAAATGAAAAAAAATTAATAATAAATAGGGAATAATTAATATAAATATATATTTAAGAATAATAGAAAAAGAATAATTTAAATTTTAAGATCCAACGAAAATGTTGCGTATAAAAACAACCCACTAAAAAAAATTGTTTATAAAAAAAACGTAAGGAAATTAATTTCTACGTCTGGACCGCCGAAACATGTACATGTGGTCGTTGTGGTTAATTACTATTCTCGCCGTCCTTTACACGTATGGGGAATAATTGTTAATTTCGGAGTTTGCCCTTTTCATTGTTCTGCATTTCTGTCCCAATCAATGTTGTTGGAAAAACAAATATTTTGGATTCAGGTATCGTAATTTTTGTAATTATATTTTTAAGGGTATGCGGATAAAGAACAATATGTTCACCGCAATTCTTATTATTGTCTTGATTTTTTAATATTTGATTTTGACGGTTTGATTATTTTTTTTTGAATTAGTTATGTTTAGTATTTTTAGATCAAGTGAGGTAGAATATAAAGAATATCAATCTTGTAATTAAAAATGGGTGAAGGTGTTAAAATACTTATCTACATATCGGGTCCGGTTTCTCTCATTGTCTTTTTTCTCATCATCTCTCATAATCTCTAAATTATGTCCGTCCAATCAATCTAAAAGGTAAAAAGTGAGTCATGTCATCAAGTTATCACTACTTCTACTTTTCTCTCATCTTTCCAATCAACGGTCCAGATGAACTCCTCTTTCCAATCAACAGTTCAGATGGGCTCATGAGGGATGATGAGAAAATGAGATGATGAGAGGATCTGCTTCCCTACATATCCTGTATGTGCATCTAACACTATATATAATTTTTAGGTGCAAAATTACCTATAATCATTAAAAAAATGGAACAAAAATGCTAGCTCCGCTAACGAAGGCAAACAGCTGTTAATTTATGGTTTTGTGGGCCCCACTTTAATAACTTTTAAATTATTTTTTCAATAGTGAAGATGCAAAAATACCAATATACATATCCCGCATGTGCGTCTGACACCATATACAAAAATACCTGGGATTGTTAAAAAATGGGATAAAATGCCAGCTCCATTAATGAAGGCAAACATTTAGTAATTTCTAGTATCGACCTGGTCCTAGACATTTTGATCCAGGAATTTCCTTTCCCATCCGAGACCGAGACGGAATAGGAACCGGGGTCACCCTTGAGATCCTGATCTTCATCTTGATCCCAGTCCCCTTTTTTTTAAACCTATAAATTAAGTTATCATTTTATTTTTTTACCCCATGAATTAAATTATTCTTTGATGAGATGTGTATCAAAGATTTAGTTTGAGTTAAACCACATATATCGTGATACTAATCCTAATTATATATTGTATAAAGATAATAATGAAGATGAAGATGATGATGATGATGATGAAGATAATATAATTCTTTAACTTTAGATCAATTTGTGTAATTATTATGGTCTTGTTATCAATTAACTAATAGAGTTTTAGATTGATTTTAACTTAAGGAGCACCTTTTTTTTTTTTTTGGTTGAACTATAAGGAGCGCCTTTAATCCCAGGGTATTCGTGAAAGAGTAATGAACTAGTCACATAAAATTTAATAATGGTCGGCAATTGTTACCTTGTTGTTTTTTATTTCAAAACGTGGGACATTGCGTTTAACACGTGTTACATTGCTAAATATTCCTCGGACAAAAAAAGTGTCTGTTACCTCGAAATAACAGTCCATTTCATTAATAATGTTGCCTCAAGTTATATCTGTATCATGACTTGCTAATTAACTAACCAATGGTTGGTCAGGAAAAAATAATCTCTTAGCATGTAATCCCTCCGGACCAAAATATAAGGCGTCAACAAGAAATTAGGTTAGTTAAGTCATTTAACACATCTTATCTTAAGTTTGATACTCCCTCCGGTCCTAAATATAAGACAGAGTTGACTTTTTTTTTGAAAAGATTAAGGAAATTAAATAAATTACTTAATCATATCATATGTTGTGTATTCTTAAATTAGTTTGGAGAAAAAAATAAAAATAAAAATATTCTAAATTAATTTAATTAGCTTCCTTAATATTTATTAAAAAAGTTAACTTTGTCTTATATTTAAGAACCGAAGGAGTAAAATTTATCTATTTTACCCTTATTCAAGAATTCTATTTTCAAAAATGCATCTATTATCTGTCATTTGTTTCTTTTTCCTACAAGGGTAATGGTAGAAAATAATAATTAATTACTTTGTTAATCTCTTATATTTTGAATCAAAATTTCTTTATAAAATATTTATTATATTTTGAACTGGAGTAAGTACTAATACTCGGTTAAAAACAAAATGAGTGTTGTTTTGTTCGTTAAATAAGGAGATAAAATTTCTCTTATATACTTATCCAACAAAAACAACTCCAAGATTCAGGGGTAGTTTTTGAGTAGAAGACCCAAAAACATAGACTTTGAGATAGTGCCTCCAGAAACTACATCTCATAGGTTCGTTTGCTTCTTGATAAAGAAGACGTTATCTTGAAAGAGACGGCTTTCGGCGCAACCCATGTTCACAACATTTTTTTGGTTTTTTGGTGAGGGGCACATACACGTTAACAAACTGTTTACGAATTTGAATTAAATTCGGGATCAAAATTTGACCCAAAAGATAATAGGAACGAAACATTTGAATATTACTGGGTAAAGTAAAACGTGTGATCTTAACGCAATACGAATATTTATGGTGCAGAATTAAACAGAATGTATCTACAACCATCAAGTAAAAAATCAGAATTAAATTCACCGAAAGATTTGGTCAAGCATATTTCTCGGCCTCTTACTTATTTCTAGTATACTACCTCTAAAACTTGATATAAGATCTAGGATACAATACAAAATTATACTAAAAATTATATCTTATATTAAATATTGGAAATTCATATTCAAAAATATTTTAAATCTTTAAAATGGTATACAAATGAATCTTCATGCTTATTTGATTGTTTTTTATGAATTATTTGAATTTTTTTTTAAAAATACATAAATCACTGCTTTCAGTAGTATATATCTGTAAGAACATTTCGAAAGCATATGTGTGTTTGGTGCAAGTTACACAGCGTGGCATTTTCAAAAGAGAAAAATCCAGGGAGTTTGGCAGCTACAGAATACCAACTAAAATAAATAGATAAAAAAGATTGGGAAAATGACAGAAAAGTGATTTTGAAATTAGGAAATGACAGATGGGTGATTTTGTAAATTCAGAAGTTGGGAACTCATTATCACGTTTTGACATTTCTTGATCAATTTTTGGTAAAAAAACTCATATGTTATTTCCCAATTTTAAGAACACTTTTTTGTCATTATCCCAAATTCTGTCATTAAAAACTATATTAATTAAAGAGTTAAGAAGCAAATTTACTAATGAAGTTTTAAGGAAGGAGCGTCTGACACAATTATGTTTTAAAGGGGGCAAAAATACACATAATGTTTTAAAAGTGGAGCACCCATCACAAAACTGTTAAATTTGACCTAACGCAATTAGTGATTTTCTTCTCTTATAATTTAATGTTGTTAGGTAAAATTTAAGGGTTTTGTGTTGGGTGCTCCACGTTTAAAACCTTATGTGTATTTTTACCCCTTTAAAATATAATTGTACCAGACGCTTATTCCTTAAAACTTCATTGGTAAATTTATTCGTTAACCCTTAATTAAAACCAAAATAAGGGTAAACTATTATATTAACCCTTTATAATTTATGAAGGATGTTTTTGAAGTGCTTATTAATATGCTCCTTCATGCCCTTATTATATGCACAAAATATCAAAATTATTCTTTATTAACAATTAATAGATATAATAGGTTGGTTAATTAGTTTAAAAATTTTATAGTTAAAGAAACTACGTCAGAAAATTAACAATAATATTTTAAATTGAACATATTATATTCTGAAACATGTCCGGAAATATTGTTATGAGCCAGACATAGTTTTCCGGAAGCTAACACACGAACTCCTTCGTATGATAGGTGTGAGATGCGGTTCAATTTTTTTAAAAGATATTAAGAAAATTAATTAAAATATTTTTTTTAAAAAAAAAAATATATATATATATATTAAACTATTTTGTCTAACATATAAAATGATATATAATCTAAGCATGAATAATATATGTTATGATAAAGTAACTTATTTTGCTTATTTAATCTCTCTAAAAAAAATCAACTATGTCTTATGTTTAAGAGTTAAAAAGTATGAGATAAGACGAAGCTAAGGGTGTTCAAAGTGTCTCAATTTCGATTGTCCAAGCCCGATCCCGAATATTTTGATGCTGGAAATTTCCCATCCCGGCCTGGACTGGGATCTATTGGACTCGGGACCGGGCACACACTTTGTGATCCCGATCCCGTCCTAGTCCCGATTTTTTTTTAAATTTTTTTCTTAAAAACTAAGTTTTTATTTTATTTTTGTATTTTTTATCCCATAAATTAAGTTATCATTTGATAAAATGTGTATCACATATTTAGTTAGAGTTAAACTGTAAATATCGTAATATTAATCCTAACTGTATAATGTATAAAAATAATAACAAAAATGATGAAGGTGATGATGATGAGGATGATGATGGTGATGATGATGATGATAAATGTTATTATTCAATTTTAGATCAATTTGTGTGATTATTATGCTCTTATTATGTGTTAAATAATTACTTTAAATATTATATTATAAAAAAATTAACTAGTATAATAATATATTTTTAATTTAATTTTCTAAAAAACTGGGATTTTTCTGTTTGATCCCGGTCCCGCTCAAGATTATAGGACTGGGACCAAACTAGGATCGGGACCGGGATGCAACTTGAACAACCTTAAACCGGGCCAGCATGATAAACGTCAGCAGAGGTACGATCCACAAAGGATAATAAATCTGACCGACTGCGAAGTGGGCCACACATAGGGGTGGAAATAGGCCAGGCGGCCTGTCAGAGGCCTGTAGCCTGGCCTGTGATTGACCTGTTCAGGCCTGGCCTATCAGGCTAAAAGGCCAGGTGAAGGCCAAAACAAAAGCTTGTTTTGCTTAATAGGCCAGGCCAAGGCCTAACATGCCTGTCAGGCTGGTCTGAGCTTGTAAAAATATTTTTTTAAAAAAAAAAATCAGATAAGAGTTAAAAGATAATTTCGCCTGAGCCTGTAACTTTTAGCCTGTTTTTGGCCTGTTTAAGGAGGCCTGTTTTCGGCCTGTGGCCTGTTAGCTTGTTTTGCAGTATGGCTTGTAGGCCTGTCGGTTTACTTAAAAAATTTTAAAAATTCAGGTCTCCTTAACAGGCTTCAGCCCAGGCCAGGCCCAGGCCTAAAAATTGGCCTTTAACAGGCCACAGGCCAGGCTCTGACCAGTTTGTGTCTTAACAAGCCAAGCCTGTTAAGGCAAAAGTCTAACCTTACCTGCCCTGTTTCCACCCCTAGCCACACACCATAACCCGTGAAAGCAGTTAACAGCACAAGAAATTTCCCTCCCCCATTAACAAAGCAAATAGCAATAAAATACTTAAACCATCAAGTGAGCAAGGTACTAAAAATTAGATTGGGTATTGAATCAGTCGAGGTACTGGATTGAGGGTAAGTGGTTTAGACTGGAGTCAACTTAGGGGTTAGACCAGGGTCAATTGAAAAAATATATATAATTTAAATGTTTATACATACCTTTCAAAAAACTATATGAGAGTTATTTTTTAACTAATAGTCCAATATAACCTCCTGAATTTAATACCTACAAAAATATCATTAAATACATAAGGATTTTTTCCCAACCAATGCTAAAAGTATTCCACAATCCTTTTAAATAAAAAATTGTTAGATTTTTTTTTTAAAAAAAAAAAAGCCAAAATGACTTCATTTAGAGTGTAAAAAAGTTTTTTTTAAAAAAAAAAAAACCAAACCATGACTAGTCTGGGTCAGGCTGGTTCACCCCGCTTTACACCGAGTTAGACCGGGTTGACCGGTTTTTTCCCTCAACGGGACCGGACCAGTGACCGGTTCACCTGTTTTCAGTCTGAATCGGCCGGTCCAGTCCGATTTTCCATACATTGCAAGTGAGTTGATTTTTGTTTGTTATTATTAATTAATTAATTATAGATAAACTTTTTTTTTTTTATTTCAAGGGACGAACAAAAGTAAAATATTATGTAAATTGATGATGTAATCTAGATCATTCTCTTTTTTGGTTGACGCAGTCTCTTATTTCTATCTTAAAATTTTTTTTTATTCTTGACTTGTTGGTTGGGAATAAATTATAGTAGTGCATTTTAATCTCTCTGGATGTTTTTTTAAAGATTGATGTGAATATTAAGATATTTCAAATCAAATAGGATAAATTTAATGTAAAAAAATTAAGGGTTAAGGGATATTTTTGCTCCGGAAGTTTTCACCGAGAGGCAATTTTGCCCTGACCGTTATCCCAGTTAATTTTAACTGCTGCTTAACTAAATATGCTAAGCTGACAGTCCACGTGTCATCCATATTATTTTTGTTAAAATGAAAATTTACCCCGGAAATTTTAAATCTAACTTTGAAAAAGGATTAAGTAAATGACATATGGACTTCCAGTGTAAATTTACACTTTAACAAAAATGATGTGAATGACATGTAGACTGTCAGCTTAGCATATTTGATCAACTGATTGTTCAAATTAACTGGGATAACGGTTAGTATAAAATTGTTTATTTTTTTAATACTTCCAAAATAAAATTGCCTTTGAGTAAAACTTCTAGAATAGAATTATCTCTTTAACTAAAAAATAACAAGAAAACTTATAAGTTTTTGAGTAAGTTTCAATATTTTATACACATTATCGTAATCATATTCTAAGCCTTATCTAAATTTTTCCACATCAGCTATATCTAACTAGCTCATTAGAGTTAAACAGTTGACTCATTAATTTTGTCTAAAAATTTAATATTTTTTTAACTTTGCACATATTTAAAAGCACAAAGAAACAATATATTATATTTAGGAGTCTTCTTTGCTAAATTTTAACTGAGGCGATAAAGAACATGAGGGAATATATAAGGATGGAGGTGTAAATTTAAGAACTAATTATTTTTCTATAATCACCCAACACAATTAATTATTTTTAGGTATAAAAATAGACATAAACAATTTATATAGAAGCAAATATAGCAACGCCGTTAAAGAGATTTAACTTCCATTATTTTTGACACTGTGGGTCTCACAAGTCTTTCACTCTCTATTATTTTAATATATTTTTAAAGGGTTAATGTATAAATTTAGTAATGAATTGTTTTTCTATGAGCATCCAACATGATTATTTTTTATAAGAGCATTTACCAGATAAATATGGACATTTACATTAATGCCCTTGTTTATTTTTTCATAACATCGTTTACAAAACAAATAAATAGATTTAAAAAAAATGTAGTGAGTTAAAAAATTTTTTACTGTACTCATTAGGTTAAAATAAAATTAAGTTTTGTCAGTTAAAAGATAAATATGGGCATTTACAAGACAAATATGTGAATGACAAAGATTTTTTAAATCACTGGATTCATTTAAATTCCTCTATTTGTCTTATAGATGCCATATTTATCTTGTAAATGCTCTTATGAAAAAATAAAGTAAGGGCATTAATGTAAATGCCAATATCTATCTTATAAATATTTTTATAAAAATAATCGTGTTGGGTGCCCATAGAAAAGTAGTTTATTACTAAATTTGCACATTAGTTCTTCTAAAAATACATTAAAATAATAGAGTGATAAGACTGATGGGACCCACAATACAAAAAATAACGGAAGTTAAATTGGATTAACGACCTTATTATATCTGCTTCCAAATAAATTGATTAAATCCACTCTTATACATAAAAATAGTTAGTTATGTTAGGTACAAATATAAAAAATTTACAACCTAACGCTATAATATATTAGCAAATTGTGTATGTAGGGGAAGTTGCAAGTGAAACGATAATTACGAGAACTGTGGAGGATGGCCAATGAAAGAGTTTAGGGATTTGGAAATTTCTAATAAGATGACATCAAACTGACGTCACAGATAAATTGAGAATGGTGCAACACGATGGTGGAATATTGACTAAAATAATACGAGTTGACTATCAGTTTGTTTAAAATAAAAAAAAAAAAAAAAAGTGGGGAGAGGAGGTGGGAAGCTAGGAAGGTGTACGTTGGCGTAGTACCCTATAAGGAAGGGAAAAGTGGAAACGGAGTGCCAAAAATGCCCTTGAGAATGGGGGCAGGGCAAAGGACGAGCGAGAAAAGAGGCAGATTTTGTTGCAAGATTAGTGTCATCCAACATATTATCTCAATAATTTGGAGATTTGTGGGTCCGAGGCATCATCACTCCAATGGATTCTCCATTACCAGCTTTTTTTTTAACCAATTAGGGTTAGGTATAATATAAAGGGTTAGTCCCTTACAACATGATAAATTAAAATTTTTATTTTTATTAGGAGAGGTATTCATTTTTAATATTTAATTGTATCTTAAATAGGATTATCTTTAATAAAATAACACCTATATTTAACCCAAAAAAAAAAACTCCTTTTCCTCTTCCTCTCCTCCATATAACTTTTGTTTTACAAAAAAGGCAAACCAAAGTTTGGATTAATAAAATAAAACAAATAAGTCCCCAACACCCCCCCCAAATATATATACATATGAACTACCAGGAAACTCATTCGAATCCTTTTAATTAAGGTATGTTTGTTTTAGCGATTCGATTGCTTATAAATAGCTTTTCAATAGTGATTTACGGCATACGAAGTAAGTATGTGAGAGGAGTTGTATCTCGATTTACGTAAAAAGCAACTTATAAGCAATCGTAACGCCCAAACAAACATGCCCTCATACTCGCTTATAAGTTGTTGAATCTTTTAGTGCACAGTATAAATATGTTATATAGAGTAATCAATACTTATTTATTAATTTTATATATAACTAATACTTCATTGTGATCCGTTATATTTTTTTCTAGAGTATATCATTCAAAACTTCATTTAATAGGAATGAAGTTATAATTTTATTAATTTAAGATATATTTAATATATTAACTATTATTTATTGATTTCAATAAATTAGTTGGCAGCGACCTGCATCGTAGACTAGAGGAAGTACTTCGTTCTGTTCAAAAGTCGCATCCTAAAATAATTTTTTAGCCCATGACATATCATTTTAAGGGTAATTAATATTTTTTGTCGATTCTTTTCCAAGCTAATTAACGCTCCTTTCAGTCTTAAATATTGGAGTTAGATAAGAATTTGTTTTAGTTTTAAATATAAGGTTTCAATCTACTTTATCTCCTAATGTATTAATTATCAGGATAAAATTGACAAATAAACATTAATAACTTTCAAAGTAATTTATAACATGGGGCAAAAAATTCTTTTAGAATGTAACTTGTATTTTGTTTGTCTCCTTTAAAACTTCAATTAATAGGGATGAATTTGGAACATTATTTTCAATTTAAAATATATTTAACGAATTAACCTCTTTTCTTTTATTCATATATGATGGTTGGAAGTGAATTATTTTTTAAGTAGGAGGGAGGGAGTAATGAATACATAACTGATAGGCTTTATTTTATTTTAAGTGATGCCTCTCTCTCTCTCTCTCTCTCTCTCTCTCTATATATATATATATATATATATATATATCAAGGAACGAAAAATCGGAATGGGTAATAAACCAATCACAGCACAGGTTCAAGGGTTAATGGATCAACTGGGGTCTAACCGGTAGTTGAACCGGTCATATTAAAATATTATAATTTATTAGTGGCAATATATATTAATATATTTTTAATCTTCTATAGATAAAAATGAAGATTTTTAGAAAAAAATACTTAAAATCTATTAGTATGAGTTATAATACCTATATTTATGCAATGATATCCCTTTTCTATAATTATTATATCTTTTTAAATAATTTTTTTTCATTATCTTCATTTTTTTTAGATTTGTTCTTTCTTTACCTATTTTTCTCTTCATTTTGGTCTTTAACTTCCAATTTTCCCCTAAAAAAAGCAAAAAAAAAAAATATAAAAGAATAAAAAAAATGAAACCGGTCCAACCACCGGACCAGTTCAACCGGTTTGACCGGTTTTCCGGTTTAACCATCAAACCAAACCGGACCGCTGGCCGGTTCCAGTTCAACCGGTCAAACCGGCCGATCCGATCTGATCCGATTTTTTATACAGTGGTATATATATCTATAGAGAGAGAGAGAATATGTTTACTTAAAAAAATAGAATTAGTGTGGGCATTTGAATTTGGCAAAAAAGCTGATGGAGGGAAAAGATGAGCTGTGGCCTGTGGGGGAGAAATTTTGAGGTGTTTGACAAAAGATGTGGAAAGAGGGCCCAATGAGGAAGATGGGGTTGGAAGTTTGCAACTTCAGAGTGCTTTTTTTTTTTTTTTTTTTTTGCCGTTACAACTTCAGAGTGCTAATTATTCTGACTTCGCCTCTTGTAGAAAGCAAAATGATTGATGATTTATTTACATTTAAAAAAACAATTGAAGGGTCAGGTGCCCCAACTTTAGTTTTTTTTTTAAAATAATATCTTGTTCTTTAACGCAACGGTCACGTCTCACCCACTTTCCAGTTGGCGCATCTTTTTCCACATTTTTTGGTCATTTTAGAATCTGATTCATCACCATCTCTTTCCTTCCAATTCCTTCTCATTTACTCTCATATTCTTTTGCCTTCTCGATGACATGTCCTGACTACCCTCTCCCAACATCAAGGATTACTGACTAATAATGGGTATGTTTGGATTGATGCTGAGATTGTTTATAAACTATTCCTATTCTCTTATATAAATTAAGATAAAATTTTTTTGAAATACTTACCTCACATATTATAAATTATGATTAAAAAAATATTTTTAAATATTCCAATCGCTATTCTAAATGAGCATAATATATCCCAAGTATGTATGTAAAGCAAACTTTACTCCATACACCAAAATTTGCAAATGATTTCTTTGTGTCAACATTTATACAGTGGAAAGAACTCACACAACTGCCATATTTATGAGTGTTGAACTCAAAACCTTATATTTAAGAAAAAGTTGAGAAGGTGTTTAGTATCGGTTGGACTAAATGACCTCAATTTTTTATTAATGTTTGGATGGATAGATGGATTTGTATTTAAATTTTAGATTGAAATTCACGTATTCAAAATCCTTTGTCTGGAGGTATGAAAAATGGGGAGTGGGGTCTCTTCATATCCCTCCATTTGAATCAAACGACACCGTTTGATTTATTAAAAAAAAAATTGCTCAATATCCGTTTTCTTTCTACTTAAGTGCCTCTCACAATCCTTAAAATTTTAAATATAACTTTATAAAAAAATAAAATATATGCCATATGGACTTTTAGGGCAAATTTATATCATAATAAGAATGACGTGGATGACATATGGACTGTCAGTTCATCATATTATGTCAGCTAAAAGTTAAAATTAAATGAGATAATAGTTAAGATAAAATTACTCCATTTTTTATCTTAACTATTATCTCATTTAAAATAACTAGTTATTTGAAATTCCAGATAAATTTTAGTGTAAATTTAAATTTATAAAGTCTTATATATCCAAATCCAAATCCCGACTAATCCAATCATCATAACATTTAATCTTTTCTTGGTTTTCGCCAATTACACGTACTTCTTCCTGATTCCTAGCAATGAAAGTTTGAGTGATGAAGACCGAATCAAGTTTTGCCAAAAGTGCAAAAAATGAATCCCATTTAAAACTCATTAACAGGTAGATTTGACAGGAGTGATGGTGGAGTAATTATGACTCGTGGGAATTTGTCCACTAAGATTATTTAGGACAAAAAATTATAGAGAAGCACAAACTGATGAGCTTCTGTAGTTGTGGTTGAAAGCGCAGCCATAAAGAAGGAACAATAAAAACAAGCCAAGGGACTCAATTCTCTCTCGGTTTTTTTGTTAATTGAGTTGGGTCATGAGGGCTCGTTCTAAGCTCAAAGAGTACTCACAAAAATATTTATAGATTACCCGCCAATAAAATCTTCATATCGATAGGATTGGGGATTCGGTTCTTTCAACACTTTTCTTTTGTTTTTCTTTTCATTTTTCATGTCAACTCTCAAACTAAATTTTGAATGGGTTTAAGGATTTTATAGCTTATAAAATATTTTTAATCATGAATTTAGACTATTTAGATCAGGTTTCTATCGTTTGAATTTATTTATTTATTTTTAATAATTTCATGGTTTAATAATAATTTTGTGAATTGTTAAATATTAACCATTCAATTTATAAAAACTTGATGAAGGGGAGAGAAATTGAAGTAGAAGAAAAATCAAATGAAATTAGAAAGCTAAATCCGAGAAGTAGAATATAAGGAATTAAGGAAGCATCAAGAAAGCCGTGGAAGAAGAAGGAAGACGGCTGGCTTCGCTTGCTCCTCCAAGAATTGCGGATGATTGAATATAGGGGTGTCATGGGGGCAAAAAAAAAAAAAAAAAAAAAAGAATATAGGGGTGTTCAAAATGTTCCAGTCCCGGACATTTTACTCTCAGGAATTTCTTGTCCCGGTCCTGGATTTTTTATTTTATTTAAAATTTTTCCGTAAAAACTAAGTTATTCTTTTATTTTTGTATTTTTTTTATCCCATAAATTAAGTTATTATTTGATAAAATATATCTCACATATTTAGTTGGAGTTAAACTGTATATATCGTAAAACTTATCCTAACTATATAATGTATAAAGATAATAACGAAAATAATGAAGGTGGTAATAATAATAATAATAAAATGTTATATTCTTTAATTCTAGATCAATTTGTGTGATTAGTATGACTTTATTAGGTGTTAAATAATCACTTTAAATACTATATTATAGAAAATTTAAATAATATAATAATACATTTTAAATTTAATTTTAAAAAAAATCAAGATTTCCTGGTTTGGTCCTGGTCCCGGGATTACCGGGACCGGGACCAAACTGGGATCGGGACTGGGACCGGAATTGCATCTGGTCAAAAACCGAGACCAGGAGTGGGAGATCCCAGTTTTTCTGCAATATTGCTTCCGTACATAACATACACGAAATTTTAGTTAAGTTTGGTATATTTTGATCATTAGTTTCGTTTAATACAAGTTCCTAAAAGTGTTCCCTAAGATATCTGTCTCTCTTCTTCCTCCTTAAGGTACCAAATATTTGGATCCACACATATGCTTCCATATGTACACGCCTCCTTAATCACCTTTCCAGCAACAAGGAAACATCCAACACGCCCTTCCCTCCCACCTTACAAGTTTATCCTTATTGTAAATGGTAATGTGAAAACCAACACGAAAGGTCTGGTTTATTGACAGTATCCTGTTTTAATAATATTTTTCTGACTTTAGAAAGATATAAATTTGTTGAATTAGCTGTGGGTCAATAAATGTTGGTCTAATTGGTAAAGATATTAACTCATAATTATAAGGTTGTGGATTCAAATTTCACTGATATAAGGATTTATTAGTGGACGATTTATAAATATCTCTCGGTAAACGCTTTTTAAAGTCTTAGTGAGCCCCACGATCCAACTCACCTAAATATTTTTTATAAAAGAAAAAAAATGGTTCCACAACTTCCAACTAAAGCTAGTATGAATAGTGGAGGCGGAAAAATTAAGCATGCGCGTTTAAGACGTATTTGTTGACGTTTTAAAATGGTGGCCAAAACCTAATTGTACTCAATGTGATGTCAACGGAAAGGTACCCTTAAGGAGGAGGATATATGACCTACAGGGAAAGTGTCCTTAGACATATGGGTTGGTGTTGTTGAACTACTTCCGTGTAGCTTTATAGTTAAACAGAACCCAACCAAGAGCTTCAAAATCATGACTATAACCGCATGTTGTTCATAATTAGGATAATGCAGGAAGGAAATATATTTTGATAATTGGGATATTTTTTTTTGTTCGAAATGATAATTGGGATATTTAGGGTAATGCCTCTGCTCGTAAATATGAGATAAAATTGATCTTTTTTTTTTAGAGATTAAAGAAATAAAATAAGTTACTTAATCATATCATATGTTATGTATCATTAGATTATATCAATTTATAAATTAGGCAAAATAATTTAAAGAAAAAAAGATAAATATAAATATTTTAAAATAATTTAATTATATTTCTTTGTATCTAAAAAAACAGATTTTTTCTTATATTTAGGATCAGACGGGGAGGAAGTACTTTATTACCATGTTTAGCGCGCAGGAAAAATAAAAATAAACTATGAAATCTGTCATTGGCTACCCTTATTTTGGTCGTTGCTCCAGCCAAAACAAAAAAACCAAGAAGCAAAAGAACGAAACCTAACTTGGCCAACTAATTGGCCCAACCCATTAAGGCCCGTGAATGATCTAATTACATTCGGGCCTATTTGGGTTAATGTTGCTATGGGGTAGCCCAGATCAGTTGTCGAGGCCTGTCCCATAATGATCAATCCTTTTAGGAAGCATTTTTTTTTTCAGTCCAAAACCAATTGTTGGACCGAAAAAAGAGGGGCTAAACACATGAAGCCCAAGTTACGAGTCTGAAAAGAAATTTGTTTAAAAAAAATAAAGAGACTCGTTTCCTTTTTTTTTTTTTTTTAAATAGAATGGTGTATACAAATTTCAAATATTATTAAAGCTTCATAATTTCAAATATTATGAATCTTTAATCTGCAAAAACTTGACATGCATGGGCCATGGAGTAAAGAAATTGAAAGGACCGAATCCCAATGCTTACAGGCCATTAACTCATTCTGAGCTCTGTGCTCTATGTATAAAAATATATCTAAAAATTAAAATTCAGTGATGCTAATTAAATTAATTAGTTGGTGAATATCCTTTTGTTATGAGCAGTTGGTTTAATGGGGGGACAGCCATTCTTTTTTATGAATATGTATAGAGAGAGAGAGAGAGTTTGTTTAAGTAATAAGAAAAGCAGAATGGAGGCAACCTTATGATAATGAGTAATGATTCTCAAATCTTGCGCACTATAGCAAAATATAATGATTAAACAATAAATTAATAAAAGGAACATATATGTCCAAGTAATGGAAGTAAAGTAGGAAAGTGAGGAGGAAACGTATGATTTTGTCACCAACTTAACAAACAATTCGCAACACATGAAGCCTGCATTTCCAGTTATCACTTTCTGTTCCACCCGTATCATCATCATATTTTCATTTAAAACCCCAAAAAAAAAAAAAACTAAATAATAATTATTCTTTTGCTTTTGCCCGTGTGTTGCTCATCTGCAACCCACCCACCACTAGTGAATTATATGAGTAGCTATTTTCTTATTATTCTTTAGAATGTGGATCGATTTGTGAAGTTATATAGTTGTGAAAGAAGCTGCGTAAAACAGATTTTTGCAGAAAGCTTTCATGTGTATTGGCTGTAACAGTTTCTTTAGTCCGTGCTGAGAAATGTACGAGAGGTCAGAATCTCTCTTTATCCACACACAAGTAAATAGGTGAGCTCTGAGATCTCATATCTTGAGCTTCTTTTTATATATACTACTTCCATCGTCCTTTTTATTATATGCATTTATCAGTCCCTTTATTAAGCTCCCTATACTTCTCAATTCTCATAGCATACACATACATATATATATACACATATGATCCCTTAAACCAAATTGTTATTTATATGATTTTGATGGACTGATCTTATATATAGTGCTGTGTGTTTGTGTTTAGGTTAATAATCTAAAAAGATACTACTGTAGGAAATGATAACAAATTAACGATGGACAAGTTTCACGAAAGAAAACTATACTCATTCAAGTTTTCTTAATTTGCGCTGATCATGAGTCTTTTTACTGTTAGTCCTCTACTTTAATCATGATTTTTAGCAACTGAAAAAAGTTAGTTGTTTTCGTACCGGGATGAAATGACTCAACCAAATAATATATATGAATCAAGTTGGCCTATAATTTCTCAATTTTCTTTTATATATATATATATATTGAAGTTGTACGAACTTGACAGTAAGACATGACTGAGACTTCATATATATCTACTGTTGCCGAAAGTTTATTCTGTTTCTATGTATTAATGGCAACAGCATAAGATAAAATGCAGCCATTGGAAGAAGCCCTTGATAAAGTGGATGTTTTTATATACATTAGTATTTTGGTGTATATATTTAAAAAAATAAAGAGGAGTAAAAAAGAACGGATTTTTTCAAAAGACAGCAGAAAGATAGGTCCTTTATAAAAAGAGAAAAAAGAGAGGGCAATAATAAAATAGAATCTATTCGACAGAATAATGTGCCAAATTAAAGCCCCAATATCTTGCTTCAACTTCACATCCTTCTCCACCCATTTGACTTCCATTGATCAGAAGGGGAACACACACACACACACACACACACACACACTTAATGAAATTTAATAATTTAACAACATATATACTGGTAAAGCTAAGAATAAAGATGGCATGCAGAGTTAGCAGCCTGGGAATCCCAGTCACACCCCACTAATATATGCAATACGATAATGAATTCATGTAAGAGTTGAAGCTGAAAGTTAATTTGCTTTTGTCAGGTTTTGGCCATCCATTTTATGAGGCTGAAAATAAATTTAAGCCAATTATCAGCTACACACACACAACTTAATAGGTCGGTGAATAGCTAAGCTATGAAAACCCTAGGAAGGTAGAAAATGATATAAGAAGAAGGAAGCTGCAGACTGTGCAGCGATCTTGTGATCTGAGTAATGATGGATATATAGGACAGCAGACTGACTACTACAAACTGAAAAATCAAACAACCATGATGATAATAATGAGAACACAAGGGTTTATTCTAAAAAGGGCAATGATCATAGATGCCTTTTGCCTCTCGTACGGTTAAGGTCAAGGGCATATGGATCGGAACACATTTGCAGTCAAAACTTTCATGATTGCACCTAATCCATTCAGTTAGCTAGCGATTCCACACACACTCACGCACGTATATAAGGTAAACCCCAAAAGAAGGAACAATACACACGCACAATAACAGAAACTGAATCAATTCATCATCATCATCATCATATATATCAGATTGAAATAAAACTCACCTGGAGATGATGGATCATTACTATATATAAAGATGGAAGCCGTAGTTGAGGGGAATGAAGCCTGGTCCGAAGACACACTCTATATCATTCAATTCTGAGAGATCAGGATCTATCTGGATTTATGAGTGTGCCATATATTAGTATATAAATATGTCTTTGGACCAGACAGCAATCCCCACAAAAGATGAAAGCTTCCGATGTATAGGTTGTTGATCCGAAGAAGCTAGCTAGGTAGGCTTCGGAAATTGAGGATATCTCTGGATATTGTTTTGTGTGAGAAGGGAATGAGAAGAAGAAAGTAACGCGTTTCGGCTTTTATTCCAACAAAAGTGAAAGTCAAGCGCAAAGACTGAGTCTCTCTGAGTGTGTGTGAGAGAGAGAGAGAGAGAGAGAGAGAGGAGGGGCATGGGCCTGGATTCCAGCTATGGAGGTTAGGTGAGGTTTAAAATTAGAGCTCTTTCGCTTACCTGCGATCTATCAGCCAAGATATTACGCATTTACTTATTTATTTGGAATCAATATATGATTATGGCTTTTTAAAATGGAAACATCTCCAAAAAAAAAAACGTTTAAAATAGGAAAAAAGATAGATTAGGGAGTTTAATGTCACCAATCTTAAGTGAGACTATTGAGAGGAATTTGGGATTTGTGAATAATTCTAAATGATCAATTTGTCGTTGACAGTATTTGGGGAGTTTAAGTTGTCAGTGAAATTATTAATTATGATTCTTAAATTATTATTCTTTATACCTAAGTTAAGTAGTCAGTGACACTGACACTTGATATGTGTGACTTCAAAATATTACCTATAAGATTATTGATATTTGAAGATCTCAAGTTGTCAATATATACTGAAATTGTTAATTGCGATGCATAATCAACTTAGGTATAAAAAATAATAACTTCAAAATCGTAATTAACAACTTTAATATACATATTGACAACTTAAGCTTCCTAAATAGTGTTAGGAGCATCTTTGCAAACCCCAAATTCCTCCTATGGTTCTGATTTGGGATTTATGAGATTGGACTTTCGAATTTGTCTTTTTCTTATTTTTAAACATAGTTTTCTGGGATTTTTCCTTTTAAAATTATTCAAATAACAAGATTATAAAAATAAATATATGTAAAATAATCTAGCTTTGAATATTTGATCAAATTAAGGTTTAAGAAATTCAATCTATTAGTTATTTTCACAATCACCTGCAGAGATTTATATCCTTCCGGATATTCGTTCTTTTAAGAGAAAACCACGCTAAACACCCGCAGAAAGAAATTAATTGCAAATCAGTCCAAATGCAACTTGAAATAGGTCTGGAGGATCAGGGACTTTAGGTATAGGATTTATACCAAAAAAATAAAAGAACAACAAAACAAAAGTAGACTTCATGACTTAAAAGAGAGTTTAGAGGGATACTTGCATATTATTTACCAACAAAAATCTCACATTAGATGTAGATATCCATACCCATGTGTTTGTACTAACCCTTATAAAGTAAACCATTTACAACTTGACACGTTTTTTTTCCTACCTGAACTGACACGATTCATTTTATTAGTAACCTCAAAATCGAATCCTGTGGTATGCATATCTTTCTCTGGTACATGCATGTCGGTCAGAAAATACTGCAGCGGGTGTGTGTGTGTTACAGTTCAATTGAAAACAAAATTTTCATAAAACTATCTCAGAAAAACTAAATAATCACTGCTCATTTTCGCCCTTATAGATGGACAATAGTAAAGGTGACTTTCCAATAATTAACCAATAAAAAACCAAAGCCTCAAATCGATTATCTCTTTATTCCCCACAAAGACTCATATCGATTATGGAGTCATATATATTACACAGATATGAATAAGTTTATATCGTTATTTTAAATTAAGATATGACTTTTTTTTTTTTTTTGAACCGATATGAAAGAAAATTGTTGAAATTAATTTATGCGGTCCGTGTTTTATTTATCCCATCACACATCTCTTTAGGCTGCATTTATGCCTACTTCTTGTGATTGGGCTAAACCCATTGTTTCGTGGCCCACAGACCCTGGATTCAACCTTATTAGCTCATTCTTGAGCCCATTTGTCGTTCAGTGTGTGTTTTTCTTTTCCGTCAAAAATTAAGAACAACAAATTACCTGTTGGTTGAGATGATGAGTAATTTCATTCCGTAAGGAAGAGAACAGACGTTTGAATCTTGAAAAATGTGCTTATTGAAGAAGACAAAAACTCTTTACACTCTAAACCTTGATAGGAGAAAACCCTTCATCAAATTAAGAAAGGACAGGAATAACCTTGGCCCCTTTAGCCCAAGATATATGAAAACCCACCGCATTCTAAAGGGCTCGTGAAAGATAAATATATAAACTAGTTTATAATTTATAATTGTACTTGAAAATATAAGATAGTTAATTAGGTTAGTTAATATGGTGATATCTTTTTCTAAAATGCCCAAATCATTTTCTTTATTCCTTCACCTCTCCCTCACTTGATTATTGTTAACGAAGTATTAATATCGGTAAACTAGGAAAATATTGACAAATATGATAAATAAGCCTTAGGATTAATATCAACTCCCCAATTAGACTTTATATTAAGGACAAAATGAAGTAGTTTAGATGGGTAAAGGTGACTTGTGAGTGGGAAAAAAGTATCTTATGAATTATTCTCTTTTAACTACGTACAATATACTCCCTCCATTCCTAAGTGTCCGTCTATTTTAACTTTTTAAAAGTGTTTTTACAACGTTCGAGGTAAATATGTGAAAAAACCATTTCTCATAAATAAACAATTAACCATCCAAAACAGTTATCCAAAACAATAAATATAATATTTAAAAAACATGAGGGTCTTATAATGACAATATAGAAATCAATACAATACCAATATCAAAAGAGGCCTACGAGGCTCACAACGCTTGTGCCTCTGGTTGTTTCATTGGGCCTCTACCAGAATCAGAGGTCTCACTTGAAAAAAATATTAACAACAATCGAGTGAGGTATAGAGTCGCAGTAATCAAAATCAATTTACAAAATATGCAAGAAAAGATTGTAAGTCAGAGAAGTATGATTATCGGCTATAATAAGAATATTCTCATTAGCAAAACACTATATAATACTTTTTACTATTATAACCATTCCGCTCATCCATCCTGCTCCTCCTCATATCTTCTGGACGTGGTACATTCTAACAGTACTAGTATTACCTAGCCAAAGGTTAGCTAGTCACTTTAAGAACATTACCCCCTCCCATGCGTCCAATTATCTTCCTCAATTTTCTCAATCTCTCTCTTACTTGATTATTATTGAGGAATATCAATAAGGATAAATTTAGAAAATATTGACCAGTATATATATGGGAAATAGATCTAACATTTAGAATAAAGGTTAACTTCTTAAATATGTCCTCCATTAAAGACTGCAGGGAATATAAAACAGTTACAAGTGAAATTAAACCTGCAATCTTCAACTTATAAGAAAGTTTTCATGTGATAGATTACAAAGGCTCTTGCCGGAAGTAGTTTAATTCAAGTTAAACTAGCTAATGGTACCTGACATTACACTTGTAATGAACAAAGTTTTATATTACATTCAATCCTAAATATCATGTTCAGTTGATTTTTATTTTAGAAATATTAAGAAAATTAATTAAGTGTTGACAAAAAAAAGCTAATTAAATTATTTTAAAGTATCTATATTTATCATTTTTTCTTAAAACTATTTTATCTAATTTATAAATTGATATATAATCTAATGGTATACAACATATGATATGATTAGTTAACTTATTTAGTTTCCTTACTTTCTCTGAAAAATAAAATGGGTATTTAGAATACGAGGGAGTATTAAGCATAGGGTAGTACTCCCTCCAATCCTAAATATAAGGCAGGGTTAACTTGTTATGGAGAGATTAATAAAGTTAAATAAGTTACTTAATCATATTATATATTATGTATCATTAGATTATATATCAGTTTATAAGTTTGGTAAAATAATTTTGAGAAAAAACGATAAATATACATATTTTAAAATAATTTAATTAACTTTATTAATATCTCTAAAAAAATCAACTTTAACTTATATATGATACAAGAGTGGGTATATTTTTTACCTTCAAAGATTGACGTGAGAGTGTTTCGGATAAACATGACAACTTTTGAGATGCCACATATTCATGGGATTAACTAATGAGAAATGAAGGAGGATTTAAATTGCAATTAACTAAATTTTAGTTATAAATACCTGAAAAAACATAAATTTTACTTCCCACAACGCACTGTAACGTTCTAATATTTCTTAAACAATGGTCCTTTCTTTTTCTTGGAGGCTGCCTTTTCAACTTGGATCTCAACAATCTGTTGACTTACCCTTAATCTTATCTGTCTTCCTTATTGCAAATTGCTACCAGACTTATCCGAAGCAACACAAATATGCTAATAGGTAATTAGAGGAAGAAGAAGGCTCCCTGTATTAAACATACTGATTTCCACTGCAACACTCTTAAGTCTACTTCTTCCGGTGCTAAATATAAGATAAAGTTAACTTTTTTTTAAGAAATTAAAGAAGTTAAATACGTTATTTAATCATATCATATATTATGTATCTTTAGATTATATATCATTTTATTAATCAAACTAATTAACTTAGAGAAAAAAATATAAATATAAATACTCTAAAGTAATTTAATTAACTTCCTTAATCTCTCTAAAAAAATCAAATTTATCATATATTTATGACCGGAGGGAGTGTTTGGTATCAGGTAAGTAGAGGGGAAGAAAAATTGTAATGACTTCAATTTAAAAGAAATAATAAATTGGGGTTATAAAATTTTAATAAAGAGTAGATGTAATATTAAAGAGTAAAAAAATTAAATTAAAAAAATTTAACTTTATTCCAATTTTTTTAAATTGAACTCGTTAAAATTTTCTCCTCCCTCCTCATCCATTACCGTCGTGCCAAACTGACCTAACTGATCTTTATAAAAATACACATATATGTTAAAATTTATGCATATCTAGTTAAATAATATCCAAATAAAAATGCTGCCTGAATGAAATTATACATGATCTTTATAAATTGGGTCAATGTGCGAATTTGTTCAAAAAATTTTCAATTATGAGCAATGTTATCTTAAAAATTCTTTTGGGGTTTTTTGTTGCATTGGAAGTGTTAAAACATAAAATAGAAAAATATTGCTTTTTACCATTAAAAATGTTAACAGCCAACCATCGTTTTTTAATTAGATAAGATAACATTGCTATGTTTTGAAACTTCTAAAGCGACACTGAACTCAAAAAACCGTTCAGGGAAACATTGTCTTGAACGAAAATTTTCGGAATAAATTTATACCTTAACCTTATCTATATACACCTTAACTATAGAATAAATCAAGTAGGGATAGTGATAGATGATGATATTATCACCAAAAGAAAAGGAAAAAAAAAAAAGCTACTCCTTCTATTCCTTATTATAAGAAACATTTAACTGAATCTCACCGTTTGAAGCAATGGTTAAGAATAATAAATGTGTAAAAATTGTAAACCCTTTTTACTAAAATACCCTTATTTATGAGGAGATAGAGAATAAGAGGGAGAATAAGAATATTATTATAACAAGGAGTTTGTAGAAGAGAGAGAATAAAGAAATAAATATGGTAGAAGTAATAGATATTTGGGGTTATAAAAATTTATTATATTAAAATTTAATAATGATAATTAAATAAGGACAAAATAAAAAAGTAAGAAGTGAAAAAATAAAACATTATGTAAATATTTCTTATGATTTGGGATGAAGTAAGCATGACGGTTGTTTCTTATATCATGGAACGAGAGAGAAGCCTCCAAAAATTAACTTCAGGTAAAAAAAAAAAAAAAACTAGTTGCATTATACTCGTGGGATTTGACCAAGTATAGACAAAGGAGAAGCACTAAATGAGAGGCAATATTGTATTACACATAATGGTTTTGATTTTTTTATATTACCTGTGATTCTTTTCACAAATGATTACCGCAAATCTAACTCCCACCCCGAATAATGATTGGAAGACTCATCAATTCAACTTTGACTTTTAGACACCTAATTACCTAACTTTGCTTGCCAATTGTGTCTGTGGGTCCCCCCATTTGGCGCTACAAGTGATTCTTCCCCTTTGACACCTATCTAAACCCCATTGGCCAACCCTTTAATTGAACATCTTTAATTTTTTCTCCCTAGCTTGACGTTTTCAACAACATGTCTACTTGTTGGATAATCTGCGCTTACCCAAACGAAAAGCAAGCTTAATCATGTTCATTTGGGACAAACGTTGGTGTCTTTTTCACGTTTAACTTGAAAGAGATTGACACAGTCCCTGAGTACTGTAGTATATGCTTCTCTCTTATGGCTCATTGTTAGTATTTCTCTTCCAACAGCCGAAATAAATGGCGGCTCCTTCTCATCGGTTTTCTTGGATCTGGACACATCTCATTTAAGAATGATTTTTCCACTTGTACCAATTACCAAACCCCACTTTAACATACAGTAAATGCAATGAATCATGAAATTGTTTGTATCCGTCTCTGCTGGTTTTTCATAAAAACTGATAACCTCAATCTTAGAGCTGTATATATGTTTTGTTCAATTCTTTGAAATAACAAGTCTCCTTACTCTGGCACGTTAAGGTTGAAGGGAACCTCAGGCACTAGATGTACTGGACTCAATAGGCAATATATTTACGTGTTTTTCACTCGTATTTACTCACACACACATGTATGAGTGAAAAGACACTTACTTTTTTACCAAAAGGCATTGTTCTTGCTAGAAAGGGTTTTGGCATATCCAGCACAAGGTTTTGAGTTCGACTTCTTGAGAAGGCAAAAACCACTTCTAAAGAGTGAACCCGGTTGGCCAGATAATGCTCTACCACCTACCCTCATTGTCCTCTGTCAAATAAGTAAAAATCTATGACCATATAATAACCTTTAGCATTTGGTTAATTAGCATAACTCGTTGAAAAGTAAATTTCACATCCCATGTGCAGGAAGAGTTGGGAGAGTATGGACTTTATTTCACACTTCAAGTACTAATTATATCCTCCGGTCTTTAATACAAAATATATTTACCTAATTTTAGTTAATATAACATATATTTTTTAAAATAACTAAGTTATCTTCTTTAATTCCCTCTTCCCTGCCATTCTTGATCATTATCGAGAGAGCATCAATAAGGATAAATTAAAAAAATATAGATAAATATGAAAATATGTATTATATTTAAGACCAAAATTAACTTATCAAATATGTCTTATATTGAGGATCGTAAGGAGTATATGATTATATGGGAAAGGAATGTCCCCATTGATTTCTCTCTCCATTTCTTCTTCATTTAATGTCTCTATTATTAGATTAAGTTTTAATGATTGAGATTATAAATATAAATATACATTATGGTTCTTGATATAATATTTTGTTGGAAGTGTAATTTGTGATCTTATGTTAGGGATATATATATAGGAGGCGGTATGTACGGTTAGTTATTAATATATATATATATATAATTCCGTATATATAATGAGAAATTTGTTCATTTCAACACTCTGTCACACCGAGAGGGACCATCTTCTTTCTAGGCTTCCAGACTTTGGCATCTGGTCAGCTCTCTTGTGGCTCACAATAAAGAAACTACGAGTTTCTTTCTCATTGCCAAACGTGCGAGCGTGCAGTTGTAACAATATTTCATGTCCTGTTTGTCGGCGGCTCAATCAATGTGAATGCTTGTTTGGATGAGTGTTTTAAAGCTTTATAAGTGTTTATGCACGTAAGTCGAGATAATACTCCTATTACTAAATTAAAATTGAAGAGTTGTTTTTGAAGACTTCAATCATTTTTTTAAACTAACAATGTCTGGGCAAAAACAAACGGGGAAAAAAATCAGAGCGAGCAAGAGACCTCAAATTTCCATGAAGCTGCTTCTTCATGTGGAAGATAATGGTGGCTTTCCTTGCGTGTAATTATTGCTTTCTCAATATGATACAGAAACCCAACGCTTGTCATTTTTGACTTAGTACAGTGAACCTCAGCTTATTTATATTAGAGGGTAAGGTATAACTAGAAGTATTTTTTTAACTGTATTTGGTGGTTTAACGTATTTTGTGAAGCATCTATCATTTTAAAGTATTTTTTTTATGCACCCAACGTTTTAAAATATTTTTTTATGTGCGTTAAATACTATAAACTATTTTATTTAGTACATTAAACACTCTAAAGTATTTTTTTAAGTATATCCACCAGTACATTAAATTATCTAAATTATTAAGTGTAAAATTCAATAAAGAAGTATTGTAGGGTGATGAATGTCCCTAAAAAATAATTCAAAATATTGAATATATCATAAAATATTTTAAGACATTGATTATACTTAAAAAATATTTTAAGTTGTTAGATACGTTAACTGATATTTTATATTATTGACCTTATAAGCTTTCATTATTTTGTGAGCTAGAGACATCTCACCAACCCCACAAAAAAGCAAGACCATTAAAAACCATGAACAGAAAGAAAGATCATGAAGGTGAGGATTAAATATTTAAACCTCAGATACAATGACTTTTGTTGTATGATCCATAGTTTAGCTAACAAACAAAAGAAGGGGGAAGCGAGGGGAGATCAGTGGGTTTTCCATGGCCACATGGTATGATCGTGAATATGTGTAAGAGCTTGCTTTCACTGATTTAACCTCACAACCCGACAAGTTTTGTTTTGTCTTTGTTAGGCGCTTAAATCGATGACTCCTTTTCTTTCTGATGGAATCCTTTCTCAGCATTATTAAATGCCTCAAATCTTATCTTCTTGTCTACCCCCAAAAACAAAAGAGCGGAATCTCACTGCAGTGAAAAATGTCTTTTCGCTCCTAAATTAGCTGCGAGAATAATATCCTCGACAAGTTGCATTTAGCTGGGCAACAAAGTGTTTCTTTTTTTTCCTTAATCATTGTGACTTTTGTGTAACAATATTGTTTTCCGCCCCTCGGTGTTGATTTTACAAAGTAGAAGTTGCATAATCAATTTTCAATATTCCTCCCTCCCTGTTTAATATAAGACATATTATCTAATTTAATTAGATTAAAAAAGTTAGATAATATGACATGTATTATCTAAAACACTTTAATCATATTTCTTAATTTTCTCATTCCCTTTCCTTCTTGATTATTATTAAGATAACATTAATATGAGTAAATTAGAAAAAAATTGATAAATATGAAAACCATATCTTATATTCGAAACTAAAATTAAATCTTCATCTATATCTTATATTAAGGACCAATGTCGAGGGAGTATTGTTTTTTAATTCAAGTATAGGATAAAAATGATTTTCTAGTTATAAGAGTTTAAATTTCATGTTTATGAGATTTTAGGGTCTGAGTTTCATATAATTTTCTCCAGTATGAAAGCAAGAAAAGGTTCTAACTTTATTTTGTTTACGATATATGATGATTGTTGATTGATAATTTGCGTGACTTTTCAAAATTTCTTTTTTAAAGGTCCACTCGTTAGCAAAAAACTAAAACTCTTTCCTTTCATATTAGATTTTCAGTGTGGTAAACTAAATAGCTAGCAGCTAGCATTATGTCTCATTTTACTTTTGGATCATAAGGGATCATACCAATCGAAGAAGACCTTTTGAGGAAAGCTCTTAATTAGCTTAACGAAAGTCTTTTGTCTTTTAGATGAGTCCAGAGTGACTATTTCTCGCTACTTAGTGCAAAATAATGGTGTCATCTTTATAATAACTATGAACATGATAGGTTTGTTTGACTAATAACCAACATACAAGGAACCTGGGAAACCACGACAGATTATGATAATTAAGAGTTCATTGTCAACATACTTATCTGGTCTTTAATGTGTGTGACATAATTTTTTTAGAATATTTTAGTGTATCATTAGATTATTTATTAGTTTATAAGTTAAGTAAATTAGTTGAGAGAAAAATAATAATATAACATATAAAATGGAAAATGGTCATTACATTTAACACTAACATTCATTTATAAACTAGGTTTTATATTTACGACCGAATGAGTATTTAAACAAAAACAGTAATAATAGGCTCATTACTTCATTATTGACATAATAACAGTTTCTCTCAATTCAGCTTGAACCCAAATTTAATTAACGCAACATCTTATTCTTGTCACTATCATTTCTTACTATATATATATATATATTTATAGCAGGGACATGATGATATATACAACTGCTAAAGCGTTAATGTTCAACAGGCGGGGGGCCAAAATGCATCTTCATGGGCCTAGATGCTATGCCAAAGGTTAAAAATTTATAGCATGTAGGTAAAAAAGAAAAAAAAACAGAAGGTACTTGAAAAGGTCACTGTTACAGATAAGCGTGTAAGAAGTAAGAACCGCAGATTTTTTCTTCTTGGCTATGAAAATGAGACAGACACGTGGGCATGTGTGGGTGACAAGTTGGCATTTTCTTCTTGAAACAAAGAAAAAGAAGTATTGGCCATTGGACCTACAGATAGCCTACAATTAAAAAGGCAAAGGATGACTCTTTACAGAGCAAAAGAAAGTAAGGGCCACACGGTATCTAATTTCTGTAGGTCACAATGACCCTTCCATTTGAAGTTCCAATAACGTGACAGAAATGGCCTTCCCACATACTTTCTTTGATGGCTATAACAGCATATTCTTCAGCCCAAAACCAAACCATTCCATCAAAGTTTGAAAGCACCTAAGTATTTTTTTTCAAGTCCAAACAAACAATCCCATACCACAGGCTTTGAAATCCTCTGCTTCTTACAGTTTCAGTGATTCAATTCAATGATGGAGGTTGATGAAGAGTATATTCAAGGATCAGAAGAAAGCTTCATCAGCTGCTCAGAGCCACCACCTCAGAATCCAAGGAAGAAGAACAAAGTGGTGAACAAGAGGAGGTTTAGTGATGAACAAATCAGATCATTGGAGTGCATATTTGAGTCAGAGTCCAAGCTAGAACCAAGGAAGAAGATCCAAGTAGCAAGAGATATTGGGTTGCAGCCTCGCCAAGTAGCCATATGGTTTCAGAACAGAAGAGCAAGAGGGAAATCCAAATGGATAGAGCAAGAGTACAGGAACCTCAGAGATGAGTATGACAATTTAGTATCGAGGTTTGAGTCCCTCAAGAAAGAGAAGGAGTCCTTGCAAGTAGAGGTAAATTAAATATTCATATTTCTTTACTCATTAAAAATCTTGGAGGAAGCAAATTCAGTTTCCTTACTGTAACTATGATATCTGGTTTTTGTTTTTGTTTTTTTTTTACAACAGTTGCAGAATCTGCATGATCTGATGGAGACATCTAAGAATGATGAAGGGAAGAAGAGTAAAGATTGCGGGAGTAGTGAAGTAAAGCCAAGTTCTTCTTATGAGGGTTTGGATGAGGTCAGAGACGGAGGAGGCATGCATTTACAAGATCAAAGTGAAATGATGAGCAAGAATAAGAATGGGTATTGTGAGGATATAGAATACCAACTTCTGAGAATGGACGAGCTTGAAAAATGGTACAGCAGTGGGGATCCAAGTGGCCTCTTAGATCAACCTTGTAGTTCACAATGGTTGGATTTCTGGACTTGAAAAAGTGCCTGCACTCTCACACTTCACTGCATTTTTTCTTTGCATGCTTCCTTGAACAAAGGAACAGAGCTGTTCAAAGCATTATTCCTGTATGTTGGCTCGGCCTAGAAGATCAAAGATGAGAACTTGCAAGTTCTGGCGATGATATAGTGAAGAATGAAGATAGTTTCGGCCAACTGATTTGAGATTTAGAAGAAGAACAACAAAATGTGCTGTGTCTCTGTTTGTTCAGGCTTGCAAGCCATTCTAATCCATGCAGTGTTGTGGTCCTTTTTTTTTCTTTTCCCTTTTTGTTTTTTCTCCCCTTTTGATTTAGAAGGTGACCAATCCCAAGAGCTCTAATCTTTACCCCAATCCTATCTTGATACATGAGCTATGCTAGTGGCGTGCGTAATCTTTCAGATCATGACTGGCACACATCAAGGATGGGGTCTATATATATATATATGTTTGGTGTTGCTCGAGTAAAATAAAACAGTTTATCTGTTGATTTCATTACTCTGTCTTGTTTCACTTTGATTAACTCTGTTTAATTTTTACAATACGTCAATACTGGGGCATGGATAGTAACCCAGTAAAGAGCAATGCTGTTATAAAACATTAACCAGGGATAAATAAGGAAAATATGCAGATCCAGCTATAAAATCCAGTGCTCAACTTTTGGGTTAAGCCTCTTGATATGCACATTCCCAGACACTTGCCTTTTTTGTAACTTGGGGACACCTATATTAAAATTGATACACATTTGGCAACTTATTATCTTTTTGGTTATACAAGCAACATACTAATCTTTGTAGGATGTTTGGTTAATGTGTAAACAATACTGGATTTTATATGTTTTTATGGGGAAAAGAGCAAATATTTTGGTTACACCAGCAACATTCTAGTTATACTATAACTAGAATAACCTTGTGCATGACATATAGAGTGATAAAGAAACATGGTTTACTAGGAATGGAGAAAAGGAAAAAGAAAATAAACGCTATATCCAATGTAGATATTGAATAAATAATAGTTGTTTGTTCAGTTTATATATATATATATATATATTGGCATATATTGATAGTTAATCTTTTATTTATGATTATGATTGGTTATATTCATAGTTTTTATATTTAACTTACAAATTATTTAAATAAGAAAGTTCTAAAAAGGCATACGATTATTGCATGAATTATTATTTTTTAACGCAGAAAGAATGTGAGAAAAAGACAAAAAAATGCCATTTAACATTTAAAATTTCAAATCATTTTTATTATCTGTAAGCATTAATAGCAATTAATAACTTATTTTAATAAATAATTAATAATTTAAAATTTTGACATTTAAGTAATATTTTTTTCGTAAAAATACACAGGAATATGCTCATTTACGTCTCCCTTTCCACTCGACCATACTGAACTATTCACTGCGAGGTCGATTACTCAATCGTTACCACTTACCACACAGCCAATAAAACTGCCTCCTGCGGGAACCTTGAAGCTCTTTAGACATTGGGGATTGTTGGCTCAGCTCAATAGCGGGTAATATCAGAATTTAGTGATGGCACTCTCGGCTTGCTCTCTCGGCCCTTCTAATCTGAACCCTTTTCCTTCATCTTCCATGTTCAAGCCTCTCAAATTCCCTCCCTTCTGGCCAAGGCAAAAGGTATGCGGGATTTGCCTTTATTACAATTTCTTCCCTTTTAAGTTTAGTTTTTTTTTTTTTTTTTGAGGCTGGGTGTTTCAATAGTAAGCTTCAATGGCAATGGTAGGTAAAGATGGGTCCGCTTAGCGTATCTCCAATGGGGTTTGGAACGTGGGCATGGGGCAATCAGTTTCTTTGGGGATACCGGGAATCGATGGACACTGAACTTCAACAAATCTTTAATTTGGCTGTGGAGAATGGGGTCAATCTCTTTGATACTGCTGACTCTTATGGGACAGGAAGATTAAATGGGCAGAGTGAGAAGCTTCTGGGAAAGTTCATCCGAGAATTTCAAGGTTATTCTGTGATTCCTTTCTGAATTTCAGTTAATGGCAAAACATGATCTCGTGTGGTTCACTTTTATCAGTTAGTTCTCGGTTATGTCCATGTGCAAAGCATCTTACTAACTTGATCAGATGATGGAAGAGATTTCCTAAGCTTGTTCATTGGAGGACTGCAAACATACATGACATTGTCTATTAACTATTGAGTTGCTGGGTGTAAGAATGTGTTTGTCATACAATTCTTTATTTTCACACCCAACTGGTACGATTTTGGTATGCATGTAGTTAGGCCTTCATAAGTGATGGCTGTTTGGTTGACATTAATGTTTGTTGTTAATGTCATGTACTCCCTCCTGTCCTGAATATAAGACATATTTATGGAGTTGATTTTGATCTTAAATATAAGACATAGTTTTCATATTTGTCAATTTTTTCCTAATTCACTTCTATTGATGGTCCTTTAACAATAATCAAGAAGGAGAATGAACGAGAGAATTAAGAAAAATCACTAATGTGTTTTAAAAAATACATTTAATATTAAATAACTTAACTAACTTCCTTAATCTAATAATATTAGGTAAGTTTGTCTTATATTAAGGACCGGAGGGAGTATATAGCAAAATAAGTCTCCATATAAGAATAAGCATTGCTGTAACTGAGAATACCGCCAAAAAAAGTCCTCTCCCATACTAGTGGATTACAAGAGCTCCTTTGTTATGTCATCACATGAAAACATACTAGCTTATCATATGATGAATTCTGCCAATTTTTCACAAAATTGTGTATTCAGGGCAAAAGGGGGGCCAAGGTGAGATAGTAATTGCCACAAAGTTTGCGGCATATCCATGGCGCCTTACGCCAGGCCAATTCGTGGATGCTTGCAGGTATTCTTATAAGTTATCCCTCATATGTTGTAGTTCCACCTAAATAATTACTTGATTAATTGATGCACTCATCTCAAATTCTTCCTGACCTCCAATCTCCCATTACAAAGTGAAGCTTGCTTTGTGTTACTGTTCTGATATTAACTTCTAGTCTAATAAATTATCAGGGCATCGTTAGATCGAATGCAGCTTGAGCAAATTGGGATAGGACAACTACATTGGTCAACTGCCAATTATGCTCCATTGCAGGAGCGAGCTCTTTGGGATGGTCTAGTGGCAATGTATGAGAAGGTTACCATAACTGATGTTCAGTGGTAGGATTACTTGGTGCATATATGGTAGATTTTTTAGTGTACAATCTTTAGGGTGTATTTGGGAGTTGGAGAGAGAGATGAAAGGAAGAAATTCAAAGAAAGCAGAAGTGGAATGAACCCCTAATCCTAACTCAGAAAACTTTCTCCTTCCAAATCTCCCAAATAGGGGAATGTAAAATATAGAGGAAGGACTTTGGAAGATATCCTGACCTCCTCATTATAACTCACTTGGATCACTTTCCATCCTACTTTGTCAAGTTCAACGGAACATATGCATGCACATTGAATGCTATTAGTTGCTTCAATAGTACAGTCATATCAGTATCATTGATTAAGTATACTATAATCGTAACCATATTGCCTTTCAGGGTCTAGTTCGAGCTGTTGGAGTGAGCAATTATGGACCGAAGCAACTATTGAAGATACATGATTATTTGAAAGCCCGAGGAGTCCCCTTGTGCTCAGCCCAGGTGAGTAAATAAATATTTATTCCTAACTGTATAATTTGAAGTAGCAGGATTTACTACACAAAATGGGCAGTTACTTGTTGTCCGAGGCTCTCAACGGCAACAAATAAGCTAAGTCTGACTATCAGGTCTGTCTTAACCGATAAATGTCTTTCAGATGCTTTAAAGAATAGATAAAATTACAAACAAAATATAATTACAAGTTACAAGTCAGTAACTGCTGTATATTTACATACCTATTGCGTTTCTTGAAGAGAACATAAATTTGATGAACACGAGTACCCGAGAAACTTCAAGCTGCTGAGTTTTTTTGGGATATGGGGCTGTCCCTAGCTGTGTGTAGGCACCAAGCAGAATTGTCTTGTTCTGCCAGTATTCCCACTGTTCTCCATATCTCAATAATTTTGCAGGTGCAGTTTTCTTTGCTAAGCATGGGGAGAGACCAGTTAGAGATCAAGAATATATGTGATTCTCTAGGTATTCGCTTGATTGCTTATAGTCCTTTAGGACTTGGAATGCTTACTGGGAAATATTCACCATCGAAACTTCCAACTGGGCCTCGGTGTGTTGATAATTAAGTTTATTTTTATCTGTGTCATGCCATTAATTGACATTATGCATTATTAGCTTCTCTGAGTAGAAGAAACTCAGTTATAATCTTGCTTCGCAGTGGCTTGTTATTTAGACAAATCCTACCTGGATTGGAGCCTTTGTTGGGTTCCCTGAGTGAGATAGCAAACAAACGACGCAAAAGCATGGCACAAGTAAATATTTCCCACCCCACCCTAGTGATATATATATATATATATATGTATAACGTAGGAATCAAATGGTTTGGTAATATGATGGCAGGTAGCGATAAATTGGTGTGTGCGCAAAGGGACAATTCCAATACCAGGAGTGAAGTCAATAAAACAAGCACAAGAGAATTTAGGTGCTCTTGGGTGGCGCCTCTCTTCAGATGAGTTGCGTCAGTTAGATTTTGCAGCACAGGAGTCTCCCAGAAAGATGTTCCAAAACATTTTCCAAACCAAGTACGTGCCCTCTCAACCCTCTTTATCATTCCATACCTTCTGCGGTATACTTCTATAAGTTGCAACATACCTTGTGTCTTTGACCACAGAGAAAGAAAGAAAACACCACCTTATATAGACCGACATGTATTACAGATAAATTATTACGGGATGGAACGTGGCTTCAACACAAGATGAAGACCTGGAAACGCTCGACGTTGATTGATGGTTTAGATAGTCATGTGGACCAGCCAGTTTCGCTCTTTCATATTTTGCTTTGGTCGGCCTGAAAGTACTGCTAAACTTTACGTAAGAAGCAATACGCCTTTCTACAGCGTCTGTCCCCTGAATTCTAAGTGAACGTTATAAACATCATTTGCTTGCTGGCATATAGAGTACTTCAACTGCGCAGCCCTCTTAGATAGTTAGATGTGAAGAGTGCGTTTTTCTTCAAATGTCGATGTGAGATTAAATTTTTAAAAAACTTTTGGGATTTTTTTCAAGTTATAATTAATAGTATAAGGTTGACGTGTACAAGTTTCATTTATTTAGTAAATAGCAACCATTTAAACAAGGCTAAGCTCAAACAAGGACGTTACCCAGATTATTGTCACGGGTAGGAAGCAGTGTTGTCACATAAAACGGAAACATAACTCGCTTGAATGTATCTCAAACAAAAGATGAAAAACATAAAAGAACCATGCCAGTGCAATTACCAAAATATTTGTAGTTCAACTACAAAACTACAGTTCTAGCACGCTAAAAAGCTATCAGGACTCCAAGGCGAAAACTTGCGAAAGAAACAGTTTACTTGATCTTCTTCTTTGGCCTCAGCTGCAATTTAAGAAAAACACACAGTGATTAAACTACAATAATTACAATAAAAACAGTATGAAAAACTGTCATAATGGCATACCTGGTTGCTGTGTCCACACTTCTTTTTCCTGCAGTTGACAGCACGAGGGTGTAAACGAGCATAACACCTGCAAAGATGCATGTGAGTATAAGTACAGCAATGATCTTACATTACTGGCAAGTATCAAGCCATCAAGCAAATTCATCTAAATGGAAGTATTAAGCCACTAATATCTCTCCGGACCCGGGAATTGGCACATGATGAAACTCAAAATTATGCCTTGGTCCGAAACCACACAGACCATCTATTTAACATCCAGTAAGCAGTAGCTGAGCAAGAGAAGTACAACATTACAAGAAAGATATATTTCATTACGACAAAAACACCCTACTTCATATGATTCCCAATCATTGTCTGAAAGGAAGAATATCGAGTCCCACTAAAATTTGGAAGTTGCTGATGGTGACATTCATTTTAAATAACACTGAAAAAGTTCTTGCTATCAAACTAGAGAGACAGAAAGCCAAAAAGCAACATAATCAAAATTCCGCCGATCAGAGTCTCTTAAGTACATTCAACGGATTGATGGGTCGTGTTATTTTTCAGTATCAATATTTTGGGAGCAGTTTCCTCCTGGCAAATCACATGCAACAAATAATTTGAGTTCCTACTAAGAACATAAAGCCATTCTGCGTGAACTTACTTGCGGCAGATCATCTTGTCCTGATTGTATTTCCTGGCCAATGCCATCAATGACGGCTCAATAATGCCACCCCTAAGCCTCAAAACAAGGTGCAATGTGGACTCTGCAAGGATCCGATAAAATTCATAACTCAACAGGGGGCAAAAAGAAGTTTATAACATCAAGTTTTCATACACTGCCCAGTTAAATAAAATTTCGATATTCACAGTTGGCCCACCATAGATTGAATTGAAACTGACTAAAAACAAACTAATCAATGCTTCTCTTGTGTCTTTCCCAGAAAGACACTAGCGGTAGACATAAAACAGGACACTCCATGATCTAAATCCTTTCGAGACAATTGAAAGGATTGTTCGTTTTTCTTGTTGGGATCGAAAGGAAAACAAAGACAGCTTCAGCTATCATTTTTCCCACATAATTTCCCTCGCTTTTAAGCCGTCCAAACAGCCAAGGCAGTGAGAATTGTAAGACTAACCTTTCTGAATGTTATAATCGGCAAGAGTACGGCCATCCTCCAGCTGCTTCCCGGCGAAGATCAACCTCTGTTGGTCCGGTGGAATGCCTATACGAGAACAACAAACCACGGTTAAGAATAGGGAGCAAAATTGATCACCGATCACATTATTCAACCACACGACGAAGAGACATGCCTTCTTTGTCCTGAATCTTAGCTTTGACATTGTCAATGGTATCACTAGATTCGACCTCAAGGGTGATGGTCTTGCCGGTCAGGGTTTTCACGAAGATCTGCATCGCGGCCGATTTACTTTGCGCCTCCTCCCTCTGTTCGATAGGGTTTCTTTGTGTTGATAGTTCTTTATATATAGGGGATTTTCTAATTAGGGTTTACCAAAGAATTTCAGAATATGTAAATATTTTTATTTATGTATTTAAGAAAATCTTTTTAAAAGATAGTTGAATTATCAAAATTTTAAATTAGGTTATTAAATTTAATAAATTATAAATAAAATCAGATACCGTAAGATTGAATTTTAGAATTTGATACTACCCTTTATTTCATTCTCTGCCCTCTCCCGGACTCCCACACTATGGCCACTATTCCCGAGAATCTAGCCTCATAAAAAATCCAGCTCGTCTCCTCGATGATTGTGGATCTGCCCATTGCTTTGTTTCAGACTTTGAAAATCTCCATGAAAATGATGTGCGTGAACCTTTTTCTTTTCTATAATACATCTCAAATTCATTCATATTTAGATTTAGTCACAAGTCATTAAATGTGAACAATAAATAACCTGCATTGTCGTTGGGTGTTTGTAGATGAGAGTGGCCATGAACCGCGAGATTCCAACACACGCGACTGTCCATCAAGCAACTCTTGATCTCATCCAATTTCTTGTCGTTCACCACGTCTCTCCAAATAGTTGAGCAAATCTCATGTCTTATACTTCTAGAAATAGATGCAAAGAAGTAGATTGTTCCTGTACAAAGATCCCCCAGCACAGACACGACAAAGATGAAAATGCTGCTGAACAAGAATGGCAACTGTAGAACCTTCTAAGTATGAAACATGGAGATGGCAAATCTGTAGTTACGAAGGAGATGAGACGATGGCTACAATTTGGGTGAGAGAGAATCAAACGAAGGTAGTAAAATAAAATTATCAAATTATGCAATTATATTTTAGGATATCAAGTCTTATTGATAATTTGTTGAATTCAATGACTCAATTTAGAATTTAGATAATTCAACCGTCTTTTAAAGGGATTTTTCCTATATATTTACCTCACTTTATTTTTAGTTTTTCAGAGTCCTACCCTCCTGGGTGAACAGAGTCATTGATCTGTGATAATTTTATGAATAAGATAAATTAATTTTTTAATAATTACTAATTTAATGAAATAATAAAACATTTCATTTTTATAAAGTTCAGTCAAAATCAATTAATCAAATAACACATAATCACAACGCGTCAGTTTTAATTTTCAGGTCTCCTGCTTGTCTTTTTATAGTCTTTGCCACCTCCTAGTTCTACTTTACGGATTTTTATATCTTAAATACTTTTTGGAATAAGATAAATTAATTTAAATTACGTTAAAACTATTTGATAGGACTATTTCACTTGTTCATAAAGTGTAAAGCACTTGCAAATGAATAATTATTAAGAAATTAATTTATTTTGTTTATAAAACTATTATACTTCTTCATGATTTGTAATAAAATTGAAAATGAGTAATTATTAAAAACTTAATTTATCTTATTCATAAGACTATTTCACTTATTCATAATATATAACACAATTGCTAATGAGTAAGTATTAAAAAATTAATTTGACTTGTTTATAGTACTATTTCATTTATTTATAAGATTATTCTTCTTGTTTATTATGTATAAGACACTTGTTGATTATGGTGTAGAGTAGATGGGGACATAAGATTATTACATATCTTTTTTGTTGCACATATGGACAAAAGAGCTTGAGTGAACTAGTGGTTATAACTCCATTTGGGTGCCAAGAGGGGGTGGGTTCTCAAACCCGCACTTGGTCTCTTTGCTGGTTTATTTAATTTTTTGGTTGTCGGAGTCGTGGTCGGTGCTCCAGGAACTAATGCTCCAGCAATTGAAAAATGTTGACTTAAAAAAATAAACAAGGGTAGTGTTGTTTTTTCCAAAGTTATGGAATCCGGACCGGATCGGCTGGTCCAGTTCGGAAACCGGCGAATTGGCCGGTGAACCGGTCCGAGTTCAAATTTAAAAAAAAAATTTATATTTTTCTTTTAAAATTTCATACTATAAGCCTAAAATTTTCAATTTCTTACCGGTTTGGTCGCGGTTTAGCTCCAGTTTGACCCACTGACTCTTAACCCAATACCCCGACCGGTTCAATACCCGATCCGAGTTTTAATATCTTGGTTTTGTCAACATAAATTTTAATATCAATTTGCCCCCAAGGTCCTGTAGTGAAATTTCATATTTTCTTGGGGGCAATTTGATATCAATTGGCTACAGTGGTCCTTTATTGAAATTTTTCCATAACATCATTTCAATCAAACTCTTTGCCATAAATTAATGGAAAAATCTCAGAAAAAGAACTTTAGAAATGTTAAAGGATAAAAAGATATTTCGAATATTTATAATATTTGAGAAGTGTGAGAGCTTGATTTGTCTTTCTTAAAATTAAATGGAGGTAACAAAAATATCCCTTTGAGTTTGAAAAACGTGTTTCCATTTTTTATAAGGGTTTAACAAGTTTAGATTAGGTTTTAACAAGTTTTGATAAGATTTTCACAAATTTTACTTAAAAAATAATCACCTGCTACAATGGCAAGGTATACTTTTGATAAGGGATTCATAAATTCATATAAAATTTTAATAAGTTCTGATAATATTGTTACAAATTCCAATTCAAAATTCATCATTTGTTACAATGACAGTGTACTGATTCTCACTTCTAAAAAGAGTTTTGCAAGTTTAAATAAGGTTTCAACAAGTTTTAATAATATTTTATCATAAATGGGATTCAATAAACTGTCATCGTAGCATCACAAGTGATGATTTTTAAATTGAAATTTGTGAAAATATTATCATAATTTGTTAAAACCTTATTTGAATTTATTAAACCCTTATCAGAAATGAAAGAACATCTTTTAAACTCAGAGGGACATTTTTGTTATTTACATTTAATTTTGAAAATGACAATTCAAGCTCTTACATCTCTTTAGCATTATGAATAGTCGAAATATCTTTTTATCACTTAGTATTTTTAAAGTTATTTTTCAAGAATTTTCCCAAAATTAACATTATTTATATATGTATACACACACAAGAGAGTATTATTTGTAGAAAGGGCCTATTATGTCTTTAGTATGAATTAATGTGATTATTATTAATTTTTTTTAATTTTTATAAATGAGATTTTTTTTTTGCCTACTATAAATGCGAATTAAAGACTATATAAGAGTTAATATAAAATGAAAGGAAAGTTATAATTAAGGATTTAGAAAAAAATGATATTCATTAAGAGGACTATTAAAAATTATAATTATTTAGAAAAATTAAATACCTAAACATAAATTTAAAAAATGTTAAATTACTTCTATCAAATCTCCAACATTTTCTTCTACATTACCAATTTTAAAAAAATAAAGTTACCCATAATCTACATACCCATATCTTTTACTTCTATTTTTAACTCTTTTACACCAAGATCCATATCCATATCATCAATATATCATTTAGTTATGTTAATATCAGCACCTATCCATTTATATTATCAATTTTATATAGGGTATATATTATCAACATGATATCATTCAATAAAAAAAATTCTTAACGTCATATCATCAATTAAAATCTTTTCATCAAAACAAAATTTTAAAATCATTTCATATCTTGCAAAAATTTTTAGTAAGATCAAGTAATAATAATAAAATGTCATGCAAATCGTATCAAAATTGAAGCATCCTAATATAATAATAAAAAAAAACTGATATAATCTTACCATCAGTTTCTTCATTTGCCCTTTAAACTATTTCAAATATGGATTAGAAATAATAACAGTTTAGAAATAATTTAGGTCTATGACATTTAAACAAATATACAGTAACAGAAAGGGAAAGTTACTTTAAAAGACAATTGAATCACCTAAATTTAAATTGTGTCATTAAATTTAACTAATCCTAAATTAGGTCAGATGTCCTCAAATATATTTTAAGAATTTGATAATTTTATCTCAATATCTATCCTTTAATTCTCTTTTGATCACCACCTCTCTCTCCCTCGTCCACCATTTTTTGGGCTCCACTATTAGCATATCAAATTTGATTTAGAAGCTTGAGAGAATTAACCGATCAAGACTTAAGAATAAGCCTCGGGTAAAGCATAAGGGAAATTTATTCAAAACGTCTAGCATTAACACGGACACACAAGAGCTAGCCTATCACGCCCTTATTTTAATTTCACCTTTATCAGAGTATTTATGGAAAACGATATGCGGTTCAGTGGACAACACAAAAATAGTATAAATATACTGATATTATGTGCATTATTACTAAAATTCCTCATAGGGGTTTGTACCTGATAATTATAAGCAATGTAGCCACATAGGGCTATTAGGGTGTCTAAACCCGTCTCAATGAAGCGGAGACATTTTCCCGTCTTCGTTCCACCATTGCAATCCTCTCATATAGTTCTCCTCAATGATATCTGCGTATCTTCTGTATTCACCTGTCTAAATTGTTGGTAGGAGAGGGTGAGATTCAAGAGAATCTCAGTAAGAAAATATTACCAATATGCATGCAAGATAAGTACTTAATGCATGATATGCTTGCATTACATAAACTCATGCTAACACAATGACATATCTGCGTGCTCAATGTTTTATGCATCAAAACTATGGCCATAGTATAAACAAAAGCAGAGCTTCAATCATTCATATATGTTTCACATAATCAAGCAAAGCAATAACATGCATCAATACATCAGCATAAATATCAAATATATGCAGGAGAGGTAAATTCCCTACCTTAAGTCTTTTCTCCTCAATTTGCATGCCTCGTAATGCTTGCTAACCCCTCAGGCTCTCAGCTCAATCCTACAATTCCAAATGTACCATTTAGACACCTCCATAGTGTTTCTGGTGGTAATATTAGCCTATGATGAAAATATTCCAAAATGCCATCGGGTGTCCGGCCCAGCCCTGCTGTATTCGGTCCGATTGTACTTTTCTTGAAATCTTGACATGGGCTATTTTGATATATTTTCGCCCAATAAATCCATTTTTAGATTTAGAATTACCAAATTCACTCCCAAAAGATAAAATTGCCCTTGGCAACCCCATTTTAAGGGTTTCAGGGGTGTTTTCGTAATTATGCTTTTTCGGGCTTTTCCAAAAAAGTGACCAACTATAACCCTACCTAATTTCCCCCTGAACTTAGTGAAACCATCAAATCATTGAAAATCTAACTATAAAGCCCATTTCTAGAGCTGGCTGGAACTTATAGGAACTCCGGGGAAAATTAGGGTTTTTGAAATCCAATTCCACAGACGTGTTCCTTTCTACTCCTAACTACTTTATTAACTATTTAATTGAGTTATAAATACCATTTAAACCCAATTTTGGCAACATAACATTTCCAACACACATTTTCCAATTTTCGGAAACAAAGACAATATGGCGAAATTTCTCCTATTAAATTATCCACAACAGTCAGAATAGTCAATATACAAGAGTTTAGAAGTTATCTCAAGCTTCTAATTGCTTTTCCTCAATGTGGCTGAAACCCTAACCTTAGAACACCCAAATTTGTGCTTGCAACACCTTATAATACATGAAAGAGAAGCTTAGGAATAAGGTTATACGCGTAAGGTACGAATTCACTGAAGAAATCACTACAATAAACTAGACATTTAACGACCCTAAAGGACGTCCCTTTTTAAATTAGGGACGCCCAAAGTTCAATATTTAGCGGGAAATATTGACGCTGGTTGAATTTTTTTTAAAAAAAAATTTGAACCATTTTAGACGTCCCCAGTCAAACTGGGGACGTCTAAAGTGAGCTTTAGACGTCCCCAGTCTAACTAGGGACTTCTAAAGTGCCACTTTAGAAGTCCCCAGTCAAACTGGGGACGTATAAAGTGAGCTTTAGACGTCCCCTTTTTGACTGGGGACACGAAAAAGCCTGTCAGACACCCATCCCATCAGCAGCAGGCCAGCAGCTTTATTTTCCTTTCCTAAGCTTCATTCCGTCTTCCCTCGTGAGCTTTGTTCCAAGCTGTCTTCCTCTTTCCCCTTTCCCTTGCTTCCTTTCCCGTCTTCCTTCCTCTTTCTCAATTCGTTGCTGCAACTCCCTTTCCCGTGCTTCCTTCCCTATCTGCCTTCCTCTTTCTCATAATCATATTTCTATTTTTCCCTCTCTCTTCTTTAACGAGAGCACCATCATTTGTGTCTCCCTTTCACAACTATCGTCTTCCTAGCTGGTGGCACCGTGAGTCATCTCCATTTCCGTCGTCCACATGTTTGTCTCTCACTCCCATAACTTTGGATACAAATGATTGAACAAATGCTTGTAACTGTTAATTTAAATCAGATTATGAAACTGGAAAAACAGAGTAACTTGTATATGCATACTTTTAATCTGCTTCTAATTTGCTTGATATGGAAATAGACTGTCATTATTGCATACTTGTTTTTTCGTCAGCAGACTTCAACACGGTGATGTATATATATAGACATGAGTTAAAAAAATGACAATGATACTTAGGAATGAATTTGATATGGCTTAGGTTAGTATAGTTTAACATTATTCAAAAGTCAACTAAATTACAAAAATATGTCAGAGTTTTGCCTCAAATGAGTGTATGGTTCTTTGGGATGAATTTCCAAGGTGCGAATTAGAGTTGTGTTGTTGTACATACTATTAGATTGTTGGATAACATGTTTATTAGATAGCGCTGAACCGCTGTTGTTTCCATTCTGATTTATGCAATATTTTTTCTATCCAATTTCTGCAGTTTAAATTTGCTGGACAGTGATGTATATATAAAAGGCCATAAAAAAACTTTAGATGTCCCCAGTGCAAATTAGGGACTTCTAAAGTAGTTCTGAACCACTTTAGACGTCCCTAATTTGCACTGGGGACGTCTAAAGTGGTTCAGAAACATTGTGACTGGGGACGTCTAAAGTCTAACCAAAAGACGTCCCCTATTTTAGGGATGTTATTGACAGTTTTTTCTACGACGTTCAGATAGACGTCTCTCTGTTTTCAGACGTTAAAAGGCCTAAAAAAGGGACGTTAAAAGCGTTTTTTGTAGTAGTGAATTGACATATATCGCAAGATTTCTTCTCTTTCTTTCTCTAAAAGCTCTCAAATCTTTCTCTCTCTTGGCTGCTAGAATGGCGTCTGAAATTAGGGCTGAATAAGGAGGATGATGATATATTATAATGCTTATGTCATCCTTTAATTATTTATTCATTTTCCAAAATTTCGGATTTAAGGAAAATTCTGGAAGATTTTTTGTCCAACTTTGAACAATCATAACTAATTCTAGAAAAATCAAATTGGAGTTATTCCAAAGGCTATATAACCCTTATTGAGTTTAGTTTTAAGGAAAAATATGGAATTTAGTCATTTGGAAGCACAACATTCTCATATTTAATTTCTTTGACCGCTGCTCCAAAAAATAATCAATTTTGCTAGGCAAATTTCAAAAATTCATAACTCTTCGTATATAGCTTCAAATGAGTCATATGACTTGTCAATTTAAAGCTTATGATGTCTCCTTTCACTTGTAAAATATCATAGTTTTTAGATATCATTTGGTCATCCAAAATCCCAATACATTTTCATTGCCTCACAGAAAATTTCACTGGAAGCATAATCACTTTCTTCAAAATTTATCATTTTATTTTCTTTAATGCCCCAAAGATATAAGAAACATTAGGAAATAGATTTGGAACAACTGCTAAACCGAGGCTTAGCAATTCGCTTAATTTAAGCTTATTCCCAAGCCTCAAATCCTAAAATTCGGGATATTACATAGCCTAGCCCAACTACAACAATGATGGGAATAAATAAGAGCAAATGAGTGATACTAATACATGAAATTAGTCCCAGTAAGTTTTTAGATTGTAATATCAACTGAACTTTTAATTTTGTAATATTGAGATGTAATGTTGATGTTGTAGGGAACAAATGGTTCTTGTTATGTTGGTGTTCTAGAGATTTACTGCATTGTTAGGGGAGAGGAAGGTAGAGATGAAGAGAGAGAATCAAATGAAGGATAGTAAGATAAAATTCTCAAATTCTGAAATGCTATTTTAAGACATTTGATCTGATTTAAAATTTGTGAAACTTAATGAGCAAATTTAGAATTCGAGCAATTGACCCTTCTTTTCAAGGAATTTTCCCAAATAGAACGAGTAAAAAGATGAAGTATCACTTTTTAAGGAATTCGAGGAGATTCCAAACCGCAGGATTGGAATGAATAATATTACAAGATGATTGAGCAAAAGAAAGAAGACACAGAAGATTTAGTTATTTTAAAAAAAAAAAAGAAAGAAAAGTGGGAAATTTAGTCAGGAGCAATTTAGTATTTTTAAATATATATTTTAATATTTAATTTGATCTTTTTAAATAATTACAGTTTTTATAGTCATCTTCAATAAATATTATTTTTTAGGTCCTTTATCCTAATTTTCCCAAAAATAAACACATATTTATAATTAGAATTACAATTTTTATATTTACAATATAAGCAGTTTTATTTTATAGCAGTAGTATCGTTTATTTTCACTGAAGTCCAACTATCTTTTTTAAACCCAGAAAAAAATAATGGAAGGGACTAGGGAGACCCTCCTAACCTCTTCTAAGGCCCTGTTTGATTATACTTTTTTTGTGAAGGGGAGGGCTATAGCGGGGGCGAGGTCTTAAAAAAGAAAATTTTTAATTAAAGAAGCGGGTTAATACACTGTTTAATCTATGAACTTTATCTTTATTTTAGTTTTGATTTCTGAAATTTCAAATAAAAAATTTTAGTCTCTTAAATTTACTCCATTTAAAACCGTTAATCATTATAGTTTCAAAAGGATTTGGAGGTGGGTTAATGGTTTTGTTGATGTGTCACTCACCTTGTTATTAGGCAAATTTAATAAGCTGACGTGACATGGATTTAAAAAATATTATATGAAATGGGAAATAAAAGAAAAAATAGGGAGAATTATGTTTAGGTCCTAAAAAAGAGGAGAAATGAAATAATGGTCCTTATAGATTGCAAAATGAAAAAATGGTCCCATGGAGTTGTTAATACAAGCTCATAGAGTTGTTAATGAGTTGTCAATACAGGCTCATAGAGTTGTTAATGGGATCATTTTTTCATTTTGCAATCTACAGTAAAACCGGTAATTCGGGCTGGGCTGGCGGGGCAACTTTTAAACGGGTTGGGGCCGCCGAAATGGCGGCCAGTTTAAAAACGAAGTAAACGGGCTCAGCCCGTTTAGCCCGCGGGTTGATGCGGGCCAGCCCGCTTACATATTTTTATTTTATTTTTTCCTCAAATATCCTTGGTCCCTTATCTCATTTCCTTTGATGATGTGTTTAATTAATTTCTCATATTTTTTATTTGACACTTATTTTCATATTATATTTATTTATTATACTATTATTAAATTAAAAAGAGATGTATTTATATAGTTTTGTGATGTAAATAGATGAAAAAAAAGAAAAGTAAGAATGAAATTGATTTCTTAATACAAATGTATAAAAGAAAAGAAGTGTGATATGAACAAATAAAAAAAAAAAAGAGTAAAAAATTTTAAAAAAGCCCACCCACCTAAATGGGTGCCAGCCCGCGAAGGGGGCAGGTTGGTGCAACCCACCCCGCTGCAACCCGCGGCCTAACCTATTTTCCCACTTCTAATTTATAGGAATTATTTTTTTTTTTATGGGACTTAAGTGTAATTCTCCCAAACAAAACCATCAAACAATCGTAAAAGATAGAGTTGCAAAAGTGAGGTTGAGCGGGGGTAAAAGGACAGTTAGGGTAGAGGAGGGATCATAATCATGGGATGTTCGTCGAAGGTCAAAGGAGGGATCATAGTCGTCGAACGTCCATCAATCATCCACCTACTCCCTTGTCTGAGAACGCCTGTCAATCGTACAGAATCACCGCCATTTCAAACGTGACTTTTTGGGAAAAACAGCACGTGGAATTGATTTTGAAAAAAATAGGATGTTTGGGTTGATTTTTTTTTTAAAGCAATTTTTGAGAAGAAACTTAAGAATTTAATTATTTTAAAAAAAAATTATTTTTATTATTATCAATTCAAACATAAATTATATTTATAATCTAACTTCATATCTGATTTTTATAAAAATCATATTAAAAACAAATAACTTCTGCCATAGCTAACTCAGAGTGGCTTGTAGTTGGTGAAGGTAAGGCACTATTCTACGCAGAGAAGCCACCCTATCAGGCACCGACTGCCGCCCAAGGGCTTGTTCCTTTGCCGTAGTTGTCGCAAAAGAAGACATGAATGGTTAAGTAGACAAATCTCGACCTTCCTTCTATAAAGTTTGGATCTCACTAGAAAGTTCTCTTTCAGCCTCACTTACCTCTGCTTCGACCCATTCGCCATCTCATTTTTGCAAGTACACTGTTTCAAGTAGTAAATCCATTTCTGAATAAATGCAAATGGAGCTTTGGGCAAGGCAGTACTGTCGACATGCCACTCCTGAATAAGTTGAAGTGGGTCCTTTGCTTTTTCTCGGATTTAGGGTGTGTTCTTATTAGCTTTTGGAAAATAGTTTCTAGAGAAAATAGCTTCTAGAGAACAGATTATAAGAGAATAGATTATGGGAAAAAGTGATTTTGATAAAATAAGAGTGTTTGGATGTTTTGATCAGAATAGCTTTTTTTCATGGTCAAATGATTAAAAAGGACATTAACTTTTATGACAATTACATATAAAGGATAAAATTATATTTTAAGTATTATTTAACATTAAATTACATAATAAATACAAAAAATGAAATAAATTTATCAAAAAATTTTAAAATTATAACATTTATTAATTATGTAATATAAAAAAATAGATGTAAAAATTTTAAAATTATATCATTAGCCAATTATATAATAAACTACGAAATTAGATAAAACATTCATTCTGGAGTGTATGTTTTATGCTTACCTGTATTTTATTCCATTGCAGTGAGGACTATCAAACATTGCAACCATTTTCAATCTTTCCTTTTAGATTAAAAGTTTAGTATATAAGAATAAAGAAAAAATATATTTAAAATTCAGGGAAGGTAGTGGATTAACTAGAGAACTGATAAAGATGGATGAAAATACAAACGATCGCACAAAGGAAGGAAAATCGATGTATCCAATATTTGAAGATTGCAACAGATGCAAGAAACTGAAGATCCTAGCAAGAAAGGAGGTAAACATGTATGCATCGACAATTAATAAAAATTAAAACATCACAACAGGAATTCTCAGACTTAAAACCAGCTGGTTCGCTACACTAGAGGATACACAAAAACAATCTACACCAAACAATCAAACATTAAAGAACAGTTGACTGCAGCTTGTATACCGCAAGCTAATACATTCACCGCTTTCAAAGTAGAGTTCAGCTTGAGAAAATTGCAAAAGATAAACTGAAAATAAAAGGCATATCCACATGTTTTCCTACTAATTTAACAAGAAATATGGATATATACAAGAGGTTAAATGCTGCATCAGTTCACCGCAGGCCACACGAACAAGAAGCCAAGAAAAACCCAGAAAGAGGAGGGATGGAACAACAACCGCACCATTAACAGCAAAATAACGAAGTGAATGGATGATAAGAGAACAAAGCCAAAGACTTAAGTGACAAATATGTAAGAACACGCCAGAGACTCTTCTAAATTCAGCCAACAACACCAGACCACCACCGAAAATAGCACCGAAAACAGAGCACCAAACGCAGAGAAATAAAGTTGCCATGAAACACATGCCAAGAATGGAGCTACCACCACACACCACAAATGCATACTTGAACGACGTCGCCGGCAATGCGTATGAAACCGAACCTCATAACCACGACTGCCTTCTCCGATCTGCCTTCTCTAGGCCGTTCACCGCTTCCTATCATCGATTAACCTCCACCACCGACCACCTCGCTGATGAATCGGCCGAAATCAACTCGAGAAAAAGGACAATGGAAAGCTCGAAGCCACGCTCAGCAATCGGCCGAAATCAAGCCACTTTTTTCGGATCTGGAAGAGAATGGGAACAAGAAGGGGAAGAGGGGATCTGTATCCACTGGCCAATGGGATTCGCAACAGGAAAGAGAAAGGGAAAAGGAAAGGGAACACGGCCGAAAGAGCAGGGAAGACGGAACACCGGGAAGACGGGAAGGAGGAAGAAAAAGGGAAGACACGGGAAAGGGAAAGAGAACAAGAGAAATAGAGGCTGACATGACATAATAATTACCAACGGTTACAATTTTTCTGAACAAGCGAAAGAAAATAGCTTATGGTGAAACCTAGGTTTTGAGGCTGAAACCGTGGTTTCAAAATAAAAACGGGATTGTGAGATTTTATGTGTGCGTTTGGAATGGCTTATTTTTGTCCAAAACGTGCTTATAATTCGTGATTCACGGTATACGAGGTAAGTATGTGAGAGGAGTTTTTTCTCGGCTTGCGTAATAAGTGCGTTTTTCCTATACAAAACGCTTAAACAAACAAGCCCTATCAGTGTTCGGGGATTTTTTTACAAAACCTAGGTTTTGTGAAATAATCGATTTTTTACATATCATCCAAACACACACTTAGATTCTATCATATGCAAAGGAGTCTTGGAGATGTGGTTAGTGACACATAAGCAAAAGTAACACTGGTAATCCCAATTTCAAATTTTTTTGAAACTACATTTAAATGGAGTAAACTTGAAAGAGCAAAATCAAAATGAAGGTAAATTTAAAAGAACAAATGTTATATTAATCCTAAAGAGTTTTTATATGGTATTGCACTTACAATATTATCAAATTCTCAAAATTGCTCTTTAAACATCTTTCATACCCTCAATTCCAATTACAATAAATTAGTATCCTTTCTTCTCTTCACCTAACCTCTCAATTATTTCAATAAACGTAGGATAAGATTAATAATATCACATTCACGATGCTTTATTTAAAAAATAGAATACAAATACGAGAGTATATCATATTGAGTCCGATTTTGGAGACTTCACCTTGACATTCAGAGTTGAAATAATATTCCTTGCATGCGTTGCTCGAGTTTTATGAAAATTACTCTCTCCTGTTCTAATTATAGGATATATTTACCTAACTTTGGAGAAATTAAGGATAGTGGTTAAATTAGTTAATCATATTTATTTTCCTTAAATACCCTTATTTAAAATTTAAAATGACATCTAATTACGTTGATTTTCTGTTTTTTCTTGTACCTCTCATGCCTCACACACGACTTCTCCAAGCTCTCACACAATCCAGCGTCGTCAATTTCCCTTAACAACTTCCGATATACTTTTATTAAATTATTAATGTGTTTAATTATTATTGAGAAAGTATCAATAGGGGTATTTTGGGAAGAAATTGATAAAAATTAAAACTTTGTTCTATAATTAGGACCAAGATCAATTCTCAAATGTTGTCCTATAATTAGGACCGGAGGGAGTAGAAAAACCCCGTAAAATACTAAAACGGCCTTCACCTTACCATCATCCCCATCTTCATCCCTGCCCAGCTTGTTGTCGGCTTCATTATTGCCACTATCTGTACAGATCTTACTCATGGATATTGTGAGCATTCCTTTTCTTTTCATCCCTAATCGGTCTTGTTCAGACATGGTGAGTATGATGTCACTACCTCTTCATCTAGGTATGTCCATCTGCGTTCATTTTTTTTTTAAATCTTTTTAAAGAACTATGGTCCGATAGACCAATCTTCAACCTGGACCAAAGCCGGTTTGATTTACCTTCGGCAATAAAGTCTAGTCCGGGGTGGTTTCAGAGACTAGACCTCGAGTTGAAGCTGAACATTGTCTGGTCCTGTCTTTGTACAGCCTTGCCAGGGATTAATCCTTTTAATTATTCATATTTCCCCAAACTTAGGGCGTGTGGGTGTGTATGTATATCACTTACTGAAAGTCTAATATTCACGACCACAACTTGTTGGATTGCTTCTTTCGAACACCATGTCAATGATGGTGCCTATTTTAATATAAGGTAATACAAAAATGGCTAATGCAAACATAAAGGATAAAGCATAAAAATATCTTTGATGGGAATTTTTGTATCTGTGTCTTTGGTTATATAACATACAAAAATCTGCTCATGGGATTGTAGGGAATTTTTGTATCTTTGATCATCCTCCACTTGTGATTCAAGAGGTGGATAATGATGAAAGAATATAGGCTGACTGTAAGGGGTTTATCTGTGTCTTTGGTTATAGAGTTGATGATATCCAGCTTGTAATAAAAAAAAAAGCATAAAAGTGTGGAACTATTTTTGTTCAGTCCTATATTTATTGCTTTTGTGTAGTATTTTATTGCACGGAATCTCTCTCTCTCTCTCTCTCTCTCTCTCTCGCTCTATATATATATATATCACTAAGTCCATGATTATTTTTTCCCTAAGGTAAATATAAAATATAAAATTTATAATAAATTATATGTCATTAATTCATTCACTATAAATAATATTTCTCATTGCTAGTAATTCATATCTCGCTGGGTGTGTATTTAATGTAGAACAGTGATTAAAAAAAAAAAAGGAATGACACACAATGATTCCTACAAAATAAGAGTTAATACTTCTAAGTTTTAAGCATTCCAGTAATAAGCTATCAATGACATGAAACAAACTAGATTTTTTCTTTTACATCGTAAAACAAACTAGTTTTGACCCAAACTATAGGCGGCACCACTTTATATATATATATATATATATATTCTAAAGATATAATAGATATTTTTAAAATTCATAATCCACAAATAAAAATGATGAATGTAATAGATGATGAAGATCTAAATGAGGAAGATGATGAAATTGAAAAATTAATGGGATTACAAGAACAAGAATTAGAACAAATTCAAAAAGATTTCAAAAATGCAACAATTATAAAAGGAAATATAGAAGAATATAAAGAATTAAATACAGGAATAAAAATAAATGAACCAGGAGATTCGAGTAAAAAAGAAGAAACGGAATCCTCTAAAATAAGAACAGAAAATGATTATAATAAACATAAAGAACAAAGAGAAGAAGAAATTGGAAAACAAGATTTACCACATGATAAGAAAACAGAAAATCAAGAATTTGATATAAGATTTGAAATACCAAGAGGAAGAGGATTTACACCAACGCCTATAAATCAATATGAAAGTAAAAGTATACCAGTATCTGGAATATGGTTAAACTTAGATTGTGTATTAGACCCTGAAAAAATAATTAAAGAATGGTCAAGAGCAACTATAATAGCATTAATAGGAAGAAATAATTTAGATTTCCAATCAACTAATTTACTTATAGAGTCAAGCTTTTTAGAAAATGTATATTATTGGTGGAGAAGCCAAGAAGAAAGTTGGAGAAATCAAATAAAACAAATAGCGAAAGAAGAATATAATAGCAGAAAAGAATATTATGTAAAATTAGTAAAAAGATATGAATATGTGCTTAGAACAGAATTTGTAGGAAGAAGTAATACATTAGAAGAACAAATAATGAGTAATGAAGCAATAAAAAGATTATATCAAATAGAAATATGTTCATTAGAACCAAGATATTTAAATCCTTATATATGTGAATTTCAAAAGTACTATTATGAAATAAAAGAAAATCCAGAAATGAAAAGAATAAAATATTTAGAACTTTTTTATAGAAAATTACCAAAATTAATAAGAGATGAAATAATAGATGATTATTCTAAAATATTTAAAGAAACACCAGAATTAATACCTTATATAGATTCCTTAGGAAAAAGAATAGATTATTTAAGAAATTATTTATCTGAAAAATGTAAACAAGCTTGGAGGAATATGAAATACTATAAACAGAATAAATTAATATTAAGATGTTCAGAATATGAAAGACCACATAGATGGGGATGTAAAGATGAAAATAAAAAGATGAGAAGAAAATATAGTAAGGGAAAATATAAAAATAAAAGATGGAAACCCATGAAAAGATATAATAAATATAGGTATAAATTTAAAAAATATCCAAAACAGAAATTTTATAAAAAAATACAAACCTAAGAAATATTTTAGAAAATATTTTAAGAAAGGAAATAAAATAGATTATAGTAAAAACCCTAGAAAATGTAGATGTTATAATTGTGGAAAGATAGGTCATATATCAACAGAATGTAAAGAACCAAAAGATAAGAAGTTTATGAATATATTAGAGCAAGCTCAAGAATATGAATTAGAACCTTTAAAATTTGATGAAGAAATATATAGTGATATAGAAAACCCTGAGATAGAAATATATAAAATAAAAGTAATAAGTGAAAATGAAGAAGAAGAATCAGAATCAGAAGAATCAGAATTAGAAATAGAATATTTAGATAGTTCAGAAGAAGAATTTAGATTATATATGATGAAAAGTAAAGAAATAGAAGAAGTAAAAGAAGAAGATGAATATGAAACTTATGAAGAATATAGAAATACATCAGAAGGAAGTGTAGGAAAAAGGTTAACATTTAATGTTAAACAATATGAAAAAAATAAAAGATATGAAATTAAATTTAAAACCAGACCAAATAGTTAATGAAAATTTTATGAGTAGAGTTAATAGAATAATAAAATCAAAAAAAGATATTAAAAGTCAATGTGTAATACTACAAAAGAAACATCCTATAGAATCAACTCTAACAGAAGGAATATTAAGAATACCATTAATAAGTAAAGGATTAATAGAAAATGAAATATCTAAACTACCTTTTAAAGAAGAAGTCACTGAAATTTATATTGCAGGAATACAGTTATTAGTAAAAGCTTATTTTAAAGAAGGAATAAATTCACCTATAGAATTATTAATAACAGATGGAAGAATAATAAATAGTGTACAAGATAGTGTATTAGGAATGTTAACAGGCAATTTAATATATCAAAAATTAAAATTTACTTTGAATACTAATTTTGCAATATCTAGAAATGATGAACATATAGATCAATCAATAATGGTATATCATAAATTAAAAGGAATAAAATTATTAAAAGGTGCTAAAACAATAAGTATAACATCAATGGTAGGATTAGTATTTACAAATGAACATAAAATATATAATAAATCAATAGGTAGAGTAAGTATAGAAAAACAGTTTATGCTTATATTAAAAGAAGTAAAAACAGATCCTATAAATATAACCTTACCGGAAATACTGAAAATAGAATTAGACAAAACTATAAGTATCAATGATAAAAGAGGAAAAAGGTTAATTGCAAATAATAATTTAGGTAATAGATCATTAAGGATAAATACATTAAATGAACCTTTACATATAAATATAATGAATCCAAGAAAAAGTATTGATATAGCAAGTAGTAGCAGATTAGCTGAAATGTCCCTATTAAACCCTATAAATACAGAACTAGTTGAAATAAACCAAAAAATAACAAGTTTAGATATAACTAAAGAAAATGAACAGAGTAAAATTCTAATGGAAATTAAAAAGAATGGAATTTGGAAAGAAATAATAACATTAGTGGATGAAAATACAGAAAAAAGTAAGATAGAAATAGGATATATAGAAAATGACTATGAAGAGACAGATGAAGGTATAAAAACAAATATAATATTGAGATTTAATAAAGATATGTAATACAATTAACTTTATGGGTAGAACAAGATTCGAATAGATCATATAAAGTAACCTTAGGAAAAGACTTTTTAGAAAGAGTAAGACCTTATAGAAATAAAAAAGATAGAATAATCTTTAACATAAATCATCAGACAATTATAATCCAGAAATTAATATGATGATAAATACACATTACACAGCAAAAATAATAAGAATAATATTAGCAGAAGACAATAATAAAGATTATTATTACATAGATAATGAAAAAATAGTAATACCAAAATCTGATAAGTCAATGATGAATCATATAATTCACCAAATAAATAAGTGCAATGAAAAAGAAAAAAGACAATTAAGAATAGTATATAATAATCAACCACAAGACTTTGTAGAAGCCTATAATGCAGTAGTAAACAATATGATGAACAGAAATGATATTAAGAAAGAATTAAAGGAAAGATTAAAAGTATTATCTAGGTCTTAAATGGATAGAAAGATAACATTATATGATGACAATAATTGGTATTATTTTAAGAATAATGAAGGAATAAGAATACCCAAAGTAGCAAGAGAATTAATGAGAAGTTTTATTAATAAACTAAGACAATGGGATGAAATAGAAGAACAAGCATTAAATTTAGCATTACAAGATATAAATAATAGAGAAGTAAGAGTAAGATTAATACAATATCAAATAAATAGAAGGTATCATAGAAATGAAGTAGAAAATGAGTTTAAGAAACAATTAAATTTGTTATCAAGAGCTTAATGAATGTACAAATAATACTGTATGGTAAAAATAATTGGTTTTATGATATGGAAAACAATATTATAAGAATACCTAAAAATGATAAAAGACTATTAAGATATTTTTTAAACAAAATGGATAAAGCTAATAAAATAGAACATATAGTTATAAAACAAGTATTAGAAGAATTACAATATAATGATAGAGCATATATACAAATGGTTAATGAGATAATAAATAGGAAAAGAGAAAGGAAAAATATAAAGAAATTTATAAAGAAACAATTAGATTTATTATCTAGAGTTTAATATGGGAGATATTCATATGTTAAATGAAGAATTAAGAAACAAGAGTAGATTAATTATAGATGGAGACTTTTGGGCATATAAAAAAAGAGAATATATAACTAAGATACCAAAAAATGATAAGAGTTTTTTAAGAATGATAATTAAGAGATTGAGTAAAACCTATAAATGGGAAAATAGAAGACTAAATTTTATATATGATAATCATTATTTATTGTATGAAGAAGAATATGCTAGAGTAATGAGAGAAAGACAAGATAGAAAAGAAATTAAGAAAACATTAAAAGAACGTTTAGAAGTATTATCTAGGACATGAGTAGACCATTATACTATATACTTATAAAATTCATATATGCAAAGTATAGATCTAGAAAATATCATGCTTTGGTTGACACTGGAGCAAACTTAACTGTAGCAAAATATAATGTATTACCACCAGAATTATGGAAAAGAAAAAATAAAATGCTAAGAATGGAAAGTGCAGGAAAAGAAATCCATATGTTAGAATTAGAAGCAAAAGAGGTAAAAGTTCAAATAGGAAACTATGAATTAGTAATAAAAGAATTAAATTAATATAATGAACCCTCTTGTGATGTAATTTTAGGATTAGATTTCTTAGAACAATATTTTCCTATACATATGATTAGCAAAGCCTTAATATTAACAACACCTTGTAAACATGAAGTTTGGGGTATAAGAATAACTAGACCATATAGAAGAAAAGATGAAAAATTTCAGAAAAAGAATAATGAACATGAAGTCCAATTCTTACAAAATAATAATCCAGTAGAAATTCAACATATGTTAGCAACCTTGAATATCATAGAGATAACAACTATAGAACAAAGAATTATAGATAACTATAGTGAAAATCCCTTGATACATTGGGAAAAGTTTAAACCTATGGCTAAAATAGAATTAAAAGATTATAGTAAAGAGATAAATTGTAAACCTTATGTATGGACAAAAGAAGATAGGAAAGAATTTATAATGCATATAGAAGAAATGAAAAAATATAATCTTATAAGAGAAAGTAGGTCAGAATATTCATCACCAGCTATAATTGTGTCTAAACATAGTGAAGAAAAAAGAGGAAAAACTAGAATGGTTATAAATTACCAAAAATTAAATGAATTAGCTATAAGAATAGATATCCAATACCTAAAATGGATTTATTATTCAATCTAATAAGAGGAAAAACTATATTTAGTAAATTTGACTGTAAATCAGGATTTTTCCAAGTAAAACTTGAAGAAGATAGTAAAAAATATACAGTATTCAGTACTTCAAAAGGACTATATGAATGGAATGTATTACCAATGGGTTATCATAATAGCCCTAGTATATTTCAGGAATACGTGTCAAAAATGTTATTATCAATAAGAGATTTTGCTGTAATTTATATTGATGACATATTAATATTTTCAAAAGATGAAAGAGAACATGAAATTCATCTGGAACAATTTGTAAATATTATAGAAGAAAAAGGACTAAATATATCACCATAAAAAATGGAACTAAGAAAAGAAAAAGTAAATTTTCTAGGACAAATATTAACCAAAGACGGGATAGAATTACAAGATCATATAAGTCAGAAAATATTACAATTTAAGAAAATAAATAATAAGAAAGATTTACAATCTTTTTTAGGACTAGTAAACCAGGCTAGAAACTATATCCCTAATTTATCGGCATTAACCTCAAAAATATCCAAATTAGCAGGAGAAAAGACTATATGGAAATGGGATAATAATATAGAAAAAATAGTAGAAAATATAAAAGTCTTATGTAAAGAATTGTCAAAGTTGACCATACCTTTAAAAGAAAATATAAAATGGATTATATATACAGATGGCTTTGATAATTATTGGGGAGCAGCTTTATACTATGAAGATGAAGATGGAATTGAAAAAATAACTAGATATACAAGTGGAAAGTTCAATGATTCTCAAAGTAGATATCATTCAAATTGGAAAGAATTATTAGCTGTTGTAAAAGCTATAGAAAAATTGGAATTATTTATAGTAAATAATAGATTTGTAATAAGGACAGATAATACGCAAGTTAAACATTGGTTATCTAGAGGAATAAAACAAAATAAACTAAGTAGTAAAATGTTGATTAAATGGCAAGCAGATTTATCTTATTATGATTATGAAGTCGAATATATTAAAGGAAAGAATAACTTAATTGCTGATTATTTAAGCAGATGGAGTCAATAAGCCGACTTGGCAGAAAAAGTCCTGTAAATCAGACGAATAAGGAAGAAGAATCTTCCCCTTTGATGAACCAACTTATAATGAAGATGAATATTCTTGAAATGAATATGAGTCTATTAAGTAGTCAAGTTAGTACCAGTATACAAGGGTTAACAAGCTCAATATCTGGTATTAATGACTCTCTTAATGACATCTATATTCAGCTTGAGAATTTGAAGATCTGTAAGGCGAATGCCAACCCACTTATAAGGACAGAAGTCCAAACTACAAATAAAGGAAAAGAAGTTGAAGTTTATAAGCCAAGCCTACCTATAATGGAGTTATTCACTCCAGGTGAGTCATCTACTCACAATACCCAAAGTATAATCGAGTCATTTGAACTTGAATCTCTCCTAACCTCTAATTCATTATTAACTTCCACTCCTATAAGCCAACCATCTCCAGAAACTTTAACTTTTTCTCAGATAATGACAACCCAAGAAAAACAAAAAGAAAAAGAGAAACCTTCCAATAATTCTCCTCCTCCAAAAGAACCTTCCAATAATACTGATATTTTTGAAATTCCAAAGCTTTATAATTTCTATAAAGTAATCATCAAAAAGTTGAACCATCTTTTTTGTCCCATAAGACCATTAAATACGTGTCCCACTATGCATTTAATAAAGCTATTATATATCCAGGAACTCCTCCAGGTATTGTCAGAACCTTATACCAGTATGGATTAATCCAAAGTATATACCCTTCCAGGAATTTATCTGAAATAGCCGAATTACCTGAAAAGTTTATAAAAGCTGTAGGAGATTACTATGATATAGTAACTCAACATTAAGTATTCATAAGGTGTTATTCAACTGTAGCTGAAATTACTCCAGATCAATTTTACATGCCTATAAATCTTATCAGACTTGGAACCACCAAGAAGCCTTTGGTATACGAACCAGAAATAAAAGAAGATATAACAGATGATGATGATTTTCAGTTTCGTGTATCAAATATAAGGGCTCAAGATTACCATATAATATTCCAGGAGATGAATCGTATAAAGGTGGCGAATATGACTATAAATCCAGACAAAGAAGAAAAGATATATGTATGTTATTGTATAGATAAGACTTGTATGTATTCTCTTGGAAAGAAGCCAAAGAACGACAAGTAATTTGGGTTATGGTATGACCAAATAAAAAAGAATAAGATAGAAAATACTCCTGATACAAAAAGAAGAATTTGTCAAATAATAGGAGAATATCCAAATCACGAGTGTGAATACTGCCAAGAAGTCCGAGGAAAAGATAGAAACCCAAATATCAATATGGATCCAAGCCTATTATGAAGTGTCGGCAAAAGAATACAAATTAAAATTGTCGGCAGAAGCAGACGAAGATTAGAAAAGAAGGTGACAGACAAGGATGGCCGACAAGGAAATTACAGAGCACTCAGAAAAGCAAAGAATCTTATCGTCCTTCATAAGATTATCTGTAAAGATGTATTGTCCTCTTGTAATGATATTTGTAAAAGTAACTGAGGTAGGGTAACTGAAGTAAACATTATGTAATCAGGGTTGAGACTTCGACTCTATAAAAAGCCATGTAAGCCTCTCAGTAAGGCACCACTCTTGTAATACATTGCAATCACTTTTGAATGCAAAGTACTCTTTCCAGAAATTCTCTCTCTTGTGTTTGTGAGTTGTGTGAAAAGTTCTCCGTGGTAGCTGCAACAAATATTATCTTTAATCAACTTTTATTGAAGAGTAACCATGTATGAGGGGCTAAACTCCTTTAGGGATCTAAGGGGGAAATTTTATTCGATCATAAGGGAAGTATTATAGATTATGTTACTGGGCAATATGTAAAAAAAAAAAAAAAGAGTCTTTTTTAATTTTAGGATGAGATAAATGAAAGTAAGATGAATACACCTCCAGTAGGAAACGAAGGAAGGCTGTGCTGTTATGGTCTGAAGGGAGAAGGTCGAGATTCCAAATTATGAATGCTCTGTGAGAGATTCGAAAGGAATTCTCTGTAAATGGTCCATGTATGAAAAAGGACATGGTTCCTTCTGTAACCCGGATCATTTTCGGTCAAACCTCATCTTGGTTTTATTTATTAAATCTTCTTAGTAAATATCTGTACAGACTTTGATTTTGCAAATGTGTCCCTATTTATATTTTTATTTTATTCCGCACAAAAAATGCATATTGCCCAGGTCTGCATAAGCTATGGTATATATATATATATATATATATATATTTGCCTTTACTCTTTTTCTTAAAACAAGTTGATGGTGGGGTAAGTCTTAGATTTTGTCTCATTAAAGCATACCAAATACCAAACGATGCGTATATGAAGTTGCTTGTGAAAGTGGTCAAAGAATCCAAAATTTGAAAGTGGTCAAAGAATACCAAATACCTTTGCTTCTTAGACCGAGAAAAGAATATATAAAACTCGAGATATAAATACGGGTGACATTGTGATGAGAAACTACTCCAACTGAAACACACAAGTGTTAATTAATTTCAACGGACTCTCCGAGAAATGGCTTTGCCCACTGTTTTCCTCATTTCTTCCTCGTGCGTCCCACAAACACAAACTGGGCCCTTGCGGGTCCCAAAGCCACTCTCAGTGTCCCAAACGACGTCGTTGATGATGCTGCCAGTGCCACCCCAAGCATCACAGAAATTTCAATACCAACCCCTGAAAAAATCCAACAGGAGATCGTTTGGCACAGTGAAGGCACTAAAGAAGGAGGATAAGATCTTCAAGAACGTGGAAATATTCTCAGAGGAGCATCTTCTTGATTCTTTGGCTCATGATATCGCTGAACTCTCCCAAAAATTCATCAAAGACAAAGGATCCTTCTCTGTTGCTCTCTCCGATACCCCTTCTGTTCAATTCCTCAGGTCATCACTGCCTTTTTTTAATTATTTTATTACAATAAATGTTACCGGTTAATGAATATAGTTTGATGATGATGATGATGATTTTGTATATTTATGGTTCGGATTAATTAATTTTTCAGGAAGTTGGCGGAACCTCCATACGTGAATACAATAGAATGGTCAAAGTGGAAGATTTTTTGGGTAGAAGAAGAAGTGTTCGTGCCAGGAGATCAATTAAAAAAGCGACTTGAGCCCAACGATCAACTCGTCGCAAAGATTAACCACAAGCTCGCTTACGATGAATTTCTCACCATGGTGTGCACTACCTCCTTATGTCTTTAACACTTCCTCTGATCTTTAATATAAAATTTAATTAATTTCTTTTAGATAGATTATAAAAATTAAATGAATAATTTTGTTATAAGATATATTGTATATAAAAAATTAATTTGGTCTAAAAATAATAAATATAAATATTTTAAAATAATTTATTCAATTTTTTTAATTTCTTTAATGAAAAGAAAATCCACTGGACCTTAAATTAAGAATTAGAGATAATATAAAATGTAGTTCCTATGGCAATTTGGAGGTAGTATTAACTTTCTTTAACTTATACACCCAATATATACCTAACGTACTGGTAATTATTGTTCAGGCATCACGAATAGGCGGGAAATTAAATGTTTACACCATTGACTACGACCTATCAGATCGGGAAGAAGCAGCGGAACGTTACCAGAAGAAGCTCGAAATCTGGGTTTCGAAGAACGAGATAGCGAAATCAAACAAGAACCAGCTTCCAAAATTCGACCTGATGTTGCTGGGTATGGAACCAAATGGGCATGTGGCTTCTCTAATGCCGGATCACGCCGTTCTTGATGAGAAAGAGAAATGGGTAGCTTCTGTTGAGGACAAGGATGTGACGAGAGTGACTTTGACTCTTCCGGTTATCAATTCAAGTTCAAACATCGCAATGGTGGTGTCTGGTTCTGGAAATGCTGATGCAGTTTATTCTGCTTTTAAGGACGATTATCCACAAGCAACTCCGGTTCGGAAGCTTCCGGCAAAACTCATTTCGCCGGAAGAAGGTGAAGTGGTGTGGTACCTGGATAAAGCTGCTGCTTCTAAGCTTTTCAAGGAAGAAATCCATATCGAGAAAAGATCTCCATCGGTTAATAATTAATTAAATATTATATCTGCTTTAATTCTGAGAAGTTAAAGATGGTATGGTTGCCTGTGTCGTGGTCGCAGGTGGATATATGATGATAATGTTGTCGTCTCTGCTTTTTGCATTCGGTGTGAATGAATGAGCATGCATGGTGTTTGGTCTCTGTCATGTCACTTGGCAGCGTCACACACTATAGCATATCAATAAGAACTTGTTATTTTGATGTGTCATTACTGTTGGAACCAGTTTCCCTTTCCCTGTTGAGAACTCTGCTTAGCAAGGAGAGCTGGTACGTAAGATGTAATTTGTATTTTGTACGTTCCTAAATGATTTTGTTTCACATTTTCCTTGGAATATTTTTTGATAATTGCTCGAGTATATATATAAGCAATCCATAACTTATTACTACCTCGTATCAATAAAACTGTTGGAGTACTTTTGTTTTACCAGCAACTTAGAGTACTTCCTATACAAAAATCAGCCAGGATATATCTCAGCTATGTATAAATGGTCGTAGAGTACAGTAAAAGCTGCGAAATACAAGTGCCCACAAAATCATAAACACGGTAAGTGACATGAAAACTGCTCATAAAGTAGGAGAACGGGAGTTTGAGCTTTTAACTACGAAGCAGTTAGTGTTCACCCTTCTAATTGTCCCAAAAAAAAAAAGACATACAACTCAATTGTGCGCTAAGGCAGTGTTCGGCTGTCTTGTATATGTGAGATTTCCAAAAATGGAATGGAGCTACCAAAATGACTACAAAAGAGGAACTAGTTTTAGTGATGAGCACCAAGAGCTAATCAATGAGGCAAGATCTACATTGTTCAAATAGAATTTTAATGATTCAGATTTCATATTTTCAAATGATGATTTTTAAATAAAAAAATTAATTTTTAAAAAGCTGACAGTTAAAAAGATTATCTTTATATTAGATTTTGTACATATTAAGATGATTTTTTTCAGAAAAAAATGCAAAAGTAGAAAAATTCAATCTAATCCATCCAAATCAGATCTAAACGATCTGTATTGATTATTAGCTTTTAGTGCTCATCATTATGATGAGCACTGCAACTGATTCCTATGACTATAAAGAGGTTATACCATTGTTTGGCAAGTATGTGACTCATGAGCTAAGCACTTTGCTTAACAAGGAGAGCTAATAAGCTCTAGACATTCTAGATTTGATATGGCGGTCCGGATTTATTTTTCAAAAGTTTATATTATTTAAAAAAATACTTTAAAATATATATAATCTAAAATAAAAATAATCTCTTTACTACTATTTTTAAAAAATAAAATTTTTATTTAAAAAATCATCATTTTAAAAAACTTTAAATTTGGATAATACAAGATTAGATCTGGACAGTCCTGATCTAATTAGCTCTCCCAAAGCCAATTCTAACTCGTGATAAGAGGACCTGAATCTCACATGCTAGAGAGCTGCACGTCGCATTAATGTTGTTAACATTATATTAAGTCGATAATTTTTTATAGTTAATTATTAGGACTTAGGTTACCTAGCTGGGTAATACCATAAAGACACATATTTGTATTAAAGACATATCTCATTATACTTCAATGGCTTTAGTGAATAAATATACGTTGCTTTGTTTTGCTTTGAGTTGATAATGAATAATATTCGGGAGAATGCGAGTTAATTACGTCAAAAACTTTCATTTAAATTCTCAAAAGGAATTGAATGGAACCCTTCATCGTTTAAAATTTTATTGGGAGTTTTATGCTGTCATACGATGACACGTTTCATTCCATTTATCATCTCCCCCACTCCACTCCGATTCATTCAATTATTAATGACCAATTCGTTCCAGTGATGCATGATTGGTAAACATGTTACTAAGAATATCATCTGTGACTTTTTTCTAGCAAAGTTATTGTTGGAATTTATTAGTCCATCCTTAGTGGATTAGGGCCTGTCCAAACTCTGGATGATGATGGAGTTCATGGAAATGTCACTCTTTGAGTAAGGAGTGAAAACCATCTTAAGAGAAGAACAAAGTCCTAAACCCAATCCAAATCTCTAACACTTGAAACTATAAAAGATTTAAGAAGACATACTAAGTGTTTCTATCAAGAAACAAATATAATTTGAATAAGAAATTTGGGATATTTCTTTTAGAAAATTTGAAAGATTGTTGAAATAAAAGGAGACACAAAATTCTTGAAACTTTAGAAAAATAATAGTTTTGGAGAACATGTCAAACTAGGTTTGAGAAGCATGTAGACTTAACCCTTTATAGGAAGTATTTTTGGCTGAAAATTAAAATGTGAATAAATGAAATGCATAGAGAATTTAGAAAAACTATTAAGTTTTCTTAACTCCTAGATAAGAGGTTAATAAGACATTATGAATATAATGTGATGAAAATATGAAGAAATAAAAGTCAAAATACTCTTTATGAGTGAGTGCTCTTGGAAAATGAGTCTTTCAAGAGATTCATATGCTCTATCTAAATGGGTGTTCTTAGAGAATGAGTCTTTTGAGAGTAATAATTGAGCATATTATTTAAGGTACTTGTATGCGATTCTTGATAGACAATAATGGCATACTCGGAGTTTGTGTGATGGGAGGTACAAACTTATTCTCCTGATCATAGATGTAACATCCCAAATTTTATATTCACCAAAAATATATTGTAATTATTTGAGTAATTCAATAGAATGGTGAATATTCATGAAAATTAGATCTTGTGAATTTTGAAATATTCATATTCATAAGGAAATGGGCAAATAAATTCAAGAATTGAATATTCTTGGTGGAATAAATTGAGATTTGTGGAATAAAGTAAAAGCCCATATTTTTCTTTTATTGGTGGATATTTAGTAGAAGGGAAATATTTACTTGGAAGGTAAACATGCCAAGTGGCATCATCTAATGCCAAACAATTAAATAAGAATTTCTAAGATATGAGCACATGTGGAAATTGGATTAAAATATGATTTCTTGGCACATGTAGTTTGATTAATGGAATGAAAGACCAAATTGTGTGCATGAAGGGCCTTAAGACATTTTTGGGCTAACCAAATGGAGGAAAATTGGTTAAATTGCAATTGGAGGCTTATGACACAAGTTGGAAGTGGATAAGGCCAAGTACATAAAAGGTGTTGCAATCTCAACCATTGATGAGATCAAGGGTTAAGATGAAATATGAAGAGAAGAGGTGAGATATTTTATGAAGTCTATGCTTCATCTTTCTTGATCATTCTCACATCCAAACAACAAAGAAGGAGAGAGAGGGAGAGCTTGGGAGAATCTAGAGAGAAGGAGGAGAAATCTTAAGGTAAGATCTTGTGGATCCAAGTTTTAAGGCTTCCAATTTGTATAATCTCTTCTCTAATCTCTTCTTCTTCATGAAATACTATGTTTAGCAAGCAAATCTTGAGCTCAAGGAGAGAGAGAGGAGGACTCCTAGAGAGAGAAATTTCAAGAACTCAAATAACTTCACAAATCCAAAGATTATGTTAGATGTGGTTGTTGTTGATGATTATGGTTGGATTTGGTTATTTTGTTGAGTTTGTAAATTTGGAAAGTGCTAATCCTAAGGGGTTATGCTGCCAAAATTTCTTTAAATCATGATTAAGAAGTGTTTAAATGAGTTAATCAAGGGTTAGAAGTGAAAAAGTGCAAGTTTTGGAAACTAGAACACAAAACCTCATTTTTCCATTTTTCCTTCAAATATTTCGGCCAGGACCAGATCTGGTAGTTGGGGTTGGATTTTCATGAAATAAATGGTTCCATTGGACTCAGTGGGCAAAAATAGGTGGGGTTACAGTTGGACATTTTTTCGGTAGAGGCCGAAAAAGCATATTTACGAAAATGCCACTGAAATCACTAAATAGGGGCTGTTAAGGGTATTTTCGTAATTTGACCATGAATTTGGCAATTTCGAGGCCGGAAATGGATTCCTTGGGCAAAAATAAGTTAGAATAGCCCTAGTCAAAATTTTGGGAAAACGTGCCATCGGGGCCGGGTACGACGGGGCCGGGCCGGGGTCCTGGGAGCATTTTGGTAAAATTTCACCATAGACTAATATAACCACCAGAAACACTATGGAAGTGTCTAAACTATACATTTGACGTTCTAGGACCGAGTAGAGAGCCCGAGGAATTGTCACGCAAATCGAGGCATGTTATTCGAAGATCAGGGAAGGGCGATTAAGGTAGGGAACTTACCTCTCCTGCATGTATTTGATATTTGTGCTGGTGTATCGATGCATGTTATTGCTTTGCTTGATTATGTGAAACATATATGAATAATTGAAGCTCTGTTTCTGTTTATGCTATGGCCATACGTATGTTGATTGAAACATTGAGCACGCAGATATGTCATTGTGTGAGCATGAGTTACGTAATGCAAGCATGTCATGCATTATGCACTTATCTTGCATGCATATTGGTATTGCTTTCCTACTGAGATTCCCTAGAATCTCACCCTCCCCTACCAACAATTTAGACAGGCGAAGACAGAAGCTATGCAGAGAGCAATAAAGAGAATCGTACGAAGGGGGATTGCGGTGGTGGAGCGAAGACGAGAAGATGTCTCCGTTCACTGAGACGTATTTAGACACCCACGTAGCACTATGAGGCTACGTTAATTGTAATTATCAAGTACGAACCCCTATGGGGAATTTCCGTAATCGTGCACATAATATCAGTATATTTATGCTATTCCTGTGTTGCCCACTGAACTGCGTATCGTTTTCCGCAAATACTCTGAAATAGTTGAAAATAAAATGAGGGTGTGACAATAGACCCAATGATGTTGTTATTTTTATAGTCAAGAATAATACAAGTACATAATGTTGTATACTTCCATGTGTTATATTATTGATAAGTTATTGAATTAAATAAATTATGAATAACCTTGTGTGTAGGATAATTTGAGTAGCTAAGTCAAGAGAGGCTACCAAGAACATAGTTTTTAAACTAAATGGGGACAATCAAAATATATGGTATTTATAAAAAAAATAATTTGTTGTCAAGCCATTGACAAACAGTCATGGTAATACTGAAGTTGAGATGTTAGAAAAGATTACGAGACCTATATGGCTTGACAAGGGAAACAAAAATAGTATGAATTGCCCTATAAAATTGTATAGTTGTGATTCAATCTTTCTTTCAATAAATTTCGTTGGTTGTTAAATTCTTTGTGCATAATTGCATTGCCTTTTCTTATGATTTAAGTATTGACTTAAATATATGTCTTACTAGTCAAAGGCATAGAATTTGATTCTAGAAATAGCATAATAAAAAGTTTTTAGAAAGATACTAGAACTAGTCTACATTGCAATTATTCTATTTCGTTGTACGTGGTCCTATAAGTTTGAGGGTAAGACACAGAGCTTGGTAAATTATTACCTTTGTTGATGATTTCTCATGTTATTACTTAATTTCACACAAGTTTGAAGATTGTTGCTTTAAACAATATGTGAATGAAGTTCGAGAATCGATTGGATAGGAATTTTAAAAGTCCCACGAATTGATCAAAGGAGTAAGCATCTATTTGACCATTTTCAGTTAGCTCTGTGGAAATAAAGGGATAAATAAATAGATAATTATCCGAGGAACTTTATCGCCAAAAAGGAGTTTATAAAGGCATGATGGAATGCTATTAGATATGGTTAAACATATTATGGCTCATGCTAACCTACCAAATGTGAGTAGGAGAGTATTATCTAGCCCACTTTTGGTGGATTAGTACATATGCACACATCCTTGGTTTCATCAAGTTATGTATGTGGACTTAGGTTTAACCATGTACCTTCTAAAAGAGTCACTACCATACCTTATAAATGTTGGACTAAATAAAAGTTAGATATAAGTTTTCATAGACCATAAGGGTCGGTTGCAAATTCCCATAGTGGTTGTAAGTGGGAGCTCATAAGGGTTACATTTTTTAAGAGTGAAATGATGACAGAGTTATGACAAAAAAAGAATTGAAACACATTTGTTGTGAAAGAATTTAAAGGTACCATATTTGTTGTGAATTAGTTTTCAATTAAGGGTGAAACTAATCACATTGCATCTTTTTATAAGACGCAAGGACAAGGAAGCACAGAACATGCCAATAATCTTCAATTATTTTTGAGAGTGGGAGCTTAGAATGGTCAATAAAGATACCAGACAAAATAAATATGAAATGCAAAAAGTTCATGAGAAAAAGGATAACCGAGAAACATGTTCGTGGTTATTCTAAAAGAGGATGATGAGTTACATTCTGTACAAGAGACCATGTCAAGGGAGAATGGAAGAAAACAATAGAAAGGGAAATGAATTTTTTAAGAAAGAATCAAGTTGAGAATCAGTTGATCTACTGTCAAGTCAAAAGGGCTATTGAGAACTAGTGAGTTCTATAGGTTTAGGAGAAAAGTGGGTAAATCAATTGATATGCATAAGACTTGTTGTTACAGAGGGATATGCATAACAGGAAGGCATTTTTTTCTCACCTGTTGTGCATTTAAATTAGTTTTAATATAGCAATAGTTAACTATTTGAATTTAAATTTACATCACGTGGATGTAAAACATACACTTTAAGTGATGATCTGGATGAAGAAATCTATATGCAATGACTATTAGATTTCACTAAAAGTAGTATTTGAAGTTTCACACAGTAGTGACTTCATGTGTTTTTGTAGAAGTCCTTTTATAGATTGATACAATCGTCTAGATAGTGATGTTTGATGTTTTGAAAGAGAGGTAACCTAATGTATTTTTTAAATGGTTAAAGAGAACCATTGGTAAATGATTTGTGATGATATAATATTGGCCATATATAGTTTGAATTTGGTAGTGCCTATTAAAGAACTGTGCTAGTAAATTTTGAAATAGAAGTTCATGGGTAAAACTATGGATAAATTTGTTGGATTTGAGGTCTAAAGAAATAGCTTAAGAAGACTCCCATTGATACCTCAGTGACTTTAGGAGTGAGTTTAGGTCTTGATAAATTTCCCTGACTGAACCAACCAAGAAGATAATGAAAAAGAATATCCATATAGATACTTTTAGTAGTGTGATGTATGCAATGATATATACAAGACAAGATATATACTCATGGTAGGGCTTGTAATTCAGTATTAGTCTAACCATTGTGAGAGACATTAGATACTCAATTTTAGTGTCAAAGTATTGTGAATGCACATAGTCATTGTCTAAACAAAAGACCTTAAGCATAATAAATAGACTAAATGCAAATGTATAGCTAAATGAGAGATGTTATAGCTCATAAAGTTGTTGTTGAGCAATGTATTCATATGCAAAGTCCACTAATTAAACCTAATGAGCAAGAACATGTATGAAAAACATGTTAAGTTTTTTGGCATACATAAAGTATGAAGTAATGATACTTCATTTTGACTTTTAATGTGTGTGTAAGTATACAATGTCTAGTATATCGTACAGGTTGGTGAGGTCTTCTTTCTCACACAAGCGACCACCTTTGACATTTAGGAGGAGTGTGCAAAGATGAGACAATTGTGTTCACCAGTAAAATAGCAAGAGTGCTAATATGGTAGAGAAGAAACACAAACTATATCGCCTCGACTTAAAGTGGAGTAAGTCGAGATGAGATCCTTGATTGTAAAAAAATATGGATCGAATCATGGAAACCCACGTCTATGATATCTGTTGCCAGACAACAAATTCTTCAAAATTGAAGTCATGTAATATGAGTAGAGTTGAGGAATTTGAGTTTAGATACTGGGAGTGTGTAGACTTAAGTCTGTACGGTGTTAATGATAAAATCAAACGACATACGCTCTTAAAGTATAAGAGTAACACCGTAGCATGTGATTCATATCACATGTGCTAAAGAACCGTAAATAGGAAGCAAGTGAATAGATCCCTGCTTCATTGCTGTATGAGTCCTAGAAAGGTTAACCCTTTATTTATGTCCTTTGACTTTGACATTATCATGGAAATATGTTTCAATGTCTGCTACTTTAGCATTTTGTCCTATGATCATGATTGATGCGATCTAAAGGCATTATGTTAGGAAAGCGGTTGATACATATCAAAGTAATAAATGGGAGAAAGAAAGATTATTACCTGAAATATACACACATATGCTGGTATTTGAGATCGGTCCCTTATGATATTATTTTGTGATTTCATAAGTGTAGACACTATACATATGAGAAAGGAAATCTGAGTTTTATACTGACTCAAGAGGAATTATATTGGCCATGAGTAAAGTGTATATTGGTAAATCTAAGACATCCTGGTATTATATCAATATCAAGCTGCACTACAGGGTTGTCTTGTGCTGCTTTGTAAAAAGGAATTTCTAGTACAAAGCGCCCAAATGGAGACGTCATGCCCACCTGGTCACAGCAAAACACCTAGTATGAAAGAAGTAAGAGAAAGAGACTTGACCTATCACATTTAATCCACTAAGTGTGAGTGGGAGATGTTGGAATTTATTAGTCCACCCTTAGGGCCTGTTTGGTACATAGGAATTGATCCCATGGAAATGGAAATGAAAGCCAATTCCATGTCTTGAGGATGTTTGGTATGATGGAATTTGACAAAATTCCATTTCCACATGGAACCCAATTGAGGTCAATTCCACCAATATCAATTCCACATAAAGGCAAGATTTGTAATTCCACCCCTACATTTCCATCGTTACCCTCCTTTCTCACTGGCAATTCTACTCACTTATGACGACGATGGTGACTTCTTTTCCCTCACCAGTGACGGTAGCTCTCCCCCTCCACCGACAACGACAACGACGGTGGCATCTAGCACCAGTGATGACAACCACAGGAACGACAACTCTTCCACACCGGCAATGGCAGTGACGACAGCTCTTCCCCCTCCTCTTCGTCTGATCTGGTGAGATCTGGGCTCGCTTCGCTAGATCCACATCTCCGTCTACCCCCTCTTCTCCGATGGACAGGTGCACAGCGGCGACGAGGTCGAACTTGAAAGGGAGAATGAAGATTGAACTTCGCCTCATCTGTTTTGGGAACGTTGAACTTCGTCTGATCTATTTTTGGGATTTTTTTAATTTAGGAGGGCATTTTGATCTTTGATCTTTCCATGTAAAAAATAAAACTCATTTCCATGATATACCAAACATACTTTTAAAGCCCATTTTCATATCGATATCCATTTCCATATCCATAATATCAAACGGGCCCTTAGTGGATTAGGGCTCAAGCCCAATTTAAGAGGGTCTTCATGGAGATATATGAGTTATAAAGAGTCATAACCTTTATGTTTTAAAGGTTATATCTGTTCCTATGTAACCGTACGTTTAATGGTTGCATCTATTCCTATATAACCGTATCTACACTATATATATATATATAAAAGGTGTGAGATTAAGGGAGAAGACCAATGATAATATAATACACAATTCTCCCTCTAAAAGATTTTCTCATAAGAATATTCTCTTCTCTTCCTCTCTTTGGTGTATTTGCTGTGTAATATAATCGGGGTTCGTATCGGTGCTCTGGTTTTGTGTCGATACTTCAACAAGTCTATCGGATTCCAGGTACACCCAAAATTCTTACAGTTATGATTGATTTGAAGATGTGTATAAATATAATTTTTCTCCTGATGATTTAAATTTATATAATAAATTTATAACATTAAAATATATGTGTGATAATTCTAAAACATTTTGATAATAACGAACTTGAAAAATGTTTGTCATTACTTGGATTATTCCATTCCTTGAAGAAAATTTTATTCATGTCATTTTGATCAAATTTGGATCCATGCGTACATAGCCGTTAGGAGCATTTTTCATATAGTGGAATTTACCACTTTACGTGTCACACACACACACACACACGCACGCACACACGCACGCACGCAAAGGGTGTATATATATATATCGAGTTCGCTATACAGAATTACAGATCCAGATTTGTTCGCTGAACCTCTTGCATTTTTTATATTTTATATTATGGATATTGATGCTTCAATCTCACAATTCACAAAGACGACAATTATGCCTTTATGCTGTTTGAGTAGGATTTTCTGCTGCGTTTAATATACAATGCTCAAGTACATTTATAAATTAAAGAAGATTCGTGTTTCTTTTATATTCTATTTTACATTTGTACTTTATAGCATATTTTGTTCCTTCCACTACGTTGTAGCATATTTTTATGTTTTAAGAAATCGAGACACTACACAAGATCTCACTTTACTATTTAAAAAAGAGTCATCCATCATTATTTTCAAGCGTTTTGTTCAACTAAAGGGCTGTACCAGTTTTATTCCTTTCCTGCTGTTAAGACTTATGTTTTTTTGCTCCTAGCTAGTTATGAATAAATTAGGAAAAATGATAGAAAAAGAATTTTGAAATTATAAAATCTTAAATGAAGTTTTTCCCATGAAATGAGTTGTTTATCAAGTTTCATTATTATCTTGTCAACTTCTGGTAAAGCCTGATTTGAGATTTTACAATTTTAAGTCCTGAAAATAATGAAATGAGTATTAAGCACAAATGCATTTTCAGGACTCAATTTTAAATTTGAGTCCTGAAAATGCATTTGTGCTTAATCCTTTGGTGGAAGAGTTTTGTAATTTTTTTGTTGTCTAACTCGACTCATGATCTAGTTTAGTTTGAGCCTAAAAATTCCTCCAATTATAATCAAAGTTATTAAACTCAGATCGGCCCATGAGTCGATCTAGCTAGTGGGTCAAGGGTTAGTGAGTTAGTTTGGAGTCAACCCAGGAATCAAATCGGTGGAGAATTTAAAAATAAAAAATAATTTAAATTCTTATCATACCATTCAAATATTAAATATCAATTCATAACCTTGAATAACCAATAATAAAATAATTGTATACTTATCCAACATTCTTTACAATTTATTTGACATATTGATATCATAGTATCAAACTATCAATCCACCATCTAATGACACTAGAATAAGTTATCATTAAATTTTCTTCCTAGTAAAATATTAAAATAGATAATTGATAATAAAATATTTCTACCTACAATCCTTTAAGAACTAAACTTATATTCATTAATACCAAAAGTATCATTAACTTCAACTAATATTGCTGTATCCAATTTATACCCTTGAAAAAACATGGAAATTTTTTTTATAGGCAACCTAGGTCAACCAACAACTCGTCAGGTTGCTCAGGTTGCGGTTGGGGATTCCCCAAGACCCCAGGCCAGCCCCGAGTTGAGGTATTGCATGAACTAGTTCCATGGCCGGGTCGCATGTTTCTGGGTTGATACGGCCAATCCGATCCGGGTTTAATAACATTGAGTATATCATGAAATCTTTGTTATTTATTTGTTTTGTTATTAATTAATTTTAAGGTGATTTTATTATAATTAACTTTAAATAAAATGGACAAATAAAAAATAATTTCATATCAAATTAAAAGCATTCATAACTTATATAACTATATATTTCAAAAAGATTCATGAATAAAATTAAGTGAGACTAGCCAACAAAGGTTGGTCTAATTGGTAAGGAGTTAACTCATAGCTCACAAAGTCATAAGTTCAAATCCTATTGTCGATGTGAGGGTCTTGTTGGTGGGCATTTTGTAAATATCTCTATAAGGTCTCTTTAAACCTAAAAGCATGTCTTGACCCTAGTGAACCCCCACAACCAACTCACCTGATGAACTTTTTGTTATAAAAAAAAAAAATTAAGTGAGACTAGAGTGTTTTGAGGAGGCTGTTGGCAATAAAAAAAATTAAGAAGGCTAAATATAATTAATTTCAACTTGAAAAAAAGCTACGTCGACTGATCTTAGTACTTTTCTTAGTCGATCAGTCTATGCCTAAAGATCAAGTTGTCTGTGATAGTGGAAACGAATATAATCCAAGATTTGAACGAGTGCTTTGCGTGACAACGGCCTTTGCTTCTGTGACCCATAAAAGAATATAATATTGACATATAAATAGGGGTGGCATTGTGATGAGAAACTACTCACAGCTAAATCGCAATTAAGTGTTACTTAAATCTCATTCAATACTTTGATTGAGAGAAATGGCATTGTCCTCTGTTTTCCTCACTTCTTCTTCATTATTATGCGTCCCACAAACCCCAAACAGCCCCTCCTTATTGGGTGTCCAATCGCCACACTCAGTACTGTCCCAAACGACGTCGTTGATGCTGCCACTTCGCCAGGCAAGAGGGAAATTCCAATACCAACCCCTGAAATCCACCAATAGGAGATCGTCTAGCACAGTGAAGGCAATGGCATCACCCCTTGACGAGGATATCAACTACACTAAGAACGTAGAAGTATTCTCTAGCGAGCATCTTCTTGACTCCCTCGCCCATGATATCGTTGAACTCTCCGAACAATGCATCGCCGATAAAGGGTCCTTCTCCGTCGCTCTCTCCGACACCTCCTCCGTCAGATTCCTCAGGTCGGTGCATTATGCTTTAATAACGACGACGACTTCCATTAATGAACATATATAGTTCTGACATATATGGTTCTTCTTCTGATTAATTTTTCAGGACGTTGGTAAGCCCCGGAATCATCAAAACGATAGATTGGGCCAAGTGGCAGTTTTTTTGGGTGGAAGAGGAAGTGATCGTGCCAGGGTATCAGTTTAAAAAGCGATTTCTGACCAACGAGCTACTCCACCCGATCATTTACAATGAATTTCTCAACAAGGTACGTACGCGTAATTAATATAAGGCAGTCTAACTAATTACTACCTCCGGTCCTAAATATAGGACATAATTTGTAGTGCTATTTAGGACCGGAGGGAGTAATAAAAAATAAAAATGACTTCTAACTCATTAAATATATCATAAATTGAAAAATTTTTACACATCTGTCCTTAACTCCTTATGGGAAAATATGTTTGAAAATTTAATTAGTGAATAAAATTGGAAATGAGTATTAATTATGGGGACAAAACAAAAAAATGAATATTAATTATCTTACAAGTTATTTATATTTTAAACCAAACTATTTTTCTCAAATCACTCTATATTGTGGGATAGAGGGAGATTAAAAACTTTGATATGATTCGTTATTATTCCAAGAACAAACCTAACGTTACCGGACTTATTATTGTAATTATTCTTCTCCAGGTGAAAAAAGCTGGGCCTTATGTGGTTTCCATAGACTACGAACTTATAGCCAAGCAAGAAGCATCGGATCGTTACGAGACGATCCTCCGAGACATGGTGGCCGGAAGCAAGATAGCAAGATCCCGGAGAGGGCTTCCTAAGTTCGATCTCACGATGCTGGGCATGAAGGAAGATGGAACCGTCGGTTCTCTGATACCTGATCATCCAGTTCTTAATGAGCAAGAGAGATGGGTCACTCACGTCCAGAGCAACAAGGACGGGACAACGCGCCTGACTCTGACACTACCTGTAATAAATTCGAGCTCAAACATCGCAATGGTGGTGTCTGGTTCTGATAACGCAAATGCTGTTTATTATTCTCTCATGGAAGGAGCTGATAATCGCTTGTTGCCTGCTAAAAGAATCTCACCTGTAGAAGGAGGAGTCATGAAGTGGTACCTGGATAAAGCTGCCGCTTCCAGGATCTTCAAGGAAGAGCTTCGTATCGAGAAACGCCGTGATTAATTAATATACATATCTTCTTCGTTTTCGTCTGATCATATTGTCGATGATGATCCTCGCAGATCCATGAATTGTTCTGTTTTTGCTTTCCTTATTTTATGAATATACTGTTTGCTTTGTGACCTGGCACACATGGCTACCTTGTCAATCGGCACTGCTGCAAAAAGTCTTTTTTTTTTTTTTAATATACATAAAGTCTTGTTTTACTATGGTTTTAAAAAAGTTTTTTACATCAGATTTGGGACCAGTACGATACAACTGGTGTACTGTGAACGTGACTACGTACGTGGGGAGTCTTACTACGATGACTTTAGGCACCGGATGCATTTAACGGGTAAAAAAAAAAGGTTAAGAAAAAAATATGCATTTACTTTCTACGTTGTTGTGTTTAACCAGGATAAAAATCATATTTTTTAGATTGATTACATCCTTAACCGATTTAGAAAGTTGATTTTCTATATTGGTTTAGCTCGCAAATAATATCAATTAATGCAGCTCTATCGAGCTTGTATATTGGTTGAAGTCACATAGGTGTGGAAAATAGCAAGTCTATCAGGCTTATGACTTTAGGCAAACTCATGGCAGGAGAGTAAACTCCTTAAAGTTTATCCTTATCAATAAATAAGAGTATTAAAAATATATGATTGAATAATTACTACTCTAATCTTTTTTATAAGTCCAATTTACCTAATTCTCATATATTAAGAAAAGTTAGTTAACTCATTAAAATGTTCTAATTGATACATTTTTCCATTTTTACCCTCATCTATGAACGGTATTATCAACCTGATCTCTTTCATCTTTCTCTCTTTCCAACATGAATTAATTCATTTTTTCATTACTTTTAATCGGGTGAAATTGTAATACTGACATTAATTAATCTCCATATGGGCTTATAATAAAGACCAATTTTTTTCTTAAACTGGACTTGTAAAAAGATCAGGGTGATAAAATATAAAAATCTCAATAACTTGATTTAAATATCTTTCTAATCTAAATAATTGAAATTAAAATAATCAAAATCTATAGTTTATCATACTTATTAGCAAAGAAACTTTTAGAAAGTTTATGTATAAAGTAAATAAACATGTAATAAAATTCAAAAAACTTGCAAAGTCAGTTTAATAGCAATGACATGATTTTATAAGTTAGAAATGAAAAAACGGTAAACTCAACCAACAAGCTTACGAATTTAACCGGGCTTATAGTTAGCATAAATTTAGAGCGAGTTGATGCAATTGCGTAGGTAGAAATATAAAAACAGTGAATTTTGTGAGTCAATTCACAAATTTGACAACAATAAAAGTTAGACTGTTTAATTTACATTTTGGTGAAGAAAATAAGCTTTCACACCAATTAATGCATAATTGGTATAGAAAGTTTTTGTGTTTTTTTTAATATTTCATTCTTTTATCATCAAAACGCATTGTTTACACTTACAGCAAATACAATCAACATCGCCAACAATTGTCACCCAAAGATACTTGATCTGGCGGTGGATTAACCAAATCACAAAGTGAATAAATATTGAGGTTTGATCCCCATCTTATTAAAAAAGGCTTTTGGGGAGAGATATTTTGGTCGCAAAATATCGACCAAGTCAGTTACTCAAATACTAGATAATAGGATAAAAAAATATATATATATATATATATTGGGTGGCCCATACGGTTATAACAAAACAAGGATTTGCATTTTTCGCATCATGAGCATGAGAGGATTATATTATTTGCAGCACCACTATGTATATGCTCGTCATTGCTCAAAAGCTTATTCTCTCCGGCTCCACATGTAATGTCTTCTAGCCGACTTCGAGATCCAAAATAAGCCTTTCACAGCACCACTTTGATTTTTTGTTTTAATCTTATATATTGGTATGGATACTAGCTTCAATCTCACAAACACATGACGATCAGTCCAAATCCAACGTGTTTCAACATGCAACAGATTTTTTTGTTTTATAAACAGGGAAAGTACAAGGAATCCCACTTTACCATTACAAAATGATCGAGTTGTTCTTCTTCCCTTTTTTTTGTTTTTGCCAATAAAGATCGAGTTGTTCATTAATAGCGTACAGCACCTTCGGTTTACTTTTGTACGACTGTATGTTTATGCTTGGTAAAATCAATGTAAATGTATAACATGTAAATCTATAAAAGGTCTTATCATTATCAAACAATCCCGTCATTTATAAGTTATATATATATGAAGCAAATTGTTTATCTCACTGTACAAAAGTATGGAATAATTTGTCTCAGGCTTTAATTTGTTTTACACAGGAGCCCTATACTATACTGCAGTATCAAATCTCAGTGAAATATTCACAATACTTATAAATTAGAGTGAACAAATAATATACCCTTTCAATGTTAGTTTACTTATTTTAATGAAGTAAATTAAAAGGATTGGCTTAATGTTTTACCTTGTGTGATTTAATTTGATTAGAAGCAAATGGCCTCGGCATAGTAACTCACATATTAAATGTAATTATAAGCATGCATAACTTATATATTTCGGAAAGATTCATGGAGACTATGATGAATAAAATTAATTAGTGATAGAGTACTTCAAAATTCAAGGAGGCTAAACGTATATAGCTTCAAGTTGAAAAAAGCTATAAGCCGACTGATCTCAGGTCTTTGCTTCTCCTAATCTATGCCTAAAGAACTGAACAAAAGCATTATGCATCTAACTTTAGAAACAAATCAAGTTCCTTGTGATAGTGGCAAAAGAATCCCAAGATTTGAATGTGTGCTTTGCTTGACGGGCTTTGCTTCTTAGAACGAGAAAAGGATATAATATTGACATATAAATAGGGGGCCTCACATTGTGATGAGAAATCACAAACACTTGAGAGCTAAAAACGCAAGTGTTATATATTACTTAATCTCATTCAACACTCTCTGAGAGGAAAAAAATGGCCATGTCCTCTGCTTTCCTGGCTTCTTCTTCCTTATGCGTCCCACAAACCCCAAACAGGCCCTTATTGGGCGTCCAAAGGCCATACCCAGTACTGTCCCAAACGACGTCGTCGTCGTTGATGATGCTGCCACGTGGCCAAGCAAATGGGAAATACCAAAACCAACCCCTGAAATCCACCAATAGGAGATCGTCGTTTGGGAAGGTGAAGGCAATGGCAACAACCGACCCTGAGGCACAGCGCTATAGAAAGAACGTGGAAGTGTTCTCTCGAGAGCATCTTGTTTACTCTCTGGCTCATGATATTATTCGACTCTCCCAAAAATGTATCGAGGAAAAAGGATCCTTCTCCTTTGCTGTTGCCGATACCACTTCCGTCCAATTCCTAAAGTCGGTACATAGTTTTCCGTTATTAATATAATACCTATTTATCTAATCTGATTAGATTAAGGAAACTAGATAAATTAGTTAACATAACATGTGCTTTTATTCTTAATTTCCTCATTTTCTCTCCTCCTTGTTTATTTGAGGAGCATCAATAAAAATAAATTAAGAAAAAATTGACAAATATAAAAAATATAATCATATTTATGACTAAAATTAACTCCTCTACATATGTCATATATTAAGGACTAGAGGGATATATGTTAGGGCTGTCTTTTCTATACCAAATACTCTTCTGAGTTAATTATTATGATATGTATTTTTCAAAATACCATACTCATCTTCCTTAATTCTCCCATTCATTCTCCTCCTTTGTTATTGTTGATGGAGCATCAATAGGGGTAAATTAGGAAAAGATTGATAAATATGAAAAATATATCTTATATTTAGGACCAAGATTAACTCCCAAATGTATCTTATATTAAGGACCGGAGGAGTATTATTTAAACAAATTTAATAGGACTTCCCTTCACATTATGTAACTTTGTTAATCATTGATCTAATTAGTCAATCTCTCTAATTGAATTGCAATTAATAAAACAAAGACCTCCATTAATGAATATATGAATATATATATATATATATATATATATAGTTTTGACGTATACATGGTTCTTTTGGATTTTCAGTAAGTTGGTGAGTCCTGAAATGATCACATCAATAGATTGGGCAAGGTGGAAGTTTTTTTGGGTGGAAGAGGACGTGGTCGTGGGGGGCTATGACTTAAAAAGGCGATTTCTCCCCAACGAGCTCCTCCACCCACTCGTTTACGATGAATTTCTCAACAAGGTACGGATTATTATACTACTAGGATCTGTATTAAGAAAACTAATTAAATTATTTAAAATTATTTATATTTTAAATTTTTTCTTTAAACTAATTTGTGTGACTTATAAACTAATATATAATTTAATTATGCAAAACACATGATATGATTAAATAATTTATTTAGCTTCTTTAATTTCTCAACAAAAAAAAAATTAATGGGTCTTGTATTTAAAATCGGAGGAAGTATAAAGTATAAACTTTGATATGATGATTTGTTATTATTCCATGATCGTGTAAATTAACCTAAGTTCACGTACTCTCATTATTATTATAATTATTGTTCAGGTGAAAAAAGCTGGGCCTTATGTGGTTTCCATAGACTACGAACTAATAGCCAAGCAAGAAGCAGCAGATCGTTACGAGGAGATCCTCCGAAAGATGGTGGCCGAGGAAAAGATAGAGAGTTCTCGTAGAGGGCTTCCGAAATTTGACCTCATGTTGCTGGGCTTGGAGGCAGATGCAAGGGTGGGTTCTTTGATACCTGATCATCCAGTTCTTAATGAGCAAGAGAGATGGGTCACTCACGTCCAGCACACTGACGAGAAGCCGCGCCTGACTCTGACACCACCTGTGATAAATTCGAGTTCAAACATCGCAATGGTGGTGTCTGGTTTAGAACATGCAAATGCAGTTTATTATTCTCTCATGGACGGAGCTGATAATCGCCAGTTGCCGGCGAAACTCATCTCGCCTGAAGAAGGAAATGTGTCTTGGTACCTGGATAAGGATGCTGCTTCCCGGATCTTCAAGGAAGAACTCCACATCGACCAACGCCGTTCTTAATTAATTTGTATATCTTCTTTGTTAATTGTCGTTGGATCATTCTCGACGGCTTTTCACAAATAAATATTGGTACGTCTACGCCGTCGTCTGTCCTCTCGCAGATCCATCGAATGTTCCGTTTTTGTTTGTTTTTTCCCCTTATTATGAATATGCTGTTTGCTTTGTGACTTCTTGGCAGTTACCACACATGCATGCACTGCCTTCTCATCAATAAAATATCATTATTGTATTAAGTACGTGTAATTCCTATTTTGTCGAAATGTTTTTGCTTAACATTTTCAATATGGAATAGGTACCCTATCAATCAGTCTGTTGAAGTAAATACTTCAACTAAATGATTGATAGGATATCTAATATCAATAATTAATATATAGTAGCTAGTTGTGGGGCTAAACACTTCAATCTACTTTATCTTTTAAATTTATAAGTATTTTTTGAAACTATTCCTATTGATTACAATTATTAAAAGTGCATCACTATTAAGTGAGAAACACTTTCCTTTAGACTTCATCTGCTTCTACTTATTCCTATCAAATAGGGTGTAAGTTGAATTGATGGCAGATTTTCTATAAGATACAACAAAAACCCTTAAATATGGATTGTATTCTCAACACTTAAACTAAGACCGAAAGGAATTAATGTACCGCATAGGGTGAGAGAAAATGAGAATCCTCAAGTGAAAGGATTGTGGCCCTTGATTAGCATCAGAGACAGATATGTACAGTGTTTATATAGACACCTCAGCTATACACGTGTCCTACTAAAGTAACAGACTTCCATAACCTTCTTCCATGGCCTTCTTCCAATGTGTTGAACTCAAAGAAGCTAATAAAGACTGAGGTTCAGCATCATAAGTATCAAATGTCAAAGCTTTGGGCTTATGAATCCCATTCATAAACCTGGTAGTCATGGTGCGTGCTGCTGCTGGTTGAAGTGGAGTATCACCTGAAGAGGAGCTACTGGACTAAGAGCTAGAACTCACAGGAGTAGCAGAGGGGGGAGTGTCATGACTTGCATTAGAAGACACAGCTGCATAAGATGAAATATCAGTAACACTGACCGATTTAGGTGAAAGGATCGGTGGGTTGGCTAGAGGAAGAGAGTTGGAAGGAAAGGTTTGAGAAGTAGAAGGGGACGGTTTAGAAGAAAGCCTGATATATGGGAACTCACACTCGTTAAAAATTACATGGCGAGACACATACACCCTGCCTTGTGGATCCTAGCATCGATATGCCTTATGGATGAACTATAGCCAATAAAAATGCATTCAACAGACCTATATTCCATCTTGTGCTTGTTATATGGCCGAGTGAAAGGAAAACACAAGCAACCAAACGTACGAAAATGTTTATATAAGTGGAAACCTTTCCATAAAGCTTCTGAAAGGGAGAGATACCTCCAAGCACTTTAGTAGGCAACCTATTGTTAATGTACACAGCAGTATGAAAGGCATCATGCCATAATGTGAATGGTAAGGAAGCATTGGCTAATAGAGTAAGTCCAATTTCAGTAATAGTCCTATGTTTTCTCTCAACATCAACACCATTTTGCTCATGGGTGTATGGACAGCTTAACCGATGAATAATTCCATGTTCAATAGAATATTTCCCTAGTTTAAGGAATTCTGCACTAGAATCAGATTGCACAGCAAGAATTTTGGAGTTAAATTGCAACACCATCATGGACTTGAAGTTTAAAAATGTAGCATGGGCGTCAGACTTAGCTTGTAGGGGATAGAACCATGTATATAGACTAAATGCATCAGTAATGTGTATACTGAGTTTGAGAATGAGGAAATGGTTGTTTATGAGATTTTGCAAGACAACAAGAATTGCAAAAATAAAAAATAGTAGACTTTTTATTATTGGAAATGTTACACAGCTGCATTATTTGAGATACAACAGAGGAAGAGGAATGACCTAACCTGTTGTGCCAAATCCTAAAAGAGGAAACATCAGAGGAATTGACAAAAGAACAAGAATTACATTGAAATTGCAAAACAGAACTAGATGACAAATTGTCTTTTGTCTCAGAAACAAGAGCAGCTGGTTGTGGCTCGTGTCTACGAACAGATGGAGTGACTTTGAGAATGTCATGAAGAGGATACAGGCCTATTTTGGTATGTCCACGATAGAGTTCTTGCTCAATTTTGAGACCCTTGATAACATAAATATTAGAAAAGAATGAAATCTGGATATCATTGTCAACACATAATCGATAGATACTGAGAAGATTTTTGGTAATAGAAGGGACATGCAAAATATCTTTAAGACGAAGAGAGGTGTTATGGTTTGGGCAAGAAACAATAGCATGTCCAGTGCAATGTACCAATAAATCAAAACCATCACCAACAAAAAGTGTATTATGTTTCCTTCTACCTGATTTCTCAGTAATGTTATGATCATCATTAATCACATGACTGATGGCTCCGGAGTCTAGATACCAGTCTGGATCAAGTACAGAGTCGGTGGTAGCAATGTTGACATTCTGAGACTTCTTAGTAGATTGACCGGATAGACGAAGACCTTGGAATGCTTCATCATTGCGGAACCAGCAATCAACATCAGAGTGACCCTTCTTCTCACACAATTGACAAATCACAGCATTCTTATTAGAGGAAGATGAATTAGAAGTAGAAGATAGGAGATTTGTATAAGAAGAGCCACACTACGACCTCTGTAGCGATTACCTCGACCGCGATCACTGCGACCTCTATTCGAGTGTGAGGAGCCACCACGATGAGATGTGAGTTAGATTTACTGTAGCCGATTAAGTATAGGAGTTTTCTGATGTTTCTCAATACGAGCCTCTTGAGAAGGAATTAACACCTCGATATCATTGACCGAGTACAGATCCTTTCGAGTGGTGAGTGCTGTAACAAATGGATCATACTCCTCAGGTAATCCGTCAAGAATAAGCTCAACATGGTTTGATTCAGATACCGGATGACCGATTGTAGCCAAAGCATCGATAGTACCTTTCAATTTCAACAGGTACTCATTAGCAGATAGATTGTGCTTCTTCGTAGTCTTTAATTGAGTTTTGAGTTGACGAACTTTGGCCTTCATCTACGACGCGAAGTGTGTATGAAGCTTCTACCAGATTTGAAGAGACGTCACACAGCCAACGATCCTTGCGAGGATTGTTTTGACATGGAGGTCGACATCAATAATTGGTCCTATGGGAGTTGGGCTTGTTCCATCCTTGATGGATTAGCTCTAAATCTATTAGTTTTGGGATTAAATAAAATATTTAAATATATATTGAATATTAATTGGTAATATTCCCTAAGGATTCAAAATTAAAAAATAAGTGGAAACAGTCTTCCTGATAGTTTTGGTGGGAACATGTGTGATTTAATGGGGCTTCGTGTTCTGCTTATTATAGGACATATTTCCCATAAAAAAAACCAGACAGTGAGAACAGAAACCCTTTTCTCTCTTCTTCTCTTCTTGTGAATTTGCTATGTAAGATAGCCGGAGTCTTGATGATCCGGTTCGTGTGGGTATTGCAAGAGTTTGAAACAACACTTCAAGTACACCCGAAACCCTATAGGTCCTGCCTCTGCCAATTGTGAAATGTGGGGTTTAGAATGAAGCCTTCGCCATCGTCGTCGGTGGCGAAATATCGACTTGGTGGTTTCCCAGTGTTATCAAACTCAACAGGTCATGTCCATCGATAGTCGTATAAATTTGTTGCTTCCAAAAGAGGAAGTTATGTTCCTCAATTGTAACTGGGACGAGATGATTGAAAGTAACTACATCCTTTCGTTGCAAGAAGAGTAAATCTATGGATCCAGAAGTTTGAGAGGATTGCTCCGTGGTATGCTCTGATACCATGAAAGGAACTAGAGTAGCGCAAAGGGTGAGAGAAAATGAGAATACTCAAGTGAAAGGATTGTGATACTTGATTAGCATCAGAGAGAGGGGAGGGAGGTGTCTCCATTGATTTTCCTCTCCATGTACTCTCCATTGAGATTATCTACCATTAGATCAACTTTCAATGGTTGAGATTTAATAATATATAAATAATATCATTATAATAAAAATCTATCATGGTAAATCTCAACCATTGAAAGTTGATCTAATGGTAGATACTCTCAATGGAGAGTACATGGAGGGGGAAATCAATGGAGACATCCCTCTCCCCGGAGAGAGATATGTATAGTGTTTATATGGACATCTCAGCTATACACGTGTCATACTAATGTAACAAACTTCCATAACCTTCTAATGAATAGTTTGCTATATTTGTCTAACTGAATATGTTATAATTAATTACAGTTCTCTTACAAACACAACAATGAATTTTATAAAATGATAATTTGACTTTATTTATGTGTGTGTTTTTGGATAAAAGCAATGAGTTTGATATTTTATTATGTGGTATGATATGATGTTTATTGCATGCAATAAATGAAGGGATGGTGAAGTGTATTTAGAGACCATGAAGTGATGTTTTAAAATGGTGTTTTTTTAAACATCACATCTTCAATTATAAGTCATAATCATATGTTAAATTTATGAACACATGAACTAACATAACTTAGATACTTCCTTTGGTTCAAAATATAAGAACTAAACTTGTAAAGGGGTGTGATTTTTTTTTATAAGACTCACTTTGCTTTTGTCTATACATTTAATGCTTTTTTCTAAATTTATCACTCTCTCTCTCATCATTCTTCTCCTCTACATTATATTTCTTCCTTTTTTTTCCTATTTGTTATATCTCTTATGTATTCCCTTAATAAATAAGGGTATATTGGGAAGATAAAGTAGATATCTTGTATATTTATTATTTTTAACTACTTTTAACTAACTTCTTGATAAATGTAAAGTAAGTATTTGATTCTTTATTTTGAACCATAGGGGTAGCTTTTTTTTTCATAAAGAGTTACACTTTTATAGTATTTAGGAGGGTTTTCTTAAAAACCAACACAACCTTTCACTAAGTAGGTAGTTACCACATATTTTGATAAGTGCCTTTAATTTAAAAACTAAAAGGACTTGACCTTGGTGACCTTTGGCATTATAACCCCCTACACAACCCTTCATGTAATTTTCTTAATTTATAATGGCATGACCTTTTAACAAATATATCTCTTTATTTTAAAATATTCTAGCACTACATGTTTTTTAGAGAGAATTATTACGAAGTCCCAATGAAAGAACTTAATTGTCAAGAAGTTTCAATAACATTTGAAGAGTATGCAATGACAAGCTCCTGTGAAAGAAATAACAACACCTCACTTATCATTGAGTCTTTTTCGTAATTAAACCCCTCCCTTACTACCTCATAGTAATTCTCCCTAACAAATAATCCTTCCGATCCTATTTAGAAGAGTTCAATAGCCGAATTATATGATTTAAGAAAGTGATTAAAGTTAGTTAAAAATATTAAGTATGTCTGAAATAAACTTTATTTTTCAAATATGCCTTATCTATGAGGGGCAAGTAAGAGAGAGACTAAAGTAAATATGAGTATCATTAACCTTTTAATTGATGCAATACATATAATTAATGATGTGTAAAAATGAAAAAAAAAAAAAAACTCATTAAATTTTCACACAACTTTTATTGGACTCTTACAAAAAGGATCAAGACAATTTAGATTTTAAGCTCTTATAAAAAGGACTGGAGGGAGTAATTGAGTAGTATACAAGGGGAAAAAATTTATTACAAAGTTCTGAAGTAGTTTGAGCAATTAAGGGTCTGTTTGGGAAGGCGTTGGGACCCAAAAAAAGCCCAGTAGCCTCCCAAAAGTCCAGTGACAACCAGGTGTTTGGATCCACGTTTGATTTTACTGAGCTTCTTGGAAAAATGCTGGTTCTTAGAGAAGCCCACTGAAGTTGCTTCTCCTTTTTCCTTCGCGCGGTGAGAGTGTGTACTGTATACTCGTAAAGGCCACCTTTTTTTCTTGACTACAGCTCTTGAGCAAAACAACTTTAGTGTATAAACAAAAAAGCAACTTTAGAAAACTAATGCATCTAAATGAATATATTGTTGTTTTAAGCATATATGTGCCACTACTTGTAATTGAACTGCATTAAAATAATAATTGAACCTTTTTATTTAATAAATTTTTTTTTTCACTTCAATTATCACAACATATTTCAAATAATATATATTTGTAGTATTTAATAAGATTCATACCTTTTTTGGTCATTTTCTATCTAAACAAATCTTTCAAACACTAATTCATATGAATAATTTTTTCTTTAAAGCTGCATCTTCGTGTATTTTTTTTCAATAATAATTTTATTTTTTTTTATTTTATTAAATTTTTTAAATATTTTTTTACTTCAATTATCATAATATATACAACTAACATATATATGTGTTAGTAGTATTTAATAATAATTGCACCTTTTTTATTTTATCCAGTTTTTTAAAAAAATTTCATTTCAATTATCATAATATATGCAACTAATATATATATATATATATTATTTAATAAAATTCATGCCATTTTCAATCATTTTCCATCTAAACGGGTTTTTCAAACGCTAATCCAAACAGGTTTCAAGTTAGAAAAAGTCACTTCTGCCACCGCCAATCCAAACACAAATCACATCTAAAATCTAACTTTTTTTCTATCTGACTTTTCCAAAAGCCCATCTAGAAAAAAAGCTCCTTCTCCGCCGCTCATCCAAACACGCACTAAGAAGAGTAAAGCCTGTCGAAGTTCAAAAGGTTGTAGTGGGGAGTAGTAACATATAATAAGAGCTGGAGAAATATTTTAGTAAATATTTGGTAAACATGCTGCTAAAAGTATATATTAACAACGAGTTTAATTATGCTCCTAGTAAAGTTGAGATTTTCACATTTTTTTAAAAGGTTTTTAATGTCATTTTTTTTAATCAAATTTAGATCCTTACAGAGATTATCAATCATCAACTACATAGTAGAAATCTTGTAATACCAACTTCAAAGCCCTTTTAACTACAAAATGGGTTGGATAATCATGCCATCAAGTTAGTCCATGTGTATTATCAATTAATCAATAATCAATCAATTTTATATTAGAAATCTCATAATACCTGTTTCACTACAAAACGGTCTAGATAATCACACCATCGTATTAGTCCATACGTAATTACATTTACACTCATTTGATTACTATCTGTTAGAGTAATTTCCTATTTTGAAAAACAAATACAAATTATTCTCTAACATAGACAATTCCCCTATACTCCAGAAAATTTGACAACTTCAATAATTACAACGATCTACAATTACGCATTTTGTTTCCAAATTATTCAAATTTATTGGGATATTATCATTATTTTTCAAATGCATTATAATTCACAAATTTTCTGAAATATAAGGAAGTGAGTTTATGAAATATTATCTGGGATATTAACATGATAACAACTCTTATATCAACTTTTGATGATAATTGGATATTATAATTGAGACATTAACAACTTTAAACTTAAATGGCCTTTTGATTTTCATAAATGATAATAATTAACTTCATAAGCAACCAAAATATGAATAGAGATTCATGCAAAGGTGGAAAATGAAGTTTTTGAATATTGATTAATAATTGGGATATTAATACCACAATAATTATAATTAGGGTAATAATCAAAATATTAAAAATATTTCAAAATAATATTGCTAACTTTAAAAATAAATTGGCTTTTGACGTTGATGAATGATAGAGTAATAATTATTGCATGAGTGACCAATTAGACCTCAAAAAATAAAATTCATTATTTTTCAGAGGCATTATAGATTTTTGGAAATATATAAAAGAAAGTTTATGGAATATTATCAATTAGGATATTAATAAAGATACTAATATGACAATAACTCTTATTTCGACTTTTGATGATGATTAGATATTAATTTGAGATATTGATAACGTTAAAATTAAATTTTCTCTTGTTTTTATGAATGATAATAATTAACTTCATAAACAACCTATTGGATTTCTAAAGAATAAATTCATAATTTTTCAAATGAAAAGAGATTTCTACTAAATGTTGTTCTTATACGTCTAATTCAAATAAGTAATATTTTGGTAGGTCTTACATCTAGCAACACTCCTTGAAACAACCCTTTCTCCAAACAATAATTATCTGTAATGATTTTACAAAATCTGGTTAACCAATGATAATAAAAAACAATTTCTCATATAAAACATATCAGAGTTCAAGGCACAAACTCGCTCACAAACCCACTACAAAGATATTAATTACTCAGGGCAAACATAACAACAGAAGAACTTACAGCCCACGAGTTTTACTACATTGAATCCCACAATTAAGAATTCATATAAAACAAATTTTCCATCACATATATGGTTGTACGTCCACCAAAACTTAGAATACGAAAATAAGACCTCACGCCTAACAAAAGTTAAACAATTATTCTAAAACAATTATCCAAACAATAAATATGATATCTCTGAAAATATGAGATGTCCTATTATGGCAATATAAAAAATAATACAACATCAATACCACAAGAGGCCTACAGGATTCTCAGCATCTATGCCTCTAGTTGCTCCCCTTGGCCTTTAGCCAAATTAGAAGTCTAGCCTGAAAAATATTTACAACGATGGGGTGAGACGTAAAGTCTCAGTAACCAAAAATTAATTTATAAAATATGCAGGAAAAGAATGTAAGTCAGAGAAGCAAGTTTAACTAACATAATATTAATAATATTCTCAATAATTAAACTTCACATAATATAATCAATAATTGGAACCATCCCCACTCATCCATCCTGCTCTTCCTTATAGGTTCTGGACGTGGTACAATCTATCAGTGCTAGTATACCTGACCAAAGGTTGGCTTGTCACTTCAAGAATACTGCCCCCTCCTATGCCACCACTAATATACCGTAACAGGGAGGTGTCCACCCAAAACACTCAATTCAAAATCCGGCTCAGGAATGAGAGAGCCATGGGCACAATTTCACCATATCTCTTCCACCCAAATCACCATATCCCATAACAGAAAAACAGTATATGAATATAGTTCTGGAAACATTTACAAATTATCATACCTTATATAAGATTCCATCTAAAACATCATAACCATCACAAAGTAACAATTTTAATAATATCTATGCTCATATATACAATTTGGAAAATACATTGTTTCACTGAACTAGGTTCATATTCAAACATACACATAATCGTTCAAAACACATACAAGTAATATAGATGAAAGTAAGGTTTAGAAAACATCTTATAGTCCAAAACAAGCATATAAAATAAATTAACCCTGGTTAACTCAATTCCAAACTTAACCTTAACTTTAGTACCAAACATGAACAATTACCGATCCCAAGAAAACTCTAAATTATCAATTTAAGTAACAATTAACCCCAAACAATATTAAAATAAATAATTTACACAATTCATCTCCAATTTTCCCCTACAACTATTATCCTTAAATATTCCGACTTCCTTAACAATCCTTAAACAACCTCTATACCATTCTCTCTCGTCAACTACTTAATTTTATAAATTAAAGTTTTACCTTTAACATATCTATTATTATAAAATAATCAATATCAACCTCCTAGAATAACTAAATCTCTTCTTATAATTTATATGAATATAATCTAATTATTAAACAATATTTAAAACTCCCATATAATTAAAATCATATAAAAATCTAATTCTTAATATCAAATTATAATTTATAATTTCTTATACCACAAAATTTACCAAACTAAACCAATTAGAATTTCAATAATACCTCCAACAAACCAAATAAATTATTTAATCCAAATTTAAGCGGATAAAAAGCCTAATATAGAATTATTCATAAATTAATTATATAGAAAATTCATTATAAAATTATATACCAACTACATAACAAAAGTAACCTGATTAAAATTAACTATTAATCCTCCTCTATATTCCTATAGCCTTATATTAACAAAACTCAAGTTTGTCCAAAATCATAATCTTAAAATTTTCTCTAATTAACACAAAATTACTAGTATAAGAGAGAGAAAATTATTTAGAACATTTCATTAAAAAAATTTTGTGATCAAAAAAGAATTTGAGTACCTTATTGATTCCCAAATATATAAAAATACTCCTATCAATATCACACCGTCTTCTACACAATCATTCCACGCAAACAATCTACGTGAAGTGAGAAGGAAGAGGGGGTATTTATAATACCCCCATCCTCCAATAATTTAATAATGAGGAGGTGCCTCCCTCATTTTTCAATTGTGGGGGCCGAATTTGGCGCCCACAGTTTTTATTTATTATTATTTTTATATTATTATTATTAATCAAATCCTTTTTTTTAAAGTTACTACTAGATTCATAATTATCTCTAAATTATAATTATATTCTAAAAATAATAATCTTACACTTTTCGTACAACGTATTAGGAGATATAGCTTGTTTCTTCTTAAAACAAATATGTGCACGCACGCACACACAAACAAAAGACTTGCACAGATCCAAAATTAGTGGTTCACTAAACCTCTTTGATTTTTCTTTTTAATTTTATATATTGACATTGATGCTTCAATCTCACAACACATACATGACAAATCAGTCCAATCTAGCTATCATGGCAATCATATACTAATTGCGCCATGTGAATTGGATTTTCTGCTTTGTTTAGAGCTTGTTTGGCAAAGCGTTCGAAGGTACAATCGCATTGTAGGAGATGAGACCGTGATTTCAACCATTTGGGAAGGCATCACCCACCACTACGCTTCTCCTACAAACGTGGTTTTTGGAAGAAGCCCACATTGCCTACTTTTCTCTCTAGCGGCTGTTCCTTTGTGCTCGGGTGGAGGTGGAAGACTGAAAGTGGAAAAGGATGAAAGAAGCTTAGGTCTCTGTTTTTGGTGCTCTGCAACTCAACCTCTGAGTGAAGAAGCCAACGGAAGAGAAGGATGATGATGGTGGAAACTCGCTCAACCACTGGATCACAGTCAAAAGCACACATCAAGTGCTGTAGAATTGTAGCAACTTGGGTGCATGATTGAGTTTCAAAAGCCTTTGAAAAATATAAGTGTATGACCAAACAAAACATCTATTGCCCATCGAGTAATAGGACACACACACCAATACTTAAAAGTCTCTGGATTTGATGACGACCTCAACCTCTATTTCCAACACTCTGCAACTCAACTTCTAGGCCCTTTTTTGCAATTTTCTTTGGTGCCTTCATTCATCAATTTGTATTTTCCAAAGATTCTGGGTTTTTTCTGTAATTTTCATCAAATTGATATGCAAATAAAATAAATCCAAAATTTAATACATTTTATTTCAAAAATTAATCAATCAAGGCAAGTCATAAAATATATGACATATTTACTCTTTTTTAACCTCAATTTCATACAAACTTTTTTAATCACAAAAGAGACATTTTAAGCTCAATTATGATTCAATAATGAGACATTTCATGTATGTATTATAATTTAAATATAAATTTATCCTTTCTTAATTAAGTACTTTCATATATTTTTCTTTTTTTCTCAATAATAATTTCACCTTTTTTATTTTATCATATTTTTTTAATATTTTTTTACTTCAATTATCACAATATATACAACTAATATATATATATATATATAGTATTCAATAAGATTCATGCTCTTTTCAATCATTTCCCATTTAAATGTGCTTTTCAAATACTAATCCAAACAGGTTTAAGGTTAGAAAAAAAAGTCACTTCTGCCACCGTCAATCCAAACACAAATCATATCTACAATATGACTTTTTTCATATATAACTTTTTCAAAAATCCATATGTAAAAAAAACTCATTCTCCACCGCTAATCCAAACATACACTTAATATAAAGAGGGAGAGATTATGAAGTGTGAGAATGAGGTGGAGTGGTGAGATCCCATTTTTGGCTGCCACGTATGCATTAGTTAGTTAAATATGGGATTTAATAATCAAAATTAACACTTGCTAATAGCAAGGGCAACATTGTTCCACTTTTGACACGCCCTTGGCAACATTATTAAAAAAAAAAAGCTTTCAGAACAAAATTATTTTTTTAGAGATACTTCGAGAGAAAAAACTGAACTTTAACCCTTTCTTTTATATTTTATTTTATTTTATGTTATTTATAATAGGTCTTTCTCCTTCCATTGTGTTTCAACGTGCAGCAGATTTTTATATTTTATAAATTGGGGCACGTACAAGGAATCCCACTTTACCATTACAAAAAGAGTTGTTCATTAGTAATATGAATCATCAAGCTCCTCAGGCCAGTTCTGTTTATGGTGTTTATTTAATATTCTCTCCGGTCTTATTTATAAGTAACTTTTTCTTTCATGAGATTGATCTAATTTATAAGCAACTTTCACTTTTTGTCTGAAAATATTAGTTTCGTTTTCCTATTTTACCCTTATTAAATGCATATTTTTTTTATGTCTTATACTCATTATCTCTCATACTTTTAATCTATTCTCTCTCCTATACTCTTTTCATAAATAGGGGTATATACGGAAAAAAATATGGCATTTTTGACACATTTATTATTTTTAACTACCCGTTCGTTTTACACAATCAAGGAGAAAATTACTTCTAAATAAAACCGGAGGGAGTATTCATTATTTGTTGAAAGGTTTATTTATTTATTTATTTCCATTTCCCAGCTGTCATCTTAAACTTATGGAGCGGCACGTTGATAGCATTGCTCCTACTACTCGGATGGTGCCACTAACAAAGAATTGGATTAACTTATTTAAGTGATTTTGAATTGTATGGTGAATATAAAAGGAATTTTGTCTCATAAAATGTACTTGTTGAAAAAAATCTCAAACACCCACGGATCAACTTCTCATATTGATTATTATTCATGGACATTTCCATTTAGTACGTATACTTTGTTAATAACTTTCTTGAATGTTTTTCAACATCCACTAACAATTAGTACTCGTCCAGTAAAATATAATAATTAAAGAAAAACGAGCTAGTTCATTCTTATCTACACTTTTGTCTTTAATTAAGTAACATTGAACTAAAGCATTCACGTGTACGAACAAACGTCCTTGTTGCTTCCATTGCCAGCGAAAGGATCCACTCTCTGTGCTTTGCTTCTTCTTGAATTTTTTGACAAAGGTTTGTGCTTTGCTTCGAACAATTATGAAAGAATAAAAACCATTGCGACATAAATATGTGAGGGTGATGAAATCACAAACTGAAACTCGTACGTATTTCGATTCAATACCCCTTAAGAATGGCCTTCTCTTCAGTTTTCTCTCCTTCCTGCGCCCTACAAACCCAGAGCAGCTTATTCTCTTTATCACCAAACTCACCGTCTCTTTCCTTAACGACGTCGTTTTTGTCGCCACCCCAAGCTACACAGAAATTGATCTTCCAGCCTCTGAGGCACAAAAGGGTTTCTCATGTTGAGGTTAACACCAAGAGATCTTTTGGCAAAGTGAAGGCCTCAAAACAGAGCTTCAAGAACGTGGAAGTATTCTCCAAGGAACATATTGCTGTGACTTTGGCCCATGATGTCTCTGAACTCTCTAAGAAATTTATAGAAGAGAGAGGATCTTTCACTGTCGTTTTGTCTGGTGGGTCTTCGGTCAAGTACCTCAGGTAAGCCATTTTTAGACCAATAGCCACTCGACTTATTAGCTACTTTTGTTTTGCTGAGAAAGTTTGATAATTTTTTTCTGGGTTTGAATTCTCAGGAAATTAGCTGAAGACCCATATATTGGCTCTATAGATTGGTCCAAGTGGCATGTGTTTTTCGTGGATGAACGAGTCGTACCAAAGAATCACCTGGAAAGTAACTGGAAGCTCGTTCACGATAGATTTCTCACCAAGGTACTCCCTGGTCCTATATACAGGCCAAAGGGAAATTTTTTTTTGATAAAATAGGGCAGCAAGAACAACTTTTTATATGAATGTATAACTTTGCCATTCATTTGTTGTTATATCGATTTTGTTTCTATGAGGTATAATGTATATTAATTAAGGATAAAATTAAAAAATAGTTGAATTTTACGGTAGAGTTAATATCATAAAATTTAAATTTTTTCTTAGTATATGTGAAATATGGGGAAAGCCTTTATAAATAGCATAAGAGAGAGGAAAAATATTGCAACCGACATAAAATTACTGATTTGGTTAATCTAAAGTCTGATTTCGTTTTTTTGATATTACGTTGGTGGGGAGGTTCCTGATTCCAATATACACTCCATCGATGATACCCAACCAGCAGATAAAGCAGCAGAAGCATACGAGGGAACAGTGAGAAGCTTGGTTGAGAGCAAAGTGATAGCTTCATCACCAGCCACTGGGCTTCCAAAATTTGACTTGATGCTGCTTGATATGGGTCCTGATGGCCACGTGGCATCTCTGTTCCCAGGTCATCCTCTTGTGCAGGAGAATCAGAAATGGGTTTCCTTTTTAAGGGACTCACCAATTCCACCGCCGGAGAGAATCACTTTTACGTTGCCTGTGATTAATTCTTCTTCCCGTATAGCGATTGTGGTCTCAGGGGCTGGTAAAGCAGATACGGTTGACTCAGTTTTGGAAGATCATGAGAAAGGTTACAAGCTTCCTGTGGAATTGGTTTCTCCTGTTGATGGGGAATTGAAATGGTACCTGGACAAAGGTGCTGCTTCTAAGCTCTTTAACCCACGTCTGTAGAGAAATGATATTATTCTCTCTGGTTTTCATATGAAGCTCTGTTTCAACCATATTTGTTCCTTATGTTTGGCACCTCTCAGTTGTATATATACAAGGGAAAGATGCTATGTAAAAGCCTGGTTCTTTGAGGTTTGAGCTAGAACAAGTCTTGGCTAGATTTATGAACTAACAACATCGAGTCTTGTTATAAACTCTTGAATAAATGTGTGTTTGGTTAAGCTTATTTTTTAATAATAAGTCTTTATTACGCAAGTCGAGATAAAACTCTTCTTATATACCTACTTCGTATACTGTGAATCACGATTTATAAATACTTATTGTCCAAAAATAAGTTATTCCAAATAAGCACTAAATCTTCGTATTTTGTGAACTAGAATAATGTTTGTATAGGTAAAAGTTTAAATAAATTGGGTCTAACTACTCACTACAGTAAATTACGTCTTAAAAATAACTAAAAACCATTTTATAAATGAAAGGTTAAAGGTGGGATTTAACGTACCCCACTAAAACAAGATAGTTTGTTGTCATGTTTTAACTTAGCACCATTGAATTGTGTTATACTGATCTACTTAATGTAAAATCTAATCAACTAATATTTGATTAGATTAAGTAAGTTGGTTAATTTAGTTGACATGACATCTTTTTTTCTCTAAAATACCTTAATCATCTTCTTTAATTTGCTCCTATCGTACTTATCTAATTATTGTTGAGAAAATGTTAATGCAATTAATTTGAGAAAATTTATAAATATATAAAATATGTCTTACATTTAGGATCAACCCCAACTCCCAATTAATTTAGAATTTGTAAGGAAGTCAAGTGTATATCTTATTCACAAGTGTCAAAGCGCCCTTTTCTCAAGCTAAGCGTCACAATTAGAAGAGTCTACTTGTGTGTGTATAGCAGTGTTCCCAAACCCAGACCGATTGGTTCGGTCCGATGACCAGGTTCGGTCTGGGTTTTTTATTTTTAAAAAAAAATCACTTTTTTTAATTTTTCTTTTAAAATTTTATAGTAATAAATCTAAAATTTTCAATTTCTCATCGGTTTGACACGGGTTGAGTTTTTATTTGACTCCAATCTAATTCACTGATCTTTAATTCAATACCCCAATCAATTCAATACCTGATCCAAATTTTAACACCTTCGTGTATATAGGTCTCATTCACGTGCGACTTTGTTCCCAATTCCTTTGACTCGTGATAAAAGTTTAGCAACTACGCTCTACTATAAGGATAGTGAGCGCTGTTGGAATGGCCTCTACTCGCTCCTCCGCTTCATTTTCCCCTTCTACGCGAATCCTAAATCCACCATCATTCTCAACTCCTTCCTTCTTCTCGCCCCAGCTCTCGCAGAAATTCCTAAGCCGCGCTCTTACCTATAAAGGGGTTTCTCTGATTGGCGTGAATCCCAAGAGATTTTCCCCCAAAGTGAAGATGTCGATGGCGGAGACTCCCAAGTCGGTGAACAAGAAGGTGGAAATCTTTGAAACGGACGAGCTGGCCGTGCCTTTGGCCGATTACGTCGCCGATCTGTCTGCTAAGTTCATTAAAGAGCGAGGAACTTTTACGGTCGCTTTGTCTGGTGGATCGTTGATTCATCATCTCAGGTCAGTTTACTAATTTGGTTTTTCCGTATTACAATACTCCATTTTCTTTTCCCATGGGATTTTGTATCAGTTGGTGTGGATTATCTTGGGAAGCTTTTTGTTCTCGGAACATAAATAGTAGTTTCTCATGCGGGGAAATTGGTGAATTTTTATGTCAGGAAATTGGTGGAACCGCCGCATGTTGATACTATTGAATGGTCTAGGTGGCATGTGTTTTGGGTGGATGAGAGGGTAGTGCCTAAGACTCACGAAGATAGTAACTACAAGCTTGCTTATGATGGTTTTCTCTCCAAGGTATATATTGATCACGAATTATCGAATGTCATAGAGGATTTAATTTTTTTACTGCTACGGAATTTACAAGTGTTATTCATCTTTGAGATGGTTTGCAATAAGACGGTATTTTTGTTCCAATCCATTGTGGTAACAAAAGAGGGTTGGTTTCAAGTTTAAAATGTGGGACTGTTAACTGGCCCTGCTTCTGCCATTGAAATGCTTATCTGTTCGAGTTGAAGGCTTCTTGTTAAAAAAGATAGCATGTGAGTAACGCCTTCGAGGAATTGTATGGAATATATTTTCCTCGAAAACATTTGTTGAAAATATTTATCAATTATCAACTGAAGAAGCGCGCCCAAGAATAAAAGTATCGCGGAAATGTTACTAAACAATGGGGTTAAAGCATGATAAGATGACATCATGATCTTACTAAATTCTGTTTAGAATTTCAGAAGCCTCCCATGTTTGATTGAATATTGTTATCTATGCTCACAAGTTTGATGTGTAAATTCTCATTGGTTCAGAGCCTCCATTTTTGGATTGAATGGCATTCAGAGGCAGTCTCGTGTTATTCAGTTTATTCATGCTTGTTTAAAACACTACAATTGGCTGTGACATACAATCTTTCTGCATTTCTCACCCGATTCACTATGATCAAACTTACCAGTCAATGTTTTCTGCATGTTTCTCTTGGCAGGTTCCAATTCCTCCCGGCAATGTATATGCCATCAATGAGGCCTTGTCAGCTGAGGGAGCAGCTGATGACTATGAAACATGTGTTAGGCATTTGGTCAAGAACAATGTGATAGCAGTATCATCAGCAAGCGGATTTCCCAAATTTGATCTGATCTTACTTGGTATGGGCCCTGATGGGCATGTGGCTTCTCTATTCCCAGAGGATCCTCTCATGAAAGAGAGTACCAAATGGGTTGCCTTCATCAAGGACTCGCCAAAACCACCCCCGGAGAGAATAACTTTTACCTTTCCGGTCATTAATTCTTCAGCTTACACTGCCATTGTGTCGACTGGTGCTGGTAAAGCAGATGCAGTTCATTCTGCACTTAGAGACTCTGAGAATCCTGATAAGCTGCCTGTTGCATTGGTATCACCTGAGGGGGAGTTAAAATGGTTCTTAGACAAAGGAGCAGCTTCGAAGCTGTAGATCCCTCAACTAAGCAATGGATCTATGTTGTTTGCTTGTGTATTTGTGTTTGTAATGTTAATTCTGATATGATAACGGGGGTACTGCTGAATTTTGATGTCTCGATGACAGATAAGCGGTCGAAAGGATTTATCCTTGTGGCAATAAAAGAACATGAGAACCGAGGGTATCACTTCAAAGGCCAAACATGTTATTGGGAAGAAACCTCACTGTTTTTATTATTCATTCCCACACTAATGATCAGCTAATGTTTATCCAGTGTATCAGCGATAATTCACAATGGGGTAATAGAAAATACATCCAAATTTTGCATCACAGAATAAGTTCGACGACAAGGGCGACAAACTCTGATAAATTTTAGATCTATTAATTGAGTTAAACAAGTTGGTGTAAAGTTAACAATTAGAATAATAAACTTAGTTGAGTTGAACTCCCATGATAATAAAATTATGAATAGGATTGCAGCCTGAACGGGGCTTGGAATTTTGCCGTTAGGAGATGATGAGGGTGTGGAAAAAGAAAAGAGAAAATAGGAAGGACCATGAATTTGGAATAGAATGATATTTGTGCGGTTTCTTTCACGTGCTGTTGCTTTTCCGAGTCCAGTGCCTAATGATGGTTGTTCCCTGACGCACAAGTGCAGTGTGCTGTGTTAGTGCACGATTAAAATATAATTTTTTAATTGTGATTTTTGATATATAAAATAAGTATATAATAAAAGTGTCGTCTCGACTGACTTACGTATATAAACACTTATAAATCTATTAAATACTCGTCCAAACACTCTTTTACCCATCCAAACATTCTTTTACACATTGAATGGCCTCTAGTCCCATCCACTTCCTGGTCCAAATTTGATCTGATCTTACTTGGTATGGGCCCTGATGGGCATGTGGCTTCTCTATTCCCAGGGCATCCTCTCATGAAAGAGAGTAACAAATGGGTCGCCTTCATCAAGGACTCGCCGAAACCACCCCCGGAGAGAATAACTTTTACCTTTCCGGTCATTTATTCTTCAGCTTACATTGCCATTGTGTCGACTGGTGCTGGTAAAGCAGATGCAGTTCACTCTGCACTTAGAGACTCTGAGAATCCTGATAAGCTGCCTGTTGCATTGGTTTCACCTGAGGGGGAGTTAAAATGGTTCTTAGACAAAGGAGCAGCTTGAAAGCTGTAGGTCCCTCAACTAAGCAATGGATTTATGTTGTCTGCTTGTGTATTTGTGTTTGTAATGTTAATTCTGATTTGAGAACGGAGGTACTGCTGAATTTTGATGTCTCGATGACAGATAACCGGTGGAAAGGATTTATCCTTGTGACAATAAAAGAACATGAGAACTGAGGGTATCACTTCAAAAGTCCAAACATGTTATTGGGAAGAAACCTCGCTGTTTTAATTATTCACTCCCACACTAATGATCATCTAATGTTCAACGACAAGCGCGACAAACTCTAATAAATTTTAGGTCTATTATTGAGTTAAACAAGTTGGCGTAAAGTTAACAATTTGAATAATAAACTTGGTTGAGTTGAACTCCCATGATAATAAAATTATGAATAGGATTGTAGCCTGAACGGAGCTTGGAATTTTGCTGTTAGGAGATGATGAGGGTGTGGAAAAGGAAAAGAGAAAATAGGAACGACCATGAATTTGGAATAGAATGATATTTGTGCGGTTTCTTTCACATGCTGTTGCTCTTCCGAGTCCAGTGCCGAATGATGGTTGTTCCACCCACACGTGCAGTGTGCTGTGTTAGTGCTTAAAATAGTAATTGAACTTTTAAATATAATTTTTTAATCATGATTTATAGTATATAAAATAAACACTCCATCCTAATTATAAAATAAAGTTGGCTTTTTTAAAGAAATTAAGGAAGTTAATTAAATCACTTTAGGGTATTTATATTTTTAGTATATTTAGATTATTTATCAGTTTATTAGTCAAATTAATTAGTTTGAAGAAAAAAATATAAATATAAATATTCTAAAGTGATTAAATTGGCTTCCTTAATTTCTCCAAAAAAATTAAATTTATCTTATAATTAGTATTAGGAGTGTGTGATAAGATTATTTTCTCATGTATAAAAATAATTATAAACCTTTCAACAACTCGTCCAAACACTCTTTTGCTCATACAAACGTTCTTTTTCTCTTTGAATGGCCTCTAGTCCCATCCACTTCCTGTTCCAAAACTTAGCGAATCCAAATTCCACCACATTGATAGCTCAATTCCGTCTTCTTCTCGCTCCACTTTCCATGGTAACTCCTCTTGCGCGCTTTTTGCCTATATAGGGGTTTCTTCTCTGTTTGGTGTGAATCGTAATAGGTTTTCGCTCAAGTGAAAGCTTCGATGGCAGAGACTGCAAAGTCCGACAACAAGAAGGTGGAAGTCTTCGAAAAGGATGATCTGGCCGTGTCTTTGGCCAGTTACATCGCCGATCTTTCTGATAAGTTCACCAAGGAGAAAGGTTCCTTTACCGTCGTTCTGTCTGGTGGCACCTTGATACATAATATCAGGTGACTTTTCAATTCTTTATTGAAAATTTTGGCCTCTTCATTTCATGTTAAAATGCGCCGATTTTCCCTCTTCAATGGGGGCATCATAGCTATTGCGGTGTATTAGTTTTTAGGGTTTGTTAATCGTGGTGTTTCATGTTGGGAGTTTCAGGAAACTGGTGGAATCTCCCCATGTTAATAGTGTTGATTGGTCTAAGTGGCATGTGTTTTGGTTGGATGAGAGGGTGGTGCCAAAGACTCATGAAGATAGTAACTACAAGCTTGCTTATGATGGATTTCTCTCCAAGGTGTATTTATTTAATCATTGATGACCAGTTATCAGGTGTCGTAGGAGATTTCAATATTTAACTTCTGGAAACAGAACAATATTGTTCGACTTTAAGGATTTTTGGGGTTGTAACAGAAATTTTTGTTTCGTTCATCGCGGTAAGTGGTGATAAGTTCCAAGTTCAAGTTGAAAGCATGGTTAAAAAACAAATAGCATGTTGAAACCCAGTTAAGGAACTAGGTGGAAGATGCTTTTCTTAGAAGTTTCCCGGGAAATATTTATAGAGAGGAAGGTGAGTAGCAGGATACAAGTATCTGGGAGATATACTTAAACATGTTCACAAGTTTGATGAGTAAATTCTTTTATCTATTAAATGATGTAAGAGGTTAAAGATTTCAGGCAAGTTGCAGGCACTCTCAACTCTCAAGTTATTTAGTTTATTCTTTGGTAGAATGCTACAATTGACTGGAACTAGAATATGAACCTTAGATGAGTCACACATTATGCATAATTGTTTAACCAACTATAAATTTCATAGTATACATAGAAGATAGATACATAAATTTACCATCTTCCTACTGTCTTAACTGGATACTCTATGATCAGCCTCACCTGCAAGTAATTTCTTAATGTATCTGTTGGCAGGTGCCTATTCCTCCGGGCAATGTTTATGCCATCAATGACACCTTGCCAGCGGAGGGAGCGGCTGATGACTACGAGGCATGTCTCAAGCACTTGGTCGAGAGCAAAGTGCTGCTGTTATCATCGGCCACCGGATTTCCAAAATTTGACCTGATGCTGCTGGGCATGGGCCCTGACGGGCATGTAGCTTCTCTGTTTCCAAGGCATCCTCTTGTGAAAGAGAATCAAAGATGGGTCACTTTCATTAAGGACTCTCCGAAGCCACCACCTGAGAGAATAACCTTTACCTTCCCGGTTATCAACTCATCTGATTACATTGCAATGGTGGTGACTTCCACTGGTGCTGGTGAGGAACATGCGGTTCATACTGCACTGGGAGCTTCTGAGAATTCTGAGAAGCTGCCTGTTGAATTGGTGTCACCTGAGGTTGAGTTAAAATGGTTCTTAGACAAAGAAGCGGCTACTAAGCTGTAGATCCCTCAGCTAGGCTGAGTCTGTGTGGTAATAGAGTATTTTGTCTGTAATGTTTATTCTGATATGAGAACAAGGCCACTTGCTGAATATTGATATCTCAGTTGTAGGTTATCCTTGGAAAGTATGCCTCACCCCCATGGCTGCAATAAAAGGACAGATAATTATAGTGCTTGATGAAGTTGTAATGTGTTTAAGAAAAACTTCATTACTCATCGGTCCCCCGTTTTTTTTACTGATTTTCTATTTTTCTAGATATTACTGTATGATGGTACTTCCTCCGTTCTTAATATAAAATATATTTAAGGATTTCATTTTGGTCCTAAATATAAGATAAAATTTTTATATTTGTCAATTTTTTTTTCTAATTTACCCTTATTGATGTTCCCTCGATAATAATCAAAGAGGAGAGGGAAGGAGAGAATTAAGGAATGTGACTAGAATGTTTTAGAAATTATATGTCATATTAATTAATTTTTTTAATCTAATTAGATTAGATAAATATGTCTTATATTAAGTATTAAAAGAGTATATATTTGGTCTAGGGGTGTTCAAGACCCAGGCTGGAACCGGGATCCCCCAATCTCGGTCTCCATTTTTGGCCCAGATGCAAATTGCATCCCTATCCCGGTTTGATCTGAGTCTCGAGAGTGAGATTGGGAATTCCCAATTTTTTTTAAAAAATAATGAATTTAAAATATATTATGATATTAGTTATATAATGAATTTGCATCCCTGTCTCGGTTTGATCTCGGTCCTATGGATTGGGACTGGGAAATCCCGGTTTTTTTTTTAAAAAATAAATTTAAAATATATTATTATATTAGTTAAATTTTTCATAATTTAATGTTTAAAGTGATTATTTAAAGCCTAACAAGGCCATAATAATCACACAATTTTATCTAGAATTGAAGAATTTCATTTTATTATTATTATTATTATCTTCTTATCTTTATACATTATATAGTTAGGATTAATATCACAATATATACGGTTTAACTCCAACTATAAAAATGTGATACACATCTTATCAAATAATAATTTAATTTATGGGGTAAAAATAAAATAATAATTTAATTTATAAAGTAAAAATTAAAAAAAATCAGGGCCTTGACATGAACCAGAATCACAAGGTCCTGGCTGGGAAGGGGAATTGTAATCCCGGTCCCGGTTTTAGCTATAATGGAAAATTCTTAGGATCCAAATGTCCGAAACTAGTTCGAGATACTTTAAACACCCTAAGTGGTCTCATGACTCTCAAATCGCTCAGTTTGGAGCTGGCCTAGCATGAACAGCCAATCCGGTCTGGTTGGTATGATTCCTTGATCAGACCGTTCTACACTTTGGACCAGGTTGGGCTGGGCTAGGTTGACTGGGCTTCAGATTCTAATGCTCAGCCCTACTGATGATTATGCGTTTTTTTATAAGATCATACTCCCTCTGTTATTTTATTCGTGAATTAATAGTTTTATTACTTTATTCAACTTTAATCATGAATTAATAATCTATCTATAAAAATTTTTAAAAAATAATATAGATTAAATGAAGCATTAATGTAAAGCATAGTGACCAATTTTTTTTATTTGGATATAATAAAAGGTTTAGAAACACAAAGGGTTTTTACCCCTCCTAATAACTGTATTTCTTAGAATTTAAATTTGTGTTATCTTCCTTATAAGTTTAAGGACATATAAGAACCAGTTTAATAACTTATTAATTTTTCAACCTTAAAAGAGCCAGTCGGTGGATTTTTGGGTTAAGTTCAATGTCTATTTTAGCCATTGTTCCTGCATGAGACATGAGTAAAATTCTTTAATCCCCCAACTTCAAGAAAATTGAAAAAAAAAAAAAAAAGAATTAAAACAGAATTAAGAAATTCCCGTGCTATACTATAGCTTTAAAAGTCAATAAAAATAATAATTAAAATAATAACAACGTGATAAACTTTATTTTTAAAAAAATGAAAATTCTTTGCTTCTTTGGTAAACAAAGGGCCCAGCTGAATGGGTCAACTCTGCGTTAATAATATCCCTTGAGCATGACCCATTCAGTTGCCTGTTCATTTAAAAATGGATCAGCATCCAGAGACGCTAGGTTCTTGACTTGTCCCATTGACAATCTTGGAAGAACCAAATATATATTCACTTCGGTCTTATTTATAAATAACTTTCTTTATTATAGGGTTGATCCTTTTTATAAGCAACTTTTATTTTTTGTCTGAAAATGTTAGCTTCTTTTTCCTATTGTACCCTTATTAAATACCTATTTTCTCTCATATCTTATACTCATTATCTCTCATGCTTCTTATCTATTCTCTCTCCTATACTCTTTTCATAAAGATGGGCATATATGAAAAAGAAACATGATGTTTTTGACACACTTATTACTTTTAATTACCAGTTTGTTTTCCGCAATCAAGGGAAAAGTTACTTATAAATAGAACCGGAGGGAGTATATATTAGGCAATCATAAATTAGTGTGTTTTTTAATTAAATTAGATCATACCTATTATTTTAATCCATGATTTGTTTTGCCGTCTAATCCATGATTTATTATATCACTAACCCTTTCCATCAACATTTTATTTTATTTTTTTAAAACAAAAAAGAATTAAAATCCAGTTGATGGATCTTTGCGCCTTAACAGCCACTCCAAGAACATCATATTCACTCACGACTTGCTTTTTGTGAATGATATTACTAAGTGTGAGCACATGGATATTGAAATTTTGGTAGGCGTGACTCTTTACATGGCAGTCCCCTTTACTTGTCTAATTAATTTCACAGTACTCCGTTTTACGTGTTAGTTGAGGTTTTATATGGCCGTTGGCTTTTGAACCGTTTCTTTTTCCAAGTAAAGCATTCCTTGGTATCCCCACTTCCATTCATTTCCTCAAACACATACGTACGTTAGTGCTCTGTTCTATAATTAATTATCTCATGTTTCAGAGTGCAGCTCCGGAAAAAACAATACATATATATACATAAGGGTTAAAGTGCAAAAACCATGGGCTTTTATAAAACATAGGTCAAACACCATATATTTTTTAAAGATATAAAAATAATCATAAATATTTAAAATAAGTAAAAAAATGTTAGAATTGTTAAGTATAACCTAACACTCTTACTTTTTGTACCAAGGCTGATGCATATGAAAAAATAATGTAGGCCCCAACACAAAAAATAACGGTGTTAGGTTATATTTAATAATGCTGACATTTTTACTTTTATTTTAGATGTTGGTGGGTAACATATGTGAGGTAATTAACATTATATTATATCGGTAAATTAATTGCTCGTTTGGAATAGTAATTTTTGAGTAATAAGTGCTTATAAATCGTGATTCACAGTATACGAGGTAAATATGTGAGAGGGGTTTTATCTCGGCTTGCGTAATAAGGACTTATTTGCCCCCAAAACGTGTTTCCAAACACAGCCTAAAATGAAATGAAAATCCCGGATGGTAGTGACCAGGAGAAAGTGAGAGTTGAAATGAGAAGGAGCAAGTTGATGGAATTAGCATAAGGGGAGAGTGGCATAATAATTATATAAAATAATGAGGGCCAAGCTTTAAGGTAACAAGTGAGTGCAAGTTGTTAAAACTTACAACACACCCCTTGGACATATAATATAGTGGCTATTGTCACTATCTCTTTAGTTTCTGGAATCTCTCTTTCATCATTGCGGTTGAATTCCCATCAAAAGAAACAGGTCCCATAACGCATAAAGCAATCCCACTTCCCCGTATTATTTCTCTCTCTCTCTCTCTCTCTCTCTCTCTCTCTCTCACTAATTGTTGTTTAGAAGGATCATATAAAGTTTTCTCAACCTGTATTTAACACAACTGCATATTTAAAATTGGTAAGCAAACACCACTACTGCTCCCTACTATAGCTATAGGTATATATGTGAGCTTGTTAATGTTATTTTTTCTTATGTGTGGTTTAAAAATTTAAAATATTACTCCCTCTGATATTAGACATAGAAGCTAAATAACTAGTTTTAGAAAATTAAAAATATTAGTTGAATTAGTTACTTGAAAGAAATAGATGTTCATTTCATAAGACAAATGGTTCTCATCTCTTCTAATAAGTTGGCTTCCCATAATTTGAATTTGTGTTATTCTCTTTACAGAGTGAGGCCCCTTACCACTCCAACTAACAATTTGTTGGTTAAAATACATTATTTAATTATTTATATGGAAAACTATCCCATTTCCTATTAAGATGCATGCTTTCCAAATCTTATAATTATAAGTGATTTAATTTGGGAGAATCCAAAATCAATCGTTCTATGCTCTTTTCTTTGCATAAAAAAAATTATTTAAACACGCAACACTTTCTGAGTAGGGGTGGGAATAGGCCAGGCCAGGCCAGGCTTTTACCTTAACAGGCCAGGCCTGTTTTGTATCAGGATGGCCTGCTCATGACCTGTGGCCTGAAAGAGGCTATTTTTTAGGCCTAAGCCTGGCCTGTACAAAGGCCTAGCCTGGCCTGAGGCCTGTTAAGCGGCCTATAAGTTTAAAACATTTTAAATAGACTTACAGGTCACAGGCCGCACAATATGTTTCTTGACGATCAGGCCGAAAACAGGCCGAAAACAAACAGGCCGAAAACAGACTTAATTAAATTAACAATCCAATATACATCATAAAATATGAAACCAAATACAAAGGCACTGGATTTTCTCATCTTCACATCAAATCTTCAATATAATTTCTTCTTCTCCTTCAAAGACCTAAAAAATCAACAAGAGTTTAAATTAACAAGAGTTTAAACGATAGATCCTAGAAAAAATTTAAACGATTAAATCAACAAGAGAAATAAATAAATCTAATTTGAATGATTTATTTAAACCATTAAATTAACAAGAGAAATAAATAAAAAAAAATTTAACAAAAAAAAAATCGATTAAATCTTAGAGAAATAAATAAATGATAAAGATGCAGGCAAGGGACGCCGACTACGTTAGGATTTAGGAAGTAACATACCCGGATGATGACACAATGCCGAAGATGAAGACGGAGATGTTATCGTGATTTGTTAAGGGATGCCGATTGCCGAGTTCTAAATGAGCAGTAAACTGAGAAGGGATGCTGATGACGCGATGCCGATGATGATGACGGAGAAGCTGTGATGTGAGCTGAGACTGTGAAGCTCCTCAAAGAGAACTGAGAAGCTATCTCCCGTCGGAAATATGAGAAGCCAATGACGATGATCTGAGACTGTGATGGCGATGAGTCGATGGAGATAGATGATGAATTGATGATGAGTCGATGGAGTGCTGTGTGTGGTTACTGGTGTGACGTGATTATGTGAACTAAAGAGTGAAGTTTGAGGGGGAAAAAAACTGAAGCTTGAAGAGTGAAAAGAAATAACGAAAGAGAGAAAAGGTATAAGGAAAGAAGAAAAAAACAAAAGATTGGATGAAGAAACAGAAATGGAGTATGCGTGCGGGTCCCATACTAAAAGATTGAATGTTTGACCGTGTAGGTGAGTGAGCTGTGATTGTGACTTAGCTTTTTTTGAGTGCTTGTTATGATGTGCGCTTGGGAGCTGTGAAATTTGTCGGCCTAATTGACTGAAATTTGAAAGAAAAAATTCTGTCGGTGTAGAGAAAAAAATAGAACGTTAATATTTTTGTTTAATTACAATTTTATCCCTAATTTTTTTAAATTATAACAGGCCGGCCTGATAGGCCTAAAAGGCCTACTAACAGGCCTTGGCCTGACCTGATAAATAAATCAGGCTTTGAAACTGGCCTAGGCCTGGCCTTTTAGCCTGACAGGCCAGGCCTGGCCAGGCCCGGAACAGGCCAGGCGGCAGGCCCCTGACAGGCCGCCTGGCCTGTTCCCACCCCTATTTCTGAGTACCGGTCCATGATCACCATCTTAATTACTGGTTTTTGAGTGAGCTGTTATAAAGATTAGTCATTTCAAATTAATTATTTCAAATCTTTTTTCTGAGCTTGAGAATTTGATAGCTAAAAAAAAAAAGGAATGGAGGGAGTAGCAAAAGAAATTAATGATAAAATTCCGTTTCATAATTAAATAATAAGGCATTGATTTTCCACACCATTTCCCCTATAAGCTACCCACATGCTTGCCCTAGACATGGAGTGAGACATGCATTAGCGTCTCGATTCTCAAATTATTGATGCCTAAGCAACATCAAACATACATATAACGTTAAATATAGAGTTAAGAGGCCATGTTACTATTTTGGATTTATTTATTTATTTTTAAAAAAAGAAACCAATTTATCTTGTCCTCCATGCCCATAATCCATTCCGTACAAAACTAGCATATATCTTCACCCTTGAGCCTTTTGATTCTCTCTTTCATAATGTTTAATTTTTGAAATCGCTTGAAATATTAAATGGTTTAAATTTATTTTTAAGTTTAACATATCCGTCATATACTTTTCAAATGTCAAATAATTATCTAAAAATTCGGTCCGTCAAAAAAAAAAATGCTGAAAAGCTTCTTTGTAAATTTTATCACTCAAGGGTACTTAAGGACCTACATCTAAATGCAATTTATCTCAGTGGGTGTAACACTTTTTCAGTCATGTGTAACATATCTTCGATTTATGAATGAAGATGGGTTGCATGCAGTTGAAGAATAATTGTACCCACTGAATATGTATTATGGGTCCTTCAACGAATTTCAGATACTCTGGACAATAAATTTAGTACAAGGGGATTTTTCAGTAATTTCCAAAAGGAAATAATAAGAATAATGGGGATGAAGACAATGAGAAATGTGGCCTAACTGCAGAAAGCTCCTATTAATAATGGCATGGCCACTTTATGGAAACATGGGATTAGGACTTGGAGATTTGCATATGGAAAAGTAATATGGGTGGTAGATCTAAAGCAGCCTTCATCATCACAAGTTGACAGATTCAGGTCAACCTAATAATAAAGGCCTGATTTCCTTTAATTATTAATTAGTTAATTACTGATAAATTGTAATTTTAGATAATAATAATCATGGGCCTGATTAAAATTATGAAGCCTATCTATTATATCATTAATAAATTAATGTTCTCTATAGCCCATAGTCGTTTCTCAAGGCGGCAATTAAGGATGACCGTCCGACAAGCTCAACAAATGTGGCCTTCAATGTTTTCTTTCAGATCATCACTTTATTTTTTAGGAAATTTATTTTCAGAAAGTGATTATTTTTTGGGAAAAATTGCCTATAAATACTTGTTGGGCAAATGAATTGCTAAATGCTATCATAGAATATCGGTTGCATTTTAATAGAAGATATGTTACATACAATGGAAGAAATTTTACACACAACTGAAGATGATTTGTACGTTTATATGGAAAATCTGTGCACACACTGAAGATTTTTTGCATACAATGGAAGATCTTTTGCACATATGGAAGATGACTTACACGCTTGGTAGCATTTAACAATTAATTTGCCAAAAAGGTATTTATTCCCATTTCTCCCTTATTTTTGGGAAGTTTCCAGAAATTTAATATGCAATTTAATTGTTTAATTTTATATGTTACACCCTCATTTTATTTTCAGCTATTTCAAAGTATTTGCGGAAAATGATACGTAGTTCAATGGGCAACACAGGAATAACATAGATATACTGATATTATGTGCAAGATTACGGAAATTCCCCATAGGGATTCGTACTTGATAATTACAATCAATGTAGCCTCACAGCGCTACATGAGCATCTAAATCCATCCCAATGAAACGGAGACATCTTCTTGTCTTCGTTCCACCACTACAATACCTCTGTACGGTTCTCTTCTTTGTTCTCAGCATATGTTCTGTCTTTTCCTGTCTAAATTGTTGTAAGGGAGGGTGAGATTCTAGGGAATCTCAGTAGGAAAGTAATACAAATATGCATGCAAGATAAGTGCTTAATGCATGACGTGCTTGCATTACATAACTCATGCTCACATAATGACATATCTGCGTGCTTAATGTTTCAATCAACATATGTATGGTCATAGCATAAACAGAAACAGAGCTTCAATTATTCATATATGTTTCACATAATCAAGCAAAGCAATAACATGCATCAATACACCAGCACAAATATCAAATACATGCAGGAGAGGTAAGTTCCCTACCGCCCTTCCCTGATTCTTGAATAACATGCCTCGATTTGCGTGTCAATCTCTCGGGCTCTCTACTTGGTCCTAAAACGTCAATTGTACAGTTTAGACACTTCCATAGTGTTTATAATAGTTATATTAGTCTATGGTAAAAATTTACCAAAATGCCCTTGGGACCCCGGCCCGATGGCACGTTTTCCCCAAAATTTTGACTAGGGCTATTCTGATATATTTTAGCCCAAGGAATCCATTTTCGGGATCGAAATCACCAAATTCAGTGTCAAATTATGAAAATACCCTTGATAGCCCCGATTTAGAGTTTTAAGGGCATTTTCTTAATTATGCTTTTTAGCCTCTACCGAAAAAGTAAACAATTGTAACCCCACCTATTTTTGCCTACTGAATTCAAGGGAACCATTTATTTCATGAAAATCCAAATCCTATCCCTTGAAATAGTGCTGGCCTAAATATTTCAAGAAAAATGGAAAAAAATGTAATTTTGTGTTCTAGCTTCCAAAACTTGTACTTTTTCACTTCTAGCTTCCAAAATATTTCAAGGGCATTTTCTTAATTATGCTTTTTAGCCTCTACCGAAAAAGTAAACAATTGTAACCCCACCTATTTTTGCCTACTGAATTCAAGGGAACCATTTATTTCATGAAAATCCAAATCCTATCCCTTGAAATAGTGCTGGCCTAAATATTTCAAGAAAAATGGAAAAAAATGTAATTTTGTGTTCTAGCTTCCAAAACTTGTACTTTTTCACTTCTAATCCTTTATTAAATCATTTAAAACTTCTTAACCATGATTCAAAGAAATTTGGACAGCATAACCCCTTAAGATTAGGGCTTTTCCAAATTTACAAACTTGACAAAAATCACCAAAACCAAACACAAACCATAACAACAATACCGTACTAGTTTAGATCTAAGGTTTATAAGGTTACCTCTTGAGATCTTGAATCCTCTCTCTCTAGGCATCTCCACTCTCTCTTCTTGAGCTAAGAATGGTGTCTTCAAGATCATGGATGCATGAAGAATCAAGTTTTAAAGAAGGATATAGGACAAAATCACAAGAAACCTTAAGATTTCTTCCTCCTCTTCTCTCTAGCTCTCAAAGTCTCCAAGGCACTCCCTCTCCCTCTCTCTCTTATGGCTTGGACGAGATGAATGAAGGGAAGGGAAGAGAAAAGCTTCATAAAAATGCTCCCTTAATCCTATACTATTGATCTCATCAAGGATTGTTATGGTGACACATATTTCTCATCACACCTCCCTCCATACCTTCACCCATACTTTGACTCACTTTATGCCTTACTTGCTCCATACTTCCCTAATAATGTGACTTACTTGCTCCCTTATCATCACTCTATCATAATCATCATATCCATACTTCATGTCATAACCACCTTACCATTGTCATCATTATTCTTTTCTTGTAGCATTTTGGACATGTGCTCATGAAATTAATCATCATTTAATCCCCTCTTCATATGATAATGGTGCTTAGCATGTTAAATTTCATTAAATCAATTTTCCCCCCATGCATTTCATGCTAGGCGAAATTATTGAAGAGAAAGGAAGAAAAATGGTTTTCAACATTTCCATAATTCCCTTAATTGATTTATGCCCAAGTTCCTTTAATTTTATAAATTCTTGATTTAAACCATTAAGAATAATCCTCTTTATACATTTTATTTTATTTTCCTTGATTAATTGAAATTAAATCCAAATAATTGGAAAATAATTAATCTTGGGATAAATTGGCCAAATTATGATTTTGCTATCACCTTTGTAAATTAATTCAATTCTTGAATTAATTTATCCATTTCCTTATGAATATGAATATTTCAAAATTCATAAATTCCAAATTTCATTAATATCCACCATTTTATTGAATTTATCAATTAATTATAATATATTTTTTGGTGAATATAAAATTTGGGGTGTTACATTATATATATTTTTGAAAATATTACAATTATTATTTTTATTTGAAACACAACAATATTAGGGAAGTAAAACTTACATGGATGGTTAAATGAGTTGTGCTCATTATGTTACTTTTTTAATTCTGATTTCTGAGGGAGTTGTGAGCAAGTTTAAAAAACTGTATCCTTGTATTTAGATGTCCTTACTATTCAAGAAATTTGATGGGTGAAAAAGAGTACCCAAAAAAAACATACATGTGAAAGAAAGTTTAAAATTTTAAACTCGTCATCATCATTTTTATTTTCTTTTAAAAACTAATCATGCCAAAGTAAATATCTGCCTCACAAAAAATCGAGGAAGCATCACACGCAATTAATTCCATTCCTTGAAGAAATGTTCTTCATTCTCTTCCATATCCACAACCTTCTTCTCTGTCCGGTAAGTAATTATTTCCCACGTAAAAACATGGATAAAATGTGGGATAATTATTCATTATTACATATAATTTTACCTCTTCATATCATTTTCTCTGTTTTACTTTTTTCCCTCGCTTTTTTTTTTTTTGGGTACCTTTTTTTCCTCGCTTTTTACTTTGCTTTGCTTGGTCTTGTTGTTGGATATCCAAAATGAAATACTCTGCGCCCACCCATATTGACTGGCATTTATTTGGGGATTTTGATCTTTTTACTTGACGCGAAAGTCGATGTTACTTTAGATGACAATCACCACTGCTTTGGGACCAACTTTAAATTTTACTTTGATTAAAGTAACAAAAAATATCTAGGTTTCCAAGATAATATCAATATTGATTTTATATATATAGGGAAATAGCATGTTTGGATTAGCTTATTTTTTAAGAACAATCACTTATTACTTAAGTCAAGATAAATCTCCTCTCATATACTTACCTCGTATACTATAAATCACGATTTATAAGCATTTATTGCTCAAAAATAAGCTACCCAAATGAGCACAAAATCCTGAAGAAGAACTCCAAAATTGTGAAAAGATATAAAGATGATCTGAATTTGTATATTCCAGTAGAGGTGCTAGACTGCTAGTGTCTAAACTGGAATTTACAAAATTTGAAAGAAATTACCCACTTGTCCATATAATGTTAATAAAAAAAGAAGTGAGAGTGAAAAGAACATGGTGGGGCGAAAGAGGGGCAAGATGAGAGGAAAGGAAAGAGCTGGCGCTATCCAACGGAAATTAGGTATGTACTTTTTGAGTCAACAGTGTTATTCCCTTGCCTAGTCAATCCTCAATCATAATTTTTTTCATCTTCATTTGGGTGGGAAATGATGAATTTGGAGCTAGATATTTAGGTTGGAGGGACGTGAACGTTGATGTTTGGTTGGGGAAAGAATTGTTGATGATGGCTGAATCAAGTAGGAGGCTGTGATGGTATATGAGGTGAGTTAGAGGTAAAAGGGTGAAGAGAAAAACTAAGGTGGATTTTGTAGGAAATGAATAAGATGAAGTTGAGAAACCCTAACGCAAATATGTGAAACACTTAAGTGAGCATTTAGTTTTCTTTCGCTAAACTGATAGTGTGCTGAAATTTTGACCCCCACATTTTTACTTCACATGTCACTACAAATTGATGCTTGACTTATTTGTAGGACGAGATTAAGCAATTAAAGAGTGACATAATGTGGTGGTTAGTCAATCATCCGTTGAATTCACGTGGCGACATTGCTTTGAAGCTCATCCCCCATACACAAACCACGACAAAAAGACATGGTTAATATGTCCGACAGCTTATTATGTATTTAGTTTTTATGTTTATGTGTGTTGTCATGTTGGAAGAGACAATTTTTTCCGCTAGTTAGATGTATGAATCAATTTGGTTCACAACACTAGTCCTGTATTATCTTGTTAAATGTGTTTTCCGAACCTATGACAGTTAACTGATTTCCCAAATTCAGATAACATTTTAACAAATTTACTTAACATTTTCACAAATTCAAATAAGACTCTCTGCAATGTGCGTAACATTTTTCTCACCTTACACAAGAAAATACCTCTAAAGTGGCATGGCTTTCCCAATTTCATATAACCTGTTGTCATATTGCTATAACGCTTTCGCAAATTCATATAAGCATTTCCATAGTTTCCTTGACATGTTCTTGAACACAGACAACAAAATTCTGACATTGTGAATGATTTCCCTATTTCAAATAAGCGTATATCAATTTTTTACAAGGGTTTCACAAGTTCCAATTAGCATTTTCGCAGGTGTAATGCCCCAAAGTTTGATTAAGGGCTAATGATAATTATTGAAGATAATTTGTTATTTGAAGATTAAATTATTATGTGTTTTATGGAAATTTCGGTAAATGTGTCAAAATCAGTGGAAGATTGTTGATAAATTTGTTAGTGATTAATAAAGAAATTAATTACTAACTAAGAGAAAATGAGATGTGTGACTAAATGGCTAATGGAGTGGTTAGGGTAACTAATTAGTTACTTACTTTATAAGAGCCAATGGAATTGTGACACTTGGCAAGTTGGTAGAATGAGAGAGAGTTGGAAAGTCAAACTTTATATTTTATTGCTTTCCCCTCTTCTCTCTTCCCTCCTTTTTTGTTGGACAAGCATAGGTTTGGGGGGATGTCATCATTCCTTCTTCTTCCACACTCATCTCATCTCTCTCTTCTCTCTCATTTTCCAGCGTCATTGTTGAAGAAAAAAGGAAGAAGAAGAGCTTGATTTAAGGTAAGCTAATGACCTCAAATGTCAAAACTCTTTTCTCTAAAGTTGATCCTTGACTTGAGAGCTTCATTTTCATGGTTCTAGTTTCTCCATTGGTGGTGATTTGTGGCATCAAGAAAATTTGGTAGTTGAAGAATCAAGAAAACTCTTTGGAAAAGTTAAAGAGGTAAATTAGACAAACCTTTCTATCTATGTTTTGTGCCAAATGATAGAACTTTGAATTTCTGGGATTTTTGACCTTATTTTTGAAAATTAGGGTCATTATAGTTTGGCATGTTATGGTTATGGAAAATGGTGTCTTGGTATGAGTTTTGGATAGATAGAAATGGAATAGAAGTTGAAATGTTAGTTTTAGAGATTTTGGAAATTTGCATTGATTGTGGCTTAAGACCAAAGCATGATAATGAAATAAGAATTTGATAAATTTGATGCTTCCATGTGATTCCTTGGGTGAAATTATGTAGGGATAACTTTGATTGAGGCTTTGGGATCATTGGAAACATTTGGGTAAAATCTGGAAGTGCTGTCAGTTTTTTTTGCGTTTTCTGGTTTCTAATAAGCATCACTCGAGTGATCTGGGGTCCACTCGAGCATGGTAGTGCATTTTCCCTTTCTGCCTTCAGTTTTCATGTTGCACTTCTGGGCGAAAGGCAAGAGTGTTGCCTCACTTGTAAGTGTTGTGGGTTCTCACTCGAGTGAGCCTTCTCTCACTTGAGTACAGGTGTATTTGACACCATGAACTCTCGTCTCGGGTTGTCACTCGCTGCCAAGTTTCAAGAGTGTGCCTTAACACTTGCGAGTGTTAAGCTGTCACTCGAGTGACAGAGGTCTTCACTCGAGTGCTCCTATTCTCTTTAAGTTTCTTGTGCTCTCCGGTTTGCACTTTTTGTGCCTTACTTTCTAGTACTCGAGTGAGCATTAGGCCATTACTCGAATGAGGTCTTCTTTACTCAAGTGTCCGAACATCATCACTCGAGTGAGGCCATCGTCACTCGAGTGCATTAGTGAAAAATCAATTTTGTGCTTCTAAAAGGAGATCTTTGGGATAATTCTTCCAACCCTTTAGGGCTTTTGTTAAAGGCATTTGTAGCTTCCTAAAGAACATAAATGATAACCAATTTAAGTGATATGAAGTCATTTAAGTATTGGAATAGAGAATAACACTTCATCCTTAATTACGAATTATAGGATTCAATATTTGCCCTATTCGGGAGAGACCAGTGCTAGAGCATGCACGAAAGGATTAAGGTAGTGAATTTTCTCTCATGTTATGTATGATGTTTGGTATACATGACTTATCATTATTGTGTTGTGAAAAATCTTTAGCATGAGGCAATTGCAAACTTGTATATGTGTTATCGGTCATAGGGCATTACAGTGTGAGCAGTCGTAGGGGGTGATGGTTATCACACCTACCCCTGCTGTTGTAATTGCCGAGGCTGTGTTGTGAAATTGTGGATTCTTGTTTGATTATCTGGCCAGTGTGTATGTGAACTATTTTATATGGATCCCGGATGTGATGATATTTGTGATATGAACATGTGAATGTGCAATACAGCGTGAGCAAATGTAAAGATGACACAAGTCATACATGCCCTTGCCACTGTAATTGCCGTTGTAATTGCTATGTGTGTGTGATGATTTGTTTTCATGCTTTATGGTTGTGCATACTATGAGTTATTTGACATTACGGGGATTCCTTAGAATCTCACTATCTCAAAACAAATTTTAGACAGGGCCGAAGGATCAAAGGGGGGGCGGGTGATCAAGAGTGGTTAGAGCTCCGAATAGGAGTTTTATTTTGGAATATTTGGTTATCATACTTGTAATTGATATTTTGGATTTTTCATTGGGAAACAATTGTGTATAATGAATGTATGGTGCAGTTTTGTGTAATCCCCAAGTTAAGGGAAGTATATTATAGGTATTATGCCTTGTATAAACCCTTATTCGATTAACAGAACTCGAGTGTGTCGGGGATTTATATTATACTCTGATATTTATAAATAAAATCGAATTGTATAGGCCAATTGTGAAATTGAAGTGTGAATATGAGACCGTTATTAAAAAGGTTTAGAAAAGTTTTTTTTAAAATCCTGTTTTGGGCAAAAGAAACTTTCATTAAGTCCCAAACAGTGTTATGGTTTCTAATTCCACGTAATCATGATTTTATGAACTTAATCTTGGCCTTGATCGTGAAGGGGGTTATAGCAGGTTCCCTGACATGTTTATGAACTTGCAAAATAAAATTCCCTGAAAATTTGAAGGTTTTCCCCATTTCAGATAAGCATATATAAATTTTTTATATGGGTTTTGCAAGTTTCAATTAGCATTTCCATAGGTTCCCGACATGTTTTTGAACTCGCAAAACAAAATGCCCTGAAAATATGAAGGTTTTCTCCATTTCAGATAAGCGTATATCAAGTTTTTATAAGGCTTTCGCAAGTTTCGATAAACATTTCCACAGGTTCCTTTACTTTTTTCACTACTGGCACAACAAAATTTCCTGACATTTGCATGCTTTTCCCAACTAAGGATAAGAGTTTGTCATTTTTATATAGGGCTTTCGCAAGTTCATATAAACATTTTCGTAGGTTTTCTCACTATTGTCTCCACTAGCACAACAATATCCCCGTGACCCTTGCATGCTTTTCCCAATTTCATATTACCGGTTGTCAACTTTTTTTAAGTATTTCGCAAGTTTAGATAACCATTTTCTCAGTTTCACGCACTTATTATCAACTTGCACTACAAAATCCCTGACACTTGCATGGTTTTACGCAATTTTGGTTAAGAGGTCGTCAAGAAACGATTACATTTTTCCCATGTTTAAATAAGTGTTTCACATGTTGCTTCACTACTTTCGCAACTTTCTTTTGTAAATATCAATACGTCATGATAGTACAATTGTCTTATCATTTTCTATCAGAAGAGGACAATATCCTTCTTCTTCGACCCTATACATTAGTTACAAAATAATGGAGTAGACTACCTGTACTAAAAAACCTTGACATACTGACATCTATGCCTTATAATGGGGTATGACCTTACATAAACAATAAACAACAATGGGGTATCAATTGGCATACAGAAACTAAGCCCATGACAATACCCAAAAACCAACAACAATTAACATTGTCCTAACATTTTCAATGACAAGAGGACATTAAGATAATGGTTCCTCTTAATGTTCCTTTGGCATTGATATCACCCTATATATATTACTTACAACATATGATTCCCCATCTACCCCATCTTTTCATGCAAGAAAAAAAACACATAAGGGTCCAATCAAAGTATATATACACCAAAAAATTATGCCTCATAGATGAACACTGAATTTCAACATGGATTCGGATTTTTGCAAGTCCTTTGTGTGTGTCCAGGTCAAATGTATTTAACTTCACCTTCCTTATTACTTTCAAATTTTTCCCTGCATGAAAATAACAAAACAACTCATTTGCACAATTTGATTTAATATTTTCATCCATTTTGTTAAGTGCCATGCAACAAATAAATTAGCACACTATCAGTTCAGAAAAAGAAAACTAAATGCCCACTTCAGTGTTTCACATATCTGCATTAGGGTTTCTCAACTTAATTTTACTCATTTCCTACAAAATTCACCCTATTTTTTCTCTTTACCCTTATACCTCTAACTCACTTCTTATACCATCACAGCCTCCTACCAGATTTAGCCATCATCAACAATTCTTTCTCCAACCAAACATCAACGTTCATGTCCCTCCAACCCAAATACCCAGCTCTGAATTCATCATTTCCGACCCAAATGAAGATGCAAAAAATTATGATTGAGGATTGACTAGGCAAGGGAAGAACACTGTATACTCGAAAAGTACATATCTCACTTCGGTTGGATAGCGCCAGCTCTTTCCTTCCCTCTCGTCCTGCCCCTCTTTTGCCCCACCATGTTCTTTTCTCTCTCACTTCTTTTCTTTTAACATCAGATGGATAAATGGGTAATTTCCTTCAAATTAATTCCAGTTCAAGCATTAACACCTTTACAGGAATATACAAATTCGGATCATCTTTCTGTCTTTTCACTATTTTAGAGTTCTTTTTCAATGATTTCCCTTTTATATAATGAAAACTATATCATCATGATTAAGATGTATGAAGTATGTTTTTAGGTGTGTACAACATTCTTGAATATTTCGTGGTGTAACCAATTTCTTAAGTATTTTCTCATATGTTTAGTACCTTAAAAAAAATTATCTTGGTGTTGAATGCGTAAAAAAATATTTTAGGGTGTTGAATACATATGAAAAATACTTCAAAATGCTATGTGAGTCACAAAATGTTTTAGAATACTGAATGTCCTTAGAAAAATATTTTAAGATGTTGGATACTTATCTCTTTTATATTACACATAATTTATCAATAGTGTAATATCGTACGTTCATAAGGTCCTACAATATACTCCCTCCAGTCTTAATTACAGGACAACATTTGGGAGTTGATCTTAGTCCTAATTATAAGACAAAGTTTAATTTTTGTCAATTTCTTCCCAAAATACCCCCATTGATATTTTATCAATAATAATGAAACACAATAATAATTTTATAATACACCTATGTATTCTATAAAGTAAGTAATACCTGCAACTCATTAACATCACATACACCTTAATTCTACTATACATTAATATTGTCGTTGTTATAGAAGAGCAGGTTTATTTTAGGTGTATTAACATAGAAAATTAAAAAAAAGAATCTTTATAGATATCGACAACTCCAACCATAATTCAATTTAAACCTACAAAAACATATGGTCATACACAATCTTTATAGAAGGACACTCACAAAATCATAGTAAACTCATGTAGTATTCCTAAATTATCCTTATTAAATAAGGGCATTTTAGGAAAATAAATAAGATTAACTACTTTAACTACTATTCTTAATTTCTCTAAAGTTAGGTAAATATGTCCTATAATAAGGACTGGAGGGAGTATACGAAAATATACTTGATTCTACCTATATTTGTGTAAACTAAACATATTTTTTCATAATTATTTAATTATATGCAGTTTGATATATAATACGAGCTATGTTAGTCTTATGGGCAACATATTTTCATAAGAAATTTATTCCATGATTTGATGCATTGATATACGCGCAGTATCAGCCGGTATGGTGGTATAAGTATATATGTGCTCGTTTGGAAGAGCTATTGTAATGTTTAAAAATAGCTTTTCAATCGTAATTTACGGTATATGAGGTAAGTATGTGAGAGGAGTTGTGTCTCAATCTACGTGAAAAACAACTTATAAGCAATCTGATCGTTAAAACAAACATGCCCTCTCAAATTCAACCCGGATCTTATTAAAAAATTAAAAAAATCAGTTTTGGTTCAATTGATACAATAGATTTTTTTTTTAAATAAAATAAAAAGGACAAGATCAACTAAATACTTCAACAAGGGTAAAAAATAAGTGGGATGAACAAATCAGGAATATGCGTAGAGAAATTTCAGACGGAGCGAGTTTTTTACATTTTTTAAAACTAATTCTCCTTCGGTTATAAATATAAGACATAATTAATTTTTTTTTTGGAGAGATTAAGGAAGTTAAATAAATTATTTAATCATATCATATATTGCGTATCCTTAGATTATATAGTAGTTTATAAGTTAGGTAAAGTCATTTGGCGAAAAAATGACAAATACAAATATTTTAAAGTAATTTAATTAATTTTTTTAATATCTAAAAAAAAATCAATTCTATCTTATATCTAAGAGATGAGAAAATATTTACTTTTTTCCCACTAAAACCATATTCACTTAATTATGTCTAAAGGGTCAAAATCTTGAGGATGATAATATCAATATAGCAATATACATACGGACACACAAATGTATGTATGATGACTAAACTCGGTCAATTGAGTGAATAGTAGTTTTCCAATCTTGCTTCACATAATCAATCCCTTTAAAACCATTAATCATGGTCTTGTAGTCTTGTCAGTGAATTAATCAAGTGGTGCTTCAACATGGAGCCACTGATATGATTTTTAGGTCTTCAATTTGTACGTTTAAAAAAAAAAATTATGGGGTTTTCCAAGAGTTTTGTATTATATCATTGGGCTTGTTTGAAATGGTGATTAAAGCACTTAAAAATAGCTTATAAATTGTAATTTATTATGCATAAGATAACCATGTAAGAAAAATTTTGTCTCAAATTGTTAAAATATATTTATGATAAATATGTGAGATAGTTATTTAGATGATTTATTGTGCATTTTATTTTCTATGTGTACAGATAGCCAATTTTCAATATTCAAAAATTAGGTAAATGTATACAAAATATCTGTACATATATGCATAGTATATAAGATAGGACCATACTTTCGTCAAGTTCTTCAATCACATATAATTATATGTTATATTTCTTTTTCTTATGGGCTTATAATTAAATGATAGTAATTTAAAAATAAGACACATGGTCATATGTGATTGAAAAATTGGACGAAATGAATATAAGAAATTTGACATAAATATTTTCATATAAAATTATTGAAGTTATTGTGTTGAGGTGCCATTGATGGATATCCATAATTTTTTAATGATATAAGATGCGTCAACATTTTAAAATATTTGCTCAGCTGTATATAGTGTCCTTATATATTTTGTTATGTATATAGCATTCTGAAGTTTATTTTTCAGATACGTCCATCACCCTAAAGAGTGTTTTTGTGCAACTTAGCACTTAGCAAATTTAATAATTTAGAATGCTGGATACGCCTTAAATAATGCTTTAAAAAATAATTGGGGTGTTGGACACATCTGAAAAGGTACTTCAAGATGCTGGGTGTATCACAACATATTTTAAAATATTGGGTGTATAAAAAAAAGATACTTCAAAGTGTTGAATACATCTTAAACTTTTCTTTAACCGCACATTCATATTCTTTTATACTACTATCAATCCTTATTATAAAATTTAATTGGTTAATTTAATTTAGTAGATTAAGCAAATTAATTATATTAGTTATTGCTAACAAGCATATCTTAGTTTTCCTAAAATATTAGCTTTTATCATGATCATCCTTAAATAGAAACCCCTTAATATATAAATTTAATATGGATACATTTTTTTTATAAAAAAAATATAAATTTAGAAGATAAAATGGAATGGAATCTTATATTTAAGGCCAAATTCAATTTATAGGTAGCTCTCACATTAATTAAGTGCTTGTTTGGCAAAGGGAAAAAAAAGTGTTTTTGTAAACACTTTTTTACAGGCCGAGACAAAAACTTCTCTCACATATTTGCCTCGAACGCCACAAAAGCACTTCTAAAAAATTAAATAAATACTAAGTCTGGTCCTAAATATAAGACTCAATTGACCTTTTTGGGGAGATTAAGGAAGCTAATTAAATTACTTTAAGTATGTATATTTATCATTTTTTCTCCAAACTAATTTGTCTAAATTATAAACTGATATATAATTTAATCATACACAACAAATGATATGATTAAATAATTTATTTAGTTTCTTTAATTTCTTTAAAAAAGTCAACTAGATCTTTTATTTAAAACCGAAGGTAGTAGTAATATACAATGATAGGTAGTGGTATATTCTAAGGAGTATCATGAATATGAACTAATTATTTAATTTGGGTCTATAAAAGGAATTTAAAAACATTGAAACTGTTGTGAATATTATATGATATGGATGTCCATAAACTATCCAACTCTTGACCTTTCATATGCCCTTCACTCCATAACTTCTCACTCTTAGAATTCCATGTGTTCAATGCTATAACCTTATAACTTCCCCAATGAATAGTTTATGGGAGTTTCTTATGATTAATACCATTATGATCATCTTTATTTCTTTGTAACCATATGTATAGAATTCAATGGTTAGAGGCCTATAAATAGAGGTCATATACAATGTATTGGTATCAACAACAATGAAGTAAATAAGAACTCCTCCTTACTTTCTCTCCAACTTTCTCTCATCTTTTTCATCTCCCTCTTAGTCTTCCCTCATCCCATATATTTTTTTGATTTTCATAACACGTTATCAGCACGATACTCTATCAAATTAGTTCATGGAATACTCCTCCTGTAAATCATGGATGCTCTATGTTTTATTTTCTTTCCTATTGTGATGCCAAATATCAAACTTAGTTCATGTCAGGAATGACATCTCTTACATGAGATGTTAGGAATGACATCTCTTACATTCGTTTTTTTTTATCTTGATTTTGTTTTTATGCACATGGACTAGATTACCTATATATATATATATATATATATATATATATAACGGATGTTGTGAATTCTTAAATTTTCTGGCTTTTCAAGAATATCATGCGTATTGTGCAACAACACTTTGCACTGAATTTTTGAAGGTATAAATTTTCTTAAAGTTTGAAGTTATTCTTTCTCGGCTCATAATGTTCCAGGTCTGTGAATTTGAACCTCATTATCTTTATATTTTAGGACTTGGCCATTGCTAGAGTGTTCTTGATATACATTTACATGTTATTTATTGATAAATACATTATCTGGTTGTGGCTTTTAAGTTCTAAAAAAGCTGAAATTTTGCAGGAAATTCTTACAGAGCAGCCTTATGTGCCCCCATATCATTTCAGTTTCTTACTATTTTGGCCTTAAAATTATTTATATATGCACAAGTAAGCAACACTGTTAGGTTTATTTTTAAAGTCTAATGCTTTCTCTAATTCCAGAAGCTCCTTCGGTAACCAGTGCCACTTCATTATGAAGATTCTTGCTCTTCACATAAAGGTACAATTACATCCTATTTGTCATAAATTTCATACTTATTTGTTTAAAGTATAAATATTTTTTTCTTATGATTGTAATTATTAATTTTTATATCAAATGACAAATATATAAGGCACAATATTGATATGGCCTGCAGCCATGTTGCTCTTGATAAATGGTATGTTTACCATGTCTTGAATGCCAATGACCCAAGAGAATTTTATCCTAGTCTTGAAGACTAGCATATGACAGAACTCATGTTAGAAAAAAGGACACATAGTGCCATGGTCATTAAAATATAATTATGAGCAAAACTTGTGATGATATGGCCCAAAGCCTCCTCGACAAATGACCATGAATTTATATAAAGTGAAATCAAATGGCTATCAACAAAATAGTTATGAAGCCATAAATGATTAAGAGAAGATGCCAAGAGTGGTTATGATATCAAAGAGCCTAATTAAAATGTGATCATATATATTATATTGATGCATTGTGTGCAAATTAGAGGGATGATATATTGCCTAATAAGAGCATATGATTCCAATTGGGATCCCTTTAAAAGGGCGAAGAGATGTCAATGAATTATGTCACAATAAGAAAAATGGAATAAGAATCACTCTTTCATTGCTTTCAAATCCTCTCTGGTCTTGCTCATCTCTGGTCTTTCATTCTGTTGTGCCATTTAAAAAAAAATTATTAAAGGAGGGTACTATTCATGATTCATATCTTATTTGTATGTTCTTATCTAACATTAAATCGGAATTATTGTGATTTATAACTAGAAGCTCTTATTGTGATTTAATCTCTTATTCTTTGTGTGATTTAAACTTGCAATATATATATATATATATATATTACACATATTACTCTAGCTTTTATTATTAATATTTGTTGTTATGATGAGTAGTTTTATTATCAACATTTGTTACTGTGATGTTGATAAGTGTTTGAGATGATTATTGGTCTTGCAATGGAGCTGAGTAATGCCATTTTAGGAGCTCTTCCACTAAACTTTGCTGATCAGGTTTGGAGTTTTTATAGTATTTGTTCAAGCTAAGTTGATTTATGAAAGAAAGTTTGAATGGTCAATATGGGTTGTTGTTGTTTTACTACTGTTTGCCTCTCTTTGAAAAAAAATAAATAAAATGCGAGTATCTGCTTCCTTAACATGAAGTTATAGACTAGAAACTGGGATATATATTCTTGAGACTTTGCTCAGCTACAGGATTTTAAATGTTTTTGCCCATTCCTATGGTTGTATGTTAAATGCTTGAGACTTTGCTCATCTACAGGATTTTAAATGTTTTTGCCTATTCCTATGGTTGTATGTTAAATGCTTGTTCAGATTCTGACTCTACATACATTTGCTGGCTTCTCATTTTTTTTATACTGTTTTCTCCCACTGCAACAATAAAGCGAAAAAAAAAACAAAGGTTTTTATTGGTTTTTTTTAATATATTTTGCAAATTTAAACGCATGGTATGTGTAAATATTATTTGTAAGATTCGCACATTAATCATGATATATGATAGGATCAATATTGGAATCTAATTAATTTTAAGTGAATTTTGTGGAAAAAAAATAGTATACAAACAATAATTTATTTAATGAGAAAATTTATTATGAATATGCTATGTTTATTCTGGTTTGTTGGACAAAATTATTCTTGTAATGTGCATAAACTATACATATAGTGCAAGTCAGTTTTATGGATGCTTAAATAGAGTTGGGAAAATTTGAAAGAAGGCTATAAATATCATAATTATTCATTACTTTGCATTATAATGCACTTATCCTCAAATTAATCTTATGCATTTTTATCATAGAGCTCTTCATATTTCTCTATGTGAAATATATTATTAGTAACAAGTAATAAAGTTATGTAGAAATGTAATCATGTATGTTAGTTCCTGAAGCACTTATATGTAATAAAATTGATATAGTTCCCAAAGAACTAATATAGTTTTTTTTTCTATTGGAGAAAGACTAATTGATCATGAAAATTTATGACCCATAGATTTATATCAAAACTTTGATTTGTTAAAGGGTCTAAAGGTGATAGCCCAATTGGATTTAAATCCATTATTATATGTGAACTATGAATTATTTGGGCTTCCAAGTGCAATATAAGATATTAACCCTCTGCATACTAGTCACCATTCTTAAAATACAAGAATAAGGGAAGTATATTTATATGACTCACACTTGAGAGGGAGACTATTAGAATACAAGTGTGAGTTAATATTGAAAATCTCTATACTTCCCCCACAAAGCCAAATTGATCTCCCAAAAACGAATGTCAAATAAAAATTTTGAATCAATATGTTAAGGAGATTGAAAAGTTTATTGTTGGTTAAGTAAACCAGAAGTTTACTGATAATTACAAAGTTATTGTTGGCATGACTCGTGTGATCATCGGAGTCATATATATGATGCAACAAATTATTAAGATTATGCAATGATATCTATTAAAGAACTAGAAGATTGTTCATGAATAGCCAACATATTATATAATTCAAGAATTGTGCTGCTTGTTCTTAAAGAAATTAGTTATGATTTTGAATAGATCTCTATATTTCTGGAAATATATCAAACTCATATATGGGCCCATTCAAATAACATGTAAACCATATAAGTATTCAATGAATTTGATAGATGCATCTATAATATGGTTACATGTGATATTACTATTAGTTTGCAACCTGAAGTTTGCAAGAATGTTTGAATAAATTATTATATTAAGCGCAATTTCCATATTATACGATTCATTCATTGAAGCCTCCATGAATAGTTAGATTAATACTTATGAGAACAAAATTTATATTTCAGTGTTGGCATGTTTGATCTTACATATTGCAGCACTTATATTAACCAACCAAATTCTCCCGATAAAATTGGCTTTTGGTCAGGAGCTAGGTATATTCCATCTTAAAAAGTTTGAATGTGCATTCATATTGATCCACCACAATGCACATAGATGGATATTTAGAGGAAATTGAGATAAATGTTGGGTAAGAAACTCCTTCTTCTTGTTTGTCTCTACATGAAACAAAAGGATATTGCTAATGGAAACAAATGGATTTAGGAGACTTATACTGCATGATTAGTCGATTGTCATTTGACAAAGTTTTCCTAATATGAGGGGGAGAAATTGAATAGCTAGAAAAGAAAACAAAAGGAATGTATTATTACTATTAAGTATAGATCCTCGAATATAGCAATATGAACAAGAAGTTCATTAGGTTTTGCATTCATGAAATATTGCATAAAATCTGCCAGATGCAATTACTGACCTAAATGAGAATTACTAAATCTCATATTCCAGCTGAAAATGCTCTAATAAGCATAAATGAAAGTGAGACATGCCTGAAGCATGAGAGAATAATTAGTTCAAAAAGAAAAGAGAAAGGAGTAAACAATCAAGATGATCATATTACGGAGGCAGACACTCCAGAAGAGGTCAATACATAACTACTTGCAAAACTCTCAAAAGAGGTTCAGGTACCTGAAAGTAATAAAGAGATCTCAATAGATTATGCCACAACAAGAAAAATGGAACTGAAAAGATAAAGTTGTCGGCAACAGTTTTAGTAATAATATCACGTGATCAAATGAGGATCTTATACATAAATATGTCAGTAGAAAAAAAAGGTAATTGGCCAACTGAAAAAGGGGATAAGACGCGATAAAAAATATTCTTTCAGTATGTGAAATTTATGGACCTGCAGTCCAAAATATTTGAAATATAAAATTAGTTGTGATATATGAATATTCATGTGAAAATAAAGATTTTCATAAGGTTTAATTATGATTATAATGAGGTACAACATTTGGTGGTGGATACAATAATTGTTGCATATATTATTAGTCTAGCAGTATATGCAAATGAAATAATGTGTCTATTAGATATCATTATATATAGCATATGCCTATGGATAATGAATATTATATGAGAATTCTTGAAGGGTCAAAATGTTGAAAGCATGTCTAAGAAAAGTATTCAGTATATAAAATATCACATGGATTAAAATGATTTGAGTATATATATAATTGATTGAAAGATATATTGAAAAATGAATAATTTTACATATCAAGTTATTGGAAACCTTAATGATTTCAAAATCATATATTTTTGCTATGATGATTGTTTGCAAAAATTTATTGAATTTAATGGTCTATAAGTATCACATATTTATGAATATTTACATCATGTTAATATTGTTGTTATTATATTCTTTCTAGTAAAATCAAGATGCTGCAGGTACACTATGGATGCTATGAAACTGAGATTTAGTGTAGTAGTTTTATGAAACTATTCTATAAGTACATTTTGTTTATAACAAACTGAACATGTGGATAGAAGATATATCATGGTGATTTTCAGGATAATTTTCTTTTATTATTTCCACAATGCATAGAGGCAAGTGGAGAATATAATATTTAACATATCCAGAAGATATGGTAAATAATTATGTTTATGATTTGATGACAATGCATTATGCATAGTTTAGATAGAAAGGACATCAATTGTTTGAAAAAATCATTAATGACAGTTGCAATTGAGAAATCAGTATATTGTCTTGAAATATGACAATTTAATCAAAATGAGTGATGTTGCTATCAGGGGGAGTAAAGATCATGTTGTACTCTTTTCCTTAACCAAGGTTTTGTCCCATTGGGTTTTCCTGGTAAGATTTTTAATGAGGTAACTTGAATATGTATTGTGTACTCTTTTTCCTTCACTGGGTTTTTGTCCCAATGGGTTTTTCCTAGTAAGGTTTTAATGAGGCAAAATATTTATTCATGAACATCCAAGGGGGAGTGTTGTGAATATTATATGATATGGATGTCCATAAACTATCCAACTCTTGACCTTTCATATGCCCTTCACTCCATAACTTCTCACTCTTAGAATTCCATGTGTTTAATGCTATAACCTTATAACTTCCCCAATGAATGGCTTATGAGAGTTTCTTATGATTAATACCATTATGATCATCTTTATTTCTTTGTAACCATATATATATAATTCAATGGTTAGAGGCCTATAAATAGAGGTCATGTACAATGTATTGGTACCAACAACAATGAAGTAAATAAGAACTCATCCTTACTTTCTCTCCAACTTTCTCTCATCTTTTTCATCTCCCTCTTAGTCTTCCCTCATCCCATATATTTTCTTGATTTTCATAACAGAAACTTGAATTTTTGACCTTTAGGTCTAAGCTGAACCCTCTTTGGTGCTCAACGCAGTAATGTGCATGACGATGCGTACCACTACGGTGAGATCTACACCATCTGAATAGAATTACAATGGTTTGCAGTCAGAGATGCCTTCGATTTCCCTCTCTACTAAGGTTTTATTTCCTCTTCAAGGGAACATTTCAGCACTGTCAAGATGTCAATTTCTTCTCCTTAGAAGGTCTCTACCCCATTCAGGTGGAGCGACCTCTTTTAATTACTATATAATTAATCTCCAAACCAAATAAAGCATTAAGTATTACATAATACATCATATTAAAGGACTCCGCCTATAGTACAAATCGTAGTATGCAGTGAAGTATTCAACATATGCCATGTATACCAAAAAGACCCTTAAGTTTGACAATATACATTATGCTCATGTAACTAAATGAAACATACGATTGATATCAAAGCAAGTCTCGTTTGCCTTCCCCTTGGTAGCACCACATGAACTCTCGCCTGAAAGATTATAAATATCAATGGGGTAAGTCACATGGACTCAATAACCACAATTCCATTTTAACAAGTATGCAAGGAATGATTATAAAATAGTTAAGAGAGCAAAATATATATTCATATCACAAAAAATCTAATCTTACTAGAACATTAGTATTTCAAGAGAATAATTCAATATGCATAAAACTCTCTCAACCATCTTTATAACCTCCTTAACCGTTGACAGAACCCATGAGCTACAACATATAATAGGATTAATCTCTTTGACAAACTGCACCAAGCTCTCCAATAATGAGGTGTAACCCGGCCAAAGACTACAAAACTCATATCAGACCATGGATTCCCTTTTCGTTGAAATGGAAAGTTGTCACCTATCCCTTGAACTGACCCTTAACCCGGCCAAAGGAAAGGATGATACAAAAGGCCTTGAGAATGCCAAAACCATCCATTGAGCTCACAGTGGTGGCTATACCACGTGGTATAAAAGAATCAAACCTCTCCTCAATCACAACTCACCACATTCAACATCTCAACATAACAATCTTCAATGTCAATAATTTATTCATATATTTCATATTTAATGCTATGCATCATCAATCATTCAAATAAATCATTCAAGCCCACTTAACTAAAAAGTTTACTAAAAACATGATTAATACTATCATTGTACATTTTTATATATAAATTACTATAAAATATCTATAGCAATTAAAAATACCAATATACGCCTATAATTATTTCAATGAGCATACAAGAAAAATTGGAAAATGGTTACCTCAAGTTCCTGACACAACTAAACTTGAGAGAATTTAACTCCAACAAGTCAAATTCAAATTCACTCTACAATAAATATATATTTATATGTTAATATAATTTATAATAATTGTTAACTAATATAAAATAGCAAATAATAACGCCCATAATTGGCTCAGTTTTCTTGAAAAATAACAGTAATTTATCTATTCCTCAAATTCTTTTTAAATCAAAATTCCTAAAATTTTTCTTAACTCTATTTCACTCAATAAAATCTTTAATAACCATAATTCTCTAACTCTAATATCAAATCATAATTTATGATTTCACATAACTCAAAATCTATAAAATTAAACAGATTAAAATTTCAATAATATTTTCAATCACTCAAATAAATTGTTTAATCCAAATTTAATTGGTCAAAAACATTCCTAAAGTAATAATTTATGATTTGTATAAGAAGAAATTAATTATAAAATCATAAAACAACTAAACAATAAATCTAAACCGATTAAAATTAACTATTATTTATTCTCTACATATCTATAACCATCGTTTGTAAAAACTCAAAATTCTCCCAAAATTCTAGCCTCAAAGTTCTCACTAATCAGTATAATGTTACCCTTATTAGAAAGAGAAAAATACGTGAAATAACTTTCATGAAGAAAATTTATTGAAAAGAAGTGATTTTGATTACCTAAATTATCCAAAAAATTTATACCTTGATTGAAAATACGAACGGCGCCCTCACCTCTCTCTCTCTCTCTCTCTCTCTCTCTCTCTCTCTCTCTCTCGTATGGCGATAGAAATAAAGTTGTGGGTATATTTAATACCCCCACTTCTGATAGTCAAGGGGCCATGTGCCCCTTTACTTTACGTTTTTTTTGGCCGACAGTTTGCCCCTTCCCCCTTTTGCTTTATATTTTATTTTATAGGAGGTCTTTGAGTGTGTCCCTGCGGCGTGGCCTCCGCCTGTTCTGATTGTGTATATGTTCTCCCAAGGTGACAAGCAGGGAGGTAGCGGTGGTCAATGCAGGGAGGCTTGTACTCCTCGAAATGTTATGGTAACCTCCAATGGGTGCCTCTAGGGCTTTCGGCGACGATCTATGGGTTGAGATTGGGGTACTCCAAAATCGAGATTGGAAGGACGACACTGGCAAGGAAATTGCTGAATGAGAGGAGTGGCTTTTCCATTGGTGATTTTAAGGGTTCCCTTTCCATAGGGTTTCTTTTGTTGCATCATTAAGCTACAGAGCCATGGATTTGCTTAAGCCTCTGGCCTTCAGGGTCTTTTCTCCCTTTCCAGTGGAGCCTTTTAGGTGTTTTATTGTGGAATGGCCTTTTAATGTTCCAATGCCAAATGGGTTCTCAAATGGCAGTGGTTGGAGCGGCATGGTAGATGGACGTTTGAAGGCTTGTAATCATTGATTTTGTATAATTAGGCATACAACTTCAGCAGGCTCTCTGTGATTAGGCATCTGTAATCATCGATACTATGCTGATTCATAGCATCTTCTATGATTAGGCATCTAACTTCAGCAGGCTCTCTGTCAACTATAAGAAAATCCACTATCATATCCAATGCTCTTCCTGCCAAATAATCAGCCACCCTATTCACCTCCCGATAACAATATAGCAGCTCCACATCCCACCCATGTTTCAGCATCGACTGAATTTCTAAGATTATTGTAGCATCATGATGTTCATCGGATACCACTTCTTGAGTAAGCTCTAATACTTCGCTGCAGTCACTTTCAACAATAATATGCCTAAATCCTCCTTCCCAAGTCAACTTCATACCCCACAAAATTCCCTAAGCTTCTGCTGTGATCACCGACCTGCGTCCATTCCTAAACATAAACCCCTAGACAAATCCGCCGTGTTCATCCTTGATCACCCCACCACATGTACAGCACCCCGACGCTTCATTCTTGGATCCATCTGTATTAGCTTTAACCATCCCGGTAGGTGGAGGACGCCATTCAATGTAAGACTTCGATTGCATTGGACTGGACATACCCCAAGACAACATTGAACTAGTACATGCCAATAACTCATGTTTACTCCACTGTTTATTGTTGAAAATATGGTCATTTCTTACCAACCAAATGTGCCTACATAAAACCATAACCTTGTGTCAAAACTTGTAGTCGTACACCTGATCGCAACGGCGTAAACACCATGTTAACCAAATGTTTCTATCAGTTGAGTCAAAGAAATGTCTATGCCATTAACTAGGTAGCGTTTTTGTAACACTCCAAATTTTATATTCACCAAAAATATATTATAATTAATTGAAAAATTCACTAAAATAGTGAATATTCATGAATTTAGATCTTGTGAATTTTGAAATATTCAAGTTCGCAAGGAAATGGGTAAATAAATTCAAAAATTGAATTAAATTACAAAGGGGATAGCAAAATCATAATTTTTCCAATTTAGCTCAAGATTAATTATTTTCCAATTAATTTGAGTTAATTCCAATTAATCAAGGAAAATAAAGGAAAATGCATAATTGGATTATTCTTGGTGGACATGTGCTTGTGACAAGTGCCATATTATGGTCCCTTGATGAGATCAAGAGCTAAGAGGCAAGAACACATAAATGATGTGAAGGCATGGCATAAAGTTGGAAGAGTATGGCCTAAAGCAAGAGAGTATGGTGGGAGGTATGGTTGGAGGGATGGTGTACATGAAAAGAGGAGAGATCTCAACCTTTGATTAGATCTATGGCTAAGAAGAAAGATGACCAAAATTAATAAAAACATTCTCCTTCCTCTTTCAAGCCATATTTCATACAAAACCAAAGAAAAATAGAGAGAGAGAGAGAGAGAGAGCTTGGGAAACTTTGAGAGCTAGAGAGAAAGAGGAAGAAGATCAAGGTAAGAGCTTGTGTTCTAAAGTGATTTAAGCTTCTTATTTTGTGTAGTCATCCTTTAATCTCTTATTCTTTATGGAAATCATGTTTAGCAAGCTAATCTTCAAGGTTGAGGAGTGAGAGAGGACATCCTAGAGAGAGAAACACCAAGGATCAAGAGGTAATCTCCAAAATCTCAACTTCTTAGTGCATTGAAGTTGTTGTTGGTGATTGTTGTTTGGTTTTGTGCTTTTTGGGTTGAGTTGTAAAATTAGAAAAGTCATAACCCTAAGAGGTTATGCTGCCCAAAATCCTTTAAATCATGATTAAGAAGTTTTTAAATGAGTTAACCAAGGATTAGAAGTAGAAAAGTACAAGTTTTGGAAGCTAAAACAAAAGGCTATATTTTTCTATTTTCCCTTCAATATTTTGGTCAGACCAGAAATGGTAGTAGGAGTTGGATTTTCATGAAATAAATGGTTCTATTGGACTCAGTAGGCAAAAATAGGTGGGGTTACAGTTGGGCACTTTTTCGGTAGAGGCCGAAAAAGCATAATTACGAAAACGCCACTGAAATCACTAAATATGGGCTGTCAAGGGTATTTTCGTAATTTTATAGTGAATTTGATAATTTCGAGCCCGGAAATGGATTCCTTGGGCAAAAATAAGTCAGAATAGCCTTAGTCAAAATTTTGGGAAAACGTGTCATCGGGTCGGGTACGGCGGGGCCGAGTCGGGTTCCCGGGGGCATTTTTGTAAATTTTCACCATAGACTAATATAACCATAATAAACACTATGAAAGAGTATAAAATGATACTTGGATAGGTTATGACCTATTTTTGGTACATTTAATATTTTAGGACCTAGTCAGACGCCGGAACAGCACGCTTTACAAGACACCATTAAAAAGAGGATTATAAAGCATTGAGGTAGGGACATTATCCTTCATACATCATGCCATAGTTATGTGATTGTGTGGATGTCATTGTTGTAAATGTACTTTATTAATCAATATGATTTTCCCAGAGAGGGGCCAGAAGTGCTAGAAGCACTTACACTGGAGTTGGTGAGAATCCAACCCGTGCATATTAGTGGGGCTGGTCTCTACTCATGTATACATGATGATGATGTGTTTATATTGTTCATTAATTTATGCATACCTTGGCACATGTCATATTTACTTTTCGCATTTTCTATGAACAATATTATGTCTCTACGGGGATTCTCCAGAATCTCACCCTATTTTTAATAAATACCTCAGCGGGTACCAGTGGGTCTAAGGGAAAAGATGTAGACGCCGAAAAGTGAGCGGCATGTGTCTCGAGGTCAGGACAAGATCATGGTCATAATTAGTCTATTTCGTGATATTTTGGTGAAATTTGTAAATATTAACTTTCCGCTGTATTTTCTATTTTTCATTGATGAACGATATCAGAATTGTAAACGAATATTTTTATCAGTATAACTATGCTTTTCTGTATGCTCATTGAATTCCGTCTTTATTACTCTTTGATTATCGAAATGGAAACGGGTGTTGACAGTTTCACTCCATATTTCTTTAACCATTGCACAGCCTCAAAAAACATGCAGAATAGGTTCGGTCTCGTCTTGACAAAAAGGGCACATCTCAGTTGTATGAATTCCCTGTTGAGCTCGTGCTAAGTTTGTCAATAAACGACCATGAGCGCATAACCACAAAAATAGTCTGTAATGTTGAGGAACCTTAAGCTTTCATATGAGCCTCCATGCAAACCAATTTTGGTTTTTATCGTGCCCAACTAACCTCTTGTACGCCGCTTTTAGAGCAAATTTACCATCAGATATCCATCTCCAAACCGGAACATCACCACTAGTAATGTGGTTAATATTCACTCTTTAGATTGCTAACACGACTTGTTTTGGCAATAAATGCCCAAACTTATCTAGATCCCATTGACCCCACGGAGTAATACAGTCGGCCGCCTTCCATTCCCGTATTTAATTTGTTAGCAGTTGAAGTGTCAAGCTATCCAATTTTTCAAAGTGGAGAACCCATATATCATTCCAAAAAGACATCGAAGTTCCATATGTAATCTTCTAGGCAATACTCTCACTTACACTTTCCCAATTTTTTCTAATTCTCTTCCAGGTGTTGGATTTTGTCCGTCGTTTTTCCACTTTCGGCACCAAATCACTACCTATCTTGTATTTCTCAAGAAGAAAATGAACCCACAATGCATCTCATTTATGTACCAAGTTCCACCCCAATTTCATCATGTAAGCTTGATTCTGAAACCTTACCTGTCTTAAGCCCAATCCACCGTCATTCCCCCGAGAACACATCCTACCCTAAGCTATCATATGGGGTTTTCGATTCGTAGATGTACTTCCTCAAAGAAAGTTCCTATACTTTTTGTCTATTTCATCACATGTACCCAGAGGGAGGAGTGCAGTTTGCATTGCATAAGATGGTATAGCCAACATGACAGACGATATAAGAGTATGTCTTGAATCAGAATGCAATAACCACGTCATTTAAAAATCCTAAGAGCATGTGGTCTTATGATAGAAATGTGGACTAGCCCGATTAATATTGATTTGATTAATGTTATTATGAGATTCTGTTTGCTGTATATAATCATATACAACACAACTTCAAATATCTTCTCGACACAATTATCTATATATATATATATATATGAAGCCAAAACATATCTAATTAAATCATCAACATTGGTTTAATTAGCCTCTATGAAATATGAATAAACATAATTGACCAGGCAGGCCAGCCATTCATTTTACCATCAATTCATAATTATGTTGTTAACAGCTTAGGACTTGCGATATCCATTATTGTTCCTTTTTAATGAAAATTACGCGTCTTTAATTCGTTAGTGCATTGTTCGGCCAAAAAAAAAAAAATCGTTAGTGCATACCAAATAGATCCATTAATATTTAATAATTTTTTATTTAAAAAATATTAAGTATTAATTTTGTCATTGATAATAATTAAATAGATCCATTAATATTTAGTATGCATCGTATCTCTTGTTTTATAGACAAAGAAAATCATAAAAACAAGGAGCAATAAAGCATCGTATATTATTTTATCTTCACATTACCATATATATATAACAAAACGTACAAAAATAGTTGTACTCTTTTTTTGCCAACAAAAATAGTTACACACACACACACATATATTCGACCATGTTTACAAGTTTATGGACTATGGAGCATTATTTGATTTTGTTTAATTATGCTTGGTAACTTTTGAATTAAGCGTTCCACCATAGTAATTTTGACCAATAATTTACTTGCTATGATTGGATTAGCAGGACAGGAAATGATAGAAAGGTTATTAAATGATAACCTTAAGGTGAAAAAACTGCAAAAAGTTAAGGTAAGGTTAAGTTGGTAATGTTCATGCCAACGACATCGTTTTTGTCCGCATTGGATTGTTTCAAAGTAAAGCGGAAAGCGAACACATGCTTATAGATTCTTACCTAGTCTCATTCGCCTCTCCCTCTCCCTCTCTCCCCATCAGGAGAGACAAAGATAAAGAGTCGCCCTTTCTCACGACAAAATCAAAGTGCAAAAGCAAAAGAAACCGAAGCAGTTGGTTTTCGTGTTTCGCTCTCTGGAAAATCTGGAAGAATTCTTCGTCGAGGTGGAAGAAGGATCATCAGAAGAAAGAGGAGGAGGAGGGTAAGGGTATTCCAGTAATTTAACCTCCCTCCCCCTTATTCCTCCTCCATGTTTACATCTACTCACTTGATTACCAGCGGCGGCAGCAACAGTTACAGTACCATTTTCTCCGTCGGTGGCTCTCGTCGATTCTCGTTAATGATCGCGCCTGCGACGCAGTCTACCTTGACGGCGGTCTTCACGGCCTTGGACGGGGTGGGTCTGGTGGATGTGATTTTCTATGGTGCCACTAGGTGAGGGAATCTGCTGAAACTGTAATAAGAAGCGAGAATAGTGCCACAAGAAACACAAGTCAGGCGTAGATGATAATGTTATTGATTCCGATTTTGTTCCACTGAAAAAAGTGTAAATATAGATGAATCCCCTAAGACGAAGCCAACATTCATCCTCCTCATCTTCGAATTCTTCTCCTTCCTCGTCATCGGCATCTTCCTCTTGGATCCTTCTGCGTTCGGTTCTGTTCGTTGTCACCTCTTCCTCGCCGGCTTCTTCTTGTTCTCCCTCTGATCGGTGAGTTATTCTCTCCTTTTGATCTTTCTTTTTGGTTTTCTCAGGGCTTAGAGTTTCTAGAAACCAGATTTATGTTGTTTCTATTTTGCTTGTCTCAGATCTCCGGTCATTAGCATCCTTAAATCATACTATTAGTGCCATCTTAGTTGATCATGTAAATTAGGTTTGTATTTCTTACTTTTTTATTTTCTCCAACGGGTTTCAATGATTTGTTCAGATGCATTTTGGTCTTACTTTTACGTTCTACTGCTTGATTGATTGATTGTATCGATGGCCCAATTCTGGTGAGTGGTCCATTGGTCTTAGATCTTTTGAGTGAACCATGTGCCTTAGATTAGAGTGTTTTTGTCATTTTATATCAGTCTGGGCTTAAAGTCGAAGATGAAAAAAGAGGGGGAGAGAGTCAGATCTCTGTAATCCTTTTTTTACACCACTCTCCGGTGGATGCCTTTTAATTTCAGTTCCGTTCCTCCTGTTTTAAGTTATCTGTTAGTTTTAAGCTCAATTTCTTGTCACACAAAAAAAAAAAAAAAAAATCAGCTCTACTCTTTTTGAATGAATGAGTCTGAATAACCTATTAGGATTCCATTGGTGACTGGCCTGGATCAATGCAACTTTACAATGATGTTGATCAAATTTCAAACCCTGGTTTTGCAGTATATCCTGTTTTTATCGTTATCCTAAGCTAAAAAATAAGATATTTGCTAGAGTTGATTCAATGAGCTCTTTACATGTCCATTTTTGAGACCGGAGAATGACATTTTCTGGGCCCTTTTATACATAGTCTGTTAATAGATCTGCTTAATCATCCCTTCTCGGACATCTGACTTAAGCGCCACAGCTCCGTAACATGGCTTTGATATTTTGGACTTATTCTTTATAAATATATTATAAATGTGTAGTAAAGAAACAACATTTACGTTTTAGCACTGAGGAAGCAAGATTTTTTTCCTCAAAAAAACTTTTGCCTCAAAGTAATAAACATATAAAATATAAAGAAAATATTTGGAATTACAGGGTTGACATTGAATTTTTGTTATATACTTTCTAGATACTTGTTTTTTTTTTTTTTTTGTGATGGGTGGAAAACAACTTCTATTGGCTTGTAATGATTTGTCCATGATGGTGGAGCGCTGTAATATGAAAATATTAGCCTTTCTCCTATGGTCATCTTTAGCCTTATTCTCTATATGATGCTCATTTACACCCAGGCAGTAATGAATCATTCTTTTCTGGAGAATTTTCAGGGGCCGGCATAAATCACCATGGTCGCGCAGGAAAAGAAAACGTGTGCTTTCACCTCAGCAGTGGAAAAGCTTGTTTACAGAAGATGGGAGACTCCGTGATGGTGGAATTAAATTCTTGAAAAGAGTTCGCAGTGGAGTGAGTTTATCATTGTTCTGATCTAGAGTTTAAATTTGTCTTTTTGTGACATTTTCTTACATTTGAAATTGAATTCATTATAAATGAATCATTCAGGGTGTTGATCCTAGTATTCGGGCAGAAGTTTGGCCATTTCTACTTGGAGTGTAAGCATACTGTTCCTAGTTTCATTACTTTTGGATAGTACCGTTTTACATCCTTGTATACTTTGGATGAACCTCAATTTTCGCTACATAATAGTTTAAATTTGGTTCTTCCTTGTGCATGATATTACTTCACTACTTGTGGCATGTTCAGGGAAACTTTGATTAATTTACTGAATGCGTAATTTTTTTTCAAAACAGCTATGGCTTGGACAGCACCAAAGAAGAAAGGGATGCCATGAGAATTGAAAATAGGTAGGATTAGCAGTTTAATCTCCACATCCTTGATTGTTTATTACATCCTTGGTACCCTGTCAACTCTGTTTTGTTTGTTATTTCCCCTTCTCTTTTTGGGTTAAACATTGTGGTAATATCATGCCAAATATTTGAAAACAGAAAGCGATATGAGAAACTCCGCAGACAATGCTGGCAACTCTTAAAGCACCATGGGAGCTTCAAGTTAAGTGAAATTGGTGAACTCGGCTATGGAAGAGATAGTGGGAATCTCAATCAAGGCTCTGGTTCTCCTAGTTCTGAAGAGGTAACTAGTGCAAGGGAATCTCTTTCTAGTGAGGAAAGGAGCCCAGAGGTCGAATACTCAGATGATCCATCCACTGCATTGTTGGAAGGAATTGATGTTTCTAATGTTACTGTTAATGCTGATGCCTCTGCACTGGACTCTGATTACTCAGATTCAGACTCATCTGATGAACCTGAGGAGATTCAGACTTTCCCCTCTATGGATGATCAAGAAGATAATGATCCTAAGACAGCAACCAAGGAAGATTCTTCTTTTCAGACAAAACTCTCAACAAAACTTGTAACTAATGAGGATTTTTCCACATGGCAACGGATTATTCGACTTGATGCTATACGTGCCAACACGGAATGGATACAATACTTCCCCTCTCAAGCTGCAGTATCAGAAAATCAGGCAAAATGCATTGCTGAGGGTGTTGGTTTGAAAGATTATGGTCACCTAGAGCCTAGTGAAATCATACATGCCGCTCGACTAGTTGCTATACTTGAAGCATATGCACTATATGACCCTGAAATTGGCTACTGCCAGGGTATGAGTGATCTGCTATCTCCTATAGTTAGTGTTATATTGGATGATCATGAAGCTTTCTGGTGTTTTGTTGGTTTCATGAAGAAGGCTCGGCAAAATTTTAGGCTTGATGAGGTGGGCATTAGGAGGCAACTAAACATTGTTGCAAAAATTATAAAATTTAAGGACTCTCACTTATATAAGCACCTGGAGAAACTACAGGCCGAGGATTGCTTTTTTGTCTATAGGATGGTGGTGGTATTGTTCAGAAGAGAATTGTCATTTGAACAGACTCTTTGCCTCTGGGAAGTCATGTGGGCAGATCAAGCTGCAATAAGGGCAGGTATTGGGAAATCTTCATGGAGCAGAATAAGGCAGCGTGCTCCACCAACCGAAGATTTATTGCTTTATGCAATAGCTGCTTCAGTATTGCAAAGGAGGAAGCTGATTATCGAGAAGTATAGCAGCATGGACGAGATTATCAGGGAATGTAATGGCATGGCTGGACATCTCGATGTTTGGAAGCTGCTAGATGATGCACATAACTTGGTGGTCACCCTTCATGATAAAATAAGACATCATTCCAATGACCGCAGCTGATAAGTAAACTTCTTTATATTCTCGCCTTAAGATCTCATCTCTGTCAGACCTCCCAACTAGTCTCTTCAGCACCAAAGAGTATGCACTGCAGACTTCATCACCTTCAACTCACTCCTACTTATTTTGGCTGGGTTGGTTTCTGCGACGGTTATGGTGGACGGTGGTTCTTCCCCCTTTGGCTCGCCTGTGGTTTTTTTTCCTTTTGCCCCCTCCCCCACAAAAAAAAAAAAGGTTCAGTCACTTCCTGGAATTCTGTCTTTTTTTTTAGCTTCTACGAAATATATTTATTTTCATTCAGAAACATGTTTCCTCATTCTCTGCCTCACTGGAACACCATAGCGATAGGCAGGGGGTGTAGGGCGTGTTGCTTAAGTAGTCTCTCTTTGTCCCAAATCTATGCCTGACTCATCGGCTGCTGGCTAGATTGCAGATTAGGTTATCTGAATACCTTGGAAGTAGGTACTTGATGTAGCAAGGGAGATGTTGGTTGTTCAGGATACTGATGATGACAAATGAAACAAAATTAATCGACTGAGATTGTTGGTTTTGTTAGGAGTTTGGTGTAGAATAAGAATGTAATCGCTGTGGCCTATCATTTCCCGCTATTTGGTGACAATTTAAAATTATATAATGGGTCTGCTTATGTCTTGCAGGAAAAGCTGATGGACTTGCCAAGTTAGCTCATACTAATACTGAGTCTTTTGTCATCTTTGATCAACCACCACCTGTTCTTTATGTAGGCGGTGGTTGATGAAGGATCTGATGTCTTGTCTTATTTTGGGCCGTTGCTTTGTATTAATCTTTTAATTGATTAATGAATTCCAGTTTCTATTAAAAAAAAAGAAAATGTTTCAGTGATGCCATAGAAAAATTTTGGAAGGGCAAGACCTCTGCCTAGAAATCGAGTTTTTTGTATTAAAATATGCTATTTATGAAATCTTTAACAAGATAAAGAAGATAAACTAACGTTGGATAAATGAATGAATTCATCATTATGGAACAGCAAACTTTGTAGTTTGATGATCTCTGTATGGGTTGGCTGAGGGTCTAGCTTGATGTGTTTTTGGAAAAATTAATCTTTTGATCCTTGTTTTGATTGGGTTGTAATTCAATTCTTGTATTTTGATTCGGTTCAACTCAGTCTTTATAGTTTTAATTCGATTGTAATTCAATTTTTAAATTTTTACTCATACAACTCGGTCCCTATAGTTTTAACTATTTTATAATTTAGTTTTTATGTTTTAGAATAAATGTGGGGGATTATATTATAAAATGGTTGGAACTATAGAGACTGAGTTATAATCAAATCAAAAATACACAGATTGAGTTACAAATTAATTAAAACCATATAAACCAAAAGATTAATTCTCTCTTTGATTTTTCAAAATTTAGAACTTGTATATTTATATTGAATTAGGGAAAAGAAGAAGAAGAAAGAAGTCAATTCTTATTTTGGATGGCATGCTTGTTGATTCATTACGTGGCAGTCCTCGTGTTAATTCAACTGGGCGGGACGTTTGCTGATCTAAAAAACGCTGTAGGGATGGCCGTTGAGATGGATGAAACTAGTGGAAAGTCCCAGGAGTCAGGAGGGCTTAAAATTTTGAAACTATAGAAACTTAATTACAAATCGAGCTAAATGTTAGAAAACAAAACTTTGAATTTACCTAAAAAGTGCTTCACTACACTAGACAAGTTGGATCAAAGTAGGGTTGCACACTAAACAAAATCTAATTCAAATTTGTTTCATGGACAGGTTGTATTAAACAACTCGAAGTCTAGTTTGGTCTAGAAGGAGCCTGAGATCGGACTAGACCAGACTTAATCAACTAGTAATTTAGAACCTCAATTTGCTCAAAGTTAATTTATGAACGGACCATCAATGAGAAAGAATGAGGACACCTAACACAACAAATCAAAAAGCTCAAACTTTAATCATTTCAACTAAGAGACATGGTATCCAGATTTGTGAAATCAAATTCAAGTATCATAAAGTAATTTTACAGATAAACTTGAGATCAAAATAATTTAAGACGTGCCGAAGGCAAAAAGAAAAATTTAAGACTTTCTTAGATTCGCCCAAAAGAAGTATTATCAAACAGATCAAATAACCAGTCTTATCATGACCATCCACTTAATGGGAAAGGGACATGAGAACTAAACGAGGAACTTGATCACAAAGGAGAAAAAGATGTTCCAGGGATTTAACTTCATAAGAGCATCGAGGACAAAGAAAAAGAGAGCACTTTTTCAAAAGAGATTTTCTTTTGTGGCCACGGAATTAGTGCAAATCCTCCAGGTTCGGCTTTTTTTTTTTTTAATGTGAACTGTACATCATAAAACTCAAAATAGAGTTACAAGCTGTGAGAAACAAAATAAACCAAAAACATGAAATGCACAATCCTATTTTCCCTCATCAAACACACCACCTCAGTAGAGAGGTGGTGGTTGATCAAGTATACAATAGTTTTCTTTTAAATTATGAGTCAATTTGGCTAAACGATCCGCTATACTAATGGATTTCCTAGGCACATGATGGATTACAACAGTCCAATTTCTATGAAGAAGTGATTTAGCCTCATCAATGATATCCTTATAAAGATGGTCAGGAAGACATCCTCTAATGATTAGATTAACTACTTCAATGCAGTCTAAAGCTACTTCGATCTGCTCGTACCCTCGAGCCCAGTACAAGTGTAGGTCGTGTATGATTCCTAGTATTTTTGCAATAGCCGCCGACACAGAAGAAAGTTTACATATAAAGCCTCCTAGCCACTCCTCTTGAGATGCTTTGATTGCTCCATTACACCCGCTTCTTCTTAAGGCGAGAACTGAAGCATTTGTTTCAAGTTTAACAAAACCTATTGTACCAGTAGTATCCACATGCTCATCCTGTTTATGGCTATAGAAGGAACATTTGGATAAGAGATTCTGATCCCAACACACTTTGAAAAGACTTGAATTAGCATTGCCATAATTTGATTGTTGCTCTTCACCAAACAACTGGTTGCACCGAGAGGCCCATATATCCCAGCATATATAGCCAAATAACACAACCTATAAGATTTTCCTGATGTTTTCATTTCTTGCTTCCTAGTTCAAATTCCATTTGATCCATTCTTTCCCACTCAGGTTCATGAAGGTATCCTAGTGATCCAGTTGAATCAATGATCTCCACCTCTCCTTTACGTTTCTACAATCTCTTAACAGGTGCATGACATCTTCCTGGTTACAGTTGAACGGACATCTTGCATCTTGATTGATACCCTTCCTTGATCGCATTTGCTCCGTATGGACTCTGTCATGAGAAACAAGCCACATGAAGGACTTTATTTTTTCTGGTATCTTCTACTTCCATAAGCTCTTCAAAAATTTGTCCTCCTGTTGATCGTCACCTACAAGAACAAAATTATAGGCAGATCTAATAGAAAAATAACCGTCAGTTGAGGGTAACCAAATAAAGTTATCCTCTCCTTTCTCTTCTCTAGTTAGATGTGCATTCATGATGTGAGCTGCAATGTTTAGCTGGAACTAGAACTCTAGCTTAACTTTATCCCAATTGCCCCACTGGTCCACATAATCAAATACATTCTCCTTCTTGTCCACTAAATGTTCGTAACTCTGTATGAGGTTGGTGAGGGGGTACTGCAATTCTGACCAGTTGTCATATCAAAAGGTGGTTGTATGTCCTTTGCCTATTTTTACTTGAACTCCTTTTTTGAAACTATCCCAAACATCATAGATACTTCCCCAAGTGAGAGAGGATAACATTTTTCTATGGATTGTTGGCATGCGCTCCTCACCACAATTGTATTTTCCTTTCAGGACCCTTACCCATAAGGCTTCATGATTATTGATGATGTTCCAACACAATTTCATTATAAATGCTTCATTTTGTCTTCTTAGGTTGCGAACCCTAAGACCACCAATTTCCTTATTCTTACATATCATTTCCCACAAAGCAAGGTCTAGTTTTCTGTTTTCCTCATTATCTCCCCATAGAAAATATCTACTATAGTACTATACGTTCCAGCTCCTTAATCACTCCTTTTAAAAGCATCATCATTTGCATATGATAATAAGGAAGGGTAGAAAGAACAGATTTAATGAGGGTTGTATGACCTGCCATGTTCAAACATTTCCTTTTCCAACCCGCCAGTGTCTTCTTTGTTTTTTCCACTAAAGGGGAAAAGGTAGAACATGACACTCTTTTGTGAATGAGAGGAATGCCCAGGTATTTCCCTAGGTCTCCTGTTAAGCCCACCCCCGTTCTCTGACTAAGATCCAAAGCCTGTGAGATGTGTACATTTATGAAGAAACACGTTTTTGTCTCTTGTCTGTTTATTTTCATTCCAGAGGCTTCACAAAATCGATTTAGACATTCAATCATAGCATACACTTGGAAACTTGTTGCTTCCCCTAACAGGATGATATCGTCTACAAAGAAAATATGAGAGATTGGAGGGCCATTTGAACTCAAATGTATAGCCTTCCAATCTTCATCTTCTATAGCATCCAAAATGAGGTGATTCAATCTTTTCATACATAAAATGAAAATATATAGAGAGATTGGGTTACCTTATCGAATACCTCTTGATAGGAGGAACTCGTCAAATCTATCGCCATTCCAACAAATCCTGAATGAAGAGGTTGTTATATAGGCCATGATCACCTCACATAGTTTTTCCTTGATACTAATAGTTCTTAGGGTATCTAATATAAAAGACCATTCCAGGAAGTCATAAGCCTTCTCCAAGTCCACTTTCACTGCTAACCAACCATTAGTGCCCTTCTTTAGGTTCATGGTGTAACCCCCTTCAAGAATCAGGTCGGGATTAGTGTTTAATCACATTTTATAATCGAATGAGAAATCCGGAACAATTAAAAACTTTTTAAAACACCTGTACAAATGGATCTCCATTCATTTCATTCATTAAAACAAATGGCCTGTTTGGTCTGTTACATATACAATATCAGAGTAAGCACAATTCCCGACGTTCACCCGGGATAATAACATTTAATCCAATGTTTTATACAAGGCATCATTGCCCATCTCAGTATCCATACCGGAGATTACACAAAACTATAGTACTATGATCTATACAATATATTTACAATGATCCAAAATGATAACCAATTCGATATAGAACCAAAATATTTAACTAAGACTACCGCTAGCAGTCCTAATCGTCCTTTGTCACTTGCTTGCTTTTCGATCCACTTGCCCTGTCTAAAAATGTTATTTGGAAAGAATGAGATTCTAGAGAATCCCAGTAGCAACAGTTTATTTATATGATGCATATATACAAAGCAAGTCACATATATCACAATGCAGCAATCAATATTCAAGACCGGGCTTTCGCCACGTTCCTTTCACTATATACGCTTACGCCACGCCCTATCACTTTATCAATATTCGAGTCCGGGCTTTCGCCACGTCCCCTTCACTTTCACTGTAATCGAGTCTGGGCTTTCGTCACGTCCCATTCACTTTCACTATAATCGAGTCCGGGTTTTCGCCACGTCCCCTTCACTTTCACTATAATTGAGTTCGGGCTTTCTCCACGTCCTCTTCACTTTCACTGGATTCAAGGACTAATGCAAACATGCAATGCAATACACATGATATGGGATAAAGTGTCACTACCTTTGTCTTTCCTTCCTTGAGCAGGCACAGGCCTTCTATGCTCCGGACAGATATCAAATCCTAAAGTCATAATTAAGGACGAAACATTATTCTCTATTCCAATACTCAATTAACTCTTCAACACTTAGATTTGGTTATCAATAATGACCCTTAAGAAGCCACAAATGCCTCTAATAAAACCCCTAAAAGGTTGGGAAACAATAGGGTGAAGATCTCTTTTCAAAAACTTAAAGTGCTGAAACACAGGGGTGGGCCGCGGCCAGCCCTTCCTTAGGCTGTGGCTCAAATATGGTCAGAAGGCCGTAGGCCGCGGTCAGCCACCCATGGGCTGCGGCCCGAATCAGGCCAGAAAGGCTTGGGCCGCGACCAGCCACTCATGGGCCGCGGCCAAGAAATTTCCTGACTCTTGTCTGAACTTCGAAAAACCATAACTAATTGTAGAAAAATCGAAACGAAGTGATTCCAAAGCCAAAAGAAAGGTATATAAGTCCTCTTTCAAGGAAAAATATAGCCCATCACTGAAAATCACTACACAAATACAGAATCACCAAAAACTAAACACTACTCTAAAACAGAGTTCTATTTTTATACCAAACTTTGGCAAAGCATAACTCTCAGAATACTAAACGAAATGACACAAAATATATGTCCATTTTGAAGCTTGGGATGTGAAATTTAAGACTGGAAAGTTTCAAAATTTTCTGAAATCATTTGGTTATTCAAAACGTCCACACAAATAAACTGTCCAGACAGAGTTCACATTGACAGCATTTTCCAACTTTTCTACCAAAGTGTTCAATGACTCCAAAATCATTAACCAACCATATTCTCATACAATTTTCCACAAGGAACACAATGGTAACCTCAAAATGACCAAATTCACAATCTAAACACACGCCCTATTTTGACCAATACACCAAAACCAACACCAAGTTCCCAAACTTCACTTTTAATGATTCAAAACAATCCCTTTGTCCAAAAGACATCACAATATACCATTTCCATGATCACAACATGCCAAACTCACTAAAACCCTAATTTTCAAAAATAGGGCAGAAAATTCCAGAAAAATCAATCTCAACCAACAACCACGATATATATATCAAAAGGGAGTTAACACTCACCTCTTTCACTTTGCCAAAGTGATTTCTTGATTCTTCAACTTTCACAATCTCTTGAGGTCACAAACTAACACCAATGAACACATTACAACCATCACAATGAAGCTCTTCATTCAAGGATCAACATTAAAGAAGGAAGTTTGAGCAATAGAAGCCATTTTCCTTACCTTTTTGTAAGCTTTTCTTCTTCTATTTTTTGCAACAATGGCGCCACCCAAGGAGCGAAGAGAGAGAACGAGAGAGATGAGGGATGGAGGTGGAGTGAAGAAAGTGAAAACTGATTATACTCCCTCCCATTTCAGTTTCCAACGCACAAGAGGGAAGAGAGGAGAGAGAAATGCATTTAAAAATTCCCTTTTGACTTTTCTCATATCTCCCCCACATGTGAGCTTGCCATGTGTCCACCCCTCATTGGCTCTCACTCACTAAATCACCAATTAATCTCTCTAATCCTTCCATTAGCCATTTTAATTACACTTCTCATTTTCTCTTAGTTAGTAATTAATTTCCCCATTAATTACCAACTTATGCCAATAATTCCATTCTTTCAATTTTCCAACAATTATGACATATTAAATAATATTGTCACCAATATACATTAATTCAACTTTAATCCACTCTAAATCACAATTATCTTCTCAATAATCCTCATTAGCCCTTAATCAAAAATTGGGGTGTTACACATGGAATGAATCACCTCTTGTGCAATGATTATGTTGTCACAACTCTGTCTGCTTGCTATGAAGCTGCATTGGTGATGTCCCACACTTTTGCTCATAATTGCTCTGAGTCTACCGCTAAGGATCTTGGAGATAATTTTGTAGCTCACATTACAAAAAGAGATCGGTCGGAAGTCTTTTATAGTTTCTGGCTTCTCACTCTCTGGTATGAGCACAATACTAGTACTGTTGATATCCTTAACAATATTTAGATTAACAAAGAAACCCTTGACCATATCACACACTGACGCACCTATGATATTCTAGTACTCATGATAAATACTGCTTGAATGCCGTCTGGATCTAGAGCTTTAAAAGCTCCCAGGTCGAAAGTTGCTAGCTTGATTTCCTCTTCGCTCATAGGTCTCGATATCATGGCTTTATCAATATTGCTTAGAGGTGGAAACTGATTATCTGTTTGCAATTGGTTTTGTTGAGTGATTTTTCTACAGAAAAGAGATTTGAAATAATTAACTGCCATATTTTTTAATTCTCTTGTATCAAAAATCTATTCCCCATTAGCTCCCTTGAGCCCTTCAATCTTATTTCTTCTTTTCTTGATAATGGCCGATGTATGGAAAAATTTGTTGTTTTTGTCTTCCCATTTTAGCCAGTTACATCTTGATTTTTGAAACCAAAGAAGTTCTTCCTAAGCCAAAACTTTATTATATTCTTTCAATAGCTCTTTTTCCACCTAACTCAAGTATTGATTATGCCCTCTTTGTCTTGCTCTATCCACTCCTTCTATTCTTTGTAGTAGCGTGTGTTTCTTCCTGGAGAGGTTGCCAACTTAAGTTCTGTTCCATTTAGTGACTTCATTCACAATCATATCAACTTTTCCCCCCAATTCTCCTCATTTCAACACTTCCTGATAACATCCTTAAAATCATTTTCTAGGATCCATGCAGCATCAAATTTGAAAGTGAAACTCCTTCTAGCCTGTGGTTCCTCAACCAAACTTTTGAGGAGTAATGGTCTATGATCAGAACAAAACTTATTTAGATGGTGGACCCTTGGTAAGAGGAAATTTAAGATTTCATTCCTTGTTTATAAAAGCCCAATCAATTCTCTCTTTTAACATATCTTTTTCCCACGTGTAATGGTCGCCCACACATTCCATTTCAATAAGCTCTAACAGTTGAATGCAGTCATTAAACTGGCGCATAGCTTGAAGATTTGGACCAGAGCCTCCCTTCTTATCCTCCCTTGATAAATAAGCATTAAAGTCTCCAATCACTATTTCCGTAATCAACCAAATCCTCCCACAAGGATTGACGGAGAGCTAAACAAGGCTCACAGTAAAGATAGGAAAGGTAGAAGTAAATATCCTCATTGTCAATTCTAACATGTAATGTTTGAGTAGAGGAGGAAACATATCGCACATAACATATGGTTTCATTCCAAAGGAGCCAAATCCCTCCTGTGGATCCGATAGCCTCAACACGTATCCAATGGTCAAAACCAGGTTCGGCTTTGGGAGGGTCTTTTGCTCATTTTCATTATATTAAAGATATCAATATCTGTTTCAAAAAAGAAATCAAATGAAATTGCTAGAGGATAAAATTTTTAACTTTTATCCAGTATTTTTTTTTTTTTTTACTTCCACTTGATAAGAAACCAATAGAGTTACTCACTGCGGACTGCACACACCAAATCCTGTGTATCTATTTAAGAGGAAGAAGACAGAGTCAGAAATAAAAGTGACGATAAAATAAAAACTGACTATAGCATGTACAATCAACCATCAAATGAATGTTAAATTCCTAGCTAAATGCACTCAAAATTTATAAATTTAATAGTCAAATATATGTACCATTCTTATGTTAGTTGGTTTGAAAAGCTTTTATATTATGTAAGTGAACCCTCCTTATATAGTATAGGCGCAAAACTCTAATATCGCCAATTGACGGGTCTAAACGGGGGGCAACCTCTTCGACATAGCATCAATGCCTCAAGTTCACTTGCAAGGCCCAGAAAGGAGTTTTCTTATTAGTTATTCTCCTTTCCTTAAGTCGTCCACTAGTCTTCCTTGGGACTCTTGAAGTCCCTTTAAGTTGAGTGAAGCAAGGCCTTATCCTAAGAGAAGCTATATTAGGGCGGGGCGAAACGGCTTTATCTATCTGCTTTACTCACCGAAAGCGAGGAAGGCAGCTACTCTGTTCAACTCTTGTCCAATCCAGTCTATTCTTGTGTCTCCTCCAGAGACAAGCCTATCGGGAAAGAAAGCAAGCTAGTCCAGCAAGTCTTTTTATCTATACCTTTCTCTACCAGAGGGAAGCTCAAGTTGATATGCTGCCAGCTCTATTCGAGTGTTGTTAAGGCTGCCATAACTCGCCCCCTTATCGCCACTTTATCCTCTATACACCCGCCGAAGCAAATCCTTTTCTTTCGAAAGGGCCAAGCCAGTAAGTAGAAGGGCAAACTATTTTAAAGATTAAATAGCTCAATTCTGAATTATCAATTTAATTTCAGAAATAAGTTTAAAAGACAATGTGTGTATGTACGTACGTAATCAAAGTATAAGAATGCGTTTTCACTCATAAAATTACTCATTATTCTAACACGTGATCCTTATTGCTAACAATATTAAAACATATTGAAGTAATGGAAAGAACGCTAGTAGGTTTAAAACTTGCCAAGAATAAAACGAAGGAAAATGGTGGTATCATCTTCTCATCATAAACAAGAAAAGATTCCTCAATCATATTACCACTAATCATGTAGCCAAAGTTAAGTTCGCAAAATACTGGCTTAATGAACTTTAATCCAGTTTTGATAAGAGCACAAGAAAGAAGAAATATTAACACCGTCTTTGGAAATGGCTCTATGGAGAGTGGAGACACCTAAAAGTGGAAGCAATAAAGGATTACTCTTTCTTGGTGTAGTGTCGGACAGCGAAGGCCAAAGCCAATATCAGGAGAGGGACCAGGAATTGTAATATCTTGATCACAAATTCAGGGGTCTTGTCAGGATTGTAAGGAGCTTGCTTAGGTGGAGCATAAACCCGACTTTTTGGGACAGTGGATACATCAATAGTGCCAATGCAGTACTTGCCCATCAATTCTCTAGCAGAATCACTATGTCCCACATCTTCAAAATCATTGGTTGCATCTTTCCCTGTATTGATCATTGAAAGTTAATTATGGTGACCTGGGCTTATAATCTTCAGATAATGGAATATGCATACCTGTAGCGGATAGCAAAACTTCATCACCTCCAGGATGATCCTCCATGAATGGGGTCACATCATACACCTAGTTTAATTGAAGCACTGAAATTATTTAACTGACAGCAATCAATGTTATAGCATGATAAAACTGATATTTCAAACCAGTATAACTATTAATTCCTTGCGGTAATGGTACATCAGCCATTCTACAGAGTTTGGCAAATAAAATATTTATATCCACCTCCCCACCTAACAACGTGTCTTTATGAGGAGACTTGAATTCTCCCCATACCCTCCCCACCCCCTCCTAACCACCACCCCCTATGAAAACTCTCTTTTCCACGATTTAAATTTAAAAAAAATTATATTTCACTGGAAGATAACTAGAAGTCAGAAGTTTAGGTCCAACTGTCTTCTTGATTACATCAATTGGAAAAAAAGATAAAAAGAACGACTTATAATATTGAAATGAGCTTTGGCAAATTATTTTACCATGTTTTGCCGAAAAGGGAATTCATATATGGTTCCCAGTTTTATCTTAGACCATGTCGTTATGCAACTTTAGACCAAATCAGATCATGCTCGGAATCGTGCAAGTGATTTTACTTTTACTAGACATGCGCTAGGGATAATTTCTTGTAGAATGGATGAGTTAGGGGACGGCAGATATACAGAACAATGAGATTCTATAATAACTGCTACTGCCAAGAGAAGCAGCCAGTAACTTGGAAACATACAAAAGGAAGATCCGCTCTATAACACATTTGCCAAATGTCCTGCTGACTAAGCTTCGAACAAAAACATGTTCCACAAAACAGAATGTCATGGGCTGTTATCATGGAAGTAGAAGCAAAGACCTGATTCCACGAATCTTTAGGTTAATGCAAATATAGTTACTCAGTTCTGAACCCCTCTTAAGATAAAAATGCATGCAGATCATACCACCACCACCTTGAGGACCACTCATCGTTGCTGATTCCATTCCAACAAACAGTTTTTGAGGAATTGGGTGGTTCAGTTGATAATTTCATCAGTTAGTAGGATATCAAGATAACATTATCTAAATTCAATGTGATGCTAGAAACCTTCAAATTACAAAAAGGGTACTCAAACTGTGAAGATCTTGGATTCCCGGGTTCTTAAGATGACGATGATAACGGAAATCCCATATTTAAGAATATCTTACATAATGATATGAAATGTCAAGTACTAAACGTCTCCCTCAATGTCATTCATAATTGAAGCCTCTGCGAAACTAATAATGCACATGCAGGATGAGTATCTCCTTGAATCAATCAAGTGAACGCCATAATCGGCAGATTTCACGGGAAATCAGAGATTTAAGTATACTGAGTTCAACAAGAAAACCAAAACATTATATGCATAATTCTTGAACTGGCAAACTAATAAAAGCATCCACACACACTTTGCTGAAGAATTTTTCGTTTCCAACTGATTCCTCGTTTTTATCAGCACCAGTCAATCCAATAAAATTAAACATGCAAAGGAAACATCGGAATACTGGATACTGACCTTTCCAGATATAACAAGCCAACAATCTTTGATTTGATTGTGCTTCGCCACTTCTTCGAATGAGTGAATTTTTGGATCTGAAGCCATTTTTGCACAGCCACCTACGACAAATCCAAAATATATTCAGAATCAAGAAAAAATGAAGACAAATCCACACAACTTCACAGCGAGAAAAGGAAGATTTAAAGAATCTGGAAATGGAACAACTATCCATCAGGCCAAACAGAGGATTTCAAGAGATGAACAGCAATTTCTTGCTCTTCCATGGATGAAAGCATGAGAATCCATGAGCTAAAGCAGTAAGAATTAGAGATTCGTGATAGGCAAATTGTTTAACTAGAGATATACCAGAGAGGGCCTTCGCTCCTTCGATACGGTTCGCCTTCGGTGCCAAAATACTGACACGCTCACGGTGAGTGGCGAGTGAACTGTGAGCTGAGGCCTTTATTCATAAAGCGGCGTTCTGAAGAACCGAAAAATGGCCTTACAGTTTATTGAAATTACAGAAGTGACCACAAAGTGAGCCCATTAAATAATTATATCTAAGGGTAGTTTCGCCAGTCAGGATAGTCAAAATAGCACGTCAGTTTCATTGTTACTTGTGATAATTTGTGAAACGGATTCGCTGATAAGTACAGCGAGGGAGAATGGTGAGCGGGATTAATGGCTCATACTACTCCCTCCAATACTTAAGACCCAATTATGGTATATTTTTTGCCTACAGAATTTAAATTATGGTATATTTTTTCAGTTTGAAGTTATATAATTATTAAATGCATTTTTATTAGTTTTATCTTTTTTTTTTATAGAATTAAACAGTATCGGTGCTTCAAGGTTCATAGTTGTTTTAAGACCTAAAGAAATTTAGTAGAGTTTTATACTATTAGATTAACCCTATGCTTAGTGTTGATACTAATTTTACTTCTAATTGATTTTTATATATTCTTTCATTATTTTTTTCATCATTACTCCCTTTTACTTACCACTTATAAATAAGAGTAGCATATATTCAAAGCAAAATAATAAATTTTTTATATTTGTTATTTTTAATGAATGTTTGAAAAACCATAAAATTATAGTGTCAGAAACCCTTTTTAATAAGGCGAGACAAACCACCTTTTATATATTTACTTTAAAAATCGTAAAAACTATTTTTTAAAAACTAATACAAACATACACTTAATTGATTTTAACAGTAGGATGGATCTTGTAACACGGAAAGGAGGAATTAATACAGAAAAGGAGTACTAATGACAAAATTTAAACTAGGGGACTAATCCACGGCTTTCCAAAACAGGCGGGTTTTCCAAAACTTTTCCCGCGTTTATTAGCCAATAGCCAATGGGCTCGATCTCATTAGTCACTATGCCCCATCGAGATGCGTAAAGGGCATATGAAATTGAAAGAATATATAGGAATAAAATGTAGTTTCGAATAAATTATACAATTTTTAATCAAAATTATATAAATTTATTTTATGGTTTTAAAAATCACATGATTTTTTTAAACATAGAATGATAGCATAAATAACATATATTTATACTATTTAATTGTACATAAATTTCTATTATATTTTAAAAATATATATTTCTCTTTGAATAAAATAAAGGTACAAGTAATTTTAGAAATGCAATTTATTTTATTTTGAGGGGAGATTTCATTTATTTTAAAAATTGAAAAAAAAAATCATGTAATTATTTATTAAAAAACCTATGTAATTTATGTTATTGCTCCGAGTCGTCTCCATATGTGTTAAATATAGTATGCGTTTGGTATCACTTATTTTTAGACAATAAGTCCTTATTACGCAAGCCGAGATAAAACTTCTTTCACATACTTGCCTCGTATACCGTGAATCACGATTTATAAGCACTTATTATCCAAAAATAAGCTATTCCAAATGACCACATAGAAAGAAAATTTGCTAAAATATGAAAACGCTTGAATAATAATTTTAATGATTACAAGTAAAATTAAAATAATTTATGTTTTTTAAATAAAATTTATATATCATAAATTATTTTTATAAAATTTCAAAATTATGTAAAAATTACTTATTTTTTAGATTCATAACCAAACAATACACGTTTAAAATGTCAAGGCTGATAGGACTGGTAGGGGTTCCCTAGGCTTGACAATTGTGGTCCATAATTTTTTTTTTTTTTTTTGGTACAAATGAGGGCAAAGCCCTTATAAAAGCTATTAAACTACTGAAACTACTGGGGGACAAAATCCCAAACACTCTTCATGCATCACTGTCCTCAAACGAGAAGGACAACATTCTAAAAGACAAGACTTTATCAAACCTTCTTTTGCCAGTGAATCGGCTAAACGATTGTGTCTCCGTGGAGCATACTGTATCTTCACTTCCCATGAGTATCCCAACATATTCTCGATTTGCAAAAATAGGAGACTACCAATCACCTTTTGGTTACGTTGTTGGAGCAACTCTATTAGTTGCTTTGCGTCAGATTCCACCAAAATTCTTCTAAACCCCATCTCCCATGCCAGCAACATTCCTTTATAAATTGCCCATTGCTCAGCCTCGAAAGCACTACACGACCCAAGTGTCTGAGAAAAACCTGCAATCCATCTTCCTTCATGGTCCCTCAAGACTCCTCCACATCCAGCTTTAGTTTGATTAGAAGTAACTGCGCCATCTACATTAACCTTAATCCAAGTTCTCGGTGGTGCTTCCCAACAAGAGTTTAAAGGGGGTTGAAGAGATATCTCACCATTATTTTGGTTCTGTATCTGCACAAAACTTCGAACATTGGCTAAAATAACAGTTAGCGGATCAGGTGGTTTTCCAAAATCCTCATCAAACATATCCCTATTCCGCCAGTTCCACAGAAACCATATAGAGACACCCCAAAATGAACTCCAATTATCTATGTCTCCTATACCCAATTCTCTATTAAGGTTAAGTGCAAACCAGTTTCTTAGTGATGCAGAGTAGAAACTAGTTAGATGGCTTGGATCAATAACTCGACTCCACAGTTTCCTCGCATAACAACAATCTCTAAGAATATGAAGCACATCCTCCACTCCTTGATTACAAAAGTCACATATATCAGTGGATCGAGACCACTTACTTCTCCAGTATTTAGTGGGAAGACGATTTTGGTAGGCTTTCCAGAGAAATACACGAATTCGCTCCGCCCCTTTCCAACACCAAATCTTCTTATAGGTAGCACTATAATTATTTGATGGAGCTTCCTCAAGAAGATAATATGCACTTTTGACAGAGAATACTCCATTAGATGTGGCCCTCCAAGTCATGATATCACTGCCCACACTAGCCATCGGTGGTAAAACTGTAATTAAGCGCTGGATAACCTCACTCGAAACAATATTGTCAAGCCGAGTAAAATCCCAAGTCCCTGATGATACCTAATCTGCTACCTTACTATCCTCCTCCACACTATTCAGCTCTCTGAGACAGGAATTCTTAATACTTCTATCTTGAAACAACCAAACATCATTAAAGAAGTTGACATCCATACCATCTCTAATTTGCCATCTAGCTCCCATTTTAACTATTTCTTCTTGTTGAGAAATAAATTTCCATAAGCAAGAATCTCCACTCCTAGCTTCTAACAGATTGTCTTCATTCCTCAACATATATTTATGTAATAGGACCTCAGCCCACAGACCTTTAGCTCCAGTCACAAGCCTCCAAGCCACCTTTGCCCCACAAGCTCGATTGAATGACTCTAACCTTTTGAACCCCAGACCACCATATAACTTTGGTTGCAGAATTTGATCCCAACTAATTGGGTGATAACTATGGGGATTATGAGAATTACCCCAAATGAAATTTCTCTGTAGTCTCTCAATCTCTGAACAGATTGAGTGTGGGAGTTTAGCCACTTGCATTGGGTAAACTGGTATAGCACTGATTACAGATTTAGCTAGAGTTATTCTTCCTGCTACAGAGAGGGTATTTTCCTTCCATGCTGCCAATTTATCTCTTACACGATCAATGACATACTGGAATGCATCAGTTTGTTTTCTTCCTTTCACAATTGGAACCCCCAAGTACTTTCCAATTTCATTTGATATACCCATTTTAGTAATCTGTTTAATCTTCCCTCTGGTATTTGGCTTCACCCTTGGCGAGAAATAAATTGAGGATTTAGCTTTGTTTATACACTCACCAGAAGCTAAACAAAAACTTTCAAGGCAGTCCATCATACAAGCTGCTTGCTCCTTTGAGGCAACACCAAATAATAATAGATCATCGGCAAACATGAGATGCGAGATTTTAGGGCCCTCTTTGCTAACCCGAATTGGTTTCCATCTACCTTGTTGCACCTCATCTTGAATTAAATGCGAGAGGCGATCCATACATAAGACAAATAGCAACGGAGACATAGGATCCCCTTGTCGAAGACCCCTTTTGGGAGCAAAAAATTCTGTTTTGTCCCCATTCCACAAAACATTATAAGAAACTGTGGTAACACAATTCATAATTAATTTAATAAAGGAATCTTCAAGACCAACATCCACCAGTACCTGCCTCAGGAAATCCCATCGGATTTTATCATAGGCTTTTTCTAAATCTATCTTCAAAGCCATAAGACCCTTACTGCTTCTTGATTTCTTCATAATATGCATTACCTCCTGTCCCACTATAATATTATCCTGTATGCACCTACCCTTAACAAAGCTAGATTGGAATGGAGACACTAATTCATCCATCACATTCCTCAATCTGCTCACAATTACTTTTGTAATGCATTTATAATGTACAGTGCATAAAGATATTGGCCTGAAATGCCCCACAACCTCCGAATTTTCCTTTTTGGGAATAAGAGAAATCAAAGTCCTGTTAGACTCTGGCAATACCAACCCTTCCTTAAATGCTTCCTTAACAAAGCTACAAAGTGTCGCACCCACTGTATTCCAGTTAGCTTGATAAAAAATGGGTGAAAACCCATCAATACCTGGAGCCTTATAAGGGCCCATCGAGAACACTGCATTCTTTATTTCCAAGTCAGATGGCTGGGAACATAAATTAGACAATCTTCCATCATCCAATATTGGAAAAGATGAGGTAGTATCTAGCTTCTTATACTCCATAACTTCAAGGTCATACAATCTTCTAAAAAAAGTAAGAACTAGCTTCTTAAGATCATTCACTCCCTCAACCCACTTTCCATCTTCATCTTTAAGAGTCAAGACTCTATTTCTTCTTCTTCTTATGCTTGTTTTCAGGTGATAGTATCTAGTATTACGATCCCCTTTTGTGACCCACATTGTTCTTGCTTTCTGAAACCATTTAATTTCTTCCATCTTAAGAATGTCTTCCAATTCCATATGTAGTTCTCGTTCCAGATTGTTAAGAAAAGATGAGTAATTATAGCTAGCCGAGGCTTGGATACCACTTAATCTTGCTAATATGATTCTCTTCTTTTTTTCCACAAAACCAAAAATGTTCCTATTCCAATCTGATAGAGAAATGCCCAGTTGCTCAAGAGAGGTGTTTAAATCATTAATCTGGACCCAATTGTTTAACAAGAATTCTTTAAAACTTGCATGCTCAAGCCACATTGATTCAAATCGAAAAGGGCGAGCACCCCTATTGTTATTATCAACACTAAACTTCAATATAAGAGGGTTATGATCAGAAAATTTTATTCGGGGGAGTACCTTAATAAAGCATTCTGCAAATTCCATTAAGAACGCGTTGTTGACCAGAGCACGATCCAATCTTTCAAATAATCTTTTGCATCCCACAAGCTTCGGACCTTTCCATGTAAATTTCGGACCTTGGAAGCCCAAGTCTGACAGTCCACATGCAGCTACTCTTTCTTGGAACCATCGAATTCTTGATGCTCCACTTCTAACTCCTCCCACTCTATCCGATTGGTGAAGAATGTCGTTGAAATCGCCATATACCGCCCAAGGAAGGTCAATCGTATCAGCAATATTCTTCAACTTTTCCCATAAAATCTCTCTTAAATTTGAATGCGGAATTGCATATACTGAGGTCAGGAAAAACGGTTTTCCTCCATTAATCTCACATCTGAGATGAAAGAATTGCCTATCTTCAATCAACACTGTAGCTTTGATATTATTACTTCTCCATGCCGCAACTAAGCCGCCCGAGCGCCCAGTGCTTGGAATTATATTAACTTCATCAAATCCCCAAGATTTAAGAAAACTAAATCGAGCTTCACTAGTACATTTTGTCTCAACTAGTAAAAGCATTATTGGTTTTGGCCCACTGCACACTGTCTTCAAATTTCTGGCAAGCCCACTAGCACAGGCCCCCCGAACATTCCAAAATAATATTGTATCCATATAGACACAAAATAATAAGATTGGAAGCCTAATAAAAAAGCCCATATTAATCCTCTTAATCAATTTGAGTCTCAGGGACCACTGTGTCCCCACACCGCCCTTCACACATTATTCCATTATTCTCCATGATATCATTTCTCCATCCACTACTCGGTTCTCCTGGGTCCACTTCCTCAATTCCAATATCTTCTTCCATATGATTATTATGGCGTAAGATGACTTTGGCACATGGATTGGGTCCCACACTCAATTCCTCCATCTTGTCCTCTCGTTGATGTTCCTCCAAGTCTCCTTGTACCTCCTTGCCTTCCTCCTCCCTACTATTCACCACTAAAGTTCCCCCAATTTTTTGCCTATTTTGAATCATATCCCTGGTTCTTTTCTCTCTCCTCTGTCGTACTGACTGCCCCACCAAATATTCCTCTGTATTCAATATTAATCCTTTATGCTCGTTCACCTTTTCCTTTTTTTTTTTCCCATACAGTTCGAATGGGTGTGGAGCGCACTACTGTCTGAGAATCTTCCACCTCATCCGACCGATGTCCTATCTCAGCCTTTCCAGTTGCACCATCTTGCTCCTCCACCTCAGCCAATGCACCAAATCGAGACCCCATTTTTTCCGACCGAGTCAACTCACCCCTGTTTTCTTTCATCTGTCGTTGCCGGCGGTTCTTGTTAACCACGTGCCACTGTTCTTGAACAATTCCCACCTCATCTGGTTTGTGTTTCCCTTGCTCCGTGTTCTCCTGATAATCAGCGTTGCTATTTTCCTTCTGCTAATCATTCTTCGCTCTAGTAGTGCAAACATCAACCCTATGACCATAATGACCACATCCAATACAGAGCATATGAAGACCCTCATATTCAAGATAATATTCCACCCCGTCTAAATAAAACCCAGGCATTAATTGTTTACCGAGATCCACTAACACACAAATTCTCGCATAGTGCCCTCTAATATGACAAGAAGTATTCATATCTACCTTCAATGTTTCCCCGATCCGGTTCCCAATAATTGTTAACACTTGTTCATCATAATACTCCAGAGTTACCTTGGGGATTCTAACCCACACTGCCACTTTATCAATGGTTGCTTTATCAGGTCTAAACCTCGGTTCCCATGGTCGAACTGTGAGATAATGATCGTATATCATCCAAGGTCCCCCTGTTAAAGCATTAAAATAATCTTCTCGGTTGGACATTTTAACCACATAGAAACCATGTCCAATATTAATAAGATTAATGACTCCCTTCTTAGCCCACATAGACTGGAGACGTGTAAATAGAGCTTTATACCCAATACTTCTGTCCAGTAATTTAACTATTACTGCTTTCCTCCATGCTTTGTATAGCCTTTTCCTCATCTTCCCAGAAAATGTGAAGCTCGAAAAATTTACTCCCGGGCTCTCGACAGTCTTGAACAACGGAGACACTCCATTCCTGTCATTTGTAGCTTGGGATGAATCAGACATGTTATCATCTGAAAGGTCATCCTCATCTTCACTTCCTTCATCTTCCGATGACTCCATTTGACGGTTAACCCCTTTGAGTTTATCAACAAACGATGGACCTCCATTAGAAGCCCCAGAAAGTTTTGATCCCAGAGCTGGCCAATGGCCATGAAGAGTATTTCCTCCTGTTCCCTTAGAGCCATTCTTAATCTTCTTAGAGCTTCTTGCCATTTGATCCTCTTCCTCCTGTGTAGGAGGGACGAAAGAAAACGTTTCACCAGAGAGCACCAGAGACATTTTTTCTATCAATTTGAGTTGATGATATATGAGAAAGCTCACATTAAATCGAGAACCAGAGGCTTATCCACACAAAATTGGAGGAAACCCAGACAATTGTGGTCCATAATATTTATACATAGCTTTGCAATCCGTCAAAGATTCTCTTGATCCATGGGCTACACCCACACTGAGCAGTAGTGATGGGTCGGCGCATCCCTTCCAATGGGTGACCCATAATCAATTACAATCCCCTCAGAAAGTGACTGTTCATGGCAGGCCTTATTGCCTCTGTCCTTACTTATAACTAGCTTTTCAAATGTTTCATTATGTGATTGACGAAAAGTTAATACTCCATTAATCGCATTGAATGAATTATTTATAGAGTTTAATTATATTGAAAGACAAAATAAAAAATAAATATTAAATGCTCTAAATATCATAAAACGGGGCTTATATTTTAGATCAAGCCTAATTAATAAAAAAAGCAATTCATATTATGAACTAGAAGATTAAGGGTCCGCATTACATGCTCAGGGCATTTATGAGCTTTGAAATTCATCGTGCATAACGACGTCATTTTGGTTCTACTCATTGGCTCATGAATGAGCTGAGTAGGTGATGCGAACTCGTTATCTCATGAGTAAGAACGAAACTGCAATGTTACCGAAAAGGATGTTGTTCATTTATTGTGTGGCTTTGATAAAAAAAAAAAATTATTGTGTTGCTGGATAGAATCAAACATGAAGAAGTGTGATCACTTCTCAATTAATTAATACTCCCTCAAGTCCTAATTATAAGACAAAGTTGACTTTTTTGGAGAAATTAAGGAAGCCAATTAAATTAATTTAGAGTGTTTATATTTTTAATATCCTTAGATTATATATTAATTTATTAGTCAAATTAATTAGTTTGGAGAAAAAAATAAAAATATAAATACTTTAAAATAATTTAATTGTCTTCCTTAATTTCTCCAAAAAAATCAACTTTGTCTTATAATTAGGACTGGAAGGAGTATTTGTTTATGAATCGTTAAACTGGGCCCAATGTATTCAAAACAAGTGTCTTAAAACAAACTTGGCCCAACCCTTTGTTTTCTTTTCCCCACCTCGAGATTGAAAAAAATATTAAAAAATGAATCTGACTCAAGCGGCTTAAAAATTCGTCTATTCAATATGACTTAAGCTATACTCATAACTCATAACATAAAGCTTGCAGGGTACAATATACAATTAGTCTACTTAAATCCCAGTCAAAATGGAATTTACTCCTTTACTACTTAATTGCCTCGCGAAAAACTCATGCATAGTGGAGGACGAACCTTAGCCAAAGCCAAAACGGAAGAAGGCAAAATCCACAACCCATCCCCACAAATCAAACCCGACGCCACCGCCGGCACCATCACACTTGCCTCTTTACTGTTCAACTTATGCCACGTGTACACCACCGCACTTCCCACGCACATGTCTATGGCAAAGTAACCGCCGACCAGAAACGGCACCGCCATCGCCATCGGAAGCGGCACCCACCGCCCCAACCTCTTAGGGCTCACATCCCTCACCAAATTGGCCGCCACCGCGAACGCGAAGAACCCGTAACACAGCTCCAAACAATGCTCTGGCAACGCAGAGAAGCCCTCAACGCCCAAAATCGCCATGTTTCTGTATACGATAGCATACGGTGCTTTGTATTCGCCGTTCGGATTCCCAACATCGAAGGCCTTGTAAAACAGGAAGAAGCACATCGGAGCCACCAAACATCCGATCGCTGTGCCTATGGCTTGTGTTAGGAGCATTGATCGAGGAGAAGTGAAGGTAAGGTGTCCGGTTTTGAAATCGTGCATCAGATCTGATGAGATCGAGACCATTGATTTGATGAGGCCGCAGCCGATGAGTCCGGCGAAGACGCCGTCGTTTTTGCCTGACATGGCGGCGAGAATGAAGAGAGCGACCTTGCCGTAGTTGTAGGCCATGTTGATGTCGGTTAACCCGGCGCCGTAAGCGTTGCAGAAACCGAGAGCTGGAGCGAGGAGGTAGGCGACAATTACGAAGTACCACTTCAACTGAGGGAACATGATAGGGACGGCGATCGTGGAGATTACGGCGAAGAATAGGTATCCTGCGCAGGCCAGCCATATCGGAATGCTTTCTCTCAAGAACACTTCGTTTCGTTTCAGATTATCCCGTGGCTGTGTTTGGTGGTTGTCCGACTTACCTGCTGTGACCAAAAAAATATTACAAATCATCATGATCGTTCCACTCACCACTTTCAATTTTCAAATACCGCTCCGCTGTTTAATATAACACATTTCTTCTTAATTTGATTTGATTAAATAAGTTAATCAAGTTAGTTAATATAACATACATTTTTTAAAACACCCAACTATATTTTTTAACTCTCTCATTCCCCCTCCTCCTTGATTATGATAGAGGAAACATTAATAGAGATAAATTAGAAAAATGTTAATAAATATGAAAATTATGTCTTATATTTATAATCAAAATTAATTCTTTAAATATGTCTTATATTAAAGATATGTGAATTAACATTTTTTTAGAGAGTGCTCCTAATGTTAGAGAACATTTAGAAAAGTTGTCATCATATGGTATACTCTCATGAATCCTTAATTAACAAATTAATTACTCCATTCGTTCTTTCTTTGATATAAAAACTAGTTGATTAATTTGAGTAGATTAAAAAAATTAGTTATACTAATTATCTGTAACAAATATGTATATTATTTTTTTCTAAATATCATCTTTGATCATTACTATCTTAAATAGAAATTTGTTAGTGTGTACAGTCATTGGATAATTTGAACAAAAAATTATAAATTTGGAAGATAAAGTAGTTTGAGATCTTATATTTAGGATTAAATTCAATCTCCAACTAGCAATTAATTTTATTACGGAAGCAGCAATTTGTCACCCACCCAATGTCAATGCTGAGATGGGATGTAAAACTCGAACGTAGTGTTGCCATGGGTAATATATGTAGCCACCCCACTCAGGGAGATGATATATATTTGTTGTTATTATCACTGCTGCTTTTTTTAAACAAAAAATTCTGTATATTTTAATTCTTACGTGATAAGTAATTTCATATTAGTTGTAATTAAGCTTGACTTGCACGGTACCAGGACCTAAAGGTAGGGGCAATTTACTCACAAACTTGAAGGTTTCTGCTTCTCATTTCGGCATAGATATTTGTAGCACTGAAGTACATGATCTTGGCAAAATTGTAAAGCCCATCACCAAGTATCAATGAGATTGAAATAAAAACCTGTAACAAGAAAACGACACAAAAAAAAAAAAAAAGGATTGAGGTAAAATGAACTCGATATGCATTATACGTGATTGTATATAATTCAAGACCTTGTATCCGTTTAGACTCTTCATACTGCTTTCTGATAAACTAGCAGGGTACCACTCCCCTTTGAGTCCCCTGATCAAGGGCCACATAATCCCATACGAAAGCACAGCACCAAGAAGCAGAGATAAGTTCACCAGATGAGAACAAATCATTCCTGCTCCAACGTAAGTCATACTGAAATCGAAGTAAAATCTGCATAATCCAAGAAGCTTCAATCAGTAAAACACAAACTCATTCAAAACAGAGACTAACAGAAAGAACATGATATAGAAGCACACACGAGTTCTTCCAGGCTTGCAATCCAAAAGTAGGAAACTGCAAGAATCCGCATGTATCTCCACCCGTATAGAACCACTGAAAGAAAGCCCAGATGAAACTGAACGAGAAGAATTTCATGAAACCTCGAACCTGCTTCCTGCACTAAGATTTGAAACATTTTTAGTAACAGTACAGATTCATACTGATTCAAACACTAAAGTACACAGAACCATACTTGGCCTCTCCATCTCCTTTAGGAGTATGAAAATTGTTGATAAGAACACCGGTAGCAGTTCCACTTGGATACGTTAATTTGTAGTTTATGATCATAATCTGTCACAAGTCACAACATCAGAATCTGCATCCCCCAACACTCCTCTATTCTTCCACATAGCTAACAAGAGTATATACCTTTCTAAGAGGAACCAGAGCAAAGAGCCCAACAAAGCTTGTGACAAAGAGAAAACCTGTCATCCAACCAAGTCCAGGTTCCTTAGTGCTAGCAAGAGCGTTCCCTTCTGTATCAACCCCTGCTTGCTCATACGTCTTCCTATTCAACCCCAATAAGTAGGACCCAAAGCCACCTACAATATATAATATCACAATATTACACATGCAGACACAGTGGATATTGTTCTTAAAGCAGAGAATTTTAATAAACCAAGATCTCTAGCTACCTCCTACTGAGATGCTGTAGCATGCAACGGCACAAGTCTGGATTATAGTGTTCTCTTGTCTAGTGAAAGGTGTTGAAACTATCTTAGCCTTGTCGAGGATCTTGGTCCAGCTTCGAATGAAAACAAAGCCTAGCAGAGCAGCTGAGACATTAAGGTTAGGGACGAGTCCTGTTGTAAGGTTTAGCTTCGTTGCTATCACACTGTAAATTACTCCAACCACTGAACTTGCTATGAGCCCTCGAATTGTGATCTGTTTTCTCCATGGAGCTATTCTGGTTAAGTCTTCAGGCTCAGCTCGAACTTCTTTTGCTTCTTCCTTGTCGAAATTCTCAATTTCTCTGCCTCCTTCGTTGTTAATAGTCGCCATTTCACTCATCACATGGTCTGTTCACATTAAATTAATAGATTATTCAGACAGAATAAAACAGTCAATTGCTTCTGCACTTTTCTGCGCATTCGTAGTCTGATTGGATAAAGAGATTAAAAAAATTGTACTCGTGTAATAGAACAGTTAAATCTAAAAAAGACAGCGACAGAGCCGTATCAGATACAGAAATTTCTGAGATCCTCCATTAAAATATCTTACTCGAGCTCATTCTAGAAGATTGCGTCGTGCTCGTGACAGGCACCTAGGGATTTTAAGGACGCAGTGTTTCTGTGTTAGGCTTGAAGATTGAAACGAAGTAACGATCGAAGAAACGGCACGAAACGTACGGACAGGGCGATTTCCGACCCGATGCGATGGATTTAACGAATTCACGAAACCCACAAATAATGGGTCACAGGATAGTGAAGACGACGAAGCAAGGCGATCGTGGCGAGACCCGCCATTAAATGGGACAATAAATACTTGAGGAAAAGTAAAACACGCAAAACTATGTACTGCAAAAATGACAGCATAGTAATGTAAATGTACTACACAGAAACAGAAGCTGAATGCGAATTTTATGATTGTGTACTGCATTAAACAGCCCACTTCCCCGAATAGGGCTCCACATATCTGAACACTTATTCGGCTGCGAGTTATTGATAAAAAATAATTTAAATTGTAGTAACGTTGACTCAAGAAATGGGGTGTAGGAGGTGGGTGACGTTGAAGTTTCAAAAGTTGTTGGAAACCAAATCAAGCCTTAATGCGCTTGTTCTTACTACCACTTCCTTTCAAGCATGTTTATGCTCAACAGGGATTATATTATTTTTGTCATCCATAACAATACTCTCCAATTCAATAATGCAGTTTTAAAAAGTGTTAAAATTAGTTAAAAATAATAGATATGTCTAAAATAAATTTTATTTTTGAAGCATGCCCTTATTTATTAAAGGCAAGTATGGGAGAAAAATAAAATAAATATAAATATCACTAACCTTTTAATTAATTTAATACATATAATTAATGAAGGATAAAAGTGCCAAAAAAAAACTCATTAAATTTTTAAATAATTATTATCGGGCTTTTACTAACATGACCCGGGCAATTCAAAAATTGGACTTTTATAATAAATACAAGGGGGAGTAAATAATAATTTTAAAAAATAAGCTTGGTATATAAATATGGCATTATAGGAACTAGAAACAAGTTAATGTCGATAGATGGAAACTTGAAAGTGGACCACATATATATATATATATATATATATATCGAGCTACTATAACAATGAAAAATTACAAGCCATATAAATGAGTGTTTGGATAAGCTTATTTTTCAAGAATAAGAACTTATTATGTAAATCGAGATAAAACTCATCTCATATACTTATCTCATATATCGTAAATCATTATTTATAAGCACTTATTACCTAAAGATAAATTATCCCAAATGAACACTAAGACACAAACTATTAACGGATCGAGTGGGATATTATGGGGACATTGGGATGAAGAATTTGGAGGGACCTCTTGAGATGAGAGTTTCATTCACTTGATGTTTATTTCCCCAAAATTAAATAAAATAAATAAGCACTTATTACGTAAATCGATATAAAACTCATCTCACATACTTATCTCGTATATCGTAAATCATGATTTATAAACACTTATTACCTAAAAATAAATTATCCCAAACAAATACTAATACATAGAACGATTAACCGAGTGGAATACGACGGGGACATTGGGGTGAAGAATTGGGGGGGACCCCTTGAGATGAGAGTTTCATTCACTTGATGTTTATATCACCAAAATTAAATAAAATACTAAAAGCATATGATATATTTGAAATCTCCGGTCAAGAACACAACGGTTTTTTTTTTTTTTAATTAAGCTGAGAGAGGAAGTTTTGGTGGGAAAAATCATTGGAGGCCAATTTATTTTAATGAATTTGATTCATTGAAGGTATATATTTAAAATAAATGACGCAGATTAAAAGAATGTAATCAATGTCTCAGTATAATAATACGTTTGGCAAAATTTAAGGGGGACCCATATAATTTAATTTCTAATTTTTTTATAAACACAACTGTCTTTAAAAAGAGTACGTCCAGATTACATGTGAAGACTGAAAAGTGAGAAACACTTATGTAACTAAATAGGAGAGTATGTACTACATAAGTAGAAATGACTATTTAAAGCATTTCTTTGAGGACTCATGCCTTTTTACCTGCAAAGCTTGCTCCTAGTCTCCTTTCTATGCTAAATTATTGTGGGTGTGTGTTTTTTGTGTGTACTACACTAAGATGTACTTTCTAATGAATCTACACATAGACAAGAACGCATGGTAATTGACCAAACAAGATCAAACAAATAAAGGATAAAATACTTTGACCACCACCTTGTTGTTTTACCCAAATCACATGGATCTCTCATCTAATTCGAAAAAATATACTTAGGTCAAAAATGTTAACTCCATTAATAATATTTAAAAAAATATTCTAAAAAATATTTTTAATTAAAGATTATATTAAAATAAATTTTATTTACTAATCTTCTTTTCCTCATATCAAATCTCTAATTTGTTTTTGAACATTTGCAAACTTCAAAAAAAAAAAAAATAGATAAGTTGGGTTCTGGGGCTCACCAAGACTAAGGAATACCTCTGAGTTCAAAAAACGTTTACAGAAGTGCTTACAGATTACCTGCCAACAAGACCCTCATAGTGGAATTTAAACTTACGACATTGTAGATTATGAGTCAACTCTTTATCAACTGAACCAACTTTTATTGGCATCTTGAGCTTATATTATTCATACTATATGACAACAAAAATATGTTTTTATCCATTTAAAAAACCCAAAATAAACACGTTTCAATAAATATGATGAGAAATTAAAATTATAAATATAATTATAATTAAAAAATTTATAACGTATTAGAAATTTTGAAAATATATATTAGAATTATCTTTTGGCTGCATAATTTATTTACAAATATAAATGTTTAAATAATTCTTATGTCAAAGAGGAGTATTTTGGTTAAAAAAAAGTTTGGTGAGTCAAATTTAACGGTCCACTAACAATTGGATAAATGGAAAAGAAATCTTAAAAATATAAGGGAGGTCTACCAACTTTTTATTCGAATCAAATGTCAGTTGATATTAGCTAAGATTTGTGCCGTCCTTAGTTGTTATATATTTTTTTTTTTTTGTAATGATGCAGTATTTGCTATAACTTACCAAGACTAAGTCTTGTATGTCCGATTCAAAAAAAATATATAAGAGAGGTGTTTGTAACATATATTTTGATTTCAATGAAGGTTTATATGAGTTTTCAAAATAAAGGGAGGTATGTATAATTAAGGTGAAATAGAGAGTTAGTTAGAATTTTTTACTCATAAATAAATAATGAGAAGTAAGTGGCTAAGTGCACACAAGTGTGTGTGTTGAGCTACTAATAAGTGATTCATATATAGTGGTGGTAATTCAGGCCAGCTCGCAAGCTAAACGGGGCGAGTTATTCGTGGGTTGGTATCCCGTATATTTTTTTAAAAAAAAATTATTTCACTCCTTTTTTTTTTTTAATTCTCGCTCCCTTTCTGTTTCACTCACCCACGTCACATTTCTTTTCTTTTATACATTTGTGTTAGGAAGCTAATTTCATTCTTATTTTCCTTTTTTTTTCATATACTCACATCACAAAAACATATAAACACATATCTTTTAAATTTAACAATAATAGAATAAATAAATATAATATGAAAATAAAAGTGTCAAATAAAAAGTATGAGGAGCTAGTTAAACATGACATCAAATGAAAAGACGATAAGGGTATTTAGATTTATTTTATAAGAATTTTTTTTAAATAAAATTTAAGCTGGCTCCGAACGTGATAGGCTAGTGTAGCCTGCCCATTAGCTGCCAGGCCGAGCCCACCACTTACCCATTTTACCGGCTATATTCATATATGAAATGATCAAAAGTATGGAGTGCCTATAATCATATAGCCTAAACGTACAGACATTATCCCATAAGTAAAAAGTCATAGATTCGATTTCACTGAAAATTTGAAACCATCCATTTAATTTAAGTGATGGTGAAAGGCACTAAAAAAGAGCAATAGATGGAGGAGAGTGAATAGAGAAGAGAATAAAGTGGGGGCCGGGTATTAGTTGTGATTTTGCAAGTATCTTCACTTTGGTTGGATGGTTAGGTATGCAGTGTGGGTGGAGGGACGGACGTTAGTTATAGCTGGTGGAAGATCGCTCCAAGGGTCACCTAGATAATCATAAGAATATATGAAATGATCAGCCCTCCAAAAAGAAAAAGAAAAGAAGAAGAAGCACGAATGAACCACATAAGAGGAATAATATTTCTAATTTCAGATAAGCAATGCCACGAGAGTGTTGCTACTGTCTGATCCCACCACTCAAAAAGGTGAAAGTGCATGCCTCAAGATCACCCCACCCTCTTCCTCTTTATTTGGTTTGAGGGGAGGGGTGAAAGAGAATGAGAGGGTGATTAAATTATCTTTTTTGGTTAAAAGAATTTAAATTTTGAGCAGGAATCCAAAATTTAAAAAAGAATGAGGAAGTAAATTTTAGGCGGAAACTCAAAATTTAAAAAAATGAAAGGGTAAATTTTGGATTTCTTTTATCCAAAATTATAATTTCTCTACCCTCCCCCCCTCAAATCAAACACACCCTAAGGGCCTGTTTGGTTGGAGGGGAGGGGATGGGAGGGGATGAAAAATGACCCCCTCCCCTTGTTTGGTGTGAAAAGTAGGAGGGGAGGGGTCCCAAAAAAGGGGCTCCAAATCCCTCTCACTCCCTCAAATTGGTTCCCTCTAAATTGGGGGGTTTTGGAGGGAGCCAAAAATTTGGGACTATTTTACCCCTATGATCTTTTCATATTCCCAATTATATCCTATGAGTTGAAAATAAAAATATAACTTCTGCCATCTCCAGTGTTTCCCGTCTTGCGTCTCGTCTTAACTCAGCTCTCACGATCTCTTCCTCCGTGTCTCTCAACATCTCAGAAATTAGAAATTGCTGCAAGTTAACTCACACGCTCTCATATACTGAGATGCTCTCTCTTTCTCTACTCCTTCACTCTCCTTTCTAATTTCTAACCTCTCTCTCCGTATTCACACATGACACATAAGCTTTTGTCTTAAGGTGATTCCCACAATTATGTACATGTAATTCTAAACTCCTCTCAATGCCTCAATTATTACCTCACTCTCAAGTCTCAACCCCATTTCTTCATATCAAAGTACCAATCATGGCCTGCTTCTTACTTCTCAGCTCTCATCATGCACAAGTCAGAACCATCTCAAACCACCTAACTCCTTATGCCCCTGGCTTGTAGGACCTTGTTTCTTTGAATGGAAAATTGCTCTCTTTCTTTAGTAACCATGTTTTATGCAGAGAGCTTTAAAATTGGTATAGGCTTCTTGTAGGAATATCATGAAGTTGAGATCTTTCTTTCTTTGGTAATAGCACATTATTTGTAATTACAATGCGAGTTAAAGCTAGTAGAGTGTTGTTTTTGTTGTCTGATTTTTTTTTTTTGCTGCTTCAAATTTGGTTTAAAGCGTTGTGTTTCTTCTAGCAATTTTTTTTTGTGAGCATCTCATCATCTCTGAAATTAGCAATTGCTGCAATTATCTTGCATGACCAGATGGAAGGCATACATGTGCATTATACTCAATAGCTGGACTTAACAGTAAAATAGAAGGAATTTTTCATTTATTTAATATGATAATTGCTGGAATATTCATATAACGAGAAATTAAGTTGGGGGGAATTGAAAATTATTTCTATTTTATATCTTCATCTTGTTTTTTTATGAATTATATAATTTATATTGAGGCGTAAACTAATTTAAATCATTTATATAAGGAAAAATATATAAACTAATATTTAAGGGTAAAATAGTAAATTAGATATTATCTCCCCTCCCCTCCCCTCTTAAATCAAACAAAAGATCATTAAAAAATATTTTCCTTTCTCCCCCTCCAACCAAACCAAACAAGGTGATCCTCCATCCTCCCCTCCCATCCATCCCCTCCTATTCCACCCCCTTCCTTTAAACCAAACGGGCCCTAAGAGAATCACATGCTCTTGCATAAAGCGCACACTCCAATTTCTTCTTGGTCCACTCTAGACAACCTCAAATATCTGCCTTGCTTTTTATGATTCGCAAGTGACGTCTCCTGTTTTCAACTTTTTCATAAATAATTTTTAGAGTAAAATATATTAACTGCCCCTCTATTTTACCAAAATTACATAGACCCCATCTATTTTAAAAATATATATAAATCTTTCTTAAAATTAAAATGCATGTTACAGAAACTTCCCTCACATATTTGAGATTCTATTTCCATCTACCTAATTATTAGTTGACTGTTAAATTTGCCTATTAAACATTTTCTTTGACCAAAATACTCATATTTTAACAAATGAATAAACATTTCTATTTTCCTAAAAATAATTTTTTATACAAACAAAAAATAATTCTAATCATATATGATCAAAATTTCTAATATATTATAAAATTTATTAATTTTAATTAAATTTTAAAATTTTAATTTTTTTATCATATATTGAAACTTATTTATTTAATATTTTTTTAAATGACTAAAAACAAATTTTAAAGGCATATTTTTATTCATCATATGATATTAATAATATAAATTTGAGATATCATATAACTTGTATTAATTTTAAATTTTAATTTATTTCATACATTTCTTCTTTAATTAATTTAATTAAGTCTTTATCTCAATATGAAAAAAAAAAATTACATATAACTATTCACACAAGTAAAAAAAATTAAGAAAAATAAAAAACACTATTAAATTACTTAGACAATTTTTGCTAAAATTAGGGAATTAGTAATGATGAAGGGTAAATTAGTAAATAAAATTTATTTTAAAATAAATTTTAATTAAAAAATAAAAATTCTTAACGGATTTAATGGTTTGGGTTTAAATGTATGTTTTCAAAATAAATGGGAGATCTATGTAATTAAGGCAAAATGTAAAGGAGGTCAGAGTATTTTACTCTAATTTTTATTGTCTATGAACTTATAAATAACATACTAGCTTGTTAACATTATTATATCTTATAGGGTTATACTTATACAGGTTAACTATCTTTGTCTTAACATCAAGGTTATTAAACCCGGATTGACCACTGAACTGGTTGAGATAATGGGGTTAAATTGGAGTTAAAACCGGAGTTAACTTGTGGTTAGATTGGTGAAGAAGTGAAGATTTAAGGGTTATTTATGTAAAAATCCAAATAAAATAAAATAAACAAACTAAATTAATTTTTAAATAAAAAAATTGAACTAGTCAAACCAGCCGGAGCCGACAAGCTAAGGTGACCTGTTCTCCGGTTTCCGACTGGTCCAGTTCGATTTTAATAACTATGTTTAGCACATAATATAGTATTCGGGTCATATACGTAGGACCTAATTTATCTTATAATTTGTATCATAAACTATGTCCTAAATTTAAGATAAGAGGAGTATTATTTGTGCCATATAACTAACAAAATTTGCTGTGAATTTTTTTATTTATCAAGGTCACTGATTCCAATCCCCCTTTTATTCTTTTCTCTCTCATCGTCTAGTACACGTACTTTATCATTTTTAAAAAAATTAAACAAATCACAAGGTTTTTCACGATCTTTCGGCATATGGTATAAAAAATGCCACGTTAATAATCCAAAAAAACAAAAAAAAACTCCCATTAACTGGCACATCTTAGTACATAATCATTGGTTAGAACAATAGTTATTTGTTTATTTTTTTTCGCTCCTCCTGCTCTCGTTCTCCACTTCTCCTTGTGCTTTCTAGATAAAAATAAAAAAGAATTGGAGCTTGAACCCAAGAAATTTCACTGCCAAGACTCATATATTAATTTTTTTTCAAGTATTATTCAATTTTAGGGCAAGTTCTGTAATTCTGTAATACACAATGAATTTTTCTACAGATTTTAAAAAAAATACAGAATATATAGTTTCTAAGTACAACCCGATTAAATAATATTTAGAAGTGATTTAATTTCTTGTGGTTACCAAAACACAATTTGTAATCTTTTTGGGTAAGAAATAGAATTTGCCACAAGCTGGGACTAATTTACCTATTGCAGCCCAACAAGATTATGTGGTTGGGCCTTTTAATGGAGCCCTAAAACACATTGGGCCTATTTACATCTCACTTTTACTTCCACCCTCGGGCATACCTTCTAGTGACGGGAGTCGGCTAGAGTTTACATTTATCTCTCGCACATCGAGAAGGCTGTCTACTATATGGAAGGCAGATCGACCCTGCGTTGATTCGATTGCCTTCTATTATTTTCTCGCACTTCAAACTCTTCGTTCCAATAGTTGTGGATGTGAAAATTTTGGGAAAGGATTTCAATTCTGAATTTTCCTGACGCATACCTTTTGAATTGCTGCAAAATAGATAATGGCCGGTTCTGACACCAAGATCCTGCAGGAGTTGATTTTGTACGCAGCGAGCGCCGCGTTGAGTTGCTTGGTCTTGTTTGTGGGTCTCCGGCAACTCGACCCGAACCGCGAGGCTTCAAAGAAGGCACTCGAGCATAAGAAGGAGATAGCCAAGCGCCTGGGTCGTCCTCTCATTCAGACAAACCCTTACGAGGTGCGGCTTCTTTTCTTGCTTCTTTTATTGATATATTCCTATCAGCATCTGGATTTTGCTGAATACCCTTGTTCCAGAGAGTACTTGATTTTGTTGCTGGCAAATTATTATTTAAACTTTGTGAGCTTGTTAGGATTGGTTTTATTTCACTTTGGAGTACGGGGATTTTATGTTCCTTCGTTCTAACCTGATAGTCTGAAAAAAAAGTATAAAAATTTAATCTTTTGGAATTGGAAAAGTCGGCCTTCTATTCAAATAAACTTCATCAATTTCAAAGCTGCTTATGCGGAAGGCATGTGCTGTGTAATTGCATAACAAGAGATTGTGTGACAGGCAAACCCTCTTAACTTATTTTCTCAACTGCGTTTAGCCTAGGGTAAATTTAGTTAATTGAAAATTTGCAACTTACACCCTTAATAACTTGTAAAACTTTGACTTGACATTGTATCTGTTCTCTAGGCCTACGTCTTAGTAACGCAAATAGTGAAAATACCTATTATGCACAAACAATTGCGAAAAGTACTGTCTGGAGTCTAACTTGCTTCTGACCGTTCACGCTATATGAATACTTTCAAGCCACCTCTGGCAGTAAAAGTGTGGTGGGATGTCGATAGTGGTCTATTTAAACCATCTTGATGCTTAAAAACTTTCAGTTACATTTGGATGCTTAAAAACTTTGTTATGTGTGATTGTCATGTCCCATGGCTCTGCACATTGATTGAAATAGTCTGTGGTACACTGAAGGAGGCTATCAACTGTACCGACTATCAGTGCAATTCTAGTGCTGTAAACGTGCGGGGACATTTGTAATCTTGAATTATATTATATTTCGTTTTGAACTTGCTCTTGGTATATATAACATACATGATGCCTTGAGTAGGTTGCTATTTATTGTTTATTGTCATAGGCTTTGAGAGATGCTTTATCTCTTGTGATTTCTTATAGATGGTGACGATAGAAATAGGATATTTATACCCTTCCCTCTCATGGGTCCATTTCCATACTGTCACTTTGGTTGATCATCAACATGTTTTCATGGAAACCTTTTGTTGCACCTGTTACCTTTGAGATTGATCGCCAGTTGCTATTGTAGTAAAGAATACACTGTTTAGTGGGAGTGGATAAGAATTGTAGTGTTTCCAAGGTGGTCTTATGATATGATATTGTAATAAAAGCATTTTGAAAGTTAGTTAGTTTAGTTGATTAGATGAGCAACATTAACCATTAGTGGCATTAGCCGTTTAGGAGCGGCACTGGTGAAACATAGTCTTAGTTGTGTCTAATGACTAATGAGCCCTAGGGTGATGGGTGCCCCTATTTTAATGAGCCCCTCTAATGCATATATATAGTGCAAGGTATCTCTATTGTAATTCAGATTTGCATTGCTAATAAAGTCTATTGAATAATTCAGATTACTCTACTGTCTCTATCTATCTTCTACTCTCTTCTTCACTCTCTAATCTTCTTCTCTTCTACCCTAATTCCCAATTCTACAACATTATATTACAATTGTGCTAGAACTTGATGATGCAAAAGGCCGACTTGCGTAGGACGAATTGTGAATTTTAGGTTGGGTAATGCGTGTTTTTGACGCTCAAGTCCTATAGGCAAATATCTACAGCGACAAGAGCTTCTCAGAAGTTAGCTCCTCGGTTATATGGACTTATAAGGTAATAGAGATGATTGGGGTAGTAGCATACAAGCTGGAATTACCACCGGAGTCTAGAATTCACCCTACCTTTCATGTTTCACTATTGAAACTATGCCCGTATCCTATTGTGAGGCCTAGGCATCCTCCCACTGAATTCCCAAAGTTGCCTCCGGCCATGGAACCGGAGAGAACTCTGAACCGAAGGACTAAGAAGCGTTGAAACAGGATGATTACAGAAGTTTTGGTCCAATGGAAGGGCTTACTGGATGAAAAAGCCTCTTGGATAGCCCTATACTCTTTTCAACAATACCCTACTTCTGTGGTTCCTAATTCTTAAGGTCAAGGATGTCCTGGGGGGTTATTGATATGATATTGTAATAAAAGCATTCTGAAAGTTAGTTAGTTTAGTTGATTAGATGAGCGGCATTAACCATTATCGGCATTAGCCGTCTAGGAGTGGCACTAACCAAACATGGCCTTAGCTGTGTCTAATGACTAAAGAGCCCTAGGGTGATAGGTGCCTCTATTTTAATGAACCCCTCTAATGCCTATATACATGACAAGGTATCTCTATTGTAATTCAGATTTGAATTGCTAATAAAGTCTAGTGAATAATTCAGATTAATCTCCTCTCTTCTACTTCTTCTTCTTCACCCTCTAATCTTCTCTTCTACCCTAATTTCCAATTCTAAAACATTCGTATTTCAATTAGATATCATCTTATAGATGAGAATTGTTCCTCAGTCAACATAGCAGCTTAATTTTAATGGATGCATCCTGACTGATATATTAGTAGGTGGAACAATGTGCTTGCATGTAGTTAGCTGTAATTTAGACCATATACATGATGGCACAGATGTTATATTGTCATTTCTAGACACCAATAAATCATGGAGAGACTTCTCTATTCTGCAGGATGTTATTGCTTGTGATGTTATAAATCCTGATGACATTGATGTGGAGTTCGAATCCATTGGAGGGCTGGAAAAGATCAAGCAAGCTTTATTTGAGCTTGTTATACTGCCTCTTAAACGACCTGAGCTGTTTTCTCATGGCAAGCTTCTTGGACCACAGAAAGGGGTACTATTGTATGGCCCCCCTGGAACTGGGAAAACTATGCTTGCCAAAGCTATTGCAAAAGAGTCTGGAGCTGTTTTTATTAATGTGAGGATATCAAACCTGATGAGCAAGTGGTTTGGTGATGCTCAAAAGCTTGGTGAGTGAGCATTAAGTTTTCATTATCTTTGGCTGATCCTTGATGAATATTTTGCATTGATATTTAAGATTGACTTGTTTAGTTTAAACTCGAGACTAATATTTCCTTTCAAATGGATGCTTCTAGGTTTATACTGACCAGGTAATTTGAAGAAAATTTAATAACTTAAGTATCATCTCAAATTAGAGGTCACCCCATCCTTCCATCCCTTTTCCATTTTAGAACGAGTGAAGTGAGTTCTCTGTTTGTCATTACTGGACTACTGGTGATCCTAGCCCAATATCCTGTTCCATTTTTCCTATTTGAAGTTGAGAAGGTCACATGTTATGTTTGCGTGTCTGTATGCAACAATGAGGGTCCAGCCCATGTGAAGAAGGCACATGACAAAATTTTTCAACATATTTGTTTATTAACAGGAGCGTCTTGTTATATGAAACAGTGATTTCAACTGAGTGTCAGACCCAGTGATGGGTACCTCTAGCTTCTATCTAAACAGCTATACGGCCCAGAAATAAAGGAGAGAAAATATCCCAGCTTTGATGGCACTAGGCCCTTGCCCAAATCCTCACTGAAGTTCTGCTTACCTTATTCTCTTTTGGCCTCCACGAACATACCTTCAGCATAACAAACTTCTTCTAGAAGTTCTTTTTATGTCACCATGTGTCCCTCCACCTCGCATTCTCCCCTACTCCATTTTCATGCTTGATGGGCTGCTCACTTTTTCAACCTTACCATATCCTCTTTCTGTTGCATGTACTCACCTAATTGGAGAACTATATTACCTTGACTTTTTTATTAAATTGTATTAACAACTACCTTTTTCATTAATGTGTGCTTCATTGCAATTATGTTCCAAAACTTCATTTGAAGTTTGATTATTTGGTTTGTTTTGTTGTTAATGGTTTTCTATTCTTTTGCAGTGGCAGCTGTATTTAGCCTGGCCTATAAGCTCCAGCCTGCCATTATATTCATCGATGAAGTTGACAGTTTTCTTGGTCAGCGCCGTTCAACAGATCATGAAGCATTATTAAACATGAAAACTGAGTTTATGTCCTTGTGGGATGGATTTACTACAGACCGTGAGTCTCTTAAAGATTGTCATTCAATTATTTTTTTGGACAAAATATCTAAAACATGTTGTGAATAATATAACATTAATCTTGTTGCACAGATATACTTACTATTCTCAAGTTATGTATGCTTGATTAGGATTTATAAATTTAATGCTTGTTTGATATAGAAAATGCTCAAGTGCTGGTCCTTGCGGCAACTAATCGTCCTTCAGAACTTGATGAAGCCATACTTAGGCGCCTTCCTCAAGCCTTTGAAATTGGAGTTCCAGATAAAAAGGAGAGGGTTGAGATATTAAAGGTTATCTTGAAGGGTGAGAGAATTGAAGACAACATTGACTTTGATCGCATAGCTGGCTTGTGTGAGGGTTATACTGGTTCAGATTTATTTGAACTCTGTAAGAAAGCTGCCTATTTCCCTATTAGGGACCTACTAGATGAAGAGAAAAACGGAAAACAGTCTCCTGTGAGTTATCTAATCACACTCTTCTGACTTCTGATCTCCCTTGAGGTTTTCCATGTTCCCAGTAGCTGATGTTTTGCCGTCTAAGGCTGAAAATTGATCAGAGTACATTTCATAACAGTGTTTAGTCTGTGAACAAAACTAAAGAAGAAATCTAATTTGAGTATAGGCATTTCAAAATATTTATGACTCCAGAGTTATATTTTCCTGATTGAAGAGTATCTCTGTTTAGTATGAACCGCTTTAAACAACCTGTTGGATTTGAACAAATTTTAGATATTGTGGCAACTGCATTTTCTTTATTCACATATCTTTTTTTCTTAACAACTCGTTTCCTTTGGTGTTCCTTTTTGTTGCGAGTAATTAATCGATAAGAGGTGCAAAAGGAACTATAGATGTGTGTGATGTCAAGAATTAGGTCGAGAATGGTCATCATTGGGGCTGTCTCAGAATAAGAAGTGCTGTGGTATTGATTGTTGGGTATTACTGAGATGCTTTGTCTTTAATGTTTTAGGCACCAAGGCCATTGTTACAGTCAGATTTGGAGAAGGCCCTTGCCACTTCAAGGAAAACGAAGGTTGCTGCAGGTGAATACAGCGGATTAACCCTACATTCACCCAGATGGACGGGCCACAGGGAGTCAGGTGATTACCAGTTTCAAGATGCAATCAGTGAATTATCTAAGCTTGTGGTTTCTCAAATTATTAACCTCCAATCTGATGCTCAGGATCCTTAATGTTCCTGACCACATTTTGAGCATACAGTTATACTTTTGATTAACATGGCTTAAAGAGAAACACCACTGACCTCTTATAAGCTTCATGCATTGATTAGTGGCATCTGCCACTTTGTAAAAATTTTTAGAATCCAATCCTTTTGTAGTGTGTAGTTGAATGATCACGGTACACTGTTACGGATTGCTATATTAATGTTGCTGAATAGTTTTTCATTTTCTTACTGTTTTCTCCTGGATTTGAATTCTTTGCATTTTATATTTAAATGCATGACTTAGAATGATTGAGAATAAAAATAACAAGTGAGTGTAGCGACAGAAAATAGATTCTTCGCTCTGCTAGTCTTGGATATCATTCATTTCCAAAACATACTAAGATGAAGAAAAGAAGTTTAGCCTCGTCTGGGCTGTTGGGTGGTTTTGTGGTTAGTGCGAATCAAGTAGTCACTCTCTTTTGATATTTTTCAATAGAGGAGGTTCAACAGTCAGGTTCTGATTGTTACCTACAGTGAGCTGTTATTAAGATGAGTCTGATATCATTATTCCACTCAATTACGTGAAACCCTTATCTTAGGCCAGTCCTTGATCATTCAAGAATTGTGTTTTATGGTAGATCTATGATGGATAAAGGAGTAATAATTTGGAGCTAACACACAACTTCTTAACAGAATAAGCTTAAGATAGAAGGGAGACGTTGGAGTTTCCAAGTTGCCAACAGCGCTCAATGATGATGCAGTGAAGAAGTGGGATCTGAATAATTGTACTTTCAGGTTCAGTGGGGGGTAGCAGCGCAACATGATGATGATGATGATGAACACTTGGTTCACTTTTGAAAGGTGCAACAGCTCTTTCTCATCATTTTCACGCTCTTTCATGGAGAGAGTAAGAGAGGGGACCACGTATTATAAGCACTCTGTTTTCCGTCGGGACCACTGTAGCTCGGTTTGGCTGATAATTTGCGTCGTGGTTGCATCATTACTGACCACTGTTACTTATTGGGAGAAGGTCCGTGTCAAACAAAACAAGAAAAAGTGTAGGAGGGTGAAAATGGTTTCAACTAGGATTTGGGATTTGTTTTTTCACGTCCGTCCCATTTATGTCTAGGGATATCCTTAGCCTGGGATTTTGGAGACAGACGGTTGCATATGATTGGCACGCAAGAGGCACATAATATAATCTGCTCGTGTTTTCTGGCGATAAATTATGACCTGATGGAAATTTTGTCGTGGAAAGTGGGTTGATTTGAGCGAAGTTTTAGGTGAAAATTTCAAAAAAGATAAATCAATAGTGAATTTTACTCAATATTACCCTCCTAAGTGTAATAAAAGGTGCAATTAAACCTTTTTTGTAACACCAGAATTAAGTTGACTGTATGTGACAAGGGAAGAAACATAAGGTGAGTGACCTGGACAGAAGATTGCCCTGTGTTGTTACAACGTCATAGAGAATGTGTTAAAAAGCCACAGGGAACCAAACATTTTGGAGCTTAGCAGTATGGATGTTCTCCTATAATTAGGAGGTCGCGAGTTTGATTCCGCTTGTGACTTAGGCAATTAGTGGCTGTCCTTATAACTCAAGGAAAAAAAAAGGCCATGGGGGAGAAGAGCTTGATATATTATTTTGGGAATATGACATTGTAGGGCTTGTGTGATTTTATTCTCTGTTTTCCCCCTCAAATAATTGTATAGAACAGTTTTTGGAAACAAATTTTAAAAATAAAAAACAAAAAAAAATTAATTGGATAGTTGTTTTGAAAAATCTGTTTTTGAAGTGACATGACTATGGTCGTTCTGGTAATATAGTGTCGATAGTGGATAAGTGGTGGTTTTTAAAAATAAAAAATAGAAAAAAAAAACAATTTAAAACTGTTTTGATTCTTTAGTTTTTAAAACAACCTTTTGTTTTTTGTTTTTACAAACAACTTTTTGAAAACAGTTTACTAAACAGGTTTTATTATTTTATTATTAAAAAAACAGTTTTTAAAAATAAAATAAAGCAGGCCGTAGTTTTTGAAATTTCTTCCTAGTTTTGTCTTTCAAACAATCTGTGCCGGCTCATTGTTTTTTTTGTTTAGAGCATCCGGTATCCGGCGCTTTTTCTGGGTCCTGACTTTCTTTGGGCCAGGTAAACCCGAGCAACCGACTAGTCCGGATTTGAGCCGGGTCAGACCTTTTGGGTGCAAAGCTCTCCCTCTAGTAGAGACTCCATCCACCGGTCTCCCGAGACCTTGTGGAAGAGACTCAAGTGCCGGCTCATTGTTTTGCGCCCAAATTCTTTTCCACAAATTTTTAATTATTCGAGAACGCAACATCGTCCACATCACATGCCACAGGGGATCCTTGGTCGGATTGTTCAAAGAGCATTGCCAACTGTTCGTGGATAGGGGCAAAACTTTAGTCCCAACACTCTAATCTTTATTTTTTACCCTTGATACTTTTTCCCTCAAATCACCCTAATTAATTGTATTTTTTTTCTCATTATCTGTCTCCGGCATCTAATGCTTTCTCTCCATGAGAAGGGTATCTTAAGAAAAATAAAATTCAATTTTCATACAATAATGATAAATAATTCCCTTGACTATTTTTTCAAATATATCTAAAACAGTTAACTAACTACTATATACTCCCTTTGGTCCATATTATAAGAGAGTTCCAAAATTGCCAATGAGCTAAGCTCAACTGGCACCTACCTCTCCCCTCACAGGTTCAAGCCTGTGCAAATGTGGGTGTGTGTTTGTGTATTAGCATAGGGTGCTTGTCAATTGATCCTATCCTAAAAAAAAAAGAGTATTCCAACTATTCACAATGATTAAGAAAAGTAGTTAAAAATAGCTCGTATTATTGAAATGATAAAAAAATCATTACTACTTTCCCATATTATCCTCCAATTAAAATCAACCTATCTTAATTTCCTTTAATTTTTTTTTTCCTTATACAATCTCTCTCTACATTACCATTAATAAGGGTATTCATGAAAAAGAAGAGTCTAATGCTATTGACTTTTTGTATAGAGTTTTATATTTTGGATCACTAAAATCTTCTAGAAGGGATCTTATAATATGGGTCAGACGGAGTACATCAAAGAGGATTCTCCACAAAATAAATGCAATAAATGGCTCTCACAGTTCAGAGCAACCAAAACTTGTTATAGAACAAACAAGAAGACCCCAATCCTTGGAATTGCGAAATTCTAAAACCTGTGTAGTTCTTAGTAAAAGTAAAGAGTGAATATAAATTTTATGGTGTGTGTGAGTTACAAAAAGGCATAACAAAAATAAATGGCATGTGTTGTTTGACATTTGTCAGACTATTAAATATTTGATGAGTAGTTGATATAAAAGTCCTAGGGGTGGCCGCCGATTTAAGAGGCACAAGATACCAGTTCAAATCACCTACTCCCTCCTCCGGTGGTAATTATAAAATAAAATTGATTTTTTTAGAAAAATTAAGGAAATTAATTAAATTATTTTAAAATATTTATATTTATATTTTTTCTTCAAACTAATTAGTTTGACTAATAAATTAATATATAATCTAAGGTTACATAACATCTGATGTGATTAAGTAACTTATTTAAATTCCTTAATATCTCCAAAAAAAAGTTAATTTTACCTTATAATTAGGAATGGAGGTAATAACTAATAACACTACCAACAAAGCACTCAAATGCAGTATTATACTCTTCAATTTTTTCTCGTGCCCTTTATAGATTTTTCCCTGCCGTCCCCCTTCGTGGCCTTTTGGATTAAAGTATCTTTTGTAGTTGGCCTTCAACTCTCCAAGGAATGTGTTGTCTATGTGAGCCGATCATCATTAACCAAACTACTTTGTTGTTAAGAAAGGGCAAGATGTCATAATAATAATAATAATAATAATAATAATCATTTAGAGGGTAAACACTAGCGGCTAAAATTACAAGTAGGATTAAACTGTAACCTTTCACCTATATGAGTGTTTTTATACTGCTACACTACAAGCTTATTGACGTCAAGATGTATATTATTGTTGTAATTTTGTTAATTACAAGTCATTGGACAAAAAACGTAGGAACTCCTATGTGGATATATTATAATCAGATGCTTTTTTTTCCTTGTCTCATTCCATTAAATTAGCGGAGGTATTCTTTTCATAATTTTAAGATTCTTGTTTTTTTTGTTTAACTTTAATAAAACGCAAAAACAAAGCCATAATGAGGACACGTTATGTGACTTTCGTTATATGGTTGATTAAGACAGCTTACCAATTAGTCTGCCATTTCCTAAAGTTCCACTTTTCGATTCACATGAGCACCTTATCATATGCATTTGTTCATGATTACTTAATAACATTTATTGGAACATAAATGTGTTTGTATGTATAGGAAAAAAAAAAGGTGGTGAAGAAGATTTACCAACAAAATCAAAATATTCCTTAACCCAAAATATTATATATATATATATAATATAAACCAAAAACCAAGGGTCAAAACCCGAAAAATTAAATACAGACCGGTTCAATCTTATATAAAGCCAACATCAATGACCGGTCCGGGAAGCCGTCTCTGCCTCTCTGGTCACATATTCAAGGCCAAAGCGCAAGAATAGAATTATTCTTTGACCGATCAATTTTTCCGCTGGCCGGCACCGCTTGACTTCTTCAAACTCATCAAGCTAAGTAGTACATTCTCATCCCAAAAATCCCTCATACATGGATAATCATTCCAATTTTCTGAGTTCTGACAGAAATTTTTAGTTTAGCTTCGATCAAATATGATTTGGGCTAGCTCCATTTCTTCCATCTTCTTCGCCATAGTTATTTTTCTCCTTGTTGCTCGTTTTCTCCGCAGAACTTCGGTTCTGTGCATTCTTAGGCAATGGTGGATTTCATTTGAAAATCATCTCCATGTTTACCAATCCTTCAAGATCCCACTCTACAATGAGCATTTCCAGGACAATCAACTGTACCGCCAAATCCTCTTGTACCTCAATTCACTACCTTCCATCGAAGATTCTGATTACACAAACCTCTTCTCCAGTTCCAATCCCAGTGAAATTTTCCTTCACCTCGATGCTAATCAGACGGTTCATGATTTCTTCCTCGGCTCTAAAGTTTCCTGGACGAACAGCAAATTCAAAGGAGACGCGAATTCAGCACTGGTTCTCAGAATTAGAAAGAAAGACAAACGCAGAATCTTTCGCCCTTATTTCCAGCACATTCTCACGGTGGCGGATGAACTCGAGAAAAGAAGAAAAGATGTCAAGCTCTACATGAATTCTGACAGAAACGCTAACTCGCGGTGGCAATCGGTTCCGTTCACCCACCCGGCGAGCTTCGACACCATAGCGATGGACGCTGAGCTAAAGAACAAGGTGAAGTCCGATCTCGAACAGTTTTTGAAGTCGAAACAGTACTATCACCGATTAGGTCGTGTTTGGAAACGGAGTTATCTCCTCTACGGTGCGTCCGGCACAGGGAAATCCAGTTTCATCGCAGCAATGGCAAAATTTCTCAGTTACGACGTCTACGATATCGATATCTCCAAGGCTTCGAACGACTCCGACTTGAAGACTCTTCTGTTACAGACGACCAGTAGGTCCGTGATCGTCATCGAGGATCTCGATCGATTCTTGACAGAGAAATCAACGGCTCTGAATTTGCCAGGTGTATTAAGCTTCATGGACGGGATTGTATCTTGCAGTGGGGAAGAGCGGGTGATGGTTTTCACGATGAACGTGAAGGACGAGATTGATCCAATGGTGATTAGGCCAGGGAGGATCGATGTTCACATACACTTCCCCTTATGCGATTTCTCCACCTTCAAGATTTTAGCTGGTAGTCATTTGGGGGTGAAGGAGCACAAGCTTTTCCCTCAGGTGGAGGAGGTTTTCCAGATCGGGGCGAGGCTGAGCCCGGCCGAGATCGGCGAAATTATGATAACGAATCGGAGTTCGCCGAGCCGGGCTTTGAAAACCGTGATCATGGCGTTGCAAAGCGACGGAAGGAGGGGACGGAGATTGAGTGGTGGTGGGTCGGGTCGGAATAGCGTGGATTTCGGCGAACCCGATGAGTTGTACGGTAGAGAGAGTGTACATATGGTGAGGGAGTTTCGCAAGTTGTATGGACTCCTTCGGTTCGGCAGCAAGAGGAAAGAGGAGTATTTGCCGGCGGGGCCCGCGGAAAAGGAAGCTTCACAAGCAGAGGCGTAAAACTTAGTCGGGTCGGATCATATGGATGTCCGAATCAAGAAGTTGTACCATTTTCTTTCCAGTCTATCTTAAAAAAAAGATTGTTTGCTTGAAAGAGCACCTTATATTTTAGATTTTTTTTTTTATGGTAAATGATAGAACATTCATTTTCCCTGCCTGGCTCCTCAACATACAGCACTTGCACTGAGCAGAACCATCACCGTTTTAGCTATAATGAGTTGAATGCTAATTTGTTTCTTTATGAAAAATGTATTTCAGGATGCAACAATCAAATCATTTTGAGTTCCCTCTCACTCACTAAACTATTAGCATATTTCACCCCAAAAAAAACTATCTGCGTATTTAATACCAAGCCAAACAAAACTCAGAGATCAGTTTATAGGGAAGGCAAGAAAATTGGGTCCGGATGCATCGTAAACCACAAGTAGGTTGAGGCAGCATTAATGCTCATAAAAAGGCCCTACAAGATATAGGAGCTTGAAGACTGAAGCCACTTTCCATAGGTTGGTGTTACGAATGAGACCATCTCCGTGAAAAACATATAAAAGGCTATATTATATTGCAAGCAAAGAGAGAAAGAAACCAGTATCGGGGTCATCAAACAGCATTTGAAAGGTGGATATCATTTTAGTCCTACTGCCTTTTCTCACTTGTTCTGCAGTGGATACTTCATATTCATGAGCTTGAGGAAATGAATACGACAGCCTTCAATCATCTGGTGTGACAACATTAATGCCAAAGCCCTTGCAGCTGATCATGTTCAACATACAAGGAGCAAACATATTGAAATAGATGTGCACTTTGTCCGTGATTTAGTGTTTTCTCAGTTTCTTCATGTTTGCTATGTGCCTTCCTCTCACCAAGTTGTTAACTGTCTTACTAAGTTGTTATTTCATCCTAAGTTCTCTTATTTTAGGAGCAAACTCAGGTTGTGTCAATTACACCCTTTTGTTTGAGAGGGAATGTTAGATAATAATGATTAGTGGATATGTAATATATATATATATAAGGATAAAAATGGCTGAAGTTTCTTTCTTAACACGTGTATAATTTGTATTGTAGAACATATAATATGCTTCAGAATATTCCTTTAGGACAAGATCAATGATACAATAGAGTTCTGCCCTAAAGGAATATTCCCGAGCATATTATGTTCTACAACGCAAACTATACACGTGTTAAAAAAAAGGACCTATGCCATTCTTATCCTTATTTATATTATAGATTTACTCATCATTATGATCTAACATTAGTCCTTTCGTAGTTTCATCAAATATGTTTTTTACCTGATAGGTACACTTTTTTGAACAAGTCATTGAACCTTTGGGAGTGGAAATGAGTGACTCACGAAATACTGAAAATTATGTGTATTTTCTGCCAATTCTTCATCAACCTGTAAAGTGGTTATTAGTTATATCTTGCAATCATGCAATGTCGGTTCTGATTTTACAAATCATCACATCCAATTCCCTTCTGGATTGTCATAACCAGGATGACTTTTTATGTGTTGTGTGATCATCTGATTTGATTGATAATTGCTGCTTGTAGGATGGCAGGATTTAGAACTGGCGATTGCAGGCAGTGGCAGTTTCATATTATCGATTTGTTAGGAGAAAACATTTACCTTACCACATCTTTGGAGAGATTTGCAAAACGACAAGCTTTTCTGGTGTTGCAGGAATCCCAGGTTGTAGTGTACATGAGTGGCTTTGTCGGAGTAGTTATGATAGTGCTCTTCATGTCCTACATCTTTAAAGGCTTAGCAGGTAAAGCCAGAGCTGAGAAGAGTCACAGAACCACTTCATTTCTTAGGCATTATATAACAATAAAGCCTTATTCCACTGTGTGAGGTCAGCTACATTGATCAAATGATGCTATTGAACTTGGTCAAAAACCAATCTTAGGATAAATTGTTAACTAAGAGATCTCGTTTAATAATAAAAATAATTTCCTAGGCATTATAATGAGAATAATTTTCTTTCTTCTTGTGCCATTTCTCGTTGTTTTCAATATTGGAGTCCTTGATGGAATTGACAGCAACACAATGTGAAAATGCTTAATTTTTTTTTTTTTTTTTTTAATGAAGCAGACAGCTTCTGGAATTCAGAAATAGTGGCCACTTTCCAGCATAGACTGGGGATGCTATCGCCGTAGAAAGTAACTCGTCATTCTTGTTATCAGTTCGTGCGTACTCAAATCACACCTTAGATTATATTCAATAGTAACACAACATCTGTAGTTTTCAACAATAAATTTATCTGCATTCTCCGAATGGTCAAAACTAAACCTTGATGTAATCAATTTCCTGGCTCTAGTTTCCCTCCTCTGAAACCAGTGGCAGTTCCTCTTTCTTCCACGCGTAAAGACCACCTTCTAGATGGAAGACATTGGTATAGCCGTTGAGGACTAGCAAATAGGCTGCTATCAATGATCTGTAGGAAATATCAACATTAGCCATTTGAGGATCAGGAAACTATATATTTATATTAGGGCTTATGACTGAATACTCTTGCAGCCAAATGGCCTGTTTTTTTTTTGGCTAATTTATCCTACTTCAACCAAACTTGAAATCAATGTCACTACCAGTCAGCTCTGCTTTTCAGTGAACATAACGCATACTGGGAATTCCGGGAGCAGAAATTGAAATGTAGTGCAGTAGTAGAAAGAAGTAACATGCACAAACACAGGAAATGGAACATATTCACTAACTTCTCCAATTCTCTTACACTTGCTTTAGTCCATATTATAAATCACCTCTAGCTACCTCTAGCTACCTCACCAGAACCATAGAGAGGTGGCTGATGATGAAACATTTTTCCAACTTTACCCATGTTTAATAGCATAGAGAAACATTATGTTAGATTTCAAGTCTTCTACTAGTAAATCGTAATATGGGTGATATTTGGAAAAAAGTTCATTAATAACCCATCAAATGATTTATATTATAGACGGTTAGGACCCCATTTGACAGCTTAGGAAAATATATGAAAAGGGAAAATATACTTTTTGATGACAGAACTTTGAATTGCTATTTTGAAGAAAGAACTTAAGAGTAGAGTAGCCATAGGATTGCTATAGTCAAAGCCTATGAGTTGGGTGTGGAGAAAGTCACTTTTTGGGTGCTCGAGTATGTCCTGCAATGAGAGCTGTATCTTTATGTGTGTTTTGTAGCTTTGGTTCTTGTGTTCAGTTTCTTTTAGTTTGTAATCGTTATTTTAATTGTTGTTCATGTATCTCAGTGTTGTGTTGTATTAAGTCAACTTATCCGTTGTAATCTGGTTTAGTTTCGGCAGCAATATTATTATCAGTTTCAAGCTTTATTTCTAGTTATTGTCTTTAGCTGTGTTTGGGAGAGGGTGCTAACATGGACCAAGAATTTTTTCTAGAAGGCGCCATGTATTTGGAACCCCAGGGAGTATTTTAGGACCAAAAAAGAGCTTAACCATTCTCTCATAACTGGGGATTGAGGGATTACCTTGATTGTTGACCTTCTGGTAGATTTTGGGATGGTTTCATGGTACCCCCAGTTGAGCAAGCTACAATAATCTTGGCATCCTTGCCTATTTTCGCTTCCACACCTAGATAACACAATGACATGTCAGTTTCCTCCTTCTCATTTTAGTACACAGTGCATTAAAAGTGTGTTAATGAGAAGAAATATGTATCATACTCTGTATGAACTCAGGGTTCTCTTCAGTCCCTGCAAAAATTCCAAAAAAAGCAAAAGCAGCACGCCTTGCTATGTCCCAAGCAGTCCACTCCTTTATAAGTCTGTATATTTGTACATTGATAGCTCCTGGGGGATGGGCCTGTGCTAATCACCAACCCAATCATGCATATATAATGATTCATGCAAATCAAAGGGAAAGAACAATGATGCAAATTTAGTGAATCTATAAGCGTAGCAAGTATGACTAAACCACTAATTAGCTTCTAAAGTTTTTTATTCTTGTCAGTGTTGAAAAGGAGAACACATTGCTCACCTCTTTGAACTCTGCTTCTGGTCTAACGTCAAGAATCACAAAGTTGTTTTCTTTCTGAAGGCGCAGAGCTTCCTTGGCATCCACACTTCTCACCTACAATAGAATACACCTTTGAATATTTTATCCTTTTATGGTTATTATAGATTGTCCAAGTATAGCTATATTCTTTAACATAGTTTATGCATCAAAAGAACATGTCAAGCTTGTGTTACTGTTGTGTCTTGCACAATGTGCATTCTCTTGAAGAATATCTTAGTTCTCGATTTATATGAGCATGTTTTCCTCCATTGAAAGGCACCAAAACCACTGGCAAAGAATGAAACTTTGTGTATTTTTGTGCTTTGTATAAATTTGAGAATGGCAGATATAATGGGGACTTACTCTTTTCTGAAGCAGAACTTCTCGCTTTTTCTTCCAATCTTCTTCAGCTAAAACCTCCAAGAAAAGTGAGGGGATTAAGGTTCATTCATGCATGACGTGTTCAAGGCCTAATATATAAACATTTCAATTTCAGTAAACTCTAGAACAAGTACCTGGTGATTTCGCTTGTTTCGTAGCCGAACTTAGGATTCTTAACCCCTTGGGATTATTCTGAGGGCACAATCTTTGGCTGGTGGATTTCTGTGATCTCACTCTAACCCACAAGTTATGATCATATGTGGGTTCTAAAGAAGGTACCAATGGCGAGGAATGCATCTGGGATTGTAAAGACGACGAGGATGAGTACTGAAGAGCAACTGAAGTGATTGCAGCCATATCGTTTGAAGATTCAGAAGAGAGAGAGAGAGAGAGAGAGAGAGGGATCGAATTTGGTTCTTGAAACTTGCCTAGTTGAAGATTGATACTATAATCGTGGAATTAATGGAAGTGCGTTGGGTTGTGCCCAGTTTTGAGTAGCTTCTGGGAAGTGAGCATATGGGGCACGGTGTGTCGCAGATATTTTGGTCTCAGAATCTGAGTTTGTGGTTCGTAGTTTAGGAGTGCCTTCTTATTTAGATATCCTTCATCGTCATCGTTTTGTCTTGTGGTACAAGCAGGATTGGGCTTTGGCTTTTACACGCGAACCTGTATCCAACAAGGACATGCCACGTAACCATGGCGGTCGTTTAAAGATCAAGCCCTTTTATCCAAACAAGTTATCTTTGGAATTTGGATATCGGGATCCCAAGTGCTTGTTTGCCTATTCTAAGAAATATATACGCATTCTCTTATATTATACTCCACTACTTCATCTCGTTAATACAAGAGCGTGATTGCGAAATGCACCACATTAAAGACAGGAGGTAGTGTATTTATGAACAAAAACGCTTAAAATAAGTGAAGCTAAACTACTCCTAACCAACCAGAGGTTAGGTCTTACATATCACAATGTGATAAATCTATATTTGAAAATTTACATAGAATTGTGTTCGCATTTAATGTCCAGCTATGTTTCAAATCGGCTTGCCAACAATATCAACATTGATATAAATAAAATAAAATAAACTACTACTAAATGTAACTTGTTGGGAAGGTGTTAAAAATAAGACATCAATTTAATTAGTGTTTTTTTTCCTCATTAAGCATATGTATCATCCTATTAGAGGCAATCTTGTTTGAGGCACTATCGGGCACTACATGTGGATGTTTCTCTCAAAGGGAACTCGAATCTTGATTTGTCACATAATAATGAACTAACTCCTTCCATTAAACTCAACTCTATTGGTTTTAATTAGTGTTTTAAATTATAGGAAATCTCCCATTCATCATGGCCACTCTGTTCTCTATCCAATCCTCATGCACCATCACAAGTTAGACTTGGATCCCCACTAGATGCCCCAAATCCTGGCGGCCCATTATCTGCAGCTGGGCTTAACTTTTATCTGCAGCTAGGGAAGATGTCATGACATGGAGTGGCACCTCACATGGGGAGTTCACAATCCGAAGTGCATATGAGCTAATTGAGAATATTGCTTCTCTCCAGACTGATCGAATTTTCAAGAAAATATGGAAGTGGAAGGGTGCTGAGAGAATCAGAGTGTTCTTATGGGTTGCTGTGCAGGACAAACTACCAACTAACGTGTGGAGAAGCAAATGGAGCAATTCATCAGCTTTGTGTTCCTATTGTGGAGTTGGGATGGAAGATACTGCATATTTTGAGGGACTGTTGTTATGCTAGGCAACTATGGATGAAATTAATTAAACCAAGATACAATTAGGTTTTTTTAATTCATCACTATCTTACTGGATGGACATGAATTTATCTGAAGTGTTGGGGAAGGATGAGAACAATGATTGGAAATCAATTTGGGCAGTTGTTGTTTGGCATTTGTGGAATTGGAGAAACAGATATGTGTTTGACGAGAATTACCAGAAACCAGTGTATTCGGCTTGTGTGTTGTTGAACACCTGGAAAAGCTTTGTCCTCATGGTGGAAATGACCAAATCGCCGCCGGGAGCTTGCCTTAGAGCTCCACAATGCTGGCAACCGCCTCCAACGGGTTGGGTTAAAGTGAATGTTGATGGTGCTGCATCAGCACAGAATGATGGTGCAGGTTGTGGTGGCTTAATTCGGGATCATTAAGGATGTTGGGTGGTGGGATTTTCACACTCTCTCGGGCCCTGCACTGCATTTGAGGCAGAGGAGTGGGCAGTTTTTAAGGGAGTCTATCTGGCTTGGGAATTCGGGTTGAGGAAAGTTGTTGTGGAATCCGATTCTAAGGATATTATTGACATGTTGAATGGCACCGATAACTTATCATCTCCAAGCCTGGTGTTTATGCAAATTTCAGAAATGCAAAAGAGGGAGTCGCAGCTTCAGTTTACTCATGCTGCAAGAGAGAAGAATGAAGCAGCTGACATGTTGGCTAAGGAAGGGATTACAAGATCTTCCTTTTATGATTGTTGCCCGAATTTCGTTAGGGCTATTTGCGCAAATGATTGTATGAGAATTAATCCCCACTTGGTTTAGGTCACTGAATGGGTGAACACCCTCTACTTTCATCGAAAAAATAATAATAATAAAGACAAATTTAGAATACTCGGTAGTTAATATAAGAAATATTTATTTAATTTGATAAGATTAATAAAATTAGTTAGATTATTTAATATATCATGTATTTTTTAAAATATCCTAGTAATCTTTCTTAATTCTCTTATTTCATCTCCACCTTAATTATTGTTAAGGGAGCATCAATATAGTGGGTACATTAGGAAAATATTAATAAATATGAAAATCAGTCTTATATTTAATACCAAAATCAACTCTCTAAATATATTTTATATTAAAAACCAGACAAGTACAATGGCAATGAAGTAAAATCCCTTGAAATATCTTAGCGTCCATTCTCGGAAAGATTTTAAAAAGAAGTAAAATTCATTTTAATGCTCAACATCAAATGATATTAATATAAAAAATTACATTGATATCAAAGTACTACATCCGGTCCTAAATATAGGACATAATTTGTAGTGTAAATTGTTAGATCTCATGTTTTGATGATAACAAAAGAATGGTTTGAAAAGGAAATGATTAATAAATAAGTTTGAGCAAAGGAATAACAGGAATAAACCTCACTTCAAGTAAGCATTGGAGTAATGAAGAAAGGCCAAGAGAAAAAGCTGAGAAATTTGATCCGAAGCAAGTTTTCTAAGGGATTACTCGAGGCGGTACTCGAGTAATGAGCCAAAACTTGAAGTAACCAGAGGCACCTTCCAGTAACCTGCCAACGTTACTCGAGTAGGTACTCGAGTAATAGTGTAAGTATTTTGAAGTTGCTCTCGGCCTGCCAATGTTACTCGAGGAGCTACTCGAGTAACCAGTTAAAGAACTTGGAGTTGCTCTCGGCCTGCCAATGTTACTCGAGGAGCTACTCGAGTAACCATGTGAAAAACTTCCAGTTGCTTTCAAGTTTCCAAAGATACTCGAGTAGGTACTCGAGTAACTCTGTTTCTGAAAAATGATGCTCTCGGCATTTTGTACTACTGCCAATGTTACTCGAGTAGGTACTCGAGTAACGCACTGAAGTAAGTAAAAACTTGAAGGTGGTACCCGATTAACTTGATTTCTTTTTATCTCATTTTCCTCGAGTCCTTACTCTAGTATACAAGCATTTAATGCTCTATTTTAAGTTGATTCCTTGAGTAAGTACCCGAGTATGCAGAAATATTTTCAAGGTAAACTTCAAGTCAGTACCAGGGTAAGTCATGCACAAAAAGTACTGTTACTCGAGGTGGTACCCGAGTAACCTATGCAAAAATGAATGCATTACTCGAGTCCGTATCCAAGTAACAAGATAAGTGCTCTCGGCCTTGAAATCCTGCAACATTATTGGAGTAAAGCATCGAGTAACCAAAAGTTTTTATAAAGATTTACTCGAGTTGGTACCCGAGTAATCTATAAAGTTGTGAGTGCATTACTCGAGTAAGTACCCGAGTAAACATATATTTTCAAAGGATTAAGAATTGGTTATTCCATGCACTATCCGAGTAATCTTCTATTTATTCATTGACTTGCAGTTGTTCAAAAATTTCCCGATGATACTCGAGTAAGTACTCGAGTAAACTTCATGTGATACTCGAGTAGCTACTCGAGTAAGCAAACCCAGAAATCCAGAAATCTTTCAAACGTTGATTATTTTGTTTTCTATATGATTAATCTTTCATTGTGTTAGTATTCTTAGCCTATTTTCAGATGAACAATGAAGAAATCATATCAAGTAATGGAAGTCAAATGAAACGTTCAAATGTCACCGACCGTCACTTACCACAACGTATGTTTTTCAAAAACTGGAAAAGTCAATAATGGCTGCGCACGCTCCAACGGACATGAAGAAATATGTTCCAGCAATCATTACCAACGTATCTATATATATGTGAACATCTGAACAGAGAAATACACAAGAACACACTCACGAACGTATCATCAAGTCCATTACTTTGTTTTCATTGTACTTGTGATTCTATGCTTCAGTGATTCTTATTTACTCTGTGAGAGAGATATTTCATTCAAACTCAATATTTGTTGTTGAGGTAACTTAAGGTTGTGGAACCTTGAGTTGGGATTGCATTACAACGTGTAAGGGGGAGCGAGTGTCCAGGTGTAGGAACTTGCTTGTACTGAGGTGCCAAGAACCCACTGAATCTTGGAAGTTATAGTGAAACTCTCAGAGAAGCTCTGAGGACTGGACGTAGGTTAAAGTGGTTGTGGCCGAACCAGTATAACTCCCGGTGTACACTTCGGTGATATTTCTCCTTACTCTTTATGTTTTAATTTCAACGTCAAATTTTATATTTGCAACGAAATTTTTAAGATCACCCAATTCACCCCCCTCTTGGGTGAAACGCTTGCCCTAACACAAATTACATTACAAACTATATCATATATTTAGGATCGGAGGGAGTATATATATATATATATGTAGTCGCATCTGTCATAAAATAACAAATAGTGCTGTATTTTCGTATAAATACACACGTTATTCATTAATTCTATAGGCAACATCCTCTTATCTGTTTGTCATAAGTGACTATCTTATCTTTTTTTATTTAAAAAAAAAAAAAAGCATAGTAACAAATAAGCGATCGAAATTTTATAAAAAAAATAAAATGTTCTAAATCATCAATCTGCTTTGCAAGCTAAATAGAAGAGAATTAGTCAATTTACGAGCGTTTTGGTCTTTGGATTTATGTCAAGATAACATTAAAAATAATTTATTAAATTTATTTTATACGTTTGCTTTCATTTTTCAATAACATAATTTATCCTATTACCACTATAAAAATTTTATTAATGGCTTATCTGTAAGTATACTCATAAATACTTTTTTTTTTTTTGCCAGGAGTATACTTATAAATGCTATACTCTAAGCCAGTCATCACAATTTGCCTCCTATACTTGGTTTACCAAAACTTGTCGTCCCACCCCCCCCCCCTCCTTTTTTATATATATATAAAAAAGAAAGTAATGCTTTTGTCCTTTTCAGGGCTTAAATTAAAAAAAGTAGCTGTCAACCCAGGCAATATAATCCAGACTGGATTGGGCGGTCCGGAAAAAAAATCTGCTAACCGATCGGTAGATTGGTCAGGTCCATAATTTTTTAAAAAAAAAAATCAATTTTTTAAATTTTTTTTCTTAGAATTTCATATTAATAAGCTTAAAATTTTTAATTGTTCACCGACTTGGTCCAGGATTAGCTCCGATTTAACTCCGGTCTGACCTACTGACCCTTGACTTAGTACTCCTACAGGTTCAGTGATTGGTCCTTATTTGATTATCTTGTGGTCAACTGAATGAGACCCACAATGGAGCACTACCAACATTCTGCTACAATTCCATTTATTTGGGGAGGTACATAGTCAAATAATTAGGGGTGGAAAAAGGTTAAGTTAGGCTAGCCTTTGTCTAAATAGGCCTGAGCTTGCAATAGAGATTCAAAACCTGGGCATGAGCCTATATATAGGTTTTTTTTTTATGTCTGAGCTTGGGCCTTCAAAAAGTCTAACAAGGCCTGAAGTCTGTTTAAAGGCCTACTTAAATAATGTAGGCTTTTAAATAACTTTTAAAAATTATGTCTCCAAATTCATATATAACCATTCACAGTTATATACAATAATACATTATATCTTAAAAGCCTAATATCCATTCTTATAGTAATAGTAAGGCTTAGTAAGGGAAAAAAAAAACAGAATGTCGAGTGATAACAATTGTTTGAGCAAATAGACGAGTGATTACAATTGTTTAAGTAAATAGAAATAAGAAAAACTAATCTTCTGTTGACTAATGAAATATATTTTCTTAAATTGACTAAGTATAACTAATAACATGTAAAACTATATTTTACTTCTTTTACCTTTCCCAACTAAATTTGGACAAACTCCTCTTACCCAGAATATAATATTTCATTTGATACTAAAATAACCTCTTAACAATTATTATACTTAAGTGGAGGGAGTAAATTAGGGGAGGGTGAGTGAGTTAGTGTTGTTATCTCAAGCGATTGAAGCGAAGAAGAGCAAGGGTGAATGATTTATGTGAAAGTAATGGTTAAGTGTACTGACGATGTGATGTAAAGCTTAGAATTAAGGTTAAGTTAGTAAATTTATAAATAATTTGTAAAATTATTTAGAGTATATTATATATACTTATGTAATAGTATACATTAAAAAAAAGCTAAATAGGCCAGACCTGTAAGCTTGTATGTTAGGCCTTATGAAAATATGCCTGACCTATTTATCTAAATAGGCCTAACAATATGCTTGAGCCTGAACCTTACCTATTTACTAAATAAGCTAGATTAAATTTTATGTAAGTTAGACCATAGACACCTATTAAATACCTGATTTATTTCCATCCCTACCAACAACAATGTAGTGAGGTTATTACATATCCGGTCACTAAACGAACAAGAATATGGATGAAGCATTTAAATGTAAATACTGGCTATTATTATATTTTACTGTATAATACGAAACCCATTCCACCTCAATTTCTTTCCCCTTTCATTTTTTTTTTTTAAAAAAATTGGTTCGATAGCCAAGACCTTGAAATGGAATCTATAAGAACACCCAAATAATTGAACATATAGCACTCCTTTTGTTACGTTTTTTAGGTGTTTTTTTATAGTGGGTTTATTTTTTTAATAAAAATATTTAACACAACAACAACAACAACAACAACAACAACAACAACAACAACAACAACAATAATAATAATAATATGGTGATGATGATGATGTAGTCTAAATTCATGTAAAATGCCATCACATAATTCTTCTGCAACATTGAGTTATAGCGAAAGACACTACAATACAATACCATGCACCTGGCCATTGTTAGATGATTTAGAGTAGAAACGGGAAACCATGGGAGTAGCTACCGTGGTTTACTCTTATTGTTTTTTTTTTCATCCTCTTCCCTCCACTATTTATCTTTCAGCCTTTAGATTAAAATTTGAGCGGTTTAGATTTATTGTTTATAAAAATATTTTTAAAATGTCAAATTATTAAAAAATAATTAAATAAATTCAAAAATGCTAAATTTTAGTTATGATAATTTAAACATATAATAAAAAAATATCTAAAAATAATATTTTTATGAAACATTAAATATGAACCACTCAAATTTTAAACTAAAGCCTAAGATGAGTAGTGAAGGGGAAAATGATAGGAAGAAAATATTAAAAGCAGAGGACCGTAGCCAATCCCGAAACCCACAAGTCCCTCTATCTAAATTAAAGGGAATTAAAATCAAAGAACACAATTAGAAAATATGAACTTATTAGAGAGCTTTTTCTGACTAGTGAAGGTTATTGCTTAATTAGATAAACAACTGAATAAGACTAGTAAAACCCCAAATCTAAACTTAGTGAAACTGACTGGCGAGTTACACTTACGAGATTTTTTTTTAAAGTATAATACTAACTGAAATATCTAAAATACTTTTTGATGAATACATATCTATAATACTAATATACTTTAAATATTCAACATATAATATACTCCATCCGATCATAAAATATAATATTTATTTGACTAATTTGTAGAACTAAAGAAAATAATTAGTATGATTGTTTACAATTAATATATAGAGGATTTATAAAAAAAATTTAAATATACCTCTAACATTTAATTATTAGAATTCAATGCGCAACAATAAAAAATGTTTCAGTAAATAAGGGTATTATAGAAAAGCTTAATACGGGAGAAAGTTAGACATTATACTTAGGCAGCTACAGATTTCAAACGGACATCATGTTTAGGTCTTGAAAAACAGAGAAATAAAATATACTCTCTTCGGTCCTAATTATAAAATAAAGTTGATTTTTTTGAAGAAATTAAGGAAGTTAATTAAATTACTTTAGAGTATTTTTACTTTTATTTTTGTCTTCAAACTAATCATTTTAACTAATAAATTAATATAGAATCTAATAATATATAACATATGACATGATTAAGTAATTTATTTAGCTTCCTTAATTTTTCTAAAAAAAATAAACTTTATTTTATATTTAGAATTGGAGATAGTAATTATGAATAGAATTTCTGACATGATATATTTGACAACTTTATCCTAAGATACCTTTCATAAGTTAATGAAAAGAGAAAAGGGGAGTTTGGAGCTAATGATAAGAGGTTCTGAAATTAATTGTATTTATTAGTCTACGTACAGGCTATACTGTACACCATTTCTTGGAAAACATAGGACTCCGGTCAATTCATTTAAACGCTAATGGAATAAATGACCTAATGGAAGAAGTACTAGGGCTTTCAACATTGCGGGAATTAGTGACTTAATAATGCATTAAATCGGAGTCAATTCATTTGTTGGCCTGACTAAATTTCAACCTTAATAGTCACAATGTTTTGAAAAAAAGTTACTCGCCTTATATACTATTTCTTTGTATTCTTGATATAAGATATATTTATTTAATTTAGTTAAATTAAAAAAAAATAATTAAATTAATTAATATGACTTATATTTTATAAGACACCTTAAGACCATTTGGATCAAGGAAAATGGGGGGTGGGAGAGGGAAAATTCAATTTTCCCATTAGCGGTGGCGGTTTGATTTGCTATTTTCTGCCGAAAATATTTTCCCACCAACGCCCATTTTCCAATATTTAAATGAAAATGAGTCCCCATTAAAAACAATAGGAACCCATTTTTCAAAACCTCAAAATATCAGTGAAGGATTGAAATGTCCCTGATGTGATGGCAATGGGATATAAAAAGGTGATGTTTTTGAGAGCCATTTACACTACGGGAGCAGGAAAAATAGAAGGTGGTGAATAATAGAGAGGGCGAGGGGATTTTTTCCAGCGATGTTGCTAATCCGATCAACCGTGAAGAACAGGTAGGTTGCTTTTCTCCATTGTTGTGGTTGTTCTATTATTATTTGCGTTGAATGTGTTGCACCTGTGGTCCCTAGTTTTTTTTTTGTGTTGAGTTAAGAGAAGAGGCCATTGGCCACCAGAGGCGGTGGTGGGAATTTCATAGCTGGGCAAAAATCTGGGCAGCTTATAGTTTGATTATGAAGTACCCATGTAGTGAACATAGTTAAATCTATGATATTCCACATGAGGGAAGCGGTGTTGACCAGGTGTGGATGATGGGTGCGTAACGGTTGAGAGTAAAACTAGATAACTATCTTGTAACCATGACGTACCCATAAGTAAAATTATTCCACAAAAAGTGGCTGTGACCACATGTAGGTGATGAGTAAGTAATTGTAAGAGTAAAAATTTCTTGTCACACGTAACCATGAGCCATCCATCAGATGCATGTGGTTAAAGTTGTTTTCATTTATTCATGTATGACCATAAGCGACTGCTAGGTATCTCATGGTTATTGCTATATTACGTTATTAGAAAATAAAGGCAAACAGAGTTCTTTCTTCCACATTTTTACTACGTACAACCTATAGTGGTTAAGTCGTGGTTGTGGGGGAATTATTTGAAGTGATTCATGATCATGAGTTACCCATGGAGTGCATATAGTTAGAGGAACTAAAGCGAAAACATGGGCATCTAAATAATATTTTTTAAATATGGGCAAAAATGTTTTTTAACTCATTTTCCTATCTCATTTTTTTCCAATCAAACAAAAAAAAAATTATCAACCAATTTTCTTGTTCAGTGCTAATCAAATGCCTATGTGGCAAAATATCTTCCATTCATTTCTATTCTTTTTTTTTTTTTTCATTCCATTCCTTTTCAACCTTTTCTTTGATCCAAATGGCCCCTAGTCTCATTTTTTTTAATCTCCTCATTCCATCTTATTCTCAATTATTGTTGAAAGAGCACTAATAGGGGTAAATTAGAAAAATACTAACAAATATGAAAACTGTATATTATATTTAAGACAAAAACCAACTTTCCAAATATATTTTATATTAAAGACCGGATGGAGTAGTACAATAAGATAGGGAGGTATTTGCTTTCTTTGTTATAAGTGGTGGTTGTTATTATTGTCAATTTAAAAATCTAACATTTACAGTAACATACACACATTATAGTAGGAGTAGTACTCCATTCGATTGTCAATATAGAACATAATTAAGAAGTTAATATTGGTTTTAAATATAAGATATATTATTTTTATATTTTGTTTCTCATTTACCTCTACTAATGTTCCCTCAAAATATAATCAAGGTAGAGAGGGAAAATGGGAATTAAGAAATATGACTATAATATTTTAAAAAAAAAATATCATATTAACTAATTTAACTAATTAATTTAATTAAATAAATAAATATTCTATTAAAAATCGGAGGGTATAACCTAACTATTGCATGTAACTATACAAGGGGGCCTCCATCTTCTAGGCCAAAAAGAGGAATGGTCATCCACTCCTCCCTCTATTTTTGTGCACAAAACTCCTCCCTCTATTCAATGCAAGCACTTTACTCTTCTTATCTTATTTATAGAGTAAGGAGAGTTTTTTTTTCCTTAATAAATTATCGTATTAAACTTATCAAGCTAATGTATAATTTTATTCTTAATTTATTATTTTTAGATATCTTAGTTCTTCTCATTCATTACTTCAATTTAAATATGGGTAAAGTTGAATATTTATTAAATTTTACTCTCTCTTGTCCTTTTACAAGGAACAATATCTCTTATACAATTATATGGGTGATTCTTAATATAAGAAATAAATCATTTTTATTTGAAATTTTAAACTAGTTTTTCTATTTTGACCTAATTAAGTATATGCTACTTACTATCTCTTTACAATAAATTTTCACTTGTTATCTCTCACTTTTATAAGGAATAGCATCTCTCATATAGTCATATGAGTGTTGTATGTGGTCGTGGTTGTTTAAATTTATTTATATTTTTTCACATAAAATTGTAATAATATTTTTAGAGTAAAATATATTAATTATCCCTTTGTTTTATCTAAATTACATAAACCTCCTTTCTATTTTAAAAGCATAAGTAGACCTCCTTTAAAATCAAAGTTCATGTTATAGAAATCTCCCTTATATATTTGAGATTCCATTTTCATTCATCCAACCGTTAGTTGACGGTTAAGTTTAACTATTAAATATTTTTTTAACCAAAATACTCCTCTTTCAAAAAATGAATAAACATTTATATTTGCCTAAAACTAATTTTTTTATACAAAAAAAAAATAATTCTAATAAATATATGTTCAAAATTTCTAATATATTATAAAATTTTAATTTTTTTAAACTTTTATAATATTTACTGAAAATTATTTATTTAGTATTCTTTTAAATGATTAAAAACATATTTTTTTCTTTCTTTTTGTCACGACACCGTGATTGAAAACATATTTAAAAGACATATTTTTATTCACCATATATTATTAATAATGTAAATTTGAGATACTATATAACTTATGCTAATTTTAAATTTTAATTTTTTTAAATACATTTTTTTGCACAAGCATTTATAAACACAGTTATGTAAGTATGCATCTATTAAAAGAATTAATCATATTTTTAATTAATTTTTTATGTCTTCATTAATTAAATTAATTAACTATTTATCTCAAAATGAAAACAATAACAACTAACTATTTGCAAAGTAAAAACTAAATTAAGAAAAATAAACTCTTAAATTACTTAAACAATTTTAGCCAAAGTTAGGGTATTAGTAATGATGAAGGGTAAATTAGTAAATAAAATTTATTTTAACATAAATTTTCATTAAAAATAAAAATTCTTAATAGAGTTAACGGTTTAGACTTAAGTGTATGTTTTCAAAACAGAGAGAATGTCTATATAATTAAAGCAAAACGTAAGAAAATTCAGAGTATTTTACTTATATTTTTATAATATCAAATTTGGACCATTAATTTGACCAAAAAAAAAATTTGGACCATTAGATATTGATCCAAGAGCGTTGAAGGGGGTAAAGGAGGGGAAGGGCAAAGGAGAGAAGCTAGCTCCGTACTAATAATGGTATAATTGGGGGAAAAAGATACTCTATATCTAACATATTTATTTCTTTAAACTATATGATTTAGGTATTTGTTCTTTATAAAAAAGATAGGAAGAATTAATACATAGTTAATGAGAATTAAAATTTGATCATAATGAAATAACACAATATAGTACCATTAATAGCCTCGGGAACATATTGAGAAGGGCTGAGGCGATTATGGGTAGCATGTTCAATGCATATAGTATAGTGTTTGGAAAACACCCAAACCGTGGTTTCAAAAGTTATTTTCCGCAAGTCGAAATAAAACTCCTCTTACATACTTACTTCGTAAATCGTAAAAGTTTTTCTCAAAAATTAATCCAAACACACACAGTGCAAACTTGATAGACAAATTGAGGATGACGAATGGCCACACCACTTCCATCTAGGAAAGAACTATCATCATAGAAACCGATGGGGCCATTTTGTGAATTTCACATCATGTTGCTTGCGGCGGTATCCTCAAGAATCCCCACACGGGAGTATTGGAAGGTTTTAAGCTAAACCTCGACAGGGGAGACCATTTAACAGCTAAGGTTGCTTAATGGGATGGAAGAGAGCCTAGGAAGGTGGTCACGGGATGTCATATTGAAATGTGATTCAGCTGAGGTGATTCTTTTGTTGCAAAACGATATCTATGATTTACATGAGGATTGCCAATTGATTTTGGAAGTAAAAGGCATGCGTGAAAGAAGTTGGAAAGTTGAGCTTCAACATTTTGACCGAGATGAAAACAACTTAGCAGATCTCCTTGTCAAACGAGCTCTCAATGATCCATATGGGTTGCAGGTTTTGGGTCCAGTTGCAGTGTTAGAGCTGATACCGGAAGAGGCACCTGATTAGTTGTTTGTCTTCAACTTCTGTTTTGCTATTTCCTTTCCAGCTTATAAAAGAAATGAGAGTTAATATTTTTTTTTCATTTCGTTGAAACATTCTAAAAGCAACTGATAAATAAGACTAGAGAAATAAATCATTATCAAATCCAAAGTTCAAACTTGAAAATGTGGAAGAACCAGATATCCCAGCATTGAACCCAAGCTGAGACCCAGTAGGGCCCGCAATACATATATCACATTGGCTTGTGCAGGACTAGCGTAGGGGTAGCGTGATCATGCGTGGCTTCTCTCCCATGCGTCTCCGTCCTTTTCCTCTCCCTTATCCCAAAAGTACATCGTTTTGAGTGTTAAAACAGAGAGGTTGGCCTTTTTTTTTTTAAATAACAATCAATGCCATGAAATATTTTTTTTTAGTGATATCCAGTATCTTAAAATAATTTTTAATGCATTGATCATCTTTAAATATTTTTTTAGTAGTAATTATTGCCTAACAAACTGAAACTGCACTCTAAATTTTTTTTTTAGTAACATCTAGTATCTATTGTCTCGCAAACTATGTTTTAAAATATGAGTGTTTGAGTGGTTGTGTCAAAGAAACTAGTCCCACATTGCCTGGGAGTAAGAGGTCTCAAGCTTTTATATATTACTATACTAACTTGGGCTTGTAAAGAGGCCAGAGGAGTGGTGGGCTCGCGTGCATAACAACGGGCCACCGAAAGGCAAACATAGTTGAAATCCGGTGATTTCCCCCCTGTGCGTGAATAAATACGTGGTATTGGCACTTTTTGTAAAATATTTTTGCTCACCGGAAATATTATTTTTTAGATAATAAAAATAATATTTATTTTGGCTTGCCGAAAAGTTGTTATATTTTAGAGTTTAAAATTCGTGACCCTCAGTGACTGAAAATTGTTGACCTTGACGGTCTAGCGCTTCGTCGGGAGACCTTTCTGTAGGCAACTCACAGGCTTGTCTGTTCTGTGGTGGCTATCCGGTCTCAACGGACATATTGTTCGGGTTCCTTCGTGACCGATGGCTCTTCATGAAAACGCCTATAAAAGAGACACAGGCGGGGTGCTCAGAATATCACATTCTCATCTCCTCTCCTCTGTTCAATATTTTCTGATTGTCGTTGCCATTACCTTTCACTAGTTCTGTTGCCTTGATTGTATCAAAAAGGGTCTATTTAATCCTGGGGAGTACCGCTTCCTCTCTGCCGGTGGTCGCGGAATAACTCTATAGGACAGTGTCCTCAGACACGACTCAAATCATTTGTTTCAGATTGCTCGTGATTTTTACTGTTCGTCTGTTTGTGTTCATGATCGTCTACACTTACACCACTAGATGAACTATATATTAGTTATGCATCGTTTTATTTACTTTGTCACGAAATTGTCTTTTGATAAAAGAAGGAGTGCTGTTGAAGTAGAGATTTTTTTCCCCAATATTACAATAATAATGATATTTTCATATACCACTGTCGAGCTATCATGTTTCACCTTTTAACTGATTTAAGAGTTGCTTTCATTTTCTGACAATAATATCTAATTCAGTTTTATGGGAATTAATATTCGATCCAAAACTTTCATTAAAAAATATTGATGAAAAGAGCCATAACAATTGTCCTTGATTAATTACAAAAATTGGTAAATAATACTCGTACGTATATACTTTGATTAATGTCAGAACAAACAAAATTACATTACATACTCTTAAATCAATCCTCCATAAATTTTAGATCAGCACGATCAAATCACGTCATTTCTCTTTTGGACATATGATAACTTATATACTAATCTAATTATAAACATTAATTTTAGTAAAATTTAGCTTGTTTGGGATTACGTCTGAGACTCTTAAAAATGTTTATTCATATAAATTAAGATAGAACTCTTCTCACATATTTACTTTATATACCGTAATTTATGATTAAAAAACTGTTTTTAAAAGTTTCAACACAGATGTTTCAAACAATTATATTACCATGCTTAAAGGTCCACCGTAAAAGCGAAAAATCAACAAGTGATTAAAATGTTCTGCTTTTTATTTTTGATCTTCTAATGTTTTTTGCAAAGCTCATTACCCGGGAGTCAAAGCCTAAAAAAGAAAGTTGGAGGGGAAATCACAAGGGTCAGGCTTTGAAAATAGTAGTCAGTATCGGAATTCATATTTCATACTGGTCGCGTCGCACCCAATCGGAGCTCCGTTTTCATCCACTATATATATATCCGTCTCCCTCTTTATTCTTTCTATCTCTCTTTCTGCTCGTCGTGTCTTAGAATTCTTACTCTGCTCACTTCTTCTCGGACACCCCTTTCTTCTCGCTTAACCTGTTTCTGGCATCCGCACGCAAAATCGCAAGAGAAACCGAAAATGGAGATGTTCTACTATCTCGTGTTTGGAGCATTGGGCGCGGTGGTGGCAGCACTCGAGTTGAGCAAGACCAACAAGGATCGAATCACCACTTCTTCAGCATTCAATTCCTTCAAGAACAATTACCTTCTCGTTTATTCACTCATGATGGGTATGTTCACCATTTTTCAACCTCAGATCTGTGTTCTTACTCTATCTGGCTAGATCTTGCTCGAATCTGTTCGTTATTTTAATGTCTTTCTGTCCGTGCGTAATTGGTGTCTTCGGATCTGGTCTTTCGGGGTTGAATTCGAATTGATTAATTGCTAACGTTCTTTTAGTCGAGATCCGAATCAATCCTCATCATTGTGATTTTTCTGATTGATCTCGTGCGATTTGGTTACATTGTAGAGTTTGTTTTTGCTGTTCTATTTCTGAATTCAAGCGAACAGTATCGTCCTGGTGTTTGGCTCTGCATGTCATTTGTCAGGGAATTTTCAGATGTATATTGCGAGAAGCAAGCGGCGTACCAACGAAAAAGAATTATTACGAAAGCCATAATTTATCTTTTCTTCCTGGCTTGCCTCTCCCTTCGTAAATTGTAATAGTAGCGTTACTCGTTTGTTATCCAGAAATAAATTAGTACATTAAGCTTAATTATTTTCTGTGGTCCTTTGTGTTCAATAATTCGTACCGAACTTAATTATCCTGTCAAAAAATTAATATTAGCTCTTTGAATCATGTTTTCACTATTCTAGGCGGCTGATATTAAAACTAGACTATTCACTGCAGCAGCTTATTTAGCTATTAAAGTGAGAAAATTTAGTACAATTTTATTTGATGTGTTTGTCAAATTTAACTGAATGTTACCAATGATTTTGTACCCTGATAAATGCTATTAATGATATAATTAATCAAAAAATGTACACCGGAAACTGCTTGGAGGGATTTGATTTTGATTTGTGCACAGGCGCTTCTGTGCTCTTGCATGTTCAAAAGAAATGTTTGTAGTGAAGTTACTGTTTTGTTTTTGTTAATCTAATGGGTTGCTATTTCTATAACTATAGCTGGAGACTGGTTGCAAGGTCCATATGTCTACTACCTGTACACTACATATGGATATGGTAAAGGGGAGATTGGCCAACTTTTTATCGCTGGTTTTGGGTCATCAATGCTGTTTGGAACCATTGTGGGATCTCTGGCTGACAAACAGTGAGATGCATTTTCCATACTGACTCATCTTGCTTTTTGGCTGCATAAGCTGTCATAACATCTCTGTGTGTCATGCTTCTTATGTTGAAATCAGGGGACGGAAGAGGGCTTGTGTGACTTACTGCATAACCTACATTTTGAGCTGCATCACCAAACACTCTCCGCAGTATAAAATATTGATGTTGGGCCGTGTTTTGGGAGGTATTGCCACTTCATTACTGTTTTCAGCATTTGAGTCGTGGCTTGTTGCAGAGCACAACAAGGTAAATGATGACTGTATGCTTTTGAGAGTACATCTTTTGTTTATTGAGAAATTTGCTTTAAGGATTCCATGTTCAAGCATTTTAAAAATTACACTGGCATTTTCAAAGTGAGATGCCCCATGTAATTACATTAGCATTGCCTTTTCATGTCCAGCTTAAAGCCTACTTTCTGTTGTTAAAATATATTGACTACAAAAGATGCTGAAGTTCATGTCTTATGAAACAGTTATTGCATCTTTAAATTTTTTAGCTATTGTCTTGATATCTATGTTGTTGCACCTTGTGCTGATCATTTGAATTGTTCTTGCCTGTCACCTGTCAGAGGGGCTTTGAACAACAATGGTTATCGTTGACATTCGCAAAGGCTATATTTCTTGGAAACGGTCTTGTTGCTATTGTTTCTGGGCTTTTTGGAAATGTACTTGTTGATACTTTGTCTCTTGGACCTGTGGCACCCTTTGATGCTGCTGCCTGCTTTCTTGCCGTTGGCATGGCCATCATACTATCGTCGTGGTCAGAAAACTATGGTGATCCTGCTGAGAACAAGGACTTGCTTACCCAGTTCAAGGGTGCTGCTGTGGCCATTGCTTCTGGTAGAATTCTCACTTCATATGTATATGGCCAATTGTTTTTAGATGATATTTCTATTTACAGAACTTTGAATTAACTTATTCATTAAATCTACACAAGGACTGAATTGGCCTTCTTTTAATCATAGTTTATTGTAAAATATGCCTAATGTTGGGACTTGGGATTTCTATGTTATAGAGTTCCCTCTCAGGTCGTGTGCTGCACTCCTGACATTTAGCAATCCATTTGTATCTGTATGGAATGCTTAATGTTTAGACGGCTTCGGAACAGAAGAATTATTACATTAGTAATTTGTAACTAGTTCTAAGTGTTATTATGAAATCGAATGTCTTTAGGTGAGAAGTTTGTTATTTGTATGTATTCTGCTGCCATCAAAGTATCCAATCATATGGTGCGTTATATATATATATATATCCTTAGTAGCCGATTTCTTCTGCTTACTTATAGTTACCTCTTTCTGTTTCAGATGAAAAGATTGCCTTGTTAGGTGCCATACAATCTCTCTTTGAAGGTTCAATGTATACCTTTGTGTTCCTATGGACTCCTGCTCTGAGCCCAAATGAAGAAGAGATTCCTCATGGATTTATTTTTGCAACATTCATGTTGTCTTCGATGTTGGGAAGCTCACTTGCATCTCGATTGATGGCTCATCCATCACCCAGAGTAGAGAGCTACATGCAGATTGTCTTTTTAATCTCTTCTGCGTCACTAATACTTCCCATTCTGACCACTGTATGCTATTGTTTCAGTATTCTCTTTCCTATTTCCCTTCTTTTTCAGCCCTATTTTTGATGTAAAAAATTTGAGTTACATCTTATGTTATGACTTGGTTATTGTGGAACAGTTCTTGGTAGCTCCTTCCAATGTGAAAGGTGGAAGCATCTCATTCTCAGGCTGCATTCAGCTTTTTGGCTTCTGTGCTTTTGAGGCTTGTGTAGGCATATTCTGGCCTTCTATCATGAAGATGAGATCTCAATACATTCCTGAGGAGGCCAGGAGCACCATCATGAACTTTTTCCGAATTCCTCTGAACATTTTTGTGTGTGTTGTGCTCTACAATGTATGTTTCACACCCTGCTATGCGAATTGCACAGATTACTAGAACTTAGAATTCAAATTTACTTTTTTTTTTTTTGAATTGGTTTAAAAGCTGAAATTGTCAACATTAACCCTGTTAATACAGTTTTAAACCTGCAATTATCCACTGAACCTTGTGCCTCCTTTCTTAAATCTTCAAGCCTTATTTTTCTTCCATGGTACCCAGTAAAAAGTGCTGTGCATGTGTCATTCTGACTTCTTATGTCTTGTTTTCACAGGTTGATGCATTCCCAATCACTGTTATGTTTGGCATGTGCTCTATTTTCCTTTTTGTGGCATGTGTCTTGCAGAGGCGACTGTTGGTGATTTCAGATAAGCCAAGTAAAAACGTTGCACTCTGATATTGTTTTATGTTGAGTTCTTGAAATTGGTGGGTAATGGATTAGGCTCCTTTCTCATATTTTTTATCCTTCGGGTTTTGGGTCTAATAGAGACAATAGAGAATCACCGTCCATTTTGTTTATGGCATAGGCTCTTAAAGGTCATGACATAGCCGGCATGGGTAATTATGGGAGCTGATTGTTATGTAAATAGGATGATAGAAGGTATCCCCTTTTGGTTAATTTTCCTAGGTTACGTTGGAAGGCTCAGGCTCCTCCGTGTTTAGTGCCCTAAGTCCCTATTTTGTGTATCGCTGAACTGACTAGCATGTTTGGATTAGCTTATTTTTCAAGAATAAGCACTTATTACGTAAGTCGAGATAAAAATCCTCTCATATACTTACCTCGTATACCGTAAATCACGATTTATAAGTACTTATTGCCTAAAAATAAGCCATCCCAAACAAGCACGGCATTTGGCTTATTTCAAATTTAAATGTGAGCCAGCAACATGTTTTTTTCTTTTTGATAGAAAGGATGTTTTTGCTATATAAACTTTAAGAATTTCCTATGTTCATATTCCTTTCTGATTATTTTATGTGCTGTAAACAGAAACAGAAGATTGGGAATTGAAGGACAGGGACACTGAGTCAGAGCCATTAAACATGTGAATGGTGTTCTATGGAAGTTTTGGGGGGCTCTAATTTACCAGATGCTTCATTCTATTACATATATTGGATTGTGTCTAATCGCCATCAGGCGCTACTTGACTATGAAGGTACAGCTGATAAAAGAATACCGGTCTGCCCAAAAATGGGAGGGAGGGAACGAAAATTATAGGTTGAACATTTTCATTGGTGCTTTTGGCGGGAATACTGTAGTGCAATAGACGTCTCTTGGATATTACTAGAGGAGAAATCTCCATTTTGGTAGTTCTGATGTTATTCTTTACGGGGGAGGGATCTCCAGTTTGTCCTGATGGGATTGGTATACATGCCATGCTATTTCTTTTTATCGTCTTATTTTTACTATTTAATGTAATGGGAGTTAAACTTACATTCTCTTAATGCATTCTCCTTTTCCTCATTTCCTTAAACATATGGTTTTCAATAGAGCATAATGGTGCTATGCGATTCATGTAGTCGACCCCACTTAGTGGGATAAATGCTTTGTTGTTGTTGTGTTGGTTTAAAGTATAAATTGAGTGCTACATTCACTAACCCAGTAAAGAAGAAAAAAATCAGATGCTATTGACTAGACTGTTATAATGGTCTCTGTACGGGTTTTACTTTTGACTCATCAGTTTAGAATGTTAGCCTTTCTCTGCCGAGTGACAATAGTGTTCCTACGCGATCGTATGAAATCGGTTTGGTGCTGATAAATTAAAATAGTCATGCATCCTTTTGGTAGCAAAGTGGTATTAGAGCTTATTAATTTACATAATTAATTCTAGCAAAGTGGTATCACAGCCAGAGGATAGATATGCTATTCAAGAAGGTTCTTCTTCTTTATCTTATGATAAAGAAGGCCATAGACAAAGAAAGTTACAGTGAATGTATAGTAAGTCATCCGATTATCCATATTTTTAAATGATTAAGTTACAAAATTAGAAAATTGAAATTGAAAAAGAATTATCCAAGACAAGAAAGTTAGAAATAATTAATCAGGGTTTACCTATTAATTTAGAGCCGATTCATAATCAAATAAAAGTTTTAAAACAAGAATTAGATTTAATAAGTGAAGAAGCATCTAGTAGTAAGAAAGCAAAACAACTTCAAAAGTAAGAGAAATTTATCCTTTTTCTTAGCAATACCCAGTGCTATAGATAAAAAAAATAAAAGAATTGAGAATTCTTCTAGAAGAAAAAGAAAAAAAGGAAATTAGAAAGAAAGAAAAGACGAGAAATGAAACAAAAAAGAGAAGCAGGAGAAAAGAAAAATTTTAGCAGAATTAAAAGCTAAAATTGAAGAAGAAAGTGATGATGAATCAGAAGAATCATATTCATCAACTAGCTTTAAAGAAGAAAAGGCGATAATAGAAACAAAGAGTTTCAAAATAGTTTTAGAAGAATATTTAGAAAAATAGTCTAATTATAGTCTCAGAGAAGAAAAGATAAGCTAAGAATTAGATCAAGAATTAACTAATCAATTAATTGAAACCCAAACAAATGAAGTAAAAATGGAAGAAGGATAAACTTCTAATTCAGCAAGAGCTGAAAGTAGACGAGTATATAGTAATAGAAACCAAGAAAGATATAGTTATAGCATGTGTTTGTTTCAGCGATTTGGCAGAAAAATCGGACTTGAACAGTGGCTATTTGGACTTGAACAATGTTTTGATCAAAAATATGTTTGTTTCAGCGATTAGATTTAAGGTGAAAAAATTCATAAGTTGGAAAAAGTCATAAGCCTCAAAATGAAGCTTATTGGAGCTTATGTGCTTGTGTGTGTATAAAAAAAATATTGATAGGAGTATTTTCATATTTTTGGGGATCAATGAGGTATTCAGAATCACTTCTAATCACAAAAATTATTTTATGAAAAATGTTCTAAATAATTTTCTCTTTCTTTAGATAGTAATCTTCTGCTAATTAGAGAATACTTTGGGATAAGAGCTTAGGCAAGTTTTGAGTTTTGTTAATATATGACTGTAGAAATGTAGAGAATAATTAATAATTAATTTTAATCAATTTAGATTTATTATTTAGTTGTTTTATAATTTTATAATCAATTTTTTTTATAAACATGTCATAAATTAGTTTCTATATAGTGTTTTTACCCATTAAATTTAGTTTAAATAATTTATTTGGATTATTGGAGGTATTATTGAGATTTTAATCGGTTTATTTTGTTAGATTTTGAGCTATGTGAAAATATGAGTTAGGATTTAATATTTAAATAAGAGTTTGATATAATTTATAAGATTTAAACTTAAGGTGCACAGTAGAAAAGACTTTTGGAGTGTACCAATTTAAATTAGAGTTTGATATAATTTTATTAAAATTGTACCATTGCCAAATTTTCAAAGTTAACTTTTGAGAAAATTGTGAAAAAATCCCTCCGTGTGTAGATATCTTCACAGGTCCCATTGGCAATTAAGTTGCCAATGAGGACTTTTTTCACAATTATCCCTTCATTTTTTCATTTTTCATAATTTTTTCAAGTTTTTTTTCTCTTAATTAATACAAAAGTCACTTATGCAAAAGTCAAACCAAACATCCTAACTTTTATATAAGTTACTTATCCAATCGCTAATCCAAACACTCATCATTTTACCCAATCTAACTTTTTTTTCAATCTTAAGATTCCATTAGTTTAAGTAAAAATAAGTTACTTATCCAATCGTCAAAACAAACACACCCATAATCTTCCAGAAAGAGATTATAGATATTATAGATATGAACCGAGTGATAATCCAATGGAATTTGTTAGACCAAACAGAGTTATCTTAAACCTAGATTGTGAAATAGATCCAGAAGCTAAAATCCAAGCATGGATAAAAGAAAATTCAGTAGTAGCAATGTCTAAACAACTTAATGTTTCACAGGCATTAGATTATTTAATAATGACAATCCGATGACAAACTGATAAATTTTTTCAATCAGTTAATCCATAAGTTAAAAATGATCTTAGATCATCAGCTAATATCCAAGAGTTAGCCACAAAGTTAGAAAACTTAATACTTTGGGAATGGATAGGAGACCCAAAACAAGAGACATTAGCCGAATGGACTCAAAGAAAAACTCAAGAGTCTATTAGAAGACTTAACCAATTAGCAATGTGTTCTCCATGTTATTTGGAGCAATATATCTATAATTTCTAAGATATCTTTTATAAAGGTAGATTTGGAGACCCAGGAGTATAAGAATATGATATATATTCTAGATTATTTTTCCAAAAGATATCTGAGCCATGGGGATCTCAGATAGAAAAATATTATTATACTTATTATAACAATAAGTATAATACTCAAGAAAATGACACTTTAGGTCAAAAGATAAAATTTAGTCGAGAATGGTTTAAAGAAGTATGTGTTAAGCATTTAATGAATAAGAAGATAGAAAAATGGAAGCAAACTAAGGGGTTATGTTGTGACCAATTACTCGAGAAAAAATGGGGTTGTAAACCACAATTCTCAGAAAGAAGAAATAAAAAAAAAGAAATGAAAACCCAATAAAGTGTCTAAAAAATATAAAAAGAAGAAATGTCCAAAATATGGATACTGGAGAAAAAAGACAAGTAAATATAAGCCGAAAAAATAGTGTACCTGTTATATTTGTGAAGAGAAGGGACATTATGCTAATGAACACCCAAATAAAGATAAAAGAAAGAAAGAAACAAGGGTTTTTGAAAATTTAGAAGAACAAAGTTTTCATCCTTGTGAAGAAAGTGAATATTCAATTTCAGAAAATGATTGTTCATTTTATGAAATTAAGTGAAAATGAATCTGAGGTAGAATCTGTTAATTATGACTAGTGAAACTCATTTTTAATAGTCAACTAGCAGCTAGAATAGAAAGAGAAAAATTTGAACTTGAAGCATCAAATATCTTTAAATCCGAAATCTTAAAGAATATTTTTAAGAAAAATAAATCACATTATTTTGTGATAAGAAAAATTCAAGAGCCAATCAGAGTAGATCAAGCTACTTCAGGAATAGCCGAAATACCTTTATTAACCAATGAAATTGCTGAAGAAGAATTAGCAAAAATAAATAATCCGAAAGTACAAAATATTTATATAGCAGCAATACAAATTCTAGTAAAAGCCTGTTTTAGGTCTGGAATTAGTACACCAATCCAAGTCTATTTAATAGATGATAGAATTATATCTAACCTAAAACATGCTACAATAAGAGTTGTTTTAAGAGATCTAATCTATCAAAAATTAAAGTTTGTAGTACAACCAAACTTTAGTTTAACAAGATGAGAGCCTAATAAACAAAGAGTACTAAAATTGTGCTATAAATTATCAGGAATAGACATGATATCAGGAAGTGATGTTATGACTATTGAATCCAAGATTCTGTATGCTTTTACAGAAAATCATAAAATAAAGAGAAGAACTGAAGATAGAGTGATAATTCCCTCTATATTTAGTTCTATTTTATGAAATGAACCGATACCTACAAATGATAGGTTAATCCCAACCGAGATTGTATTAGAAGCCTCTAGGCAGAGACCTTTAATACAAAATCCAATAATTCCAAGACTATCATTTGATAATGGTAATATAATAATAAGACAACCAAGAGTAATTAGTGAATCATCCAATAGAGTCATTAATTTAGAACCAGTAAGACAAGAGTCTACAAGACAAGAGACTACTATGGGAAGAAATGTTCATTTAATTCCAATGGTAATTATAAATGAAATAATTGCATAAAATTGTGTAATTAACACAGCGGTACAATATTCTCATATTAAAGATTCTTTAATATCACAAGCTGTACCAACCAGACTAATAAATGCTAGACAATACGATCCTCTAGAGATTGTAGAAAAAGAAGAAGAGTTAGCATTAACTCTATTTAATTTACTAATGAAAACCAAGAGTTAGTAATAATTCAAAAATTTGAATTAATGACTAATCCATAGTTACCAATTTTATTGGGAGAAGACTTTATTACTAGTAACCACGTAATAATACATCCAGATCATTTAGAAATAAATGGATACAAAATCCCAAAAGCAAGATAGGGAAATTCCCTATATCCGAGTGCAATATCGAGCTAAAATATATTATTGTCTTTTAGATACAGGTTGTACCATTAATTTAGTAAAACATAAATTAAGTCAAGAAAAAATGATTAATATTACACCAATAAGAGCCCTAGATATACATAATAAAGAAACAAGATATGATAAAGGATATAAAAACCTTTATTTACAAATTGGTAATATAGAATTCAGAATTGATACATTTTGTCAATATTCTAAAATAGGAAGTGATTTTATTCTAGAAATCCGAGCTATAAGACAAACATTTAAATTATTTAGTCTTACAAGAAAAAATGCATATTTTATAACTCATTGTGATACGAGTTTTAAAACTGCATTAATTCCATATTCAAGTATTCATCATTATACTCAAAGTTTAACAGCTCAGTGTGGTGATTTAGTCAAAAATTTAGAAGAAAAAGAATTTCAAATTCTTGAAAATACTCAGAAATTGTTAGAACAATGTTTTGAGGAAAATCCTAGAGCTTTTGCAAATAGAAAAAACTATATTGCAAAAATAGAATTGAAAACTGATAAACCAATTTATAAAAGCCAAGGAGATATTCAAAGATAGATTTGGAAAATTTTCCTAAGGTTATGGGAAAACTGATAAATCTAAAATTAATAAGGCCTTCTAAGAGTCTGTGGAATTGTCTAGAATTTTTAGTAAGGAATTATTCAGAATAAAAGAGAGGAGAAACAAGATTTGTGATAGATTACAAGCTTTTAAATAAAGTTGTGAAGTCTAATACATATCCACTCTCAAGAAAAGATGTTCTTTTTGATAAAATCAAAGACTCTGAAATATTTTCAAAATTTGATTGTAAGTCTGGATTTTATCAAATAGAATAAGAAGAAGAATCAATAGAGTGCACTGCTTTTAGTATACCAAATGATCATTATGAATGGAATGTTCTACCAATGGGTTTAAAAACAAGTCCAGCCATTATTCAAGAAAGGATGGATCAGATTTTCAATCCATATAGATCTTTCATTCTAATCTATATAAAAGATGTACTAATATTCTCTAAAAGCCCAGAAGAGCATAGAAAATATTTATTTGTTTTTGCTTGCTTAGCTTTTAAGAGTGGATTAGTATTATCAAAGAAAAAAAGCAAAAATTGGAAAAACTCAAATAGAATATTTGGGTTTGAAAATAAAGCAAAAAGGAGTTGTAGAATTACAACCAAATATTATTCGGACAATTTTAACATTTCCGGATGAAATAAAAGATAAAAAGTAGTTAATGTCTTTCATAGGTCATTTGAATCATGCTATGAACTTTATTCCTTATGGAGCATTAGTTCGAGTTAAATTACAGAAAATGTTAAGAAAGAATAAACCTTTTAAATGGGGTGAAACCGAGATTCAAGAAATTAGAAAGATTAAAGAGTATGTAAAAAAGGAAGTAAAGCCTTTATCTTTACCAAAAGATGAAGACGAACTCTTTTTACAAACAGATGCCTCTAATTATTATTAGGGAGCAGTTTTAAGAAAAAGAGATGAACCAATTAATCCGATATTATCTTATGCTTCAGGAACATTTAAAGGAGCAGAGATAAATTATGATATACATGAAAAAGAATTGCTTGCTGTTAAGTATGGTATAAAGAAGTTTGAAATCTAGATTGTCGGTAAAGAATTTACTGTCAAAACAGATAATATTCAAGTAAGAGCATTTATTAATAATAAATGTCCAGATTCTATTGTCAACCAGAGAAGAGCCAAGTTATCTACATGGTTTAGTATGTATTCCTTTAAAGTTATTAGTATTAAAGGGACTCACAATGTTTTTGCAGATTTTCTTAGTCGATATGAAACTCAATTCCATGACTAGCCTAATGGATCAAATCATAAAGATCCAAGAGGAAGAAGCCAAGTTAGAATCTCTTCTAGAATCTCAAAGTAAGATATATGAAGAACTAATGAAGCTTCAAAGCCAAGTTATGCTTCAAAGAAGTATGTTACTTCGACTTAGAACTGATTTAAAACAATTCATAAGGAATTCAAGTCCTTTGAGTGAAGAAATCGAGAAAGACTTAGCTAGTTCTTCTGATATAATCGAGAAAAGTCTTCCTGGTAGAATATTGAAAGTGAGAAAGTCGGAAGCTTTGCCTTTTGCAACATCCAAGCCGGATGAGGAATTTAAAGACTCTAGTAGTTAAATTCCAATGAATCCAAGAAAAAGGATAAGGAGGAAGAATCAATTAAGATTCCTAATGATTTATCCAAAGAACAAAGGCAAACAGCCTTAGAACTCAACAGTTCAGGATCCAAGACTGAGACAATAGTTGAGGCTAAAGTTTGTGAAGTCAAGGAAGATAATCCTAAATTGGAAAGATTAACCCAAGAGTTACTTGGTCAAAACTTTGTCCAGGTACCCAAGAAAACTGTCCAGATGGGGTTTACCTTTGCAGAAAAAGCCAAACAATTACTCCCTCATCCTAAACAGTTTCCAGAATTACCTAAGAATACAAAAACTAGAGACCAATTTCTTTTGGAATATAACCGAGTAGTTACCCTAGTTTATTCTGGGAATAACCCAGAGTCATCCAAAACCTTTGCTAATGATTATGGGAGTTTTTATCCTAAAGTCTTAGCATTGAATGGAGCGCCTAAAGAAGTGATTAAACTTGCGTTTAATTACGAATATCTTTCTTTAGCCTATTTTGAAAATTGCACCAAGGCTGAAGAATTGCCTAGACCAATCTATTTGGCCATTAAAGAGTTAGATAAGATTGGACCAGCCAAGTTAAAATTTGCCAAGTTTGGGATAGTCCCTCCAGAATATGATTTTACTGGATCTTACATTTGTCAAGTAGGAACTGTTAACCATGGAAACCAAATAAATTTAAAAATAAAAAAGAATCAGCCAAATTCAAAAGCTGAATTTAATGAAGATTATGTCAATTTACGAAGAGCAGCAGGATATCTTTCTTATTTCTTTGAAATTGATACAATGATAAGCGATGGAGAGGCATGGACCTATAACATCACAGAGTCAGTAGTAGTTTACTGTTTGAAGAAGAATCCCATAAAGCCAGGCGTGATGAGTCAGCTTAAAGCTTTCAACAAAAAGATAAGATTAAATCAAATCTATGCAAGCGACAAAGTAAAAAAGAATCTTTATACGATATTGCGAAAAGAAGAAAAGATGCATAGCTGTCTACTCTGCCAACCACTGTTGGTAGAAGCGATGAAACAAATAAGTGGAGGAGTGATTCTTTAAAGAAAGTAGCTTTTCTGAAAAGCTGAGCCAAGAAAGAGACAAGACGTCGGCCATGAAGATAAAGTTGTCGGCCATGACAGAGAGGAGACACCGCCCATGAATTACTTTTTGTAACTAGGGTTGTGTAAAGGAACTATGGTTGAGTTATAAAACCATGGTTACCTAGTAGTCGAAATGGTTGAGTTATAAAACCATGGTTACCTAGTAGTCGAGCTTCTATATAAACCGACTGGGATTTTTTCACAAAGCACGGAATTAGCACCTCACTCGTTAATGTACTCTGTTTTTATCCAAGCCATGTACATCCTTTCCGAGTAAATAAAATCCAAGGAATCCTTATTCCTTGTTCCTATAGATTATGTTTCTAATCTAATATTCGATAGGAGAGAGGATGAGTTGAGGCAATTATCCGGATAACCGGACAATTAGGTTTCCGATTTTGTTAGTTTCTTAATTCTCGAAGGCCTACCAGCATTGTGGTAAGCCCGTTAAGGCAGGAGGCCAACCAAAAGGTGCTGAGGCGGGCGGAGAAGTGAGAAAGAGGAAGCGACTAGCGGAAGACGAGTTGGACCCGGTAAATCCTAATCTCTCATCCTGTTACAATCCTGATTATTAGATAATTCGAAACATAATAGGAATGAAATTAAGGATTCTTTAATTTTATTAAAATGAAAAATTTAATTTTAGAATTGATGTATATAGCTAAGGAATATCATAAGAACATCTATATGTATATGGATGAAATGAGCATAATAAGACGATATTCGAAAATTCAATTGATATTCGAAAATTCATTTAGCTATATATGAAAATAGATTACACTCTGCTTTAGCCGAATGTGTAGAAGAATTTGGAGATACTTTTGATCATTCAGACGAATATTTAGTAAAAAATTTCTGGCTATCTAGTCTAAGAGATTTTTTTTAAGTTAAACATTATGTTTATAAAGCAATAAGCCAATGTATAGTTGATAACTATATAGCCCATGAAGCCGTAAAAGCAAGAAAGATTAATGTTGATAGACAATTAAACCCATTGATTCCAAAATCATCTACGGATCATTGGAAAATAGAACTAGCCCAGAAACAGAAGTGTGGATGTATGTCCTTAACTTATGAATTAGAAAAATTATCTTTAGTAGCCGAAATTCCACAATCTTTAGAAGAAACTTCTAAAAATTTAGGAGCACCGCTGAATTCCAGCAAATAAGCCTGGGGTGTAGTGCAACATTTCTCGCCTTCGTTCCAAAATTTCAAGGCGCCTGGGGGTTTGTTTATGGTTCTAGAATTTAGTCGCTTAGTGAGATCTACAGCGCATCATTCCGAATCTTTACATTTTTCGTTTCCACAGTCATCCTAATTGAATTTTTATGCATTGTCATATTAATGGTGACAATGAAATGTCTAAGATGTATCAAAAAGATGACAATTCTTATCTAACAGGCGCATAAATACATGATCGAATCAACATCAGTATGAGCAAATAAAATTTAAAGTAAGCCATATACTCATTCCTCATGTAATGTACAGAAATAATTCTAATTTATTTAATACACATGAAATTGTGAAGGTCTATTTAGCTGCTAGTTGAGCGGATAATTCATTGATCAGCCCAACCCTCGGAGAGAACTTCCAAGAATACAAACTCCTACATCCTACCTGGACAAAACACCTATATTCCAAACACAATTGGAGAAAACGGAAGAATCTGGTAGGCAAAGGTGAGGAAAATATAGACCATTTTATCATCTAACTAGTATGAAGCAATGCTAAGGTGGATTCAATCAAATTGTTCAGCTTGCCTCTCAAGCTACTAACAGTATTCTCTAGTGTATTGCATGTTTTCTCAACAGGGAATTCATTGGCCTGCAGCAGTTGGAGCTGCCTCTCCAAGTACCTAATAAGACTGGCATCAATAATGTTAATGAGACTGAACGAGGCATTGGTATGCATAAATCTTGTGAGAAGAAATCCGGCTAGAACTTGCTGACCCGCCTTCACGAGCTCAGATATTAAATGAGGGAAAAGGATTTTTCTGAAAAGAAGTAATCCATTCTCATGATCATCGTTATTTTTAATCCCATTCTGAGCATGACCAGATAACAGGGCTTCTTGGCATTGATGAGATAAGTTTCCAATCAAATACCACACATAAGATAAAGTAGCACCAAAGGTAGAGTCGGTGATGATAGACGAAATGATCCCAGAAGATAAAACAAGAATTAAGAAGTCATGGTCCCCGCCATGTTTTCTGGGGATGCCTTGTTTTAAGTTCAGCTCGACTGCCTCTAGGCACTGCCACTGCAATGTCTTGTAAGGTAGCAACAATGCCATCTTCAAAGCATTGAAGCAATCCATGTCAAGTGCCATCTGGCCCATGCTCTGGGCATCATTGTCATCGAGCAATATCCCACGATATTTCACTAATGATCGATCAGTCAGTCTCATCACATCACTGAACCTGGATAGGCTGATGAGTTTTTTGAAAAGCTCTGTCCAACAAACATGTAAAGGGTGAACAGAAGCCGGGTCCTCTTTCTTGTCCTTTGCAACACTTTCTACTTCCTCCAGGCTTTCCCATCCCTCATCCCAATCATCATTGTTCCAGTCATTTCCTCTGTCAGATACATCGACAGTGGTTTCCCCGTCTCTGCCAGGATTGAAAAGACCATCCCACTCTTCCAAAACAGCCACCAAGGCATCAAAATGGATATCTGTACTGGCTTCACCACACAATCTACAAAAGCAAGAAACAGCTGAGTCCACATTCAAGAGATCATCAGGGGTAATTTCTATGCTGGGTGATATTGATGCCACAAGCTGAGATGATTTGAGAGCTACCAAAGTATTTGTAACCCTACTAGAAGAGTCTTTGTGGTCTGATATCCCCTGATCAACATCAGTCTCATTCTTTCTACCAGCATAAAGCAACTCATCCCATTCTTCCCATGGCACAACGTTGGCTTGCATTTCAGTTGAGAAACCCTTAATATTTTTACTTGAGATGAACTGCAAAAGCTCTAGCACGTAAACTCTGATGGAACTTGGTACCTGTAGATCATCTGAGAATTGGACCATTCTATCCCATATTACATGTCTGACACATTTCATAATTTTTACATCACCTTCTAGCTTGCTAAGAGATGACAATATATGACACAAGTTTTGGTTCTCATGGGATCCAGTGACCAAATCATGCAGAACGGGTTCCAGAATATCTAAATAGAAACAGGGAAGACCCTGGGAACCTGTGCCACAATCAGAAGCGGAACCAGTTAAATACTCTGATGATACAACGGAAAAAACTTCTGAAACAGCTCCAAATCCACAACCAGAAAAAACCATAGCTTTGCAGAAATTATAAATTTCAATGGCCAAACCACCACTTAAACCACAGTTGGCATAGCCAATTAGGGTACCCCAGCCCTGACTAGGTGAGATGACATCCTCCATCACCAATCTCATAAAAACCTTAAGACAACTCATTAAGTATTCTGGATTAAAGCTCATAGTTGCCCCTTTATTTTCCTCCAATACAATTTCCTTCATTTCATCAGTTAACTTCATCCAAAAGTTTAGAAGAATAACAAGGCAGTCTTGCCACGCTGAGTCATCAGGCAGATTTCCGTATGAATTGTAAATAGACAATATAGCAGTGAAGTACTGCTTCATGATCCCCAAAGCATCAGAGTGAGTCAGAAGTCTAATATACATCCGGCACAAATCATATGTCTGTTCAAGCTTACTTATAAATCCTTGAAGGTATTCAGGAGTTCCAATACCAAAATCAGTAGAAGCTCTAGTCTCCAAAGCCCTCAGCATATTCAGTATATGATACTTATAAACATCTTGCCATGACATGAAATCCTGAGGTAATGCATCATTAAAAAAATTGACAAGAGCCTCTACCATTTTCGCCAAAGCTGACAAGTTATTCTCATCAATATGCGCATAAACTTCCCTGCTGAAGCACTCAAAGTTTAAACCACGTAACCCAGCTATATTTTTGAAGTTCAGATTCTTAATAAAGGAAACATTTCTGCATTCCTGCTCGAGGACCTTGAAATAATGAGCTAACCAAAGATTTCCATTTGCTTGATCATGGTGCATTGATGGTAATAATTCTTCAATTTTATCCAGCTGCATGTAGCACTCTGACAGCAGGTTGTATATATAAGCAAGGCGAAGCTTGTTGCATCCATCTACTGCAGGGTATACAATCATTGTTATGGTTTGGATGGTTTCAGCACCAGTACCAATTATTTCTCCTTTATAATTTGTAATTTCTGCTGTAATATCATCATTCATCCAAACATCAGAAACAAGGACAGCACTTAGGTACCGCAATAACACCTGAAAGGAACAGAAATAATTAGATCTAACAAACTCTGGATGTATTTAAATAGCCAATTAACCTTAAAAAAAGAAGGCTGTTGAACTCAAACATGCTAGAGCCCATCAAGCCCTAGACCACCTGAAGCATAGCATTGGTCTACATCTGCGTTACACTGAAGCCTAATATTACTTTACACTAAACTATAAATGACAAGACTAAAGGGAGCAGGGACAGAACTCTGAACCACCAGCTCATAGAAGTTCAAATATGCCTGCAAATGGCCCAAATCTTCTTACCTCCGTACAATTCAAGCCATATGTACCAGCTAATTTTAACAAGTCTTTCAAAATGTCCTTTTTCTCAAACTTTACAGACTCAATGAGAGAGAGAGCAACACTCTGAATATAGGCGGAGTCCCCAGACAAAAAGCGTTCTGTTTCAACCCCAGGAATTATTTTTTCCAGTGCCCTGGAGTGCTCAGTCAGACGCTTCTGCTCATCTAACTTCATTTTCCACTCTCTCCAAAATGAGGACTGTGCTTTACCAATTTTATTGATGTCATCTGCAAATCAATAAAAATGCAAACAACAATATTTTAGTAGCTATTGATACCGGCAAACTATGAACAGAAAAGTTAAATTACAATTCACCCTGCATGGTTTAGAGAGCATCATTTAATGCCTTTGTGGTTTGTTTTGCAATCTCATTGAAAACATGTTTCAATTCAGACAATAGTTCCTTCAAGGCTAATATTAGGATTAAGCTTGCACTTTGAAATTGAGTAGTTGAATTAATACGCAATAGCCTCATACCCTCATTAGTCATAACACTATAAAAATATTCAAGATATAAGTGAAATAGGAATGTGTCAATGAAGTTATTCATTGTTTTAACATTCATGCAATTCTGTAAAGTTGGATATAAAATACCAGTTGGTGATTAAGTGGTAATTGAACAAATCATGTGTGTTGAATGTAATTTAACCAAGAAGGAAAGGTAGAAGAAATGACCCTCAATCAATTTCAGCCTGATTAACAAATTATGCATTTAAATGTAACAGCATATAAATAGATGGAACCACAGAGCCAGATAGGTAAAATTTAAACAAAATGAATTAGAGAAGTAAATAACCAGAACTGGGTGGTGAAAGCTTCTCTTTAAATCTCCTCTGCAGTAGCTCCCTCCTCTGTGCAGGGTTATTTCCAATTCCAGAGTTGTGCAGTAAGCTGTATGTCATCCCCACATTGACAATACTAGAAACTTCTTGATAATCTTTTCTCATTTTGAGCTGCTCTTCTATAATCTCTACCCCATTGAAGGCATCCACAAGATTCAAAAGATAGGAGCATCCCATTATATCTTCCTCTGTAGTAACTGGAGGCACCATAATTGATTTTGCTATAGATGCAATCAGATTGTCTCTTGGGGCAAATCCATTTGTAGCCAACCAGGACAAAATGGTTACCACAGCATGGGTTCTCACATTCACATACAGCTTTCCAGTATCAAATTTCTTATCAAGTTCACTCTTACTCAATCCAAGCAACCATGGGAGTTCTAAAGCAGCAAAAGCCAGAACTTTTCCATTTTCTGTCAAAACCGAAGCCCAATCTGTATCATTTTCAACAGCCAAGGTTTTAGCTACAATGGAAGCCACATCTCTAACTTTATCAATATGAACATCCTGGTTGTCAGTGCTACCGCTATCAAATTCTGGAACAAAACCTTTTAGGTATGTCATATTTGGAGTGCTTTTATCAGAAAGTGGGACAGCAGATGATCCTGCAATTGAAAAACTTGAAGCACTTGTTCCTGTGGACATCATTAATGTCTCACACTGACCTTGCATGTCCAGATCTTTCCATGCATGGAGAAGCTCACCAATGGACTCCTCATCACAGTGACTCAAAGCAAAACCTAATAGTAGCTTACGAGAGTTTACATCCATATTTTCAAGGGCAGGACCTCGTGCAATTGCAGCACATAAATCCCATATGTAACCATGCCCTTTTTTGACCAAAACAAGACAAAGATCAAATGCCAATTGTAAATCGCCAGCAACAGCAGCTTCTCTAGCAATAGCTTCCTCAACAGCTGATATGTCATCTGGCGATCGTAAGCCAAGAAGTTTGGCAACCTCAATCAGTTCATCCACATGCAAATATGCTCCAGATTGACTTGTGATTGCCATCTTTACAATGTCCATCGGATCTGCTATTTGCCTGAACTGCATAGGCAGAAGTGTTACTCCAAGGTTTGGAAGCTTAACTGTTAGCGCCTCAATTATATCCGCCTCATCCTTCACGTTTCCACTACTTGGATATAGATTAAGACATTCTTTAGCTTTCCATATCTGAACCAAGATGCAGTGAGCAACTAATTAATTTAAGCAATTTAAAAGGAGGTTAGCATAAACAAAAGGCACTACAACATATCCAGAACTTCAATTTGATGAGGAAATGGCTCCATAGGGTAAGTTAGATAGCAATAACACTAATGTTTCAGTTATCAGCCTAATGTTAACTAATTAATTTAAAAGAAGGTTAGCACAAACAGAAGGCACTTAAAGAATATCCAGAACCCCTATTTAATGAGAAAATGGCTCCAGAAGGCGAGTTAGATGGCAATTACACTCTAAGGTTTCAGTTATCAGCCTAATATCTCTCTCTATCTCAGATCCCCCCCCCCCCCTCTTGCATATGTCACTATGTTACCACAACTCCTAAACATTTAGGGTACCTGATATTTTGTGTAAAGATTTAGCAAGTGACTTTTCATGCAAAAGGGTGACAGTACAAATATGTCCATGTAAAAGTTAACAAGTTGGTTTAAACTCACTTCAGAACATGTAAGACTTGAAGCGGAGAAAAAATACTCCCTAGCTGCTTGAATGACAAGGCTTTCAGCTTTCTCTGGTGCCAAAGTGACTGAATTAGTACCCTTCAAGTAATTTCTTGCAAGAGAAAACTTCCCAGCTTTCAGAAGTCCTCGACAGAATTCAACCAATATATACTCAAGGTCCAAGAAAGGAAATGATTTCTCCCTCAGATACTGCATATCATGCCACATATTGGCCCATTCACTATCTGATCTGCCAGGCTGACGGCGTATAAATTTTGACAGTATGAGGCGAATAATCTGTTTCACATTCTTTCCATCTGAATAAGCCTCTAGGAAAAAGTTTAATGGCTTGGGGACCTGCAAAGATTCGTAAGTATATGGTAAACTCAGACTAACTTAAGAACAATAATGATAACTTAACCCTATTTTCAAATACTTCAGACCTCAACTTTTGAAATCATGCTGTAAACCAGTTACACAACCCATCTATAACACAATAAAGTCTGAGTAAAAAGGCAATGCTTAATGACAACCAATAATATACCACAACATAAAATACATTGAGTCACAATTCTTCAACTTCTTTTAATGTCAAAAGAAGTTATATTGAAGAAGAAAAAAACAAAGGGAAGGACAAGATAACCTCCTCATGAAAGGTTAAGATTGTGACAGATAACCAAAGAAAATAAAATAGCAAGTTCATCAAGTAGCAAAGCTGTCCAATCCTTCTGTATATGCATAGAACAAAAGTTTCGCCAATATATTGAGAAAATACAAACCTGGTAAAATGCCAAAAGCCTCCCTGCTTCAATATGGCCTTCTGCAACTCTCAGTCTTCTTTCAAGGTTCTCAACTTGCAGTGCACCATCTGAACGTTTAGAAATTTCTATTATATTCAATGTTGAATAAGAATTGTTAATGAATCAAATGTAGAAACAAATATTTATTCAAGATACAAATGTAAATATGCATAAATATGCTTTGCAATGGGACATAGACCCTTTGCGAATCAAGAACAAGTACTCCCCAACTTGAAAACAAAGTTATGATGCAATCACATATACAGTGAAAACACAGAAAATCAATATTGAATAGCTAGAATGTTAGTTGCTAAAGACATGCTTATAAGGACCAAGGAGTAAAAAAACAAAGTCACAAGGGTTAGCCTCAGTATAAGTCATGAAATAATATATTTCTTGATCACTAGTTCATAAAACATGTCAGATGTGGAATCTGGTTTTATTAAGAAATGAAAATATATTGGTCACAACAACAATAAAACATTGAGTTCTTGTTTTCATGCAAATGGAGTGACATACATAACTAAATAAATTCAAGAAGCCTAGAGGCATATGATGCCATTTTAGTGGGGATCTCATACCACCCAAAAACCAGGGAATCTAAAATCCCTGAATTTTTAGTTTTGTAAATACAAAACCCACTATATAAATTCTATGATAAAATTTTAACCATCATACAAGACATAGGAAGCTTACACCATACAAGATAACAGGGAATACAAGAAAAAGTTTATTGGAAGTCTATTCCAATTTATTTCACATCAAATGAGCAATATACCATGCCTTAACAAACGATGAAAGGTTATGACATCTGAATAACATCACAATATCAGAATCACACCTTGCAACTGAGGAAGCTTAGACAATATTGCTGCCATGGTACTCCACTTATCTGTGACTGTGGTCAAATATATGCATTGCAAAGCACAATCAACTGCTTCAACCTCATTTTTGAAGAAGGCCTTACTTTGAAAGTCTCTACACCCTTCCTCAATTATCGAAAAGCATATATCCAATTTATTCTCCAAGGCATTTTCCTTCAACCATCTGATTAGAAATGGTTCCTCTTCGTTTTCATTTGCAGAATTGCAAAGATGAATATCTTCAACTACGGAAATCTTATTAAATCTTTCATGCATAAATGGAATTGCTTTGTTGCTTAATTTTTCAGTCACATTTTCCTCATTGACTCCCTTAAGCATAATTTTAAATTTTTCGTAATCTGTCAATTGTTCCCATGTGACAAGACTCATGTTGAAGCATATTTCACCATCATTGTCATCAGAGTAAATAATTTGGTGCAAGTACAAGACATCCTGATGAAACTGCTGCAATTCAGATATACCTTTGCGAATAGCAAAGTCAAGCAAGCTGAGGCAATTATCCAACTGTCCACTAAGACTATCCATAGCTCTAGCTCTATCTTTATACCACTTTGAGAGCTCCTTAATTGTTGGCCAAGAAAATCCAGCACTGTGCTTGACAATAGGTTCGGTTTTCACTTGGATGCTAACGTCATGGCTATTGACTGACTCATTGATGAAGCGAATCATCTCATCACATTCAACCCAATCATCTTCCCTCACAGCAACACCAGAAGGAGGAGATCTTCCAGGAAGAAGCTGCCTATATGTTTGCACGGGAACTGTTTCTGGGATGGCAGCTAAAATTTCCAACATGATAGGTGCCAATGAATATGGATGACGCTTGAAGAGCAAGTTTAGGGCACCAATCTTTCCACTTTCCGCTAGTGCTATGGCAGCTTCACTAATAGGCATAATACGAAATTTGCTGTATTCCTGCACAGAAAACCTGCATAAAACTATGTCAATAAACCTTGAGTCAGTAGAAACCATTATAATAAATGAACGAAAATAATTGTTGAATGACTTGTTTATAGTGATCCAAGAGCAATAAATTTGCACGTGCAAGCATTTATTTAAGCATATAGATTATGTTTAAGAGATGATACACAGAGTGGGGATATAGGAAATGGTCAACAAATAAACATGAATAAATTAAGATGGCTCTGTGCACAGAGAGCATTCCAAGAATCAATTCCAATTTTCTGGTTTTGGCACGTTTTGACATACATTTCCTAAGTTGCATAAGTGATTTGTGAAAGGTTCATTATCCTATCTAATTGACCCTTCATGGTGAAAATGAATATATTTTTATAAAATTTAATAGAAATTTAGGAACTTTGATTATTGGCAAACTGTTAAAGTTATATTTGTATGTGCATTACTTGGAAGTTGGAATTGAATAAAAATGAAGCCTTTCATTTATTTCCTCCTCTGTTTACATAATTACTAAATCACACAGGGTAATGAGCCAAAACAATAGAATGAAAATGTTGCATGACAGAAAATGGTAAGGTCCACTCTATTTGAAAATTAAAAATCTATTACTTCCAACAATACCTTCCCATGTTTATTCCAAGATATGTTTCAAGCCTGTCTCTAAATTGTAATAACCGAAGTCTAGCCATGCGAATATCCCACACTTGACTGCTGTTATGATAAATCACTTCAGAAAATCGATTCTGGTCAGTGACGCGGAGACCATAGGCAAGCAGAGCCTTCACTGCATCCTCTGTTGGTCCAATTCTTTCAACACACTCAGAAAGTATGAAATCTCGGTCCTTAATTTTTGATAAAAACGTGTTTATTTCATAGGATCCTTGATCAGAATTCACCCACTGTGACTTCAGAACTTCATCTTTATCCAATCCATAACTATCAGCAAAATTTAGAGCATCCTGAAACTTTTTCCGGTTGATTAACATATTATACATTTCAGAAATAGATTTCTCAGAAAATGAAATGAGGCACCAGTGCAACCTAGAAAAGTGAATCTGATTCAGAGCATCTTCAATGATCCACTCCATTTGCTGCAACTTATCTAAGGCCACAACATCAGAAGAATTATTATGTTCTTGAAATGATGAACTTGCCAAAAGAAATTGGTGGCCTTTAGATGCTGGTGCTTTCTCAAGAGCAGGCATAAAGTACGCCGGATCATCTTCCTGAACTTTTGAGCCAACATGGATGTCAATCAGCACAACCACACCACTCTTATTGACAGTAGTGATAATATGATCAGACCACCAAGTAAAATCCATAATATCCATAAAAGATGCCCTCTCTCCTTTTGATAAATCATCAGGATCAGGTAAATCATCTCCCTTCCCCCTTACAAATCTAGAGAGGGTAAACCTTTCTTTGTCCAGTTTAAAAATTTGCAATGACCCACTCAAATCTAGAGTTGCAATAAAGGTGCCTTCTGTTGAGATTAGCACCTTTGGATATGTTAGCTGACCTTTCAAGCCTTTTGGTTTCAAATATATGCCTTCAAACTGAATAGAGCACAACTGCTTGAACTCTGCACTCGAACTTTTACGCCAAACAGAAAGATAGCAGGACCCTAAAAAATCTCACAACTAGTGAATGAAGAACTTGGAACAACAGACATGTGATACGAAAAGTTCCATTTCCCACAGTTTTCAGAAGATATTAAATCCTTTAAGCAAATTTCAGCAATAAACTACTTCTTGAACCAAATAAAGAACAGGGATTTCTATGTTTAATTTTGAAACATGGGGAATCTGTGTAGATGAATCGGTGAATGTCAAACATGAAACCATGTCCAGAAAATTTCTCAACAGAATAAGACAAAAGTCAATAAAATTCAACAGTGCTTCATGCTTAGAGAGATTGTTGAAAATACAAGAATAGCAATGAGCTCAGGTTTATCTTGCAGTTTGTGAACAATTCACCATACTTTAAACAAGCCCAGATGAAGATCCCATGGGACACCAAAACTTTAATTTGGATTATAAAATATTTATATATTAGGAAGGATGTAATATTTCTTTCTTCATTAAAATTGATTTATCTGAATCTGACCAGGCAGAAGTCACATATGACATTAATAGAAGAAACAGTCTAAAATAATCTAGTCACCCTATTCACCATGCTTGAAACCAAGAAGTAAAACAGAGCTTGCATCTATAGGTAAAATACCACTCCAATCCACAATCAACAATTATATAACACAAAGGATAAGTGGGGGAAAAATCAAAAACACACCAGGGCTTTTGCCAGACGTTAGAGACATGGTGGCCGAATAGGCAACAACCACAAAAAGGTTAAGCTCATGATGGTAGTCAAAGGCGCAAACATTGTTACAGAGATGACTCCTGTGATCAGAAATCTTCTTGGAAAAGGAGACACTTGGCTCATAACTGATCTCGATATGTTGAAGTGAACCATCCAACGTAATGACAGAGAACCTACAACTAGAAAAAACAACCAACATTTCAAATTCACATTCCTTTATTAAGAGGTTTCTTAAATTCTATTGACATGTCTTGTCATCCAAAAAACAAAATTACAACCATAATTTCCAGACCAACGGGAAAATGATCATGTTTCATTTTCTTCTAACAGTATAATGAAAGAAAGGGAAGCAGACGAAGGGAAGATACTCACAAGAAAGACTTCTGCGTATTTAAATTACTATTGGAATATATGCCAACTATTTGTGAAGATACTTTCAAATGCTTCTTCATAATTTCTGCTATCACTTCACCATTCGTGTTGATAAAATACAGTGTGTCAGTGTCATCAACAATCCCAAGAATGTCACCATCCTCAGACCAAGCTCCTACACTAAATGTACAAAGGCTGCGACCTAATGGACCAATTGCACATAAGAAGCAAATTTAGAGAAGCATCCAGAAAGAAATTATTATTCAACTTCAGTTTTCCACATTAAATAACACCATTTGAGCCCAAGTGTTTTTCAATATCATTTATGCCGGCCTGTATCACATGTTGTTACAAATTGTACTTTTCCTTTCAGACACTTGCCCTAATAGGCTAATGCAACAGATTCATGTATAATTATTTTCTAGACTGCATTAACATCTCTAGGCAGATTCACATAGTCTTTTTCTTTTCTTTTCTTTTCTTTTTTGGGAATACAAAGACAAGCTAACTTGAAGGATTCACATAATCTAAGGACTCAAATGAGCAGGCAAAAAGACAAAGGAGAGGCTGCTAAATCCTATCTTACATGATATGTGCATACCATAAAACATGATGCTTCCTATGATATATGTGCACATATAAGGTTATCAGATTTCTAGTATGTTCAAATTTTTTATTCATGCCTAAGAAAGAACTCAGAGTGATGTAATCCAATATTTACATTTCATCAATGCACTTTACGCTATAATTTGTTTAAAAAAATTATTGAATGATTTACATAAAAACAGAATGCATGCTGCAATGTCCTATCTGATCCACTAGAGGACTATCTATCAGAATATATATTGATTCAAGCACCAATTTTACAAAAGAACTCCCAAACCGAAATATTCCAATTGACATCCAATGGTCCACGAATACAGATTTAAGGACATAAAGAATAAAATCTTACAATTGAAAACGCCACATGGCTCCTGGTAGTCATCCTCTTTACTCAGAATTGTTATTTGATTTCCAGTTGCAACAGCAACATGTTTGCCCCTTGGGGAAATAAACAGAGATATAAACTTTCTAATTCGTTTGGGTTGACTATATTCTGTCCATTTCTTTTTGAGTTGACTGACACCTTCACAACATGAGAGAAGCATAAAATTACTGTGAAGAAAACAATGTAGGTTATATTCAAACCAAATATAAATTTTCGAATAGCTCAGCTTTTTGAAGCAGCTTGTCCTTAAAATATGTATCTTGTAGAACAGGCATCACTGAGAAAATTTGTTATCACATTCTTTGATAGAAAGTACAGGCAAAAGAAAAAATAGCGAGGCAACAGTTAGTCCTCAAAATGGTTAACTTCTACATTTTCCCTCCACCACATGCACACACTCTCGAAGCTTTTTTCCTTTTTTAGCACAATGACAACACAAAGGTTTAAACCTATGATCTCTGGTAAAGCTACCCAAAACCTTAAGTGCTCCCCGTGACTTTAATTCAATGCACATTGTATTACCACATGAAATTCAATGCCTGTTTGCAACTTCACTCCAAAGCACACAAGCACCCACAAAAAGAGGTTAATTATCATAGGGGAAGGCCCAATGATGAAGATGAGTTGGATCTGAACCAATGTTAGCCGAAATTCAGGAAACATCTGGTGAACAAAAACTACATAATCTGCGCTACAAGAATCTTACTGCCGCAGATGATAACTCAGATAGTTGTACATAACCCTCAGTTTTAGTTGAGACGAACATGTTGATCAACTTAACAACATGAACATAGGCGAAAACTCCGCCCTTGTTAGACAATTGAATCAATGAACAAACACATCCGAAAATAAATATATGAAGACCAAAAGAAAGATGATAACGAATGGAGCATTTTCGCTACTCATCAGCACAACAAGTGCAGTGAACTTCTTCAAAAATGTACGCCTCAGAAAACAATGCTGAAAAGCCAGGAATACCTCGAACCGAAAGCAAGTGTAAGAGGCCTCCCTTAGCACCTTCATTTGCCTGAATTTGAACAAAAACAGGAGTAAATGAAAAATCCAATCAATAATGACAACTAAATTTCGCTAAGAATTTCAGGGATGATCCATCACACAGGTAAGATGAAAACAAATCAGGAAAGTGAGATGTAGAAAGAAGAGGTGGATAAGATCTTCAGAACCTGGTATGGGGATGGGAGATTAGAAGTGTAGGTTCCCGAAGCGTGGCGTCGCGTCTCGTAAAGCAGCTTCTGCACGGCTTGCTCCTCCATACAAGGCATCAACTGCATCTTCGAACCCAGACCTCAAAAAATGAACCGCATTCGAGTGCGTTGATGCGCGAGAAAGAAATCAGTCCTGCGAAGGAGAGAGATGACTCTTCTTTTTGGACAGAAGGAGAGAGATGACTCTGATCCTAGTTCCGTCATCAATTTTCATTTTTCTTTTTAATTTTTTCAGTCTTTTTGTTTTTGGTGACCAATTCTGCCCTCTCCCTGCTGGCCCAACTTGGTGGACTGGACGACCGGATGACAGCTCTGATGAGAACCTGTTTGGGCCTTAGGCCTATATATTCAGCCCAGTGGACTCTTCCATGTGTTCCTCTGTTTTTTTTATTTGATTTGAGTATTTGACACGCCTTCTTGTTTTACTTTTCACAGCTTAAGTTTACTATGAAAAATATAGGGTTAAGGTGCAAAAATATACATGCGATTGTCCTCGAAGTGCATCTAACACCAAATGCTTGTTTTAGGTGCAACAGTGACTATGTGATTACAAAATAGGTGCAAAAATACCCTTTGACCGTTAGTTTGACTGTTTGACCTTTAGTTTGACTTTTTTATCCTGAAAGTAATGACGTGTATGATGACATGGGCGCTGGAGTGACATTCTGAAAAAAAAAAACTTGCTGAAAATCAAATTTTCCTAATAAATCATATAATTTAATAAAAATTAGTAATATAATATATGTATTATAATGATTTTAATTTAATAATATTGAGAATCTGGGGTTGGAAAAAAATTGAGCAATCAGTATATTTTTTAGGGCAACAGCTCTGCTGAGTGAGTTAAGCACTCTGCACTCAGATTTGAATCTACTTCAGCGAAGGTGGTACTAAAATAGTAAAATGTGGGTAATATTAATTGCAAAGCTTTACCAGTCAGCAAGTTTTTTTTTCCAAAATGTCACTCCAGCATCCATGTCATCGTACACGTCATCACTTTTAAGGTCAAAAAGTCAAACTAACGGTCAAAGGGTATTTTTGCACCTATTTTGTAACCACATAGTCACTATTGCACCTAAAAAAAGCATTTGGTGTTGGGTGCACTTCGAGGACAATCACATGTGTATTTTTGCACTTTAACCCAAAAATATATTACTTATTCCTTAACTTAAACAGTGACATCAACTAAGGTTCATCCATTTGGTAAAGGGCTTGACTCGTAATCATCAAGTTATGGATTCAAATCTTACTGATGAGAATTTTGTTAGTGGTCAATTTGTAAGTACTTTTTTAAGTCTAGAGGCATGTCTAGGTCTTAGTGAGCTCCCAAGACCCAACTTACCTAAACTTTTTATTGTCAAAAAAAGAAAGATAAATAGTGAGTCATCAGCTAATAATATATGTACATACATTATTACAATACACTCGTCTTATTTATAAAATTTTTTAGAAACCTTAACAAAATATTTTTCTGGGGCATTTTCAAAAAAAAAAAATTAACCTGTTTGAAGGTAATTTTCAAAAATTATTAAATCATTTATACTTAACTAGTTTTAACTAATTTTTCAATTTATGTGAAGTAATTAACAGATAATGGTGGAGCAGTTTGGAACTCGTCATTTCGATTTTGAAAACAAGAAGGTACTCAATACGATAAGAACATTATGGGATGCATGTACATCAAATCACACATCTTTTTTAATAGATAGCAGATAGAAGGCAGAAGCCCATCAATTACGGGGACCACACTTAACTTCGAAGTCCGACTGCTCATTCTCCGCTCACTTGTGGATGATTTGGATTTGGATCTTCTTTTATTATGCTTCACTTCAAATTTTTTGTGTTTATTTGATTCAAAACTAATACATATGAATAATGTGAATATATTGAATTTTTCTTCTAATCACTGATGAAGTGAGTGAACAGGCTATATTTCAAATGAAAAAGATATAATTGTTGATTCGTGAATTATATTATTTTAAAAATAAAAAGTATATAAATGGATTTAACACCACAACTTAACTTAATCCTTAGTATCTCCATCATTTATATGACTTCTCACTCATTTCAATTTTAGATAATGCGAAATATTATTGAGAGTATTAATATTTACTATTATGGATCGTTTTTCCAAACCTTGCACTAATGCGACAGGGGACAAAGTTGTGCACTATTTGAGGATTAATAACCAGCTAAGAGTTGAGGCTACGACGTTGCAAGACGTATCTAGGTTTTAAGGAATGATCGAGAGATTTATGTGAAACACCTTGATACACAAACATAGATTCTTATACTCAAATTCGAACTTGTGTTATCTTCTTTATAGAGGTAATTTCGCTTACTATTTTAACCAATAGCTTGTTGATAAACCGTATACCCTTTGCTTAGATCAATCTCGGTTAGACTCGGTCAGTTTATAGGTTGTTTACCTCAAGCTCATGATCTCATTTTTGTCACCTGTTGTTTGCCTTCTAAATCTCCAAGCTTAATGCGTTGCCTTTGTATCCCAACCCACCCGTGACATTTCCCTGAGTAGTATGTTTAGAAACTTCTTAGTGCGATAAGATTGGTGATGGGAAACTATTTGTAGATAGATTCTTTAAGAATAAAACCTAACTCGATGAAGGAACTTCACATGCTTAAATGTATGTACCCCACGACGCATGTTGAGAGAATCCAAGTCCTTTTGATTTCTTATAATAATGAAAGGATCATTAGTGGAAGCAACTATATATATATATATATATTACTCTCTCTGGTCCTAAATATAAGACTTCATTGACTTTTGTTAAAAAGATTAAGGAAACTAAATAAGTCACGTGATCATATTATATATTGTGTATGATTAGATTATATATCAGCTTATAAGTGAGACAAATTGGTTTGATGAAAAAATGATAAATATAAATACTTTAAAATAGTTTAATTAACTTACTTTATCTCCTCAAAAAAATCAATTAGATCTTATATTTAGAACCGGAGGTATACTATATGATATGTTCAAATGGCGATAACATATCAATAGGAAAATGCCATGGGCGTCTATATGAGCACCCTTCCGGAAAGATATATTCTTTAAAATTTTTAAATTTGTGGTTTAGAAAGATTCCCTATGATTTCTTACGACGACCAAGACTTTTCATTATTGAATATTGCTATATCATCAGAAAGAATTTGGCTATGTGTGGTTATGTTCTACTTTAGTTATGTGTCTTTAGATTTGTATCATTTTTTTAATCCATTGCTTTCTTCTCATGTTTAATTCCCATATGCTTGTGATTGGGATAACTGTAAAGGAGAGATCAATATATTCGTTGTTTAATTAATAATATAATATGTCCCCTAAATTTAATCTTCTTTTTCAATTTCATAAGCGCTGTATGCTTCACTTAGCCTATAATAATCTAAGATTGAGCCCCGGGGCCAAATTCAACGCAAATGATGTGTTTTATTTTTTAGTCAAAGTGAATGAGATTATAAAAAACATATACAAGGAGTATAAATGCAAAAACATATATAAACAAAAGCAATAACACTGTGTTTTAGAATCCAATGATCGATGTGTTAGCTAGCGCAATGTCATCCACTTCAACGTGTGTGTGTTGGGTATAATTATTTTAGTAACACATTTTGCGTTAGACTGAGTTTAAATGGCCTATTATAATGCCCTTTGTTCTTGGCATTTTGGGTCATGTAATAATATGCATGATGTTATGTAACACACACAGACCCTAAGCTACTTAATCTAGGGATGGATCAGTTAGACTTTAAAGTGGGCAAACTGACTTCGATCAAATTGCACATTGTTAAAAAAAAAAAAAAAAAAAAAAAAAAAAAAAAAAAAAAAAAAACCTAAAGAATGATATCCTGGTCGTAAAAGTGGCCCAAAAAACCCAACACACACACACACACATATAGAGAGAGAGAGAGAGAGTTATACAGGTTAAAACAAGACTCTCCTACACAACGTGAGTTGGCACAAAGTAGCAATATGATCCTGATAAGAATTCTCATATTACCTATGAGGCAAGGCTTTCAAACCATTAAAACTCTCACTTAGCGCATGCATGGGCTATGTATTTCTTAAAAGAAGGCTAATTAACGGGGCTGCAATTAAAATAAATTAAAATTGCTTGCAGTTTCATATACAGTATATAAAATCATCGGATAAATGTGTTTATGAGGTGGGATTCAAATTTAACCGTTTTTTTTATAAAAACTAACAAGGTCCATAAAAATTTAATTTACCTTATGTTTGGATGGAGAGAAAATTAGGGGGCAAAGAAAATTAGAAGGAAAAACTTCTAAAAATAGTAAATGTTTTTACCATTTAAGGAAGTTTTCCGTTCTAGTATTCCCTTCCCTTACTATCCCCTCATTTTTCTCTCCATCCAAACATAGGAGAAGTTGAAACAAAATTAAAATGAATTAGCCTGGTTAGTTAGTTTAATGAAATGAAGAATACTATTTTAGTATTTTATTTTGGTTGATTTGGATCATATGTATGCACTTTTTCTTATTTTTTTTTTACTTTTATTAGATGTTTATGTAATTGAATAAACGAGTTTATTATAGAGCTTATTGCAAGCTTTTATGGAAATTAGCCTCAAGAACATGCTAGCAGAAAATGAGTATTTAAAACAACTCATTACGGTTACCTCAATGCATTCTTTCACATAATTTTTTTTTTAAAAAAAACTCACAAGTAGTTCATTTTTATTTCTTTTTTATGTGAGTATATATACTACTACACATTTAATTTAGGTATTTATACCGCCTAATACATAACGGTTACAGCTAATAAACGTCATGTAAGTCGAGTCGAAGGTCACGCAAGGATACATAACGCTTAAAAGTAATGGTTAATTATGAGCACCGTCATATATTGTGAAGCGGAATTCGCGAAAATACCAAAATAACGGTTGTAGTTAATAACCGTCATTTATTTAGTAACAAAAGTTATGGTTCTTTTGAAACAACTGTCATGTAACACTTACAAATGATTTGTCTTCCAACCTTACTTCAGTGAAAACACAAATATAATGGTTATGTCAATTGATCCTAAAGTATGAACGACAAAATGACATTTTATAATAAGCAACGGTCATGTAAAGTATAGATCTAAAAAGCACCTTTTCAAAAATCTTATTTAGTCCGACACCAAGTACCAGTTCTCCCAAAGTTAAATACTTTAGAATGAAGTATTCATTTTTTTCATAGTACTTTTCTAAAAAGCTTATTTTCATAACCTTATCCTTCTCTCCCTTATTATGGTTAGATGCCAGAGAGCTCTTTCCATTTGCCCTCCTCCTCATCTCCATACTCGCCCTCCACCACCACCTCTTCCTCCTCATCATCATCCCAACCCTTCTCATCTACAAGCCCCGCCTCCACCACCACCTCCTCCTCCTCCTCCTCCTCCTCCTCTTCAGTCTCCTCCTCAAATTGAGGCTTTGCTGCAGATGTTGTCCAGCCCTGACCTCTCCATAAGGCATCTAGCCAAACACGTCTACAATATGAACAAAAAATTAGACCTCATCCTTCATCACATTAGGTTGTATATAATCACTTCTAGTCAGACCCTTCATCTTCTTCCTTAGACGTTGATGATGTGCCGAGCGAGGGGGAGGCGGAGGTGGAGGACAACAATAATATTGCTGACTGAAAATCACTACTACTTTTTTATTTTTTGAATATTAAAAAAATAAACGTTAGGGCAATCACTATAAAAAACACTAAATTTTTTACGAAATTTGCCACGGAATTTGGGGTTTCTGATGGAATTTCTAACGGAATAGATTCCGTCATTGATAATAGTGTGACAAACCAATTTTCGACAGAATTCAGATTATGTCGCAAATTTCCTATGGAATAAAATTTCGCAAACTTATTTTTTATTTTTTAATTTTAAAAAGCCACGTGGCAACTCCGACGGCAGCCATCTCTTCCAAACGGCGGTGTGTGGCAGCTCCAGCGGCCTCCACCTCATCGCAGGCACCCATATCCGCCACGTGGTGCAGCCTGGCTTCGCCATGTGTTGCAGCCTCTTTTTTCTTGAATATGCATCTCAACTTGGCCTCCTTTGGTTCGAATCCACAACCTCATCCGTACGAGCGTGATGTCTTACCGAATAAGCTGGACTGCTTTGGTGTTTTAGTATTACACAATTATATATATATATAATCTTATTATATGTAATCAATTATTTATAAATATATATTTGTTTCTTATACATAAATGTAATACTATATAAAATAATTTTATATATTCTTATAATTTTTAATATAAATTAATTTCAAATTAAAAAAATTTACATCTTAAATAAATTTCATATGACTATATTTTTTTCTAATTTCTAAAATTAATTTTTTATTAACATTAATTAATAACTAATAAATAATTACTAACTAATAATTTTTTATTAATATTAATTAATAAGTAATAAATTTTATTTTTTATAAATAAATTTTTATATGACCATTTTGCTCTTACAAGGAACAAAACCTATGGTTGGAAACTTGAGGAGCCAAAACCAAAATAAGGAAAAACTTGAGGGATGAAAGATGGTATTAACCCTAATTTTTAAATATTTATATGGCTAATAATATCATAATTTTAATCTTTATAAAGATATTTTTTTAATAATTTAATTTAATTAAAAAAATATTTTTTTAAAATTTTCCAACGGAATTAGCCATGGAAAATCATGTGGCAAAATTATTTGCCACGGAATTCCCGACAGAATTTGCCACGGAATATTTTTTGTGGCTAATTCTATGGCAAATTTTGCTACGGAAAAAATTCCGTCAGAAAATTTTCCCACAAAATTGGCTGCTGAATTGTTTTCGAGGTAAATTTCGTCTAAAATTTAATTTCTTTTGTAGTAAATTTAGCCAAAAAATATTAAAGAAACAAATGCCTTTCATGGTTATTAGTAAACAACCGTTACTAATTTAAGCATTTTTTGTTAATTTATTCAAACTCTCATTTTCTTTTTTTAATTTTTTTCTTTGTACTATAGGGTTAAATAATCCACTTTAAAAATTATTAAAAAAAGTCAAATAAGTAACAGTCATTATGTAAAACCTATCACTTTTTAGAATACCATGTCAAATACCTAATAGTTATTAAGAAATCACCGTCATCATTTACAAAACCTAACAACTGTGATATTAAAATTATGGACTTTTGTTCAAAGGTTTATTACGGTTGTAAATTAGGAACCATAAGAAAATGTTACCCTTCGTAACAGTTCTAAATTCATGACTGTGAGCAAACGTTAAGTCTTTTAAAAGACGTACCTGCTATCTCGTGCCTCTTCACTTTCTTAAGTTATTACACTTAACACGTTTGTCTTTGCTCAAACGTTACCCACCATCTTCTGAACCCCACAACTCCAATTGACTTTTCTGACTGTCGACAGTCGCATCCAGGTGAACCACATCCTCCATTGCTTTCTTTGAACTTCGTCTAACAGCCACGCGGTCACTTCGATTGCCCTAAATCGCTTTTTCGTTTTATAGTTCTAGCTAAGCTGCATTCCTTCGCGTGCTTTATTATCCTTGTTTTAAGGGGTATGATTTCTCTTCTACATTTCACATTTCGCATTTTCCATTTTACATTTCGCATTCTCCTTAGTTTTCACTTTGCCTTGCCTAGTTAGGTTTTGACCTTAGTCGTGCATTGTATTTTTCTGGAAAACTCATTGCTCTGTTCCCTATAACTTGCTGAATGAGTTTTGTTTTCCAGTTCAAATAGCCAATTTTACTTCCCATGACACTGATAATGCCTCTAGTTCTGATGGTGCCTCTACTTCTGATAACATACCCAATGGTATTTATGTCATCCTTATGCTACCCGGAAATAAGACCTCAACAGAGATGTTAGAACGAGTGCCAAATATTATAAAGGAGGGTCATTGCACCTTGACTTATGTGAACCAAGAAAAGTCTTTGGGGAGAAGATTTCACATGATATGGAAAAATGACGGTCAACCTATTGAGCTATCACACTTCAACAGCTACATCAACTTAACGGTAAGGACCAACGTTCCTATCATGACGGGTAACTGGTGTAGGGTATAGAGAGATTACGCAGACATTATTTGAGATAATATCAGGGTAAGGTATATATGCCTACTAATTACTTGCTATGTACTTGTAAAAAATATTAACTTGAATTGTGTGCTTTGCAGTCTGCATATCAAGTAAAAGGAGATTACATCAGGGAATTTGTCGTCAAGAAGACTGGCGATTGACTGCCTACATTCTGTCATACATTGACAAAAGCGTATTTGCAGAATCCGGAAGAGGCTGATGAAACAATTGTTCCTATGGATCTTCGGTCCACCGTCAAATCGGATGATTGGAGAAATTTTGTCATCTCACCTCGCAACCCAGTATTCCAAGTAACTGTTATTTGCAATTCATTAGACATGCATGTATCTGTTTAATATTAGTTCAAGTGATGTATGCTATCGTAGGAATTAAGCTGGGTGAATAGGAGGAGGGTGAAGAACAATAAATATCACTATAAGGAAGGGCGAAAGGGGTATACTCGGATTGCTAAAAAGTTGGCTGCTGAGAGTAGGGATGATAGCAGACCTCCTTGTCATGAACTTTGGTCAGTGGTAAAGCAAAATAAAGATGACTTTTATGACGACCCTTAGGTGAAGGAGGTCGTTGATAAAATGGTAAGTATTAATATTATTCTCCGATTCATGGAAGTAATGTATTCAATTAACTATCAATATTAACATTATTGTTAATGCACAGCAAGCCATATCTCAGGAAGTTACAACATAAGGTGGCTGCCTTTTTTGCGGATAAGAATGTATTGGCAAAGACATGGGACTTGACCATCTCGTTCTTCTTAGAGGTGTTGGCTTTAGATTGACCAAGACAAAATATTATGGTCATCGGCAACCTCGAAGAAATAATCAGGACAAAAAGTATGAAAAGCTCCAGAAACAGCGTGATGAAATGCAGGAACAAATATGATTTCTCACACAAGAGTTGATTAAGAAGTGTATTACGAAGCATCAAGGGGGAAATGGTAGCCCAAGTACTAAGGCAGTTGCACATTTCCCCCCATGATCTGTCTGAGGGAAAGGCGGATGTTGAGTGTTTGCCGATAGCCCTGAACATCATACAGTTGCAACAAGCCACATGTTTAACTGCTCGGAGGATAACACGCTTCATTACGACCCTATCCCTCTTTAGCATATGAAAGTACAGATCAACTCCAATACTGACCCAACTACCCTTTCCTTATACCCACAGAAGACACAAATATAGTGGGAGGGGCTATGGGCAGCTCCGTCGCGTGACCTCACCGTCTACTTAGAGTATAGAAGCCCCCTACTCAAAAGAAGTTGGCCACTCAAAAAAAGCTGCCTATCAATAAGTTCAAGACCCATAACCATTCCAAGCCCCCTACTTCTAAGACCCCTACTCAGTTCAAGAAGAGGAAGCATCCTACCCCCAATGATCAATCTGGGAAGAAGTCTTCCTCACAAAATAAGCTTGTTGGTCAATTAGTGCCTCACGATTGAGAGGAATGGCCTTGACTGCAGCAATTGCAACCTCACCATCGACCGCTTCAGATATGCCTTCCAAGGGTAGTTTCCGAAGTTATATATATTATTCACCAATAACTATAATATTAAATTGAAGCACATATATAGTTTATATATCTAATTGGCTGAAAAAATTTTCTTCTCATTTCTTTATAATGCCCAAAGAAACCGGACATGAGCAGTGATTGTAGGTACTGCGTGATGTAGTACGTGAAGGACATAATCAGTCATAGTCCTGAAAATATTGATACAAAATAAGGTATATTAAATGCTCAATTTGATTAGAAATACAATCGGTCAGTTATATATTATAATATATAACTTTCATCTATTGTTTCCTTTTCGCATAGAATTTTAATGCCTCTTGCACGATGTTTAACAACTCACAAATGGAAGACATGGCTGAAGAGTTGGCAACATCTATGCACTTTCAGTTGGAGCGTAAATAATGCATAGTATGACTGTAAATTTATAAATAATGATGATTTGTTTAATTTGTTTTAATGTTTTGGTTTTAATAGTGTATACATATACATGAATGACTATAAATATATTTTGATTTGTTGTGTTGTTCTGTATATGAATGAAAATATAAATATATATTGTGATTTGTTCTGTAAATATATATACAGGGGGATCTCGAAAGCAGAACCCGCCCCGCCCCGCCCCCCCACATTTTTTTAAAAAAATTAGCTTTTATAATTTATATCAACTATATATAATGGTTGTTTAGAAAGAACCGTTAGTAGATATATAACGGTTGTTAAATTGGAATCGTTATATATTATGCAAGTATTACCATATATTATGACTATTGTTTTTGTGTGCCTGTTAATTATTATTATAGCAATGAGTATATCATAGCCTCACTGAGCCTCAATATATAACGGGTGTTATATTATAATCACTATATAAATCCAGAATAAATAACGGTTTGTAACCGCAATATATCTACATAGCGCTTTTATAGCACCCACATATATGACGATTCAGAACCATTATGTATCAAAGTTAATAGATGTCATATATCATAATTTTTATAATAGTGATAGTTCATTTTTTTAATTAATGAATGCATAATTTGCCAAATCAAATCAATAGTTGAATCGATTTTGACTGTTTTTCTTTTGTTGACTTTTAGGCAATTTAATTTGATGATTTAGGCTGGCTCATTCAATATGAAACACTCATACAGTCATACTATTATAAATAAATGATATCAGTAAAAATATAACTAATATTACACTAAAATAACTTCAAAATTAGATATCCTTCTTAAATTAAATCCTTTTGATGGACCTACAAAGAACAAAAAGGTATCAAACATCAGTCTCCATACACTGTCAGAATTTTTACTTCAACTTCAGTTAAATATTAAAGAGCCAATTAGGTAAACATCTTTTTTCCTTTGGGGTAAAATTCGCATGATGGTCTGATCATCTGAATATATATGGTCCCAGGCAAGTAAAGATTTGGAACTTTATAAAGTCAAATCTACCCGGTAAGATTCCTCGAGCTCCTCCATTGTGGTAGTTTACTGACGGTAAAATAATTAACTGGATATCAAACTAAATTGAAAACAATATACAACTCCTGCTAGCTTGAAATAGCAAGAATATATGGCAGAAAAAGAAAAAGAAAAAGAAAGAGCAAGTATATAGATCGATTCAGTAACTTACATAATAAAAACAAAGGGTTTTATTTTAGCTTTTAACCTTTCTTTATAGGGAGTAATTAAAAAGTTTCAATAAAATATGAGCAACGTAGACTTGTTATCATTTATTATACTGGAATATTATTGCATACTATTAAGTTATTGTTCAATATTTTGGTGACCACATTTCTACCTTGAAACCTAATGCTGTTTTGGAAAGTTTATCTTGGTCCTAAATTAAGACCTATTGCCTATCACTACTATAAAATATAGATTGTGCTACCCTAAAGGATGTCCCTTTTTAAAATAGGGACGTCTAAAACATAAGCGGCAACATTTTTGTAATTCTGTGTGAGAACTAGATAGCTTTAGATGTTTCAAATTCTATTTGGGACGTCTAAAGTGTAAAAAAAAAAATTAAATTTTTTTTTTTAACTTTAGACGTCCCAAATTCCATTTAGGACGTCCAAAGTAATTTAAAAATTTTCTTATAAGTTGTATTGAATATAAGGGACGATCGTGCTTTATATTAAACAAAGGGATGTATTTCTTCCTCTCTCTCTCTCTCTCTCTCTCTCACTCCCACAACATTTTTCAATTTCTCTGAAAGAAGTTGCAGGGAGAGACCCACATTCTATAGATTCAAATGGCTTTTTCCTTCGGTGTTCTCGTCATCCTCCCCCCTCTCATCATACCCTTCGATGCCCCTATTTGCGATGGTACCTCTCTCTTTATCACTTCTCAAATCTTACATGCTTGTCTGTTTATTATTATCATTATATGAGTTCCTCTCTTTTTTCACAATCAGATCTGGTACAATGCATTTGGGTAAAAAATGGATTTTTGAATTCGAAAGTTTGACTAAAAGAAGTTTGAACAAAGCTAGCAAAGTGGTGGAAGTGTGGTGATGCCAAAAAACGAAATTCCAGAGCCAAAAAGAGAATGGAGAAAGCTAGCATTTGTGTTACAAAATTATTATAGAGGATTCTCGTCTGAAAATTGTGTTTGCTTCCGTAATTGATGACCTCAGCATCTACAAAAAATTTAAAATTCAAATGACTTTAGACGTCCCTTTTTTAAATTTGGGACGTCTAAAGTCCCAATTTAGATGACTTTAGACGTTCCTTTTTTTAGGGACGTCTAAAGTCCCACTTTACTACGCCCCTCACATAGACGCCCCCTATTTTTGAAAGTTAAAAGTGTCAAAATAGGGACGTTAAAACCCCTGTTTGTAGTAGGGTATATTTGTTAATTTTTTTTTCTAATTTACCTTTATTGATGCTCTTTTAACAATAATCAAGTAAAAAAGGAATTGAGGGAATTAAGGAAGGTTATTATTGTGTTTTAGAAAAAACTTTTCATATTAAATACCTCAATTAACTTCCTTCATATAATTAAATTAGATAAATAGGTATTACATTAAGAAATCGGGAGTTGGAATTTTCCTCTCTTTATACTCCATGATCTTACAGCTGTTGGGCTAACGGAATTGTCATGACTTGGGCCATGAGATAGGCCGTTTCAAATCATCACATTGGTGGTACCTGACTTTGAAAGGGCGTCGCATGGCCTAAAAGCTGTAAGGAATGGGGCAAAATTCCAAACGGGAAGAGAACAAAAGCCTTTATAAATATTATTATCTCTTGTCATTAAGATAATGTCTAGTTTATTGTGCATATTGCACAGTAAACTAGATCTTATCTATGTGGAGATTCAGAATTAGTATTTATTAAGTCCAACTTTATTTGACGAGGGACTTCTCATCACATCTATCAATTCAAAATCTATTTGTTACATTTGAGTCTTGATGGTTTTATTCCTTCATTCTAACCCTATGGAATAGGTAGCATGGATTGGCAACCTTAAGCATGGTTCAGACAAGACTTTGCTACCTTGAATAAGGTTATGGCTAGACAGGGTTTGAGTAAGGTTTGGTAAGATTAGGCAGGATTGGGGCAAGTTCTGACACGTCCAGGACTAGTTTAAGTCCACTCACATCACTTGGGCAGCCTTATTTAAGCTAAGAGAATTAGTCCCTTTTGAGGATAGTGGATTTTTAGCTTTTGTGAAGCTATCAGTCGCGATAAATGTTCTAGATGCTTTATATATATAGTCTTTACGTGGCTCTACAGTGAAGTTATAGTGGATGGGTTAAATATATGTATATAAATAATTTATTGGAGAGCCATTGGTTAGTTGTGTATATATATAGGGTATGAGGGTTTTCAGTTTTTCCGCAGAACAGAATTGAAGCTTCTCTTAGCACAAAGAGAGAGAAAGAGAGAGGTAGATTCTGCAAAAGTAGACATGGCGTGGTATTGGTTCGGCTCATCTTTTCATTTCTTATGGATCATCATGAGGAGCTTCTAATTGAGACGAGCCGAATCAATATCACTCTTGTGTGCTTCCTTGCATATATATACATATATATCTGCAAAATCAACCCACAGATAGTCCATGAGTGTGTAATTTACAGGAAAAGGGGCTTACATCATCATCTGCTTCGAACTACTAAAAAGGAAAAGTCTCAGAAGTCTCGATTCTGCAGAAATAGACAGGAGCGATGTTGGTTCGGCTCGTCTTTTCTCTGTGACAAATCGTGTGCGCGCGCACACACACACATGTGTCGGAGAGAAGATGAGCCGAATCAATATCACTCTTGTGTATATTTCACTGCACATATATATATATATATATAGCTTGTCTTTGAAATTTCCAGTATGATATCATGAGAGAGTGGATCATCGATCACACCAATCTGAAGAGTGTTTATATTTTGTTCTCTTTTCGTCAGATACCTTGTCAGGTAATATTCATTAGTTTCATCTCAGATTTCACACAATTCATCTCATATCCTCTCACTCTATATATATATATATATATCTCCTGCATTTTTGGATATGTTTCAAATTGCTTGAAATCAGCAGCAACCTAGCGAGTTAAACCCAGGACTTGGGGTGGATGAAGCCAGAGAGATGCTAGAAGACTACTTTAATTTACTGCTAATTGACACAAGGGCGCGAGGAGAATGATAACAGCCGTACGTATTCCGGGATACATATGTTCATGTTCATAATATAATAGGGAGCACATTTTGTGCTCATCACTCTGATGAGCATAAGTGTGCTCATCACCGATCTACGCTGTTATAACGTACAGTTTGAATTTTTTGTTTCTGCAAGCTTGTCCTGTCGTATAGTTCATTTCAAACTCTGTTTGAAAACTTCAGTGGTATAATCTTCAAACTTGTATAGATCTCTCTTGCTATATGGATGATCTATTGCATATAATCGTGTACCACTTTGGCAAAGGAATGGTACAATCTGGAAAAATGTTCCATGTTGCCGGGGTCAGTTCTCTAGATTCTCTTTTTTTTCCTGTTAGGGGAAAGGCTGAAAAGGAATATAAAAACAGTGGGAACAATAAATTATTATTTTTTAATTTTTTTATCGATTTAATTATTTTGTAAAAAATACTTGCACTGTCCCAGGATTCACAAAGCTGCTTTGCTAGGCTGGAGATATTGAGATATGAGTAAAATGATGCATGTCTATCTAATCTAGAGACTTGATGGAGTTATTCTTATATTCCTATGACTAAGCAAGTTCCTCTGATCGGAATCAATTTTGACCTTCTTGGGTTGTAGCTATCATGATGCATTGCAACCTGGTTTGCAAGTCATCAAGAGAAGTCTACCCGCTTGCTTCTGTAGAATTGTTTGCAAGTCATCAAGAGAAGTCTACCAACTTGCTTCTGTAGAATTGTTGCAATGACCTTTAAGTAAAGAAAAAATTGTTGAAAATCTCTCAATTACAAAATTTATTACACAAATATACCAGACATTTGTTTGAAGATTGCAATCTATCTTTAGTAGATGTAAACTCTTTTTTATCCATGTACGATATATCTTCAACTATATGTAGTAGAGCTGGGAATGTGGATCAGTTCGTAACACTTTTTGTGGGTTAGGAAAATCTCAACTCTAACCCTGCCCCAACCCACGGGTAGCCCATATTACTGATTCTAGTATGTAGAAAGAAAATCGTTTACACATAACTAAATATTCACAGTTAAAAATAAGTTGCACGCAATTGCTTTCAAGTACCTAAATCTTTATTTACCTTTGAGTTAATGTGTTGATATAAGTAACAGGCAGGCACTAACACTTTCTTAACGATAAAGGGAAGAATGCAAAGTTATGAAAAAACTAAAGATGAGTATTAAAGTGAATAAATTAAAAAAATTAATTAGGAAAAATCCTTTAATTAACAAAACATTAAAATAGCTATTTATTTAGTTCTCATAATGCTAGGTTCTAAATTAATACCATCTCTGATTCTAAATGTAAGATTTAATTTGATTTAATTTTTAGTACAAGCTGTACTATAATCTAGGTGGCCGGAGGAGTAGAATACAACATTAATACATTATATAGATTAATATTATAATTTAAAAAAAAACTTTATTGACCTGCTCCTTACCGATAACCTCTATCTAAAAATGAATGTTTCAAGCTCCAACAAAGCTTTTGTCCATTCCTTATGTTATCTTTTCAGTCAAACAAACCCTAAAAATTTTTGGATCACTCGATCATAAATAAATGAGTACTAGCTAAGAAGATGGAACAATTCTAGCTCTAATTTTATTATGCTGCCTCTCGTCATTAATATATATAAGATATATTTTACAGTACTTTATATATAAAGTGAATCTTATATTAAGGATTATAGTAGTAATATATATATATATATATATATTCTTTCTGGTCTTTAATATAAATTATATTTTAGAAGTTAATTTTAATCATAAATATAAGATATAGTTTTCATATCTGTCACTCTTTTCCTAATTTATTCTTATTAGTGCCCCTCAATAATAATCAAAGAGGAGAGACAATGAGGGAATCAAAGAAAATGACTAGGGTGTTTTAAAAAACACATGTTATATTAATTAGTTTAACTAAATTTCATAATCTATCAAACTAGGTAGATATGTCCTATATTAAGGACCAGAGAGAGTATATATGAAGCTCATTGTTATCCCTTCCCATAACTAACCGGTAGTAAACCAAACATATTGTCCATGAGATCCATTAATTTATGAGTCGTGACTTACACAGCCCCATGACATTTATTGTAGATATACTCTTCCGGTCTTTAATATAAGACATATTTAGAAGTTGGTCTTAGTTCTAAATATAAGACATAATTTTCAGATCTGTCAATCTTTTCCTAATTTATCTTTATTATTACTCCTTCAACAATAATCAAGGAGAAGAAGGGATAAGAGAGTTAAATAAGATTGCTAAAGTGTTTTAGAAAATACAAGTCATATTAACTAACTTAACTAATTTTTTTAATCTAATCAAATTAGATAAATATATCTTATATTAAGAACAGAGAGAGTGTTATGGATAGAAGCTATATTGATGGAAATTTTCGACACAAGGCAGGTAAGTTGCATGAACCTTACAGAAATTCGAATTTAATTAATCAGGTAGAGAGGATTATATATTTGGGCAATACATCGTCCTCTTAAAATATAATACAAGACATGGACAGCCAATTTTAGCCATATCTAATACGATGCTCCTGACGCTAATCATTATAAAACCTCTCGTTCAATTCTTGCTTTCTTGTGATATACGAATTAAATAAATTAGCCGCCCAAGCACGTTATAACTTTTTACGCATTTTTATAAACACGGTCAGACAGTAATTAAATTAACCATTACTTTTATAAAGGCACCTCCTGCTTTTGGATAGGCCTAATTATTATAAATCTTTGTCAATGAAAATTTCTCAGGTCGGTCGTTAATTACAGTGACAGGCTAAGACAACAAGGGCTATTATATATCTCTTTCTGCCTTCACATCATCTTCAAAAGAAGCAAAGTATATAGCTAGGGACTGATATCATTGTTGAATAAGTCATGGGGAAGAATACTATGTAGTAATGTAGACGGTGATGATACTAATAGATATTATTTTCAGTCTTAAATATAAGATAAAGATAATTTTTTTTTAGAGAGATTAAGAGAGTTAAATAAGTTACTTAATCATATCATATATTACATATCCTTAGATTATATAATAGTTTATTAGTCAAACTAATTAGTTTGGAGAAAAAATAAATAAATATAAATACTCTAAAGTAATTTAATTAGCTTTCTTAATTTCTCCAAAAAAGTCAACTTTATCTTATAATTAGGACTAGAAGGAGCATAAGGAAGGTTTTATCGGTTATGTATTTTCACATATATGGAATTGACCCTTTGTAATGGTATTATGCAACATTATAGAACTGCAATTGAAGACAGATTATTGAGATCAAATACTGTTCATAGCTGTGTTGGTTTATATCCTAGGTGTGTAAAAATTAAAGGGTACGAGTATTAGATTTAGGTGTGAAATAATAGGAAAGTTTGATCCTTATCTCGTTGGGTAACCATTTTGGTTCCTTAATTATATATATGACTTTTTTTTTACAGTGTTAACAAATATGAATGGAAGTTGAGAAGAAAATCCCATATTGAATAAAATTAGATTATATATATACCTGTGAACTTTGTTTATATGGAGTCGATCTGAAATCAGTCACATTGTTCATGATTTATTATAATAAAGCATTTTAATTTTTTCAAAGATTGGTATAGTATGTAGATTAAGACAAAAATACAATCATTTAAAATTCTGGGTCAATGAATAATATCAAAATTAAAGTGACAAGCCTAGGTTTTCTTTTCCCGTAGGGATATATATATATATATATTTCAAAATTTGTGACATTAAAAATATAAAACACAAATACAACTATTATAAATATAAATATATATTATATTTTCTTTATGACTTCTCGTACAAAAAATTATCTTTCTCTCTACATATACCAAGGAACCAAACAATCATTCAATCATTAATCTCTTTTAGGACTTTACATTCAATTAATGGTATTGAGAGTCTAGGGAGCCACGAAATTCTGGTTTTAAAAGTATTTTTTTTATAAGTCGAGATAGAATTTTTTTACATATTTTTTAAAAATTAATCTAAACACATATGCGGCTACATTAGATGTTTGTTCAATTCTAATGTTGATTTTCTTTTGAAATATTTTTTTATTCCTAGCTATAATTGTTTTCATGTTCACATTATACAAAGAAAAATTGGATTTCTGCAATATGACACTATACGTAGTAGGAGAAAAAATTATTTGAAAAGGCAAGAGAAGAGAAGAGAAAAGTAATATCACTAGTGTGTTTTCTGCATTATTATTGTATTTCAGTCTTTTTAATTACTGTTCTTGTCTTTTAAATTCAAGGGAAAAAAAGTAATATCACTAAGAAGTTAATTAGATAGAACTTGAACTTCACACATCACAGCTGACGGTTTTTGTCACAACAAGCAACCAGAAACCACCAGTAGGGCTTGGGAACAAAATAAATTGAAGTTGTAGAAAGAGGATCGATGCATTAGACATTAGTGGCTATCAACATCAACATCAATGAAAACGATCAATTATCGTCCTGCAAGAATCTTCTTATACTTATCTTTTCATATCAAATATATAACAGATATGGTCTGGACAATTATTCAATCTAGAATTTCTTTTGGCGTTCCACAAATATAATTGTGATATAGAGTTTATTTAGCGGTATAAAGTCCCGTTAAATCCCTTTATATCTCAAGTTCAAATTCAAAAGGAGACACAAATACTAAGAAGAGCAATCATGAATCTTGAACCAATATATTCATATCCGATGATAATATTAAAAAAAAAACTAAAGAAACTTGGAGGAGGAGTCAATATATATCTCAGTTTCTTCCTATTTTTTCAACAACTAACTTGATTACGTAAAACGAACTGAGAGCTAAAATTAATTAAGAATAATAAATGTGTCAAAATGTAATATCTTTTTTAAATAAGTTCCTATTTATAAAAAGAGTATATATAGGAGGGAGAATAAGTAATAAATAATTAAAGGAAATATAATAAGTGTTTTATTAATATATATATATATATATATATTTAATAAGAATAAAAAAATAATTTAAATTTTGAAATGAAAATAAATAATTGTTTATATTAAGGACAAATAAAAAACACAAGAGGGTCCTTTTTAGTTGGAAATTGGAACTATTCATTCTCGTCCTTTTTCCAACGAATTAAAAAAAAAAATTTTGCTTTGGCCCTTTTGGGTGGGGGACCACTTTGAAATTTGCAAACCTTGGGGCGTATTTGGTTTGAGTGGAGGGGAGGGAAGGAGAAAGAAGTTAAATTATCTTTTTGAGTTGAAGGTATTTAAATTTTGGGTTAGAATTTAAAATTTAAAAGGAATGAGAGGGTAAATTTTATGCGAGAATTCAAAATTTAAAAGAATGAGAGGGTAAATTTTAAGTTTCTTCAATACAAAATTGTAATTTACCACCCCTCTCCTCCCTCCCCTCACCTGTGTTTGGTTTGAGGGGAGGGAAGGGTGTGTTTGGTTTGAGAGGAGGGGAGGGAATAGAGGGGTTAAATTATAATTTTAGAAGGAAGAAACCCAAAATTTACCTTTTGGTTCTTTTAAATTTTGGATTCTTGCCCAAAATTTACCCTCTCATTATTTTTAAATTTTAGGTTCTCACCCAAAATTTAAAAACATTTAACCTAAAAAAGTAATTTAACCCCCTTCCTTGCCCCCTCAAACCAAACACACTCTGGGGAAGGAGGGAAGGGGGTGGAAACAATTTTGGATTTAAAAAACACAAAATTTATCCTTTTATTCTTTAAAATTTTGGATTCCCGTCCAAAATTTACCTTCTTATTTTTTTTAAATTTTAGATTCCTTTAAAATTTAAATATCTTTAATCCAAAAAGGTGATTTTAACCACTTCCCTCCCCTCTAACCAAAGACACCCTAAAGGACCACTCTTTCAAGAGGATTTCCCAGGATTTACCGTTCACCCAAGTGAGAATGCTATTTGGTGTGTAGCCTCAGGTAGCGAACCTAGCTAACTGGCTAATTAATCAAACAAATCCAAGTTAAAGATCACACAATAAAGTTGAAAGGTCTGGTTTTTGCTCGTGATAAATTAAGGACCCTACACTTTGATAAGTGATTTTCCCATAATACGCACACACATATATAATCATATCTCAACTTTTTCAAAAGCAGTTACTGTAGTTGGATTCCAGTTAATTTCCAAGCCAGGAACTCAATTCTATGTATGTTTGACTTTAACTGTCGCTTCTCTAAACAAGTCAAGTAAGCGTGTATATCATAAAATAATCTCTAATCATTGTACTTAATTATCAGCTAAATCCATCACATCAGAGAAGGGCTCATCAGGATCACGGCCCACCAAATGGACAGAGAGATACACAATAACATGTATAGAAAGCAAAACCAACAGCAAATTGATGCACTATATGTTGACAGAGATGCTTCACGGATTTAATTAAAGAAACTAAAGTTTTAAAAAGGAAAACCCAATTGGCCTTCAGAGACATTCAAGTAGCAGATTTGATCCCATAAATCAATTCTTAGATATATATATATATATATATGTAATGAGAGCTTCTAAGAGCTCTGAATCACACATTGTTTACTCAGTCTTTACCTGCTGGTTTACGCTAGTATGTCTCCCTTAAATGCATAGTCTAATATAGCCCCATCAACTTTCAACTAAACCCAATCCAAGCTTATATAAAATGGTGTCACAGTGATAAATTATTGGGCAACTAAATCGTTGATTCTAAGTTTGAAAGATTCGGGATATATAAACAGGATAGACACATGAATTTGGAAGATGATCACAGAGCTCAAACACTGTTTACAATCGAGTGATACAGTGTATGCGTTGGGAGAAGGTGATGCACAGTTAATCTAAATGGTCACAAAGAAGTGGTTCTCGGTTGATATATTACAGGCTTACAGCCCCACCAATTTGTTCTAAATATTCAACCAAAATCACGGCGGTCCTTAGTTGTAATTGTTATAAAATCTTTAGGACTACTGTTAAGTAATTAACTTTTTGTGTAATGACGTTTTTTTTCGTCAAAGTCATTTCATTAATAATTTAAAAGCTTTTACATCAGATGAATTGACTTAATTGGTCTGATACAAAGAAGAAAAAAACTCCCTCAATCCCACCCGGAGGGCATGCCGGTATGTGGTTGATTAAGATGGAATTTACCTTTTGGTTTTTCCAAAAACTTATACAGTTGTTGTGCTACTTATAATTATATTTTATATTAATGGTAGGGGTCAAGTAGATCAAAAACTACTATATCCAATACTAAATTTTTTAGAGTACAAGGAGCAACAAACATCCTTATATTAATTTTCCCCCGATATTGATAGAAATTTAGATGAATTAGATCTTTAGGATTCATTAGAATCAGAACACGTATTTAAACTCAACTAACGCTTACATATTGCCCGCCAACAATAATTTTAATATTATCATTGGGATTTAAACCAAGACCTTAATAAGTTGTCAACCAAGTTCTTACCAATTAAACTAACTTTTATTGCTAACACACTTGTGTTAATTTTTTTTTTTTTTTTGCACAAAAGAAGGAAGGCCGTCACCTGAAAATTTAAAACCTAACTAATCTAAAGAGGAATTCAATCTCATACAATCTTTGTCCACTAAGGTTTAAAGATCAGACAGACACAGATCCAATAAAGAAGAGCCTGTCAACCCCTCTTTTGCTAAAGTGTGTGCTACTTTGTTATGCTCTCATGTTAATTATTTTGAGCCTAAAGACCCAGTAAGTTGATTGGGCTTACCTTAAAATTCAAAATAGGGTCCCTTTTAAGCTAGGCCTATTTATGATTTTAGGCCTAACATTATGTATAGTCCATTTTTATCCACTTCTTGTTTTTTTCGTTAGACTGGATCATACGTACTACATTGACATGCATCCCTATGACTTGTATGGTCATACTTTTTCACTGACATTAGAAAAGGGCAGATTTGTCCTTGCAAATTTTGATTAAAAAAAAAAAAGGGGACATTTCTAACCTTTGAAGTTCGAAGGTGAAATAGAAAAAATAGTCTCATAGACACTTGTAATTAATATGGTGCACCTCTGCATTCCTCTTACTCCATCGGTATTTCTGACTTAAGGAGGACCATCATTTATTTATTTATCTATGTTTATCGGAAAAAATGTATGTTTTATTCATACTTGTAATCTGTTTTACTATTTATTTCATTTATTTTTGAATATTCAATACTTGATTTTACTTTTTAGGGAAAATTCCAGAAAAATACGCTGGAAATTAGAAAAGGATAAACCAAAGCTTCCAATTATCAAAATCCTGTGTCAATATAGTGGATGAATCTTGAATTATAAAATCTAGACAAAAAGACACTACTGCCCTTAAGCCCTTCATCTTCTTCTCTCCCTCTCCCAGCTCGGAATAATCTGGCCAATTTTTTTTTTGGCTTTCCTCCACCGGTTGATCGGTTCGATGCAATTCAAAGAACGAGTTTTGAGTTTTCGGTGTTGAGACTAAGTGCCTGTCTAGCACACTTCTTGAGGGCCAAGGAGCAGTGGGAGAAGATGAAGCCATAGCACTTTTATCGAGGAGGAACGGCGAGAGGTGTGAATTGAGGTACAAAGTTGTGAAACAATAAAGTGAAGTTGTTAATGTAAAATATGATATTGTTATTGGCCCTAAAACTTGTTAATTTCAAACTTATCCCTAGCATGTGTTGGTTTTTGAGCCGATGAAGCTAGTAGCACCGTTGACGAGGAGGAACGATGAGGGGTGTGAATTAAGATACGAAGTTATGAGATAAGAAAGTGAAGTTGTTAATCTAAAAATAGTGTTGTTAATATAGAGATAGGTATTGTTATTGGTTCTAAAACTTGTTAATTTCAAAGTTATCCTTGTCATGTGTTGGTTTTTGAGCCGATTGAGCCAGAAACCAGGGTAATGAAACCCGGACCGGACCGGCCGGTCCGGCCCGGAAACCGGCAAACCGGCCGGTAAACCGTTCTGGGTTACCTATTTTTAAAAAAAAATTATTTTTTTAATTTTTTCTTCAGAATTTCATACTATAAATCTAAAATTTTCAATTTTTCACCGGTTTGGTCTCGGTTTAGCTCCGGTTTGGCCCCGGTCTGACCCACTGACCCTTAACCTAGTACCCTGATCGGTTCAATACCCGGTCCGGGTTTTAATACCTTGCCAGAAACACATGCTAAGGATAAGTTTGAAATTAACAAGTTTTAGGGTCAATAACAACACATGTCTCTATATTACAACACCATTTTTTAGATTAACAACTTCACTTTCTTGTTTCACAACTTTGTATCTCAATTCACACCCCTCGTCGTCCCTCCTTGTCAACAGTGCTACTGGCTTCATCGGCTCAAAAACCAACACATGCCAGAGATAAGTTTGAAATTAACAAGTTTCAAGGTCAATAACAACACGTGTCTCGATATTAACAACATCATATTTTACATTAACAACTTCACTTTTTTGATTCACAACTTTATACCTCAATTCATACCCCTTGCCATCCCTCCTCGTCAACGGTGCTCTGGCTTCATCGGCTCCTACTGCTCCTAGCCCTCAAGAAGCACAACGACTGAATCGCGCCATACAGGCACTTGATCTCTACAACAACAACTCAAAACTTGTTCTCTAAATTATATTGGATTGATCAACTGATGGAGGAAAGCCAAAAAAATTGCCCAAATTATTTTGAGCTAAGAAAGAGGGAGAAGATGAAGGGCTTAAGGGCAGTAGTGTCTTTTTGTTTAAATTTTATAATCCCAGATTCCTCCACTATACTGATATGAGATTTTGATTTGAAAACTCTTATATGTCTTTTTCTAATTTCCAGCGTCTTTTTGTTTTTTTTGGAATTTTCCCTACTTTTTAATAGGTTGCTTTATTTTTTTTATAAGGCCATTAAATGGAAATTACATTACACTAGAGAATAATGAAGACCCTCTATGAGAAAGGTCCTCCCTCAAAAACTTCAGACATCCCGGATGTGGAACTGGAAGAATTACTAGCCCCCCCAATAAATGTTGAGCCCTCTAGCTAGGAAGTCGACACACTGAATTGTTTCTCGGGATGCATAACACAACTCAATTTTCCAATTTGAAAATATGAGTTCTCTTACCACATTGATTTCGGCTCTTAGTAGATGATTATGTCCACCATCTCTCAAAATCAGATTTAGTTTCTCCATAGAATCTGTATAAGCCTTCACCTTCTGGAATTGATGTTGCTTGCATATCTAAAGACCAGTCAAAAGACCAAATAATTCTACAGAAGTGGGGGTTTGGACTCCAAGCATTCGTTGAAATCCAAGGACCCATTTTCCATGGTAATCACGAACTACACTGCCACATGCTGCTACTCGATGCTCGTTAACCGATCCATCATAGTCAAGTCTGATGTATCCCTATGGCGGTATCTCCTATAAGCTATCCTCATCTCATCCAAACTGCAGGAACTGATGCTTGAAGTTTCCAAAAATACTAGCCTCCAGCAGATGAAAGATGGTTCCATGAACAATCTCCTTGGGTTGTGCTCGAACTCCTTCCATTATCCCTTTGCATCTATTCTTCCACAGTAGCCAGCATGTGAGATTGAAAATTTTTGCCCAGGGCCATCTCTGGAACCTGTCAAATCCCCTGTTACTTGACATATTCTTCTTAAGCCAAACCTACAAGTTAGAACAGAAAAATCTAGTGTGATAAGTTGGTTTAACAAAAGATAACCATACTATTTTGGCAATCTCACGATCTCTAAGAATGTGTAATATAGTTTCTACTCTCTGACACTTAAATGGATAGTCCTCACTCTGATTTAACCCTCTCTGAGTCCTGAGTAGGTTAGTAGGAAGTCTCTCATGAATAGTTTGCCAAAGAAAAAAATTTACTTTTTCTGGTACTGGTAACCTCCATACTTTCTTCCATAGAGCCGGCGAATTATAAAATCTTTATGTAGATAGGAATTTATATGCCACCCGGACACTAAAACGGTTGTCAGAAGCATTTCTCCAAGAAAAAGAATAAGCTTCACTTCCATATGGAGGATGCACCTTATCAATGATGTTGATTACCCAATAAGGAGGAAACTCACTCCACTTAACTATATTCCATTGCCCATTATCCAACACAAAATCTCTTACTTTAGCACCAGGATGTAGAAAATGAATGTTACGATCCACATAAAATATAAGTGGCTCATTAATTAGAGACCATAAATCCCACCAGACATGACTAGTCATCCCATCCTTTAGAGACCTACCAACTCCTTTATAAAATTGTTCCCACACATTGGTAATGCTTCTCCAAACGACTTATTGGTTTTGTTTCTTGAAAACCATGGGATATAATCCATCTCCACATCCATATTTTCCTTTTAGACACTTCACCCAGAAGGCTTCAGGCTTAGTCAGCAGACCCCAGCAAAGTTTCATTATGTAAGCCCTATTCTGGATTTGAAGGTCTTTAATACCTAAACCACCTTCCTCTTTAGCCTGCGTAACTTGGTCCCATGTAATAAGATGCATCTTTCTTCCCTCTTGACCTTGATTCCAAAGGAAAGATCGACAGAGTTTTTCCAAATCCTGTAATATTCTTTAAGCAAAAGGGTTGTTTGCATCTGGTAACTAGGAAGAGCGGCCAAAACGAATTTAATCAAAACCGTTCGGCCGGCCATTGTAAGAAACCTACCCTTCTAGTTTGCTAATCTCTTCTGGGCCTTATAAATGATAGGAAAGAAATGAAGATTAGTGGCTCTCCTGTGCAAAAATGAAACTCCCAAATATTTCCCTAAATCCCCCGTAAGACCTATTCCCAAACTATGAGCCAAATCCAAGGCTCTATTAATATGAATACTTTTAGAACAAAATACCTTGGATTTGGTAAGATTAACCCTATGCCCAGAGACCTCACAGAAAGCTCTCATTATCCCTTTCATGATCTCTATCTACTCAGATGACGCTTCCCCAAACAATAGGAGGTCATCTGAAAATAATAGATGGGAGATTGTAGGTAGAGCTGGGAAAACGGGCCGGCCCTTCACGGGCTTAAACTCATTTTAATTCAAATTTTTTTAATTTTATAATTTATTTATTATTTTGCTTTAAATTGGTATACATTATTTTTAAAACTCATAAATTTTTAGTTAAAATAATCATCTAATATCCAAATTAGCCTTTTTTTTAAGTTTAAATGAATAAAACATTGTAGAAAATAAAATAAATCAAACAAATTAATAAGTTTTTGCCTGTTATTAATACTCTATTAGGAATTTAGGTGTCTCTCATATTGATAATTTGATATAATGATATTATATTTATTAATTTATTTTAAAAAAATATTAAACAGGCCTAAAAGGGCCGGCCCGCAGGGCTTCAGGGTTGGCCCTACAGGGCCGGCCCTTTTAGGCCCGCTTCCATTTTCAGCCTCTAAATCATAGGCCCGGCCCTTAACGGGCTTGGGCCTAAACGGGCTCGGTCCGAATTCCCGGCTCTAATTGTAGGTGAATGATTGTTAAATTTAAGACTCTTCCAATTTCCATTAACAACTTCTCGGGTAATCATTTGACTCAGTTTCTCCATACACAAGACAAATAAGTAAGGGCTAAGCGGATCCCCTTGTCTTAGCCCTCTTGTTGGACAAAACGAAGTTGATTCAGTGCTATTCCATAAAACTTTCATAGATACTAAAGAGGTACAAGCCATAATAAGCTAAATGATCCTATCGGATAGACCTAAACTAGTAAGAGTGGTTCTTAAGTCCTAATCAAGCCTATCATAAGCTTTTTCCATGTCTACTTTGATTGTCACATAACCATTCTTTCTCTTCTTATTCCGTATAGTATGGATGGCCTCCTGAGCAATGATGATATTATCACTGCTTTGCCTGCCTACTATAAAATTGCACTGCTAAGGTTGAATTAGATAAGACATGGCCTTCTTTAGTCTGGTAGCAATGATCTTTATTATAATCTTGAGAATTACATTACACAGGGAAATGGGACGAAAATCTTGTATCGTTTGAGGGTTGTCCATCTTGGGGATCACACAATGTTAGTATGGTTAATGGCCTTAACTTGCTCAGGGTCCTGCCATATTCCACGAACCATATCACACACCTTACCACCAATGTGGTCCCATTGAGTCTGAAAGAAATGAGCTTGAAGTCCGTCAGGACCCGGTGCTTTAAAGGCACCCGTCATGAAGGCTGCATTCTTTATCTCAATATCATCAACCTCTTTGTGGATGAGCTCATAGTCTTGACGCTGTAGTAGAGGGAATTCGACTATCCAATTTGAGGAATACATAACTTGTTCATCCTTATTGTATAATTCTTGAAAGAATTGGCTAGCCATATACCTCAATTTCTCTTGATCTCTGATCCAAATTCCATTTTCATCTTGTAAAGCATCTACATGCTGCTTTTTCCTCTTAATCAAAGCACATGCATGGAAAAATCTAGTGTTTTTATCTCCCCACTCCAACCACTTGCATCTAGCCTTCTGAAACCATAACAGCTCTTTCTGTGCACTCAATTTACTATATTCGTGCCAAAGCCTCTGTTCAAGCTTATATAACCTATTGTCAAGGTTATTTTTCCCGACTTTGTCAATTCCCTCTAACCTTCTTAAAGTTTGATGTTTTTTCTTGGGAATACTACCTACAACCGTATGATTCCACTCTGTGGCTTTCTTTTCAAATCGCAAAGCCCCACTACACCAATCAAGGTTATCCCACGCTCTATGAACCATATCCTGAAAAATATCTTCTAAACCCCATGCTGGGTGATATTTAAAGTGAGGCCTTGTTCGCTGGTTAGGCATTCCTATTCCTTCAGTAACAATAAGGATTCTATGATCAGACTTATATCGAAGCTGATGAAAAACCTTGCTTCTTGAAAATTTAAGTTCCCAATCTAAATTCCCAAATGCCCAGTCAAGTTGCTCTTTCATACCCTGTTTTTCCCATGTATAGCTCTCTCCCACAATAAGAATTTCTAAAAGGTTAGAATCTCTAATATAGTTAGAAAATTGTTTCATTGCTCTAAGGGACATGTGAGATCCACCTATTTTATCTGAAGGATTCAAGAAAGAGTTAAAATCACCAGTAACCAGCCATGCTTCTTGCATGGAGGATGCAATGTCTTTTAATCCCCTCCACAGACTTTCTCTCCTAGTTGTAACATGCTCTCCATAAACAAAAGTGGTAAAAAAAGAGTTCTAAGATATCTTATCCTTCAATTTACAATGGATAAATTGGGTACTAGAAAACAAGTATTCAACCTGAGTGTTACTTTCTTCCCAAAACCCAGTTTATGAGAGACTCTATCAGCATGAGAGCCACTAATTCTGGTTTCAAGAAGACGTAGGACATCAACCTTGTAATTTCACACTATTTCTTTAATGGTGCTAGGAAGATATTAGCTTTCAGCACCTCTACAATTCCATGAAGCAACAATCATGATGATACTAAAAATTAAGATGAGATAATACTCACCTATCTAGATGCTCAAGAGCATTGGTGTGGCGCTCCCCTTCCAACTGCTGCATTTCATGACCATCAAAATCGGCATTTATAAAATCATCCCCAATATCATCCTCAAACTGTGAAGATTCTTGTAAAGAGCGAGAATTTGATGTTGTGGCCTGCATACTTTCTTCACACTTCTCCTTTATATAAGCATTATGCTCTTTCTTTGAATTGCTCCCAGGTCCTTCAAGAAGAAACATGCCATTTATTTGTTGTGACTCCTCTTCCTTTCTGATTTGGATTTGATTTGAAGTCAATTGAGAAATATTTCCTCCCATTACCACATGCTCTCTTTGACCCAATATAACATTCTTGGGCCCTTGTACTTTCAACCCAATATTTCCCTTACTCACAGCCTGGCCATCGGTGGCCATTTTATTTTTCTGAGTTTGCTTTTCAACCTAAAGGCCTATTGCTTTTCCACTCTCTTTTCCATGCGGTTTCTTCATCACCGCCCTCTCCTTCGTTAAATGTGGCTCCTCTATTGTCAAATCAACTTTCCTCTTAGTCAACTTACCCGAGACATCCACTCCTTTCATGTCACCTGCCACCTGCATATTTCCTGCCCGTTCTGAACCTTAGTGCTGCGTTATGATAGTCGTTCCATCCCCAAGGAACTCCTCTTCTTTATCCAACCCCGCCAATGCTTCAAATTGCGAGCTAACACCTCCTTTCTAAGTGGTTTTTGCTACCCGAGGCCCTCTGCTCTGGACTTGCCTTCTCGAGGAAAATTTCTTCTTGAAACTCAAGCTTTGCTAGAGTTCCCGACAATCATCCATGGGTCGAACTCCTTGTTGACGGCTAAATTTATCTTCGTCGGCGGTGCATTTGGAGCTTGAGGGATGAACCGTTCTTGTAGTCTCTCCCTAGTTTTGTTTGAATTAGTATAAGTCCATTGGCAACTTCCCTTCTGATGCCCATATTTGCCGCATGTGAAGCATATGGGTTAAGCCCCTCATACTCAACCTGAAATGCTAAATGTGTCGCAATCACCCTAGGTACTAATTTTTTCCTTAGATCAACTTCTACACAGATTCTAGCATATTTTCCCCTTTCCACTCTTATTGTGTTTGATATTGAATCTGAAGGATTAAGCATATAAATCTTCATTGTCTTCCCTATTCTATTACCCAATCTGGTGATGAATGTCTTATTGTAGCATTGCATAGGAATATTAGGAATCCTAACCCAAATTGCTACCCTACCTAAAGGATTGTTGAATGGATCAAAGTGAGGGGACCATCGTTGAACAAGGATAGAGTGGTGTTGGACCACCCATGGTCTATCATAAAGAACTCTATGATAGAGCTGAGCCCAGCCTTCTTTTGGCAAAAATCTAACTAGAAAAAAGTTATTAGGCAGATCTATTAAGTCGAATTCCTGAGTCTTCCACAGTCGGGATAGGTGGGATTTGAGAGTGTATACATTATACTTCCGACCTAACACCGTGATGATTAGAGCAGCATTCCATAGTTTGCACCATTCACGGTAATCTTCTGCTGTAACAGGAACAACAGGGTGATGTTGCATAAGAGTTTTAATCTCATCTGTGATTTCTAGTAAGGCCCATTCTCTATTAAGAACGTCCGATAACAAAGCCTCATCCTTCGCACAATCACCTCCATTGTCTATACTATTGAATCCAATTAATGAGGCTTTATAAGAGATCTGTTTCTTCCCACTAGTATTTGGTGTAGTCGCATCTATGATATCATGCTCCATACAGTCATGAATGCCTAATCCATTCTTTGGTATTTCTTCATTGACCATCTCTATGTCCAGTGCCATCAAAGAAAGAGTTTCATTCTTTTTTTTTTTCTTTTTGCTTCCACATACAAGAAGATCCGAAGGCCAGTTCGGCGAAAGTTTCCGTTGAAGTTGTTCACCCATACCAGAAATGTAGCTGTGCACACTTTCCAAGAGAGAGAAAACAATCCTACTCAGAGCTCCATTGATATCATGGTTCAAAAAACCGGACCGGACCGGCCGGTTCGAATGGTTGAACCGGGAACCGGTCCATGGTCCGGTCCAATTTGATCAGTAACCGGTCAGACCGGTCGAACCGGTCAAAACCGGTGGTCCAACCGGTTGACCCGGTTTCTTCCTTTTTTTTTTTTTTTTTTTATAATTTTCCAAATTTTTATTTTGTGTTTTTTGAGGGCAAAATGGAAAGTTGAAGAGAAAAATAGATAAAGAAAGAATAAATCTAAAAAAATGAAGAAAATAATGAAAAAAATTATTTAAAAAGATATAATAATTATAGGAAATGAGATATCTTTGCATAAGTATAGGTATTATAACTAATGCTAATAGATTTTAAACATTTTTTTTCTAAAAATCTTTATTTTTATCTATAGAAGTTTAAAAATATATTAATATATATTATCACTAATAAATTATAATATTTTAATATGACCGGTTATGACTGGTTCAACTATCGGTTAGACCCCGGTTGATCCATTAACCCTTAAACTTGTACTGTGACCGGTTCATTACCCGGTCCGGTTTTTCGTTCCTTGACTGATATCTCTGTGGACTGTGGTGGCTTTATTAGTTATGCACACGGTGCTAGTCTGCCAGGTAGCTTATCATTCCTTCACCATATCATATCATCACATCTTGATTGAGTTTTCATTAATTTGAAGCAGCGGATTAAAAAATCATTAATGTCGGATTAGATATAATGGTTATATATAACTATCTCATCATTAGTATTCACGTAAGCAGTGTAATTTTCAAAATTTATTCACGGGGATAGGTTATTATATAGCAACACACAAAATAAAATACTGATATGGTAATTGGATGATTTACCCAATATAGTAATAGGCATTGAAAATTCAGCCGATTGATAAACTAGTTGAAATAGTGATTGAATCACCGGTTATTGTTAAGGATGAAGTCAAACTTATAACCAAACTAATCATAATTAAAATAATATTTGAATAAAAAAATTATAACTCTACAAGAATATAGAGCATTTAGGTATAAACCACACATAATTCAATAAAATAAAGCTATTAAAGTATAAATATGATGGATTATTATTTTCTAAACTCAAAGCCATATCATATCAAGTTCAATAAGAAAAGAAAAAGAGATTAAGGTACAAATTTGCTTTGCAAGTATTTGTTAAGAAGTAATGCTGCCCCGGAAGATTTTTAAGGTTCAATATTATCCTAAAAGTTTTAAAATATAGCAATCTTACTCTTTAACGTTAAAAAACTAGTTGGCCATTAATTTTTTAATAGTAAAAAGTGATATTACTCTATTTAAATATTTACAGGGTAACATTGCACCTAAAAAGAAAAAATTTAGAGTAGCATTGCTATTCAATGAAAACTTCAAAAACAAATTTGCACCTTAATTAACCGAAGAAAATAAATCTAAGATCTAATTCAGTATTCTTGATTGAACAGGTTAAGGGACTAAATTTACTGATTCATCCGTCGTGGTTTTAATAGTGCATATTATTTTAAACTAAAGTAATACAAGAAAATGATACCACCCATCTAAAGTAGGGAGTATTCTGGAAACAAAGTGGTAAAAGGATTAATGGATACATTAGCCGCTAAGCAATAACAAGGACTAGGTTATGAACACTTATTTATGAATTGAGCTTTAGAACATGTCACAGTTTTCTTACCCATTTTTATCGTATTCTACTTCCCGTGCAAAGCACGACAATAATTCCAGCGGTTTTTTCCTTTTTTTGGTTTGAATACAATTAGCTGGCGCTGGCAAGCAGACCGCAGTCAAAATGTCAAATACGGACTCTTTCAAGTTCTACAGTTCAACTTTGTGTACGGACTAGTTTGACTACGGATAATCTCATATAAATATCATATTACTAAGAGCTATATAATATAATAATAAGTTTTTTTAATAAAATATACTTACAATCTTGTCGTTAATATAAAATATATTATGAGAGTTGATTTTAATTTTTAAATATAAGATATAATTTTTATATTTATTATTCTTTTTCTAATTTATTCCTATTAATACTACCCAACAATAATAAAAGAGGTGAGAGAAGGAGAAAATTAAAAAAGATTATAATATTTTAGAAAATACATGTCATATTAACTAACTTAACTAAATTGCTTAATTTAATTAAATTAGGTAAATATATAAAGACATGAGTGAGTAATAATAAGGTTGATCAAAATATCATACTCCCTCCCTATCCTTAATATAAGAGATGTCTGAGGAGTTGATCTTAATCAATCTTTTCTAAATTTATTTTTATTAATACTCCCTCAACAATAATCAATTAGGAAATTAAAAAAAATAAATATGGTATTTTAAAAAATACACATTATATTAATTAATTTAACTAACTTCTTTAATTTAATTAAATTAGATAACTGTATAGAAGAGGGAGTAGTATAATAATGAAACGAGGGAATAGTGTTTAGGATTACGATTGATGATTTTAAAGGTGCTTGTACACCTAAATCAAAATAATACTCTTTCAGGTATTTACCGTATACGAAAATCAGTGTTGAAAAACTACTTACTCGAATGAATCAGGCTATTTGCTTATTTGTAATCGTATCCATTAGCATTTGCATGACCGTTCGAGACGGACATGTTCATTTTATGAGCGGCTGAACTTTACAGTCAATTAAGGATGGTGGACCAGTCATCCAGTCAAGAAACGAAAAAAAAATAATAATAATTTTTGGTTTTCCCTGGTAAACCCATCTATCACTCTCTGGCCATCTGGGTCTTCTCAATAGGATGTTGAGGATTGAATGGGATCTAATTGCAAGTTTACAATCTCATCATTTGGTCTTCTTTTGTTTTCTCCATTTCTGCTCGGCCGTCCCACTTTTACGGGAAAATCGCTGCTCGTTTCCCGGCAAATTCATCAGATATCCTTCATTCAAATTTCAGGTCAGTTTCTTTATTTCATCTATTTTGAGTTTGGCGTCAATAGTATCTTGAGGGCGAATTTAATTCCAGGCTTCTTCCCTTACATTCTTAACTGCAACCAAGTCATAATTGAAATGAGCTTTAATTTCTTTTATCGTGTTTAGTTGTTAGAGGGCTATCAAGTTGTTTGAACTGGGAAATTTTGGTATCTTTGGAAGGTCAAAGAATTATAAACCAAGTTTTAGTCCGATTCATTTTGTGGGATAAGAAAAATTGATCGAGTCTTCTTGATTCTACCAGTGTTTAGGTCACGGTGTCTAATGTGCTTGACGAGAAAAATGAGTAATGGGAAAATGAATATTGAGCAAAAGCTGAACTCCATGGTTTAAGCTAAATTATATCAGTGATGAGATATGGCGGACGATTCAATTGATCACGCCTCACTCATTCCAGCATCTGAATTACTTTTTCATACTGTCCTTAGTATATCTGACATCACCAAAGCAGCCAATCAGATTCTGATTCAGAAGGATAATTTCAGAAAATTCTTAACTTACTTGGAGAAGGTCTCATTAATTTTAAAACGACTATCAAAAGAAGACATACACCATGCAGAGAGCTTGAAAAATTCCCTTGGTGTCCTCAACAAAGAAGTTAAAGCTGCTAGACAGCTGGTTTCTGAGTGCAACTCCAAGAGTAAGATTTATCTTTTCATCAGTTCCAGAAAGATTGCTGAGAATTTGGAGTGTTGCACGAAAAACATAAGCCGAGCGGCGAGCCTCATCCCTCTCACCTCTTTGGATGTTTCTTCTGGTCTAAGTAAACAAATAAGTGAGCTATGCCAGAACATGCTAGATGATGAGTATAAAGCAGCTGTAGCAGAAGAGGAAATTCTGGAAAAACTTGAGTTAGCAATACAAGAAGGAAATGCTGACCGCTGTAAAGCGAATCAGTTGCTGGCTCGTATTCTGGATGTCATTGGGATCTCAACTGAGCATGCTGTTATAAAGAGAGAATTTAAAGAGTTGAAAAGTGACATGCAAATTTCTGACCCAAGAAGAGATATAGCAGAAGCTCTACATATGGAGCAGATTGTTGGATTGCTCGAAAAAGCTGATTCCGTTACTTCATCACAGGAGAAGGAGAGGAAGTATATTGAAAAGCGAAATTCCCTGGGACGACAGCTGTTGGAGCCGTTACATTCGTTTTACTGTCCAATCTCACTTGATATCATGGAAGATCCTGTGGAAACTTCCTCTGGCAAGACATTTGAGAGAAAGGCAATAGAGAAGTGGCTTGCAGCAGGGAATAAGAACTGTCCCTTAACCATGTTGCCTCTGGATACTTCAAAATTAAGACCTAATAAGACTCTTCGACTGTCAATTCAAGAATGGAAAGATAGGAACATCATGATTACCCTTTCTGCTCTCAAGTCCAAGCTTGAGAGCGATGATGAAGCAGAAATACTTCAATCCTTGGAAAAATTGCAGGGCCTCTGCTCGGAAAGACAGATGCACCGAGAATGGGTAAAAATGGAGAATTACATCACAACTCTGATCAAGCTCCTCGGTGCTAGGAATAGAGAAATAAGGAAGCGTGTTCTCTCCACCCTGTCTTTGCTTGCAAAGGACAATGAAGAGAACAAGGTATCTTATTTTGTAAATTATAAACACTGGACTTTATTTTGTGAGGCTTCATGTGAATATTAATGCTTCTTTTACGCAGGAATATATTGCTAAAGTTGACCATGCACTAGAATCAATTGTTCGCTCACTCGCACGTCGAATAGAGGAAAGCAAGTTAGCAGTGGAGTTGCTGTTAGAATTGTCTAGAAGTACTACAGTGCTTGATCTCATGGGAGATGTTCAAGGAAGCATACTCCTCCTGGTCACAATGTTAAGCAGTGATGATGCTGAAGCAGCCCATAATGCACGTGAGCTTCTGGATAACCTCTCTTTCCTTAACCACAATGTTGTAGAGATGGCAAAGGCAAATTATCTCAAGCCTTTGCTGCAGAACCTTTCTTCAGGTATTGCATAAATTACACATTCGCCGTTTGCTATATTGATAACAAATAAATAAAGGGAAAAAAGGAATTGGCATGCTACTAGACACTAACCGATTGTCAATGCTCACGCCGTCGGTGCAGGAACAGAAAATGTGAAGATAATCATGACCAGAACTTTATCAGAGATTGAATTGACTGACCATAATAAAGCATCAATAGTCAAAGATGGGGCACTGCAGCCACTTCTTCAGTTGCTCTCTAATCCTGACGTGCAAATCAAGGAAGTAGCTGTGAAAGCTCTTCTGCAGCTTTCAACCTTGCCAGAAAATGGCCAACAGATGATTAGGGAGGGTGTTGCTCAATCACTATTCGAGCTGCTATATCGTCACAGTTTACAGTCAACCGCTCTGCGGGAACAGGCAACTGACACTATGATGCATCTTGCCATGTCAACCACTCACCAACGAGCTGATGAAGTTCAGGTTTCATTGTTAGATTCTGAGGATGACGTATTTAAATTCTTCTCACTTGTTTCCTTCACCGGACCTGATATACAAAGCAAGATTCTGAAAACTTTCCTGGCAATGTGCCAATCTCCCTCTGGTCTCACCATCAGAGAAAGGTTAAGACAGGTTGGCATTTTCCCTCAAGTCCTCATTTTAGTACATTATGATTGTGGTGAAAAATATTCATTTGAACATTTTATTTCTTTGTAAAATTTTTATAATAACTTTTCTTACATTAAGAGATTTTAAAATAAATTTATTAGTTCGTTCACCAAGCATTGTTGAAGATACATATATGAATTCGTAAAATTACTGCATTCTTGGCCTACCGCTTATGGAAAAGTTTACTTCCTAAAAAGCCGACTTGTGAAACAATTGATATTCCTTTTGATTGGGTCAAAAAAGCATATGCAAGTAATGGTAGTTGTTAACTAGACTGTTGGCCTGTACCTTGTACCAAGTTTAAGATAACTTATGAACAGTGAAGCTTTCTATAAGTTTTATATTTTATATATATATATATATTAAAGTGCTTATGTCTTGAAGTCCTGAAAACAAGTTTTATGATTGTTGTTGATGAAGCTCTCAGCTGTCCAAGTATTAGTTCAATTGTTAGAGCTCAATAACCAAACTGTGCGGGCAAACGCGGTGAAGCTGTTCTATTACATGACAGATGGTGGTGATTGCAGAAATTTTACATCACATATAACTGAAAGATGCATTAATGTCTTGCTCACCATCATCAAGACCACTGAAGATGCAGAAGAAATGGTTTCTGCTATGGGTATCATCTCAAGTCTTCCAAGGGAAGCACAAATAACCCGGTGGCTTTTAGATTCTGGGGCGGTTAAAATTATCTTGGATTGTCTTTCGGACCAACGTAAGCATGCCTCGCACAAGCGGCAGGTCATCGAGAACTCTGTTCAAGCTCTTTGCCGTTTTACTGTGTCAACAAACCTGGAGTGGCAGAAGGCAGTAGCTCAAGAAGGCATCATTCCTATCCTGGTGCAATTGCTGGAATCTGGGACACCTCTTTCGAAACAAAATGCAGCCATTTCAATCAAGCAGTTTTCAGAAAGCTCATGGCTCTTAAGCACGCCGATAAAAAAGCCGGGTATATTCAAATTCTGCTTTGTACCTTATGAAAACGGCTGCCCGGCACACCTAGGCACCTGCACAGTTGAGTCTTCATTCTGTATCATAGAGGCTGATGCTTTGAAGCCCCTTGTGAGGTTGCTTAGAGAGCAAGAGATGGGAACATGTGAAGCTTCCTTAGATGCACTTTTGACTTTGATTCATGGTGGAACACCCCAAGGTGGTGGGTGTAAGGTACTTGCAGATGCAGATGCTATTACTCCACTGATAAATTTATTGAGTTTTCAGTCTGCCAGATTGGAGGAAAAAATTCTAGTAGCTTTAGAGAAAATTTTTCAAGTGGATGAAATAAAGAACAAGTATAAAGCTTCAGCCACAATGCCTTTGGTAGACATGACCCAGAGGAAAGATAGTCATCGCTTGAGAAGTCTTGCTGCCAGAGTCCTTGCACAATTGGGTGTGCTTGAGAAACAGTCTTCTTATTTTTAATAGAAATATCATTCAAAACCCTTCTTGCTCATTCATTTTTTTTTTATACCTTATCTCTTAATAATTGACTGCTCCTTATTTCAAAGTATAGCTGTTTGGCTTTTCTCCTTCTCAGAATTCAGAGTAATACAGAGAGTTCTACGTATCCAGTTTTAGGAAATTAGAGCAATCTGACTACTATAAAGTAATATTCTTGAATCAAAAAATGAAAAGTAACTTATTCCTTTTGTTTCTTAATATAAAACATATTTAGAGAGTTGATCTTGATCTTAAATATGATGTTTAGTATTCATATTTGTCAAGTTTTTCATAATTAATCGTGTTGATGTTCTTTCAACAATAATCAAAGAAAAGAGGGAATTAGAGAATTAAAAAATATGATTAGGGTGTTTTAGAAAATACTTATCATATTAACTAACTTAACTAATATCTTTAATCTAATCAAAATAGACAAATACAGAATGTTTTATATTAAAGATAAAAGAGAGTATTAAATTTGTAAAGAATTAAAATTTCGGGCATGTAACTTCGTGGAACTTGCCATTTTTAAAGAAATGACGTTTATAAAAAATAGGATAGGTAACACTTAGCTTTCATGGACGGGGTGAGGGTTGAATCAAGAAGAGAGAGAAGAAATGGAGTTTCGCGTCGCCCAGCATTATCTCTATCAAGCAGGTGTGGTGAAGGCGACTTGCTTTGATCGGTTCAAAAGGAGTAACAGGCATGATTATATATATATATATATATATATACTCAGTGTTCACAGTGGTCTCACTCGAATCCAAATTATTTAGTTGCTTTAAAATAACAACACTTGTTCAATGGCGGATCTTGGAGATGAAGGTTCTTCTTCCTTCAGATGCAGAAACTGCCAAACGCCTATTGCGTTGCGCATCGACCTTCTCTCTAAAAGCTTTAAGGTATTTGTTTTCCACAAATCTCTCTCCTCTTTCTTATTTGTCTCTCATCTTCACTCCTTGCAAGGAATCGGGTAATTAATGGATATTCATTTCACTGGTCTTTTGTTCTTCACATATATATGTGCTTTATAGAAACCACCACATTATGTTCATCAATGGCGTATCCGGCGATGGTGGAAATTTTGTTTTAGTGGTTAGATTGTTTATAAGTTATTTTTTACATAAATTAAATCGAGACATAACAATTCTCACGTACTTATTTTATAAACTGTAAATTATGGTTGAAAAACTACTTTAAAATATTTTAATAGATTTCAAACGAGTACACTATCCTTTTTTTTTAACATTACCAATTTGTTTTGAAATTTTTTTTTTGAAATTAAATGGTTCATGTTTATTATATTATAATTTTTATATTTAAATATTTTAAATTTTAAAAGAAAATACTCAGTTTGTTTTTGCAGCAGAGAGACACGAGATGCCAATGGCCAACAGGGAAGGGCCAGTAACAGTGAAGTTGTATAAATAAATCAAAAAAGCATTTTGCTTGTGAATAGACGTTAACTATTAAAATATCATAATTGTGATGTGGGACTGTGGTGTGATTGGAGTGTTTGGTTTTGATAAGGCCAAAGAAATTTGAGGGGTATAAAAATCAACAAAGACCAATCCTACACGGCAATTAGTAGCAGTATATTTCAAAAGTAAATAGAAACGAAACCAAAGATAAAGTATATGCAAGCTGATGTGGAAATGTTTAAACACAATATCTGTATGGGATCTTTTTTTTTTTTTGCCGGTCTGTATGGAATCCAATTAATTAATGTAATTAATAAATGTGTGATGTAACGCGAGAAGGATCCTAATGGTAACGTGTGGAAACGAATGATGAAATATTGGAAGCCGTGATTAAGCAAGGTATGTGATATATTATTGTTGGGACCAACATCCCAATAAAAATTATAGTACCTATACACTATAAATTATGTCATATATTTAGAATCGGAAGGAGTATTAAAGGTCTCGGGAAAGGAAACATATGAAAAAATGGCCTCAAAAAATGTTTAAATTACTTTCAAGTCCCATAAAACTATTTTGTTATAAGTTTTAGTTGGGAAAAGTCAAAAATACCTCTGTCAAATAAATTTCATTTGGGACTATTTTGTAATAAATTGACAAGAGTATTTTTGACTTTTACTAACTGAAATTTATTATAAAATAGTCCGATGGGATTTTATAATAATTTAGATATTTTCAGAAATCATTTCTTGATATTTTTCCGCCTCCGGTACAAGTATAATTTTTCCTATATAATTCCTAGTTATACATGTGGGCAAATGTTGATATTCTCTTTCTATTAAAATGACTTAAATTAACTGATAGGACATATCTTGTTTTTATACACATTCAATTCAATTCAATGTCTAATTAATTTGAGACTGATAAAAAAAAAAATTATGTGTGTGTTGGGATTGGAATGAAGGCGAAATCAGGAGCAGCGTTTATGTTCTCGCACGCACGCAACATAATAGAGGGAGCCAAACAAGACAAACAACTCATCACAGGAATGTTCACCATCACCAACACATACTGCTCCAACTGTGGTCTTGAGTTAGGTTGGAAATACATCAGAGCCTACGAGCCTTCCCAGAAATTCAAGGAAGGCAACTTCATCATCGAAAAGGCTAAAATCTTCAAGCAATATTACTAATTACTATTACTAATCCCTCTCCTAATTAAATAATAATAATAACAATAAATAAATAAATGTAGGGGCAATTACAATGAAGTCCCATATAAGAGAAAAAATGAAGAAATGGTCCCTGAAGTTGTCAGTGTAAGCTCCTCAACTTATTAATGAACGCTCCTCGACTTGTCATTAACAACTTTAAGGACTATTTTTTTATTTTTTTTTTATGTAGGACTTCATTATAATTATCCCATAAATATACCCTTCAATGCTGTCTTCTTTCTCATGTTGCGCGGCCATGTGAGGGCATATATCGGCCCCGCACGTTTATTGTCTTCCATTATTATGTGTAATGTTGTGACCATATATCTGCGCACACGTGTCACTGGCCCACACGCCTATCACTTTGTGCCTATCTCTCTTTCTGGTCCTATTTTATTACTCTTGTCTCCTCTACTAATGTGAATTTTTACCAATAATTATCAATTAAACATGATGATGAAACTGCTCCAAATCAAAAGGACAAAACACGCATCTATCATCAAATTTCTGCTGGACACTAATCCTCTAATCTTATTTATAAATAAATTTTTCTTCTTTTTACTGTTTCTTTATATAAACAATTTTTTTTTATATTTTAAAATTTAAACTATTTTTTTTTCTACCTCTATCAGATCCATATCTTTAAATTAATTAACCACTAATTCTCTTTCATTCAATTGTTTATTATCTATTCTTTCTCATATTTTTTATTTATTCTCTATCATATGCTCTTTTCATAAATATAGACACATTTAAAAAAAAAATCATGAGATTTTTTACATATTTATTATTTTTAACTAATCTTAACTATCACATATCATTTTGTATATAGTTTTGTGCAGAAAAAAAAAAGTTACCTGAAAAGGACAGGACGGAGTCTCATATACTTGATCTTTTATTTATCTATTTATTTATTTATTTGCCAAGAGTCTCATATAGTTGATCACTTGGGGCCTGTTTGGTACGCTGGAATTGACTTTGATTGACTTTGATGGAACTGGATATGGAAATGGATATGGAAATGAAAATGGGAACTAAAAATATATTTGGTATGTCATGGAAATGATATCTTAATTTTGTATAAAAATACCAAAATTTTCTTCAATTTTTTATTTTTTATTTTTTTTAAGGTAGTGGAGGGTAATAGATGGAAATGATCACATGGAATTGTAAATCTTAGGTATTTTGATGGAATTGATTTGGTGGAATTGAGCCTATTTGGCTTCCACATAGAATTGGAAAATTTTCAAATTCTATCATACCAAACAAGTATCATGATAGAATTGATCCTCAATTCTATTTTCATCACCCCTAATTCCATCATACCAAACATGACCACCAAACCGTTGCTCCGCTTTTTACTAATAACATAATCTAATACGAACGTTGTTTTAAATTTGTCGCAAATATATATATATATATATATATAATACAGAAAATTCCAGTGGGCGTTATGCTTTTGCGTGCATCGCAAGGCTTTTTGGCGAGTGGGTGTTGAAAATTGGTTCCCCATCCATTTATTCAACTTAAGTACTCTGAATGTTTGACATTATATTTGACTCAACCTTATATATTTGATTTACCTTTTTAATACAAGACCTGACAAGGACGTCATGTAAATCTTAAAATTTTTAATTTGTACCATATCCATTACACCTCCTTTATTTTTATTAATCACTCACTCTCTGTCATTGCTGTTAGTATTTTCTAATGATTATATTAGCTTATTTTTATACATTTTTTATGCAAATAGATAACATTATATTATGTGTCTATTTGGGTTAGTGGTGGAAGCTGTTTTTCCAACGTGATTTATTGTATATGAGGTAAGTATATGAGAATAGTTTTATCCTGATTTATGTAAGTATACTTTTCAAACGTTAACTCAATCAAGCCCTATATATATATATATATATATATATATATATATATATATATATATATATATATATATATAATATGACTTTAAAAGGCTTAACCAATATTTTAGTGTTTCCCACGATCACACATATAAATCTATGGGCCACCAGCCAATTGAAATTCCAACAACATCACTGTGAATTTAAAAATCTACTTGAAAAACCGAGGACCTTTTAGTGAAATATTGGGTATGTGTACCTGTGAAGTTCATTAATTATTTACTCCTTTCGGTCTTAAATATAAGATAAATTTGATTTTTTTAGAGAGATTAAGGAAGATAATTAAATTACTTTAGATTACTTTTATTTTTATTTTTTTCTTCAAACTAATTAGTTTGACTAATAAACTGATATATAATCTAAGTATACACAACATATGATATGATTAAGTAACTTATTTAGCTTTCTTAATCTCTCCAAAAAAAATCAACTCTATCTTATATTTAGGACCGGAGGGAGTATAACTTAATCTCTATTAGGTCGAATTTATTCCTTAAGCCAAAAACGAAAAAAAATCAGTTAGGTAAACTCTCAATTTACGTTTTGACTTTATTTTCCTTAAAATGAAGTGACTCAAACAAAAAATTTATTTTGTTATAAGCCATTTAACTTTTTTCCGCACTTCACTCTGTAATTCAAACAATCATTAAAAAAAATTAATATGAGATTGTAAATAGCAACAATCAACCATAAAAAGCGTTTAAAAGTTAATACTCCGTATAACATAATACATTTAAATCGCACTCATTGATATTATTCTTTTACAATTAATTATAGGTATATATAGTCTTTTTATTTCCCATGAATTTCTTTAAATTTAACATTTTATTAAATCTCGTATATGAGAGTATGTAAGTATTAGTAAAATCTCGATTTTGATTTGAGAGATGGTGAGTGCAGGTACGGAGGAGAAGAGCCCTCATGATAGGGGGCGGAAGAAGGTGAAGTTGGTGAAGGAGGAAGGCGATGGAGAGAATGGTGAAAAGGGTGAGGTTGGTGCCAAGACAAGTTCCTATAAGGATACTCTTATGGATTGGGGATTCAAGGGTTGCTCTTTTGATGCTAGGGGCAACAGTATATTTGAGGATGCATGGAAACTTTATTTTGGAAGCTTGAAGGGTTTCTTTAGTGATGCAAAGGGAAAGGAGAAAGAGCAAGGGGAAAGAGACGAGAACGGAGATAAGGAGGGGATGATATTCCTACCCAAATAATCATACAGGAGCAATACAAGAGATGGTGCGCTCCATGGAAGAAGTCACTCATCGTTAAGTTACTAGTTAAGAATACCTCTCTCTGGAATATGCAGATTGGGCTTCAATGCCTTTGAAAGACAAAGGAACGATACACCGTCCAGGATATAGATAATGGTTATTTTGTGGTTTCTCTTGATTGTGAGGATGATATGAATTATGTTTATCTGGAGGGGCCATGGACAATAGCAGATCATTATCTACTTGTTCAAAGATGGCGACTAAATTTTAATCTATAGATGGCAGAGCATCAAAGGAAATAGCAGCATGGATCCGTATTCCGTTACCCCCTTTGGAGTTTTTCAATGCGGAGAGCTTATACCCCATTGGAGGGTTGGCGGGAAAGACTCTGAAGGTGGACTCAATAATGTACTTGACCAAGAGAGGTAGAGTCGCGTGCATTTGTGTTGAACTAGATTTGAAGAAAAAGTTGACACTAGCGGTACGCATCTTTGGTAAGGAACGTACAGTGGAGTATGAAGGATTGCATCTTATTTGCTTTCATTGTGGAAAGTATGGTCATCACAAAGAGGTTTTTCCGGATGGCTTACAAATGGAGGCCTGGGGTAAGAAGACGACGGAGAAGAAGAGGATGGAGAAAACCAACCAAAGCGTTGGGGATTATGATAAGAGTAAAGAGGGAGTGGAGACCATACAAGGGCTGAAAAGGGAATACAAAGGGGCAAGTGGTGAGCTCTTCGGTGGAACACTGCCGCCGCAGAAAGAGGCTATGAGGATCTGGAACTTGGTTAAACGACTGCTTGAAAAGAAGGGTTTAGTAACTAAGAATCTGGGATCACTAAAAGTTGGTTCACGAAAGATTTCAAAATCACATCAGAGTGATTTGATTAAGCGTGATACACGCAGGACAATTAAGTTAGCTACGTATGTGGAGAGATACAAGGTGAGCTTTGCGCCTGGTATGATTACTGAAGATCACCAATTTGGTAAGGATATAAAGAATCAAAAGAAGTAGGTCCTAGTGGATCTATTATGTAGACATGTATAGGTAAACGATGCTAATAGAAAGGAAAATAAAGAAGGTCCTTTGACTCCAATTATTTTAGGTGGCCTAATTGATAAAAGGAGCCCATTTATGTGCTCAGAAGACCCATTTGGAGCCCTGATGCAATTAGATTATGAAAAGGTGAAGGAAGAATTAGAATGAACTAATACTATGGACTTAAAGGAGGTCCCGAACCCAGGTCAAGACACAGGTTTATAACCCTTGAATTGGATCATAGTTGATTTTGTCCTTCGTAAAGATAATTTGCTTGGTTAAGGCCTTATAGGCCAACCTCTTCCCTTAATGTTTTCCCATAATTGGTCTTTTTTGGAGCTATAGAGGAGTACTGTCAAGGATTTTCCCAGGTTTGGCAAGGGAGTTGTGTAGTAAATACAAGGTTGATATGTTGGCGTTGATTGAAACACATTCTAGCTTGTTGAAAGCTAGGAAGATTGCGAGTAAGATGGGGTTCAAGAATTACCATATTGTCGACTCTCACGAGTTCAGTGGAGGTATTTGGCTATTATGGAGGGAAGATCAAGGTAAGGTAAGAGTTCTGGGTAAGTCGGAGCAATGCATACATTTAGTAGCTAAGGTGAATGAGGAAAACATTATGTTACAGAGTATGTGCAAGCCCTAACACAATTAAATGACGAGAACTAAGGAGGGAGTTATTGGAAGTTGGGGACCGGATTGATAGAACTTGGTGTTTGGGGGTTGATTTTAATAGTACATTGTTTGAACTTTGAATATTAGTGAAGGTCGAGAACTCGAACTCATCCGGCTATAGACAAAGCTTTTGGTAGTTGGTTTGAAGACTCGAGTTTATCTAGTGTTCATACTATCGGTCCTTTCTTCATCTAAAGTAGGGAAGGGGGTGAGAGTAAGTTAGATAGAGTACTGGTCAATGGCGCCTTCTTGGATTATTTTCCTGATACTGTGGTAAGGGTTCTTTACCAATTTAAATCAAATCATCGGCCTCTTTTCTTGCAAACATCAACAAATAACCTGCAGTATATACGTGTATCACTGTTTTGGTTTGTAGCCTCATGGATCTTGTATGACGATTTTGAGCACTTTATGAACGCAACTTGGTCTAAAACCTTGTCATGGTGGAAAATGTGTAGAATTTCACAGAGAGGGCTGCGGTGTTGAGAAACAAAGTGTATGGTCATTTGGGGAGGCTTAAGCATAGAATTTTCAATCAACATGAAGGTTTGAACTGAAGTATTACTATGGAGAGACCCTTGTCATTGCTTTTACTTCTTCAAAAGAATTTATGAAGAGAACTTGAGGAAGTCATTCTTCATGAAGATGTTATGTGAGCGAAAAAAGTTAGGTGCGATTGGTTTGCACTTGGGGATAAAAACACAAAATACTTTCATAGAAGGGCTGCACTAAAAAGAAAATTAATATGATTGAGGCGATAAAAAATGGAAGTAGAGGGTGGGTATTTGTGGTAAAGGAGATTAAGAAGGAAGCGGTACAATTTTACACATCTCTTTTCACCGATGAGTATAACAACTTCCTACGGAATATAGCTAATCCACCCATTCCTTAAGAGATATTGCACGTAATGGGAGGCAATGTAACAATGGCTGAAATTGAACAAGTTGTGAATAGTATGGGAGTAATGAAAGCACCTGGCCCTGATGGTTTAAATGCCCGTTCTTTTAAGCCTAATAGCCCCAAGTGTGATTTGCAATCATTGATTTCATCACTAAAGCTTTTTTCTCTTTGCAGGCAATTTGAGATATTAACCATACTTCTTGGTGTTAATCCTGAAAATTGACAATCCTAAAGGTTTGAGGGAATTCCGTCCTATAAGTCTCTGTAATGTGATTTATAAGTTTATTACTAAAATTATCACAACTCATCTTAAGCATGTCCTCTCCACTATTATTGCTCCTAATCAGTGCAGCTTTGTCCCCGGTCGCCTAAGCTTGGACAATATTATCTTGGAGCAAGAGGTCATCCATTCAATGAGAAACATGAAATGCAAAAAAGGCTTTATAGATATCAAAATTGATTTAGAAAAGACATATGATTGAGTTAGGTAGACGTTTGTTATTGATTGCTTACGAGAAATAAGGTTCCCGGTCCAATTAACTCGGATGGTTGAATAATGTGATCCTCTTTCTCCTTAGCTTTTTGTTCTTTGTATCAAAAAATTGGCTCACCTTATTTAGGAACAAGTTGACTATGAGGCCTAGAAACCTACTTGGCTCCATAAGGATGGTCTGCCGATTTTGCACCTCTTCTTTACTGATGATTTGGTTATCTTCGCTGAATCTAATTTGAATCAAGTCCATGTTATCAAGAAATGCCTCCAGGATTTTTGTGATGCTTCAGGATAGCGTGTGAATGATGCAAAAACAAGAGTGTTCTTTTCCTAGAATGTAAACCATACCATTAAGTCACAACTTAGCAACTCTTTGAGCTATACGATGGCGGCGAATCTTGGGAAGTCTCTAGGTGTACCCCTCCATCATGATAGAGTGACGAATGATACCAATTTGTTGTGGATAAGGTGGACAACATTTATCCACCTCATGGGATATGGTGTGTGCCCCAAAGGAACATGGCCTCCGACACTCAAAGATTCAAAACCAATCATTCATGATGAAGATTGGTTGGGGTTTATTTTCACGACGGAATGCTTTATGGATAAAGGTTATTCGATCTAAATATCAATATGGCCACAATCTCCTACCAACAATCAATATGAGTCGCCCCAGATCTAGAGCTTGGAGTAGGATTAAGTCAACTTAGGCAAAGGAGTAGGAGGGTGTTGAGATTGTGAACTAGAATGGATTGCAAAAGGTCCGATGGAAACATGAACGAAGCGCTTTGTTCTCAGTGAAAGTTATAAACTAGGGAAGACCTGGACATGCATTGGGAGGTACATTTAATTAAAGTTATGAAGGATCTTCTGAACAAAGACCGGGAAGTTCAACTTTCTCCGATCAATTGGTTGGATAACATGGAAGCTAATCTGTTAGCTAAGGAATCTCTGAGCCTAAAATCAGGACTGCAAATTCTGTCGAAGGAGTCTACCATTTCCTTCCTTAGCACCGGGGGTGTTACGTAGTTAGGAGCTTTCTTGTTTTGTCTTTATTTCCGGATGTACCCAAAAAAAATATCGTAAATGATCTGCGAGTGATACGTGAATCAATACCCATGTTAAGCAAGACAAACCATTTTGTCTGATTTTTGAAAAAATTAGAGTGAAAGAAAAATGATGCTTAAGAATTAAATTAGATTAAATTAATATTATTGTCGTTAATTAGCTAAACTAAGTTCCATAGATAGATAGAAAGAAAAAATTAAATAATAATAATATATTAAGGTTAATATACAAATTTATTCTGAAAATTTTTTATGAGGAGTAATATTGCTCTAAAAGTTTTTTCAAGTTTAATATTGTCCATAAAAAAGTTTTAAAAATGTAACAATATTACTTCATACTGTTAAAAAGTTAACGATCGACGTCATCAATTTTTTAAGGATTAATGTTAGTTTTTTTAACGATATGAGATAATATTATTACGTTTTAAAATTTTTAGGATAACATTAAATAAATAAATATTTCAGGGCAACATTTCTCGTAAAATTTTCTGAAATAAATTTGTACCCCTAATATATTATTATTATATTCGTCTCTCTTTCGGTGGATCTGGCACAGCCGCCGCTGCTTCTTCGGAGTTCGGTGCAAGACCTCATCGCTCGAGCCCTTTCCGTAACGTATTTTCCTTTTCGCGCGTTCCAAACGGACTGGTTCAGGCGCGTGAAGTTCCCGCTATCATCTAACCAACTCAATAATAACAAAATAATATTATTAAAATTAAAAATAATAATAATAACCACACGCAGCCTCTCTCTCTCGCTAAATTATTTGATAGTGGTTCCCATCATCATTCATCCATGGATCAGAGCCCTCACTCAGTCTCAGACTTGCCAGGTCAGTGAACCCTGAAAGCTAATAGGGACTCGCCCCTCTATTTCTTCTTCTTCCTCTTTTCATATACTCAGCGAATCTTCTTCATTAGTGTTTCTGATGCTTCTAATTATCATTGGGTTAAGTAACCAAAGCATAATTTCTCGATTCATTCTTCAATGAAGTGATGGCGACTTAATTCGATTGACAATTAATTTTCTTATGTTTTACTCTGAATCACCAATCATGGTAGGGTTTTTTTTGTTATTATTTTTTCAACAGCTTTAGATCCCATTAACTTTCCACTGGCATTCGTCAACAGTGCCGCGCTCTCTCTTCTCTTTCCTGATTTTTCTCGGTTTTTTGGTTGCAGGATTCTAATCCAAATAGTTTCTTTTATTAAGTTTTCTCTAAGTGGTTGTTATTTTATTCGATCATTTTGGTTTTACTATACGGACAGCGTTCGTGTTGTTTACAATTGTAGCGGCCGTGTCTTTATCTGCCCCGCCATGTATATACCTTTTCTTTTTGAAACTCTTTAATATCTTACATGGGAATCTGTACTCAACTTTGTGATCGTCTTTAGCCTAATCTTGCACGCTAACACCCTTTTCTCTTCCTATCTTGCTGTTGCAGAGTTTTGGGTCATCATTGAGCCTGTTGTAGGTAAAGAATTTATTATTTTCCCTTTGCTTGGTTCAAGTTCTGGTCGATGATTCTAAGTTCTAATCCATACTCTGTATCTGATCAACGTCTGTTCTCTTAAATAACTGTGATTTTAATATTTTGTGAGTTGTTTGATAGGAAACTTTTGAGAGTTAATGGCGGAACTGATAGGTCCAAGGTTGTACAGCTGTTGTAATTGTAGAAACCAAGTTTCACTCCACGACGATATAATTTCCAAGGCTTTTCAGGTGAGGCATCTTTTCCTTGTTTAGTCCGTCATTTTTGTAGGCGAAGGATTTTACTCACGGATGTGAATTTTCCCGACTTTTATTCAGACTGTCACTTTGTCTTGCATATCACATTTGCTGCTTCCTTCTTTTTGTTCTTGTTTTGGTTTTATTGTTGCTTCCACTTGTAACATATCACTTCTCGAATTTTCTTTACCCCTTCGTTGCTCCTCACCTTTGGAGGCAACAACTGGGAAATGTTAATATGTTTCTGTATATAGAAGTCTTGGGTTAAAAAGATGTTCTTTCATGTCAAATTTTATTGATGATTGAGTATGTATCAAATTTCTCAGTAGTGCTTCCTTCATTTATGAGTAACGATGTTATTTGCAATAAACTACTTTTCTATCCCATTTTCAAGCTTGTTTTTTGTGCTATTCATAGTTAAAAATGATCAATCTCTAGTCTCTAAAACTTGAATTAAGAGAATATTAAGTAAAGAAAATGGTAAATGAAACAATATGTACAAGATTTGTTTTTTCCCTTTTCCAATCTTCGATATAATAATTAGGTGATTATTGGTAAGTTTTTGAAACCAAGATGTTGAGCAACGTCAAGCGCATAATAGTACGTTCTCAGTTAGCTGAGCTGACATTTCAATTCCAAATAATTCCTTTCAATCAAAAAAATTTTTCAATTCCAAAAAATTTGAAAATTAAACCAGGGCTGGGGGTGAAGCACCCCTTATGAGTCCGTCACTGCCCCAAATCCCCACATCCATCTTCCAGATAAGTGAAGAGGTATCAGAATTTGATGTGTTCAGAGTTACTTATGATCACTCTTAGAAGAAGTAACGTGATAGGAATGGTTCAAAGTGATGTCAGGAATCAAGACTGGAAAGATGTTGAATTCTTTCTCTATAAATGATATCAGACGCAGTATCTGTGGTGTAGTTTGTCTAGAGCCCACTTCTGAACCTGAATATGGTTTATTTCTTAAAGCCATTAAAAACTACAATAGTTTCAGACCAGAAATTGAAGTTTAAAAGAGAGTTCATTAGTTGATTTTCGTTTTCAGTCTTAGGATTCAAATTGGGACTGTTCCTATATTTTTTCTTAAATAGCAGGATGCTAAAGAATTTGTTTCATAATGATACTGAGTAACTGACTATCCAACTAATCAGTGTTAATAGAAACTATCATCTGACAGTCAAAGTTTTATGCAGTGTGATTATATGCTTGAAAAAGTAGATGAAAGTGCTGCTCAGTTTTTGACTGAAATGGAATTAGAGATACTAGATAGGTGGTGATGAAAATGATATAGTAACGGTTGTTGTGGGAAGTCTGCTTATGGATGCCAGAGAAGCATATAGTAGAAAAGCGTTAGTTACTGTCACTACCAATGACTGGTGGCATTGACAATCACACACAGTTCCTTTTGCTGGATGGTTGGGGCTCTTGTTACGATGATTGAAAGGAGGCCGTGACTATTGATGTCTGGTGTCATTGACAGTCACAATTATTGTTGTTGTATAGCTGTTATGATCATGACTTGGTTAGTGAAGGTTTTGCTGGAAAACAGTAATGAGATGTGGTGGGATGAAATGGCAATGTTAATGTAATTGACCAGCCCTTTCTTTTTCTCTGTTATTAGTTATTACAATAGCCATTAGGTGTTGAAAATTAACGATACATCAAATTTTCATGAACACTGCAAAATATGTTGTCTTTGAATCACGAGGTGCTCTGCATGTATCAAAATCAAAGCAATCCCAAGGAATGTCAATTTCCCTTGTCCTCTCCTACTGGGACTTGGGTTGATTAGCTTAGTATTTAAAGACGCGTTTTTAATTTTTAAGTCTCTCAGAAACTTTCCCATATCATTGTCCAATACAGTTTTCTTGAATCTTTGAAATTAGGGAAGAAATGGCAGAGCATTTCTGTTCTCCCATGCAATGAATATTGTGGTAGGGGCAAAAGAAGACAGGCATCTCTTGACAGGACTGCACACAGTGGCTGATGTGTACTGTGGTGATTGCCGAGAAGTGTTGGGTTGGAAGTATGAAAGAGCTTATGAAGCATCTCAGAAGTACAAAGAAGGGAAGTTCATCCTTGAGAAGTCAAAAATTGTGAAGGAGAACTGGTAGCATATAATATAGCATTCCCTCATGGTGATGCTCCTCCTCTTCCTCCTCCTTAATCCCATTCATTTGCAGCCTTGAAGTAGATTGATTATTATCATGCTTCATGATGTTTGTCGTCTTTGTACAGCAAGTTCTCACCCATTCTAAATTTGCCATTGTTTATCCAATTTCTTTTTATTTTCATTCGGGTGTTGTGAGTAGAAGTTGTTGTAAGATATGATGAATTTGTTCCCTGTTAATAAAAATTGTGTATTTCCTAGCTTTTTCATCTTCTGGTCCCTTGTTTGGCTTTAAGAGCCAGGTTCTTAAACCTGGACCAGACCGGACAGGGAACCGGCCAACCGGCCGGTAAACCAGTTCGGTCCAATATTTTTTAATTATTCTTTTAAAAATCATTTTATATATATATTTTTTAGAATTTTATATTAATAAGCTTAAAATATTCAATTTCTTACTGGTTTGGCCCCGGTTAGCTCCGGTTGGACTCCGATTTAACCCACTGACTCTTAACCCAGTATTCTGACCAGTCCAATGACCGGTCTGAGTTTTAAAATCTTATTTAAGATCGATTGAACTTAGTCTAAAACCCTTCAACTTATGGAGTCAACTAATATATAGTTCAGATATTGGTGGTTTTTGCATGATCAACTTGGGTAGACTAGTCCTTTTGTTTTTCTGCCCAATGGTAGGCTAGTTCTTACTTAATAGTTACATGCATTACATTGCAGATTATAACAGCTCCTTGCTCAATGCAACCCTCCAACCACCAATTCAGGAGTTTCTTATTCCTAGCTGGTAGGCTATCACTACATATTCTCCATAGTGTATTTGGTTTTATGTTGCATCGTTTTAATGGTTTCCAACATAAAACCAAACTTACATAGAGTAATTGTGCCTTTTCATTCTTTCCATGTGGGATGGCCTCATTCATGGCCTGAAACTGCAATGCCACTAGCCAATGAAGCCTTCATGTTTGCTTTGGGCACTCAGCATGGAATTAGTAGATAGAGAGAGCATTTGACCTTGGCGTCTTGACAGTGTTATGCTTATACAATTAGACCCAACACCTTTCAGTCTTTCTCAACGCACTCAAATATAATCTAAAGCCTCTGCCTTCAAATTTTGCAAATAATTGTATTGTATAATCTTAAAGTTTACTACCTCTGATCTAAATATAGGAATAGATAAAGGGCTTATTTTGGTCTTAAATATAATATTTTAATTTATTTTACCTTGCCGTTAAAAAAAACATTTTACCTCCTAAGTTTATAAATTTTTCTTAAAGTATGTTACAAATAATTAAATTAACTAATTTTTTTTATATCCAGAAATTAGTTGTTTAATTTTTATATGAAGGATAGAGGATAACTTGTTTATATTAAGCCGTGGAGTTCTGGTTCCAACTTTTTATCCTCATTGGGCCTGGCAGGTCCGATCTTTAATACCTGTTATTAGCGTCCAAGTTGTAGTGGGCCTGGCCCATCTATTAAAATAAGCCATCACATTCACGCATCAATTCATGTCTTAGGCGTCTTTGATTCATTATTTGCTGGCTCATACCATTAATTAATTAAGAGAAAATGATGCCCAGGTATTAAATAAGAAAAATAATATCAGAAAAATTTTATAACTTATTAATGACAAGTGAAAGAATAACAATTAATAAATAAAAGATTTATTATAAATAAGTTGTGAGATTTTTCTAATATTATTTTTTGTAATTGACACCTTAGTGTCGTTTTTACTTAATTAATGATGATAATAATGAAGAAGACTGCAGTACTATGGGATTGGGATTTGAGGACAGAGTTACCTTTATACCCCCGTACGTGGCCGGGGGCGGAAAACTCCAGGATACAGAAAACGACAAAAGCACAAACATGTAGCCCCTAATATAAAATAGAGCAACCAGGCAAGTAAAATGTACCAAGAAAAGAGAGAGACAAGAGAATGAGCTAACTTTCTGATATTATTTTATTGTTTCAAACACAAAATGACATGTCATGTTTATATAGATATGTTCTTGTATACACAGGTTAAACTCATGTTAGATGATAAATAGTGGATAATACAACTCAGAGCAGACATGGGGCTACATAATCTCTATTATATTTCCATTAGTTTTCGATATATCAATGAACAAATTTTCCAAGTACGTTTTGGGTTAAATAAAAATCATCAATATTAACACTTGCAAGTTCAATTATATCCTAGTTTTCAAATTAGCCGAGGTTATAGTCGATATCGTAACAAGTTTCACATACACACTCTTCAAGAGTTTTTGCTCCGCCGGCCCTTCCTTTACTTACTTCATTGTATTATTTTCCTTTCGAAGATACGTGTATTATGCATGCATAAAAAGATCAACAGTCCTGCGTCGCCCATTTTGGTGAAAGGGAAAATTCAGTGAGAGGAGAGGAAGCTCATATATTTGTATGTGTTTGTGTGCGCGCGCGCTACTGGGTGTGTATGCAAGAGACTTGTATACGAAGATATAATCTTTACCATTAGTGTCATTTGCGAAATTAAACAAAAGACTGCAAAATTTGTTATAAATGAGTGCAATCTTTCTTTTCCTATTAAGAGAAAAAGATATCCACATTGTTTCTGTTTGTGTAACCTTCCTATTAATTTAGCCAACTCTGTATTTCCCCACTTATTGAGCATGTCTATAACATCAAGAATTCAAGAGTTTAAATGAATTTCGAAACCCCCCTCCCTCTCATTTATCTTTCTTTTGCTACAACATATGACTGAAATGTAACATAACGTGACAGTCAACTAATTATTTTTAAAGCCCTTTGAAGCACTTACATAAAATTATCAAATTCACACACTCCCTCCGGTCCTTAATGTAACACATATTTACCTAATTTAATTAGATTAAGGAAGTTAGTTACTAGAAAATGTTTTCTAAAACACTACTCTAACCATCTTCTCTAATTCTTTCATTGTGATCTCTCCTCCTTGATTATTGTTGAGGAAGCATTAATAGAGATAAATTAAAAAAATATTGACAAATATGAAATATAGGTCTTATATTTAGGACTAAGATTAATTACCCACCATATAGCATTATACTCCATGCAACAAAGAAGACAATCACACCTTTGATTCTTTTATATAATATATGTATTCGTCAAATTCTACGCATAACATGTACAAAATTAATTTGTATACTGTACATAAACTCCTGACTAACATATAGTTCAATGAGATTGAATTGTTGAAAGAAATAATTTGTTAATAATGCAAGCCCCGTTATTATTATTATATTATTAAAGATGCAAGAATTTCATCAGACTCAAACACAATCGTTACTATTTAATGACGGCCCTATGCTATACGGATAAATTTAGTAGCATCTTTATTTTTCCAAGGACCTAATATATATAAGTAGCCAGACAGATTATGTCAAGATGATCTCCATGATGCGTATTTTCATAGCATGGGTTGGCTTTGAAAATTTTGAAATTGGTTTGCACTTTTATGGTCCCGCAGCTACATTTAAAGAGTTAGTCCTTCTGCTATTTAGGGTTAAGAATTGTGCAGAGGGGAGACCCTAATGTGAGGCCATTAATTAATATTGATTGGAATATCTTATAATGGAACCCTGAAAGATCGACTCCTGGGTTTGGTGTATCCAATGCCTACATACATCAATTCCTTGTATATTTGTTTGGTAATTCATTATGGAGAATGGGAAAAAGGTATGGTGTCCCAATTCTATAGCTATGATTCAAATTAAGAAATAAACAAGTTAGTACGCATGGCGCACTATTCAAAACTCTCAATAATATATTTTAAAAAGATTCATTATTGATTTGACATATATAGGTATATATAGTAGACCAATAATTTTAGCACTTAATATAAATTTCCAAATCGATCGCCCATCCCTGTATTCTTATACTTTAATTAATCCAGAGGATAAAAGTTAGATATAACATTTTTAAATTTTTCGAGGATAAATATTTTATAAAACACCATAATATATTAAAAAGTTATAAAGGAAATGGTAGAAAATTGTTTTGGGTGGTTTGGACACGTTCAAAGAAGGTTATTGAGTGCGTTGATGAGGAGGGTTGAGCAAGCAATATGAATTTCTTTAAAAAGCGATCGAGGAAGACCAAAACGTAGATTCAATGTGATTATAGAGCGAAGCCTTTTGATTAATATATCTATCCAAAGATTTAGTTGCCGATAGAGCATTTAGTGATCCATGTAGCCGACCCCACCTAATAGGATAAGGCTTTGTTGTTATTGATGAATAAATATACCATGTGTTTAATCAGTCTAAAAATCTTGTTTGAAAGACTTTACTAACCTTCCTTATTCAGCTCTTAATCGTGCTTATCTAGCAGAAAACCAAATTTATTACAAAGATGCTGAAAAACCTAGAAGGGGTAGGGAATACAATAAATTAAGTCTAGGGTTTGGTGTACGTCCATGTTAAATGTTTTTGCTCTAAGAAAACTGAGACCATAGCTTATAGTAAACCCTAAAAAACAAATATTCAGGATACAGATTCGAGCTTTTATTTTTTGGGTACCTAAGATCTCTAGATCGTAGTGGCGCAAATCCAAATGAAAATTTAGTTCATCGTGCTTATTATACGTTATAACCTTAACTTTTCCAAGAAAAGTTATCTCCGTTTAATTAATTTGTTGTAAATACCCAAGCCAGACACAATAGCTTGCTTTATATTATCAGCTTATAATTGAAACCCTAACCCTAAAGATAAATAATACTAATAAACATGGCAGATCGGTCAAGTAAGTTAAACGATATTATATACATAATAAACTCGTACGTCTTAACCAAAACCTATTTCACTAGATAAAGAGGTGGGTGTTTGGCAAGAGAAAGAGACCTTGATGGTTTTATATTTTAAGCTTGGACCAGAAAAACCTAACCAACGAAGCCACTATCCCCCTGTCTATCAATAAAATCTACAGGATCTAACTATAAAATATTAAATATGTTTGATAATAATTAATAATAATAAAAGGAATTGAAAGTCTTATCTATGAAGGACTTTGTTGCCGAGTGGAGCATATTATTCATTTATTCCTGCATCGTTACCAAGAGGAATGTTTTGTGGGACCCCCACAAGGGTGTGAAAAGGAAGAAGACACAATACCCTAAAGCCAAACTTTGAGCATCTCTCTCTCTCTCTCTCTTCTCTCTATATATATATATATATATGGCTTTAAATAAAAGAAAGTGAAAAGAAAAGAGCCATGTGAGGATATACAGTGACTTATAATTTATGGAGATGGAGCAAAATGCGCTTGAATCAGAAAGCCAAACACAGTAAGAAATTAATGAATGATCATTATTATGATCCACCGGGTGTGGGAGAGAGATGATCATCGAAACCCACTCACCTTTTGAACCAAAAGTTAACTCTACACCTTCTAATTATTGCTCTCGTTTCATAATTAAATGATTGTGTTTCAAGAGATGGGAAATTAAAGGAAAGGGCTCTCAGAAAGTTATCAATGAAGTTAGCCCACGTTAGGGTTTTTTTTTTTTCATTGTCATTATTATATATTTTCAGCCTCTGGGGTCGTCTAGAAATGAAGAAAGCATAAAGAGAAAACTAGCAAGTATTTAATTTCTTAATAATATGTTTATAAATCAATCAGAGGGCCAGAATGAGAGAGCTAGAATTGGATATTAATAATTACGAAGGCATTATTATGAAGGTACCATTATTGTTAGATCCTGCTGGGTTATGGCAGTGAGAAAGAGTGCTTTATATTTAATGGGGTTGGAAGAATCTGAGAGACCCAAGAGAGGGTACTGATTGATTAAAGAGAGAGATATATATTTATATATATAAATCTGACACATTTCTCAACTGTTTGCTGTTGGCAAAGCAAAAGCAAAAGCAAAAGAGAAAGAGGGAAAGATACAGAAAGGGCGGGACACCCCTTTTGCTGCTGTAAAGGATTTGACAGCCATCATTCTCACCGCACTTTTATGTTCCAAAATAAATCATACATTTAAATATCCTTGTTAATATGTAATTAAATAATTCTGATGAATGAATAGAACCCATATGGTTATTAAAAACCAAAACCAAGATTATAACCATAAAATATAATTGAATCCCATAGTTACAATTTACAAAATAAAATGGGCACTAACCCGCAGCTGGGAAATATAGTAATCAATCAAGTTGCCCTAGTTAAAAAAACAACCATATTACACTGCACACCCACTAAGATCTGACCCATGCATATCCACGAAATTTCTGATCGATCATGACAATAATTGCAGCAAAATATATATATATATATATAGCTAGTATTCATGTAGACTTGATGTTGACCCATTTTGAAATCTAAACCCTTTGATCTGATGATGAGGTTGATGAAGAAGCTCATGAAGTAGCCAGAGTATAGTTCTTGTCCCTAGGGTAATAAGCCAAGAATTAAAGAAGATATTATGTGTGGGTTAAGCTAGCTAAGAGGGAATTAGGGAAAGCTTCTTCCACGTGCATCGATCAAATTCTTATGAAGCCTGGCTAGAGAGATCACAAAGCCTTTTCGAGAGAAATTAAGAACAAATTAAAATGGAATGGATTATTGAAGAAGATGACGAAGAAGATGAAGAACCAAAGCAGTAAAAAAGCCATGTACCCTATTTGTTAGTGGTTTTTTCTCTCTGATCACTCCAAAACACAGTCACTCACCAAATTGACGAAGGGAAAAGGAAAAGCAAAAAGGGAAAAAAAAACTAAGCGAAGTCCAAAAGCAACCCCCCTCCCATACTTGTTATCACCTTTTTTCTTCATTTCTTTTTTTTTCCCTTCCTTCCTTCTTCTCTTTTATACCTTTTCCTCCACTTATCCTTTTCTAATATACCTAGTAAAAAGAAATTCTCAAGTACTCTACAGTGTTATGCATGTGAAATGATCAGGTCAATGTATCAAACCCTGATCATTCCATGTACACAATACACTGTAAGGATACAAAAGAATGGATCTACCATGCTCCTCCACCTAACATGCCATTCCAAAACCCACTTGCATCTCCATGGCTTGTTGCTCTATTATTTTGCTGATCAAACTCATGATTGGTAGTGGTAGTGCTTGGCACGTGCTGCTTCAAATCTTCAATGGGAAACAAGATCCTTGCACCACCAATAGCTGAAGAATTACCCAATTGCATTCCCTGATGATGATGATGAAGACCACTACTTCCAATTAACCCATTATTATTCTCAAACCCCTCGAAGCTAAAATTAAGACCTTGATGATGATGATGATGATGAGGCTTGAACTCCAAAGGAAACCCACCATGATGAGGATGAGGAGCTGAATTATTGCTATTATTTTCATAAATCATGCTTCCATCTGATGAAACCGACATGGGCATCAAGGAATTCATCAAACCCCTCGAAGAATTATTAGAATTTCCAGAAATCTCGTGTTGTTGTAACATCCCAACACCTCGCTCTGGGTATGCCAAGTTAAGATCTTGGGCCTGGTGGATCTTGTTGTTGTTGTTGCCGGTGGTCAGGTTCTGGGAAGGAGGAGAAGGTTCTGGAAGCTTCTTTGAAGATGTTGAGGAAGAAGATGAAGAAGAATTAGAAGAAGGTCTCTTGTTCTTTCTGGAACCACCACCAACAGGAACATTCCTGAGAGAGCCACCTTCAGTCCAATACCTTCTACAAGTCTTACAGAAGTATCTGGGCTGAGAGAGGCTATAGTTGTTGTAGTAACAGAATTTTGTGTTGGTTGAATTGCACCTTGGACAGTTCAAGGCTTGATCTTTCTGTGGCCTTGCCTTTTTCTCCAACATAGGAGCTGGCTTTGGATTTGATGAACCTAATTCCATAGGTTTAACCACTCCAATATTCCCCTGATGATGATGAAGAAAAAAGTAACAAAAATATATTTAACCAAAATTAATTGAGAATTCTATAAAGACGCCATAATTAAACTGAAACGCGTGTGTAAATCTTTAGGGTATGAGAATTAAAGCAAGATAGCAGGAGGAGGAGGAGGAGGAGGAGGAAACAAAAATAAAACAAAACAAAACAAAACAAAGAATTTTTGCTGCTAGTGCTTTAATTTACACTTTGATGGATTATTTACAACAGCATATATAGCTATAGCAATACAAACAAAATTAATTCGTTAACTTTTCTTTTGGGTCCTTTTTCAGCGGATATGGTGGAAAGGAGAAGAAAATAAAAGGGAGAAAGAAAGGTGCAGTACTTTCAATAGAGAAGAAAGGTCTTGGAAAAAAAAAAAAAAGACACAGCAAACAAAAATTGAATTTCGTGTCTGAAACAACATCGATCTCATGAAGGCTTTGAAAAACGTTTGGGGGGAAGAGAAAAGGTAAAAACTTCACTCATCAGAACTACAAGAAGTGATCATCAAGATTATAAATCTCAAAAACCAAAGCTCTTTGGGTCATGTAATTAAAAATATGTTTGAAAATCACAAACCCCAGAAGAAAAATTCATGATTATATGCCTAGAAAAAAGGAAAGAAAAACAGAAAAAGGGGAGAGGGGTCTGTATACCTGTGCCCACTGAGCTGTGTCCATGGATTGGATTAAGAGAGAAAGCGAAAAAAAAAGAGAAAAGCCAAAGCTATGGAGTCTTGAGAGAAAGAAAAAACAGCAACTTTTTCTAGAGGGATGGTCTTAAAAGCAAGCAAGTGATGTGTGTGGGAAAGCTTTGAGGGTTTTTGGGATATAGTGGAGGAGTGGCTCCATCATCATGAGGATGGGGCAGAATGGTCATTTCATCACCAAATGAAAAAATTCCTTTCATATATATATATATATATATATAATATTGGTCTCACACATACGGGAAATTAGTGTACATGCATGAAGGCTTGCTAATAAAGCATTAACACCAAGTCAACAATATTCTTCGTCTTTGTCTTTGAGCGAAATCTAACTCAGTGGATTTAGTCGGTTGTTAATTCTTCTCTCTGACAAGAGAGAAACAAGATGCGCCTGGTATTCCTTTATTCTATTCTTTTTCACGAAGTAATGTCCAGTTTCATGTGCCCATTTGCTATATTTTTTTAATTTAATTTCAATTTAGATTGATATGATAGTTCTATTTTAACTATATAGATGCTTTCAATCTTTTTTTCATCTTTTATATATCATCTTATGATACACAAAATTGACAGAGTGGCAGCAAAAAAAATTAATAGAGAGCTGGAAATGGGAGGTGCCCATGTGTATGAAGCTTCTGAAAGTTTTTATTTGTAAAATTTGGAAACAAAAAAAAATACTAAAATTAAAACTAAAGTATATTGATATATAGAATATAATTTTCGTTTAGTGTATGTCTTCTCTTTATTCTTAATTACATAGATCTTTCTCTCTAATATCCAGATACTAAACAAGTATTTAATAAAAAAACAGAAATGAATTTATAATAAAATGTTCAATAATATGAAAAATATATCTCAGACTGTTAAGACAATAAATAAATAATACTATTAATGATCTAAGAATAGTGAAATTTATTATAAATTTCATTACATATATTGATACATTGATATTGGTTATATATTTAAAATTGCGCAAAAAAACAAAATAACTTTTTCCTATTGTGATTAGCACCGATAGCTCCTTTTATATAATCCATATGATGAAATTGACCTTGGTGAGGACTTAATTAGGTGTGTCATAATCATTTTTATTTTTGAATCTGTTGGAGATTGGGGAGAGATTTAGACCTTTATGGCGTGGGGTCTCAATTGAATAGAAAGTAAGAGTAAGAAAAAGAAAAAGAAAAAAAGGAGAGACAGCAAAAGTTGCAATCCAGATGAAAAAGGAGAAGCTGAATCAGTGTAATCATATATACTCTTACATAAAACTATGATTCAATTAACACTCACTGTGCTCAAGTTATCATGTCCCAGGTACCACGCACATCTCGCTATATACCATAAATTAATTAATAATTAATACTCCCTTCTATGCTAAAGATAAGACTCATTTATATATAATTTTGAAAAATTAAAAAAAGTAAATAAATTACTTAATTATATATATAGCACATGTAACATGATCTCGCTAATAATTATAGGATTATATATCAGTTTATAAGTTAAGCAAATTATTTTAGAGAAAAATGGCAAATATAAGAAATAAAATGAAAAAATTCTTATATTTAGGAACAAAATTGACCTCTAATTTAGGTCTTGTATTTAAGATTGGTGAGTGTATAAAATATTACTACTTCCGACTATTAATAGAAGACTCAATTAACTCTTTTAGAGAGATTAAGGAAATTAAATAAATTATTTTAAAGTATTTATATTTATCTTTTTTATATCAAACTAATTTTTCTGATGACTTATAAATTAATATATAGTCAAATAAAATACAACATATACTATGATTAACTAATTTATTTAACTTTCTTAACCTTTCTAAAAAAAATCAATTGAGTTTTATATTAAGTACAAGAGGGAGTAAAATTTATTACTCCCTCCAGTCCTAAATATAAGACAGAGTTAACTTTTTTTGGAGAGATTAAGGAAGATAAATAAGTTATTTAATCATATCATATATTCTGTATTCTTAGATTATATATTAGTTTAGTAGTCAAACTAATTATTTTAAAGAAAAAATAAAAATAAAAATACTCTAAAGTAATTTAATTAGTTTCCTTAATCTCTCCAAAAAAAAGTCAATTTTATCTTATATTTAAGACAAAATGGAGTAATAAACTATAAGTACTACAGCTCATCTTAAATTTCATGTACATGCACACCACATTCCCTATAATTACATGTATGGATATCTCCATGATGATGTTTTTTTATCTTTATATTATTACGTGTGTGTACATGTGGGTGTCATGCATATATATTACTGGTCCTATTTATAAGTCCTTTTTAACTAATTCTCACATATCAAGGAGAATTAGTTAAGTCATTAACTATGGTCTAATTTTTCAATTTTGCCCTTATCTATGATTGGTTCTAAAAATTAACATGAATAAATTTTTTTTTTATTACACTTAATAGGAATAAAAAAGTGCAAAATACATTCACTATCCTAAAACTGAATTTATAAATAAGATCAAACTTTTTTATCAAAAATAATTTATAAATAAAACCAGAGTGATACATTATACACAAATTAAGTTTCTTTTTAAATAGCTCAGGCGGTCAAAAATATTAAGAGCGCGCGCGCGCATATATATATATATATATATATGTATGCACACTAATTATTTCAACATTCCGTATTACAAACAGGCAAAAACATGAGAGCGCCTATATATAATTTATCAGCTAGGCACGTATACGAATCTATTTTGTAATAATAATAGAGAGAAACATTATTTCTGATAAACCATCCAAAAAGTTTGCCGTAATATAAATGTATTATGGATGTACGTGTGCGTAACAAACACCATACAAAATAAAGTTGGCAGAATTGTTTTAGACAAAGAAACCAAATGCCCTTCGAAGGAAATATATATATAAATAATTGCATATATCAACTATCTATGTCCTCGAAATTATTGTCCAAAAAATTATGTCTTTTTGTTTTTTGCCTGAACCGAAAAAAACGAAGAAGAATTATATGGGGAAACTGTACAAGTTGACCGTGTTCATTTGATTCCCAAGTTGCACCAGGTATGGGGGAAATTCCATCAAATTATATGAGACAAATATATTTGCCAACTTTTTTTCTAAAAAGAATTATCCGATATGCGATCGATCAGACAGCAAGCTCTCCCAATGTCATTTAATAATTTACATGGCTCATAGATCTGTCAAATTAGATGTGTGTTACTGTTCTTCGATGGTGATCAATAATCCAATAATATATAAGTCAAAATAAAATTACAAATGTAAGATTCTAAAAAATGAACCCATTGTTTAAAGTAACTTATATACGTATATTTTGTGAAGGGGTTGAAAGTTTAGAGCCCAAATAAAAGGGTCACTGAATTTCTAATTATTTTTTTTTAATAAATGAACGTAGAATGAGAAGGATTTTTCTGGTACTGGAAAGTGAAAGAGAAACGAAACGAAAATGTCGAAAAAACGATGTGGGGGTTTGCAAAGGAGAATTGAACTGCGAGAGACTTGAAATGAGGTGGCGGCGGCGCGAGGTGGAAGCAGTGAACTTCAGGCGAAGGGGAGGACACGTGGCAAGAAAGGGTTGGGTATGTGGAAATGTGGAAGTGGGAACACCTAATCTCATCTGTGATGGCGAAATCTGTCGGTGAAGTAAGATTCGTAACTCTCACAGCAAAAGAAATAGGGGCAAATTACTCTTAGGTCAAAAAAAAAAAGATATTATCAAAAAGGTCCTTTAAAATTATAAAATATATTTAACAGATGTAAATATATGCTTTAAAATTATAATAAGGGATTTTTCTGATAATATCTTCTTTTCTTGAAAACTAGAACTCCTAAGAAATAGTGAGAGTGGGAGAGAGAGTCGCTGTCTTTGTCACTCCTCATTCTGTGCCATACGTGGTTTCTGCTGCACCGTTGGATTTCATTCTTTTTCTTTTTTTTTCTCGGTATTTTCTCTGTGAAGTCATTCCACAATTCTATGCAAGAATTTGTAACAAAAACAATGCAAGCTTATATGAGTACGGTTCATAAAAATAATGTCCTTAATAACTTCAATTAAGGGTTTGTTTGGAATAGCTTATTTTTAGGTAATAAGTGCTTATAAATCATGATTTACGGTATACGAGGTAAGTATGTGAGAGGAGTTTTATCTTGACTTTCGTAATAAGGACTTATTTACCCCCAAAATGTGTTTCCAAACACAGCCTAACTCCCATGACCTTGAAAAGTAAACTAGAAAACATAAAACGTGATCGAATCCAACGCGTCAGTTTCCACATGCCTTTGCCTAAGGCCCTCTTTATGACAATGTTTTCTATGACAATTAAAAGAGTCTTTTATGCTGTCCTATACATGCCTATGAAACAATTTTAATATCAATGATTTGTAAATAATATAACCTTTCATATATATATATATGTGTGTGTGTGTGTGTGTGTGTGTGTGTGTATTTGATGATAGTTTCTCTGGAACTAACATTTGGATTATCAGGTAAAGGCATCTTCAAATATTTAACCGTATGACAAAAATTATTAGCAATTTACGAAATAATTTATCGATTTGATATAATCATAACAGAATTGTACTATCTAATTAATTTATATTAAAACATGGGATATAGAATATAATAGCCGGCAACACAAGGTCGAATCATATATTGAGGATAAGATATGCAATGAGAAAGGGTTCAGTAACCTAGTACTGTTCCAGTATATATAATTGATTTTCTTGGTTTGCCAAAGTCAATTATAGCCATCAGTTTCGAATATGAAGGCAAGGCATACAGTTTAGAAATCAAGAAAGTGCTTAGCATTTGACATCTTGTTAGCTTTGAAAGTACCGTTTCTCTAATTATTATTATATGTAGTTGATTGATTTTAGGAGTAGTTTGGTGTTTTATATAGTAACGTCAAAACTCTCCTAGCTAGTCATTGGACTCATGTTTTGATACCACCAAGTAAATATACCTTCTTTTTTTCTAAAATACATTTAAGATTCCTGAACATTTTAGATGATGATAGTCTCTAAAACGTTTGGTTTATTAAAACACCTGTTATGCTCTCTACACTCTCCCAAACTTTGGTCGATATTTTTTTAGGGCCAGATTTTTCCAGGCGATTTTAAAATGAAATTCTTACATCAGTCTGATGCATTAAATATAATATTTAAATACTCCCCACAAGATATTATTCATTTTATAAACAAATATTTCTCATACGACAAGAAAAAATATATATAATGTAAAATTTATAATAAAAATTATATTATATTATTAAAATATATTTTTAGTTATAAACAATATCACTCAGTAACTCACAGTCTAGCTATAACTAATAAAAGGATTCTAACAAATAATAATTAAATATACTCAACTCTGCCTTATTTTCAGGGTTTCCTCCAAAAAAATGTTGGGAAAATGACATGCAGGTCCCAAGAACCGAACATAATTACAGTGAAATCCTACAACAACAAAAAATAACTCAATATATTGTAAAACAGCTTAACGATTTGTTATTTCGAATTTTTAGGATTTAATTGTAATTATTTTTTGTCCTTAAGACCTGCGCGTCAATTTCCCAAAAATGTTTGGGGGTTTTTAAATCTCATTTGATGACCGTTTTTTCCGAAGGATAACCAACCTTACGAAAACCCATACCATAACACATTCAGATGAAACTTCCTTCTCAAAAGAAGCATGGCAATTTAACAATCGCTGCACTCAATCAGAATGGCATTCCACTTATGGGTCTTAAACTATCTTTACAAGAAAATGACTTGTTGGTAGGCTGGTCCCACATAAGTGGGCCCACCACCCACTCGGCAGAATTAACATGCTGCTGACTCAATGTAGAGCGACTCCTAAGAATAAATGGGGCCCAAAAGGTATTTAAAATCTACCATGTCCTATCTACTCAACATAAACTTCAAGGTTCTTTACCTGGCCAACACCTTGTTCGTTGCTGAGTTTTCCTGTCTCCACCTGTTTCTTGCTTTCTTTTCCTAACAACTAATCCTTGACTAATTAAATAATCGTAGCACCAATTACATTCAAGTTTTGTGCTTTAGGACGACCCAACCCAGCTTCAATTAAAATGAATAAATATATATATATAGAGAGAGAGAGAGAAGAAGATAGAATGCCAGGTAACACAGACCTGAGTTTTTACGAGGATGAAGTCTGAAACTGCACTTTTTGGTAAAGGGAAATAATGAAGTTCAGGCTTGGTTTACATGATGCATAACAACGTCTTCCTAAAAATTTCAGGTCAAGATGTCGATTGCCTTTAAAATTCTCTTTTTAAGAACAAGATAATCCCACCATTAAAGCCGTCTAGCCGGTGCTTTTGTTTCATGTTTACGTACCATATATTCGATTGCACTAATGGGCCACCTTAAGTCCACGGGGAAAAAAGAGAGAGGGGAAAGGCATGCTGATACACTGCACACCCCTCCTTTTTCTTCTTGTTTATTTAGTTGTTTACAATGTCATTATATTATTCTTTTAGGCCAAACGATGTAGCATTTCGTAACACTTGAGAGGCACATTGGCAGAGGGGAAAAAGGAACACACCTTAAAAAAATAGCACCGCCTCAGCCAGTCACATGAAGTGGACGTAGTTTCATCTTCCATGAACCGAATCTGAGTCCAAGGGTAACAAGTCCACGCAATCCCATGAAATTGATTTTGTGATTCGGACAGAGATTTTCATCACTACACAGGTAAGCGCATGCGAACGCTGCAACATATTTTAAGATTTCCTGCTTTGGCATACAGCTTTTCCCCATTGAAATGAAGGCCTCCACTCATATGAATACACAACAACATCCCAAGTGGGGCCAAGCAGTGATCCAACTTGATGTAGAATATAAGATATACATATATATTACATAAATAAATTGAGACAAATATATTCAAGAAAACAACATTTTCCTTCAAATGAGTCAAGCGGTGATGACGCCATCACTCAAGTGCGTATCCACTACGATGTTCAAATTAGTCACTCAACTTGCATACGTCGATGAACTTCTGTACTGCATTATGGTATTGGGTTCCCTGTAAAAAGGACGGGCACAGAAGGTGCATGTTAGAAAGTTGCCTACAACGTCATACATCCATATACATCCAGAAAGAATCCCATAATAAAGAAATACTCTAAGCTCTCTATATGTGTGTGTGTGTGTAGTCTGTTTGGGATAGACAAATGACTGAAACACATAAGATGTTCACCAAAATAAAAGATCAGAAAAACAAATTTCTGGCAAAGCAGAAAAAAATGATCACATTGATTAATCCGTGAGATCATCTCACATTGATTAGTCCGTAAGATCATCCTTTAACTAATATGTTTTAATGTTAAGCAACTGGATTTTGATCTTTCTCATAAAGTAATCCAAAGAAACACGTTGCATTCAAAATAGTGAATGCCAAGATGCTACCAGTTAAATGTAGGGCAGACATGGCTAAGGCTGTTTTTAGAAGACCTGCAACAACGTGTGCAGACCAGGCCTATGGAGTTGGCCTAGGCGATTAGTCTATTCAAGCTTCGGCTGCCTTTGTAACCCAAACAAAAAAATGTAGGGCAAACAAGTTCAGGAAATCCGTCAACTAATCAAATAAGATAAAAAAAAATAGTGCTTGACAAAACCTTCCATGCCATGGAATCATGCTCCTGAAGTTACAAATTGACCATTATCAATGAAAAGAAATTATCCGAAAAAGTGAATAGAAAGTCTCAGAAGAAGAAACCGAAATAATAAAAAGGCCTACCTCCCAGTATAGTTGGTGACAGTCCATGCACTGCCAAAACTCTAAATTCTTATTAAATAGGCAAGAAGGGATCCTTTGAAAACCCTTTGCGGCGTGAATAGCCTCCTCAGTGCTCAGTGGCTTCTGAATAAATCTCCCATTGCACTTTGTGCACCTTGACATCAGCTGATCCTCACTAATTTTCAGTTGAAAAGTTTCGATGACCTAAAACCATAAATAAGAGTGCGTAATAACATAAAACTCTTAAACTAATAAGCATGAAAAGAATATGTACGTTATCAAATTATTCGATAGACTAATTAAAATAAACATACCTCAAGTAGTTGTTCATTTTTCAGAAGACTCTTCACATTATATATTTGATTTGTTATCAGATATTCATGTCTTAGCAACTTGGCATCTCGTGTCAACAGCACTCTTTTCTCCTTGCGTGCTTGCTCTATCAACTCCCTGAAAGTGATAAGATACAATTACAACAGCCTTCTAAACAATAGCGAAAGCCTCATAGAAGAGAGTATAAACGTAGTGCATCTACAACCTTGGTCCAGGTTTCTTTGAATATGGAATTGCTGCATCTATCCCAACACACCGTAAATGTTTTGCCAAGCCTTCAACCTGAGCAAAGTCAGATCCTACGTTATATAGCTTATTTATATAATGCAACAATTCAGATCCCACATTATAATAGAACATTTGTCACAAAGAAAAACCCACAAATGGATCGAAGTGCTTAATGATAACTAACAAAGAAACCTCGTTTTTTCTCTCAAGCTCCACTGCGTGATTAACATTTAACAGTATCCTTAAAAACTCTAGACCCCCAAGAATTAATGAAAGTGAATATCCAATGTGATGATTTCAATGCTTACCATGACATCACAGAGAAACCTTGAACACCCATCTCCTCCAACTGATGGATCCCAAGGAGAAACCCCTTGCCACTCATCAAATTTCTCTAACTGCTTTTCTTTGCAAATCCCATTAGTAGATGACCGCTTTCTCGCTTTTTTCTTTGAGGTCTTTGGCATTTTGTCAGACTCTTTAAGCAGAATCTTTTCACCATATTTTTTCACAATTTTCAACAAAATTTCTTCCATTGGCATGGTACTCTTATATGATGATTTTGGAATCATTCCCTCTGCTAAAGTTGTTACCCGAGTAACATCAGAATAAGCAGAAGCCTGGACAATGCTCGAAGCTTCACAAAACCTCATTGTTACAATTTTGTTACTCGCATCATGCTCTCTAAAAACCTCTTTCAACCCAAGAGCTGCACTGGGATTAGACAATTCAGCTGTGTTGGCAAGAGGGTTTCCTGCAGCAAAAAATTCACCAAAGAAATTGGTATATGGGCTAGTGGAGAATAACTCAATATAACCTGGGATCGATTGTAAGACAAATCCTACAGAAAAAGTTCACACACAATTTATATGTACTAATGTCCCACGTATGCATCAATATCATGAATGAGGAGAAAAGGAAAAGTAGACGTGTAGTCTGCTGGATTTGACTTCAACTGCATATCATAGAACAAAAGGAAAACCGAATAGAGGACTACAAAAATGGAAGATTGATGGGCCCATTACCCAACTTGACCATGTCTATAAGAGGAGGGGCGCTAACCAGAGCCCAGCCATAGCAGCAGGGGATCCAGCCCAATAGCAGTAGAAGCCCAATGGCTCCAGAACAGGGACTGAGTTAGTTATTTAGGGTTGCGTGCCTTAGGAGGAGGGCAATGAGTGTTTAGGCATTGTTTTGGGAGAGGCTCTGACCTCTCGAATGTCAGGGAGGCATCTTTGCTTATTGTCCGACTGTTTTTCTGTTCATCATAGATAGCTCAGTTTGTTAGTCTATTTTCCCATCCTCTTCCATTACCCATCGAAGAGAGGTATTGTACTGACAATCTCGGCTATTCGGCTATAATAAATACTCAGTTCCCATCAAAGATGCAGATTGATACAAACGTAATGATAGTTTATTTTCCAACCATACAACAAAAAAACTATGGTCTATCATCAGCATCCAGAATTACAACATAGAAAGAGCAGTTGGCGGACAAACTATCAAACAATCAGATTTTTTCCATCTTTTTTTTTTTTGTCACACCTCTCCCATTATAAATTATCCATCAACCAAACAACGCTTTAAATTTTGAAACCATTATTTCTTAAAAAAATTATATCGAATAATTATGACAAATTAAAATGCAGAGTTCTAATCACTTTCTTTCGCAACTGTGCGAGCAGAAATGAGAAGTTGGTGTACATACTAAATCATGTTTAAGTCAGATTTCAATAAACGGATATCTCCACAGACTTTGCACAAGAACTCCATGAAGCACAAAAGGTAATTAAGTTATCAAGGCAAAGCAAGCATTTCTAGCATCTGATGCAACTCCAGACAAGGCATAAAACTAAACACAATCCATGACTCTGGTGATATGATATGCTAGAATAAGTAACAAAAAATATTCCTTGATTGCTGCTCCCAAAAGCCTTACATGAATACAATATTTCAAAAGAATAAACTTAAAAATACCCTCACTAAACCAAGGCTAAAGATAAAACACTCAGTCAAAAAGCCTAGTCAATTATTTCAAAGGAACAATAGTTATTAAAGGATAAAGAAATTATTTCATGCCATCCTGTAAATAATGCAATGGCAGAGTTGTAGACTTGTCAATTTGTTCAAAATCATTCTTCACATGAAACCTCGAATTTGACGAACCTTCATTTAAAATCTTTTCCCCGAAGACATTGAATATTTCAAGCAAGCAATGAGCATCCAAGGCTGCATATGTCATCTGCTCTTCTGTAAGAGGACGACACGACCAATCACTACATTGAAGTTCCTAAAGAAGATACAATTTCCGTTAACAAAAAAAATAGTAATTGAATAGTTCATTTGAACACAGAGTGCAAACTGAAATTACAAGGGAACGCAACACATCTGTGCATAAACAAGAGTTGCCTTGATGATCTCCTACTACTTGCCTTGATGATCTCCTACTACTGACAGAAAAACTGTCTCCATTAAAATGCAAAAATATAGACAACTATGTCCTAGTACTGTATTCAGCTCAATTATAATATCAGTTTTGAGGTTGCAGTATTTAATTTGATGTCAGAGTAACTGATTTCTTCAAAAATGGCCTTACAAGGTTAAGCTATTCTAATAGATATAATCCTGCAAATAGAAGAACGTACGTGTTTCAATTAGAAAGCACATAAGTAACAATACTAAAGTCCTGAGTAAAATATGGCTATCACTTCTACATGAACACAGTCTAGAAATGTTGAGGTAAAGCAACATGTTTGATGGAAAGTAGAACTAAGACTGAACAATTGATCATTTTGAAACTAAAAGTTAGTACATCATTGGACTAAACTCAATGAACAAAGAAAGATATTAGCATGATGCAAAATATACACACACACTACTCATCATCCATTAATTGATTGTAATAGAAAACAATATAGAAAGAACAGAGTGAAATGGTTAAACCTTTTAAGTGAGGAAGAAAAAAGAAGGCTGGAAAAGATATGGATGGAGATGAAGAGGATGCCAGCAAAACAATTTACATAATGATATATGACATTCAATTCCAAGCATTAAGTCTTGGTTGAGCATGAGGAATAGAAAGACAAAATGACGAGGTAATAAGTGCTTATTTTTGTGCTCGTTTGGAAGAGCTTATTTTTGGGCAATAAGTGCTTATAATTCGTGATTCACGGTATACGAGGTAAGTATGTGAGAGGAGTTTTTTCTCGACTTGCGTAATAAGGACTTATTTCTCAAATTTAAGCTCTTCCAAACACACCTATATGTATTGGATGGAAAGACAGAACGTGAGCACGAAGTAAAGTAAATTAGTTTACAAAACAAACCTTTGAGAGAGAAAAGCCCAATACTTCTCCGCATATAGTTGATAAACTTCTAATTTGTTTTGATATGCTCCTCCCATGTTTCTTATGCAGCAGGTGATTGTATACGTTTGTAATATCCAAATATGGATCAACCTATTCACGATTAGACATGAAATATAAGCACAAATAATCCATAGAAAGTGTCCATATAAATTTCAACCACATATAACACAAGCTTATATGTGCATCTGATACCAAAAATCCGCTGGTTCCTTTATCCTTAAAGGCATATAGCCTACCTCAGTTTCCATTTCCATCATTCTTACAAAGATGATAACAGCAACTTCGAAAAATTTAGAAATGAGCGTGAAAAACAGGCAAGTTCCGTCACTTACTATGAAAACACATTGCTTTGGCCTCAATTAATACTAGAAGAGTCACTCATCTCTTGACATAACTTCTACAAAGAAGCAAGTCAGCTGGACCTTTATCGTCATTATCATTTTTTCATTCCCGAATGAATAAATTGTATAGCATTAAATGTGGCAAGTTCTAATTCTAATTCTGAGAATAAACAATGTTTCATTACATGATAGAAAATGTCATTCACCATGCAGTTTATTAAAGGTTGCAAAGAAAGGCCAAGTGGCCAGAAAGTTGTTGCCCGTTTAGCATCCTATAGATCGATTCAGCTCATAAAGCATTGGACGGCTGTATCTCATATAATGCAAGAGATAGAGATCGACAAAAACTACACATCGTTCCTACTTGTATCTTCAAATTGGCATATCACAGAAAACTAAATGCCACGATCAAAACATGAATGCGAAAGTGAGGTTCAGGTTAACCAAATTTCATAGATTAGAGGAGACGAAAATATTCGGGGTCTCAATTATCAGTATCATACGTTTCCGGCATTTTCTCGGAAACTAAACAAACCGCTAACCTTATCAAAACCAGGATCGCAGCCTTGGGAACAGAAAGTGGAGGATAGATACACTAAATCCTGCTTAAACCGGAATCCTAGTTTCAAGATATCAGGAGAGGCAAGCAAATCCCTCAGCGCTTCCCATAGCAAGGACAAAGGAATTGAGAACAGGTCAAGCAGAAAAACAACCGAGTCACCGGACTCAACACCGCCAAGCCCGGCGTTTAGTTGGCAGGCGATTTGAAGAAGAGAAACAGCGGGGAAGGACGTTTGTTGAGCTCGAACTGGCTTCCACTCTGCGTCGAGTCCGACGAGTGACGTCCGAGTCAACGCCTGATTCAGAAGAGCGAACTCGGGCGAGTCGCTGGAGGCGACCAGGTGGACCTTGAGAGGCTTCCTGCTTTGGGCATCCATTATGAACTTCAGAAAAATAGAGAAGGGACCGCTTATCCGATTGCAGTCACATAATATGCTTTCTTTTCACAACATGGATTTCACAAAGCCCACTTAATTTGGGCCTAATGGGCCAGGAGAAACAAGAAAATAAATGCCGTTAAAGGATTTGAACTGGCCTTTTAAGGCCTCTTTCCATTTTCAAATATAATTATGAGTAGCGATGGTATCAACAACGGATCCGTGGCGCAATGGTAGCGCGTCTGACTCCAGATCAGAAGGTTGCGTGTTCGATTCACGTCGGGTTCAAATCCCCGATCCGAAGTTACCAACGGATCTTTTTTTAACTTTGTTATCTCCCCTGACAAAACAAGGTGGTGCCATTATTTTGGAAGCTGGGTAGTTGATAAATGGCGGTGTTAAAGTTAAATTTGGAAGCGACTGAATAAATTGTCGTGTGGTTTTTTGGGAGAAGAGAAAGAGCAAAGTTGTTTCCAGCGAAGCGAAACAGGTAAAGCACGAGAGAGGACATAATACTCACCCTCATTCATACTACCATCAATGTTATCCAATCATGGCCATGACTTGTGTCTCTGTCTCTCTGCTCTCTCACTCCTCTGTCCGTTTCATTTCACCTCTCAATGCTTCAGAACCAAAGTTGACACCAATCTAATCTCTCCTTTCACTTAAACTTTTATATTTTTCTTTTTGTGGGTTTATGAAATGAGTTGTATCATTATCACTCACTAACAAAATGGAAGAACAAGACAAACAGAAAATGGGCCAAATCCATTGCAAAATTTTCAATGCACAAGTCCCATCCTGGGTTTTGTGAGCACAGTTAGGTGTAATGAGAGTGAGTGAGTGAGTTTTTTGTACGAATGCAGCTAAAATCACTGACAAAAGCACGTAGAAACAAACATAAGTTTCTTCCTTGGCTTATGATTATTGATCCTCTTCTTCAGGACCACGCTATGTCCCCTAAGCCACCCCATAAAAGGTTAAAAACACACTTCACACACTCTACTACCACTACTCTGTCCTAAATATATAGCACGGTCCACTCCCAATAACTAATTTACTATAGCAGCTGGCAAAAGGAAGAAGAATCCGCCGTCTGATCTTGATCTAACGTGATCCAGAGCTCACACAGGACCAGATGTTGCAGTGGTGGTCCTAGGAGACGTGAGAGTACAATATAATATAAACAAAATGTATATGAATTTTGAAGAAGAGTGTGTAGTTTTTTTTTGCAAAGTCTGGCCACACAGGTTGAATCTGCTGTGCCCAGGATTTGTTATCAGATCTGCGTGATGGTGCTCTCTCTCTCTCAAAAGGCCTTTTTTTTTCAGTGTTCTCCTGTGGTTTTTTGTGGCCTTTTTGGGGACCATCCCTTGACTCTCAGACAAGTGAGTAACGACACTGGTTTTTTTTTTCCCAAAAAATAAAAAGGCGCCAAGAAATTTTAAGTTCAGTTCATTGGTGAATGAAATCAATCAATTAAGAAATGGTTATCCGTGTGTGTGTGTGTGAGAATTGGAAATTCTGAATGGTGGTTTTGATGGCGTATTAGGTTGGTTGAGGATTGAGGCAATTAGATAAGGTAGAGAGGTAATAGGGGATGAAGCATAAGGGATAGGATCTATGTGATGTGATCAAATGGGTAGTATTATGAAAGGCAAAGGTGGGATAAAAAAGGGGATTTTAATTATTACCCCTCTAGTACAGATTTTTTTTTTTTAAAGGAATAACCTCTTTTTTTTATCTTTTATGGGCCTTAATAGTTTGCCTGAAATTTTTAGTAAGTCGTATTTTATTTTCAGTTATATTAATTATCAGTTAGTTTCATTGAGTATTGGTTAATTATTTGTTCACTTTTTTCTCACACACTCCCTTCAATATATAAGAGTGTTTTTTTAAAAAATGAGTTACATTTTTTTATATATTTAATGTTTTTAATTAATTTTAATCAACTTTTTTTCTGTATAATTCAATCATTTATATTTTATAAGAATATAAAAGAGAATAACTCTGATCAATCATATGGGGGTAACTACTAACTAGGCTAACATCGTGGGATGGGGTCACAGCTCGCTGCCCTTTTCAGACATTTGCCTTACAAAATCCCGTACATTTGTGGTCCATTTAGTTATGTTGCAGAAAAAGCAATATCTTTTCATAATTATGTTCACTCCCTATGTTTTTTCGGGAGTTTGAAAAAGAATTAAAAATATATTGTTCATAATTTATATTAATAGAAGGAGCTCAGGAAGTGTCTAAAGGGCGTGTTTGGGTTAGCGGTGATAGAAGTGACTTTTTTTCAATATGATTTTTATAAATTTAAATTTTAAAATATGATAAAAGTCAGATTGTAAATGTGATTTGTATTTGGATTAACGGTAGTAGAAGTAACTTTTTTTTAAAAAAAAAAAGGCAGACTTTTGAACTTCTTCCCAAAAGTTACTTTTGAAAAAAAAAAAAAAAACTTAGTTGTTAAAACACTAATCCAAACACCACAATTAAACACCACCAGGCTTTTTTTTACTTTCTTTTTTAAAAAAAAAAATGCTCGTTTGAAGTGGCAGAATGTTATCCCATACAGGCTCTAAGTTATTTTTTATTGAACTATTTTTTCAATTTAACTTTGAATTAACAGATAAAACTAAAATAGTATTAGTATATTTATAATTAGGACAATTAAAGGTCACACTTTTAGTTTTTTTAAGAGGTAATGAGTTTGACCCCTCTCATAGCATCATATTGTTAATACATATCCTTTTAATTCAAAAAAAAAAAAAAGACTATATATTACTCAAAACTTGGCTAGGTTGACTAGGTTAATTCAATTAGTCAAGGTCAAATATAACTCTAAACATTAGATAGCTAATTGTCATCATTATTAAAAATACATAAAGAAAGAAAATAAAAGAAAAATTGGGCATAATGTCTAGGTTAGTAACGGCTAGTTGGGAGCGAAGTTTCTCCATTTTACCTCCATTTAAATCAAACGGTGTCCTTTGATAGTTAAGGAAAGAAGCAACACATGTAACTTCTCTTCCTTAGTTCGTCAAGGAACAAAAACACACCCAATGCCATACAATACGGTGCAAAAGTCTAACAATGGTATTTTTGCCTATTAAACTACCTCTCGAGTTGTTTGATCCTCCTTTAGATTTTCCCCATGAAGTTTATTAAACTTTTAATCTGCCGTCAATAAACCTGCATGAAGTGATTGCAGTGTCATGGTCTGTGAAAAGTCTCAGTTAATTGTACAAAGACCTTGGAGAGGGGCCACAATTAACGTAGATTATAGCCAATAATTTTTAGAAAGATCATATTTGGAAGATATCAGGAACACTGACTTGCACTAAATTTTGATGTATTTACATATTTATGAAAATTATTTGCAAATTACATTGATTGCATGGAGTGAATAGTGCGGTTTTGTTGTGTCAAAGCAAGGAATTGGAGGGGGATCGGAGCAACATATAGGGACCAATCATCAAGCATTATAATATATATTTTCTCCTAAATATAAGATAAAGTTGATTTTTTAGGAGAGATCAGGAAAACTAAATATATATTGTGTATCATTATGTTATATATCAGTTTATATATTAGATGAGATAGTTTGGAGAAAAAAATAATAATTATAAATATTTTAAAATAATTTAATTAACTTCCTTAATATAAAAAAAAATAACTGTCTTATATTTTGAAATCGAAGAAATGGAAAAATAACATCCAGCACCATGATTTTATTTTCTATTTGCATCTAGCACCTAATATTATTCATGATGCATTATAATACGTTGATATTACTTATCTGGTGTTTCCAACACTATAATATTATTTACAGTGCATTCATCACCTTAAGATAATATCAGAAAGTGCTGAATGCACTAGAAAAATAACTTCAAGACGTTGGATCTATTAAAGAATAACATTAAAGTGAATGTTACTTACAAAAAATAATATCAAGGGGGTAGATGTTAGTTGCCCTAAAAGATTTTTTTTTTTTTTTTACATAAAATAGCGTAAAAGAAATTAACATAGCCGTGGTACTAACTTCGGAAATGTGAGGCCCGCAATTGCACATTTCTCAACATCACCATGACCCCATCCCCATCAAAACATAACCCCACTCGCCACATTTCTTTTCCCATTCAATTCACTTCCTCTTTCAACCCTTAAACCAAGTTCCTTTCTTTCGCTTTCCATTATGCAATATTTATTATTACTCAATCCCTACTATTATATTTAATTAAACTAGTTTAAAAGGAGAAATTGCTGAAAATTCCCCATTACGAAACTTATTATCCAGAGGCATCTGAATTTTATTTAAAGACCTCATGCAACATATTTTTAGCGGATATACCATTGTTTTTCAATAGTCCTCAATATTTATCTTTAATTATATGTGCATGACAGAAGACATTTGCACACAATTGAAGATATATTGCACATAATTAAAAAGAGTTGCACTTGCTTAATGATCTAGTCCCTAAACACCTTGGGCATAAATTTTGCAATGGGAATTTTTCAACAATTTTTGCTTTTAAAAAAATTTAAACTTAAAGTTTAACAAAACATTCTCAAATATTAACATATTAAGTCTAATCTTCAATGGTGCATTTAAAAAAGGAAAAATAACACCAAGATCCCAATTAAAAATAATAATATCAGAAAAGTCTCATAATTTGTTAATTATCGCTCTTCCACTTGTTATTAATAAGTTATGTGACTTTTCTGATATTATTTTCTTTATTTTAGAACCTTAGTATCATGTTCCCTTTAAAAAAATGTTGTACTACCTCCAGTCATAATTATAAGACAAAACTGAATTTTTTTGGAAAAATTAAGGAAGCTAAATAAGTTACTTAATCATATTATATGTTATATATCCTTAGATTATATATTAATTTATTAGTCAAATTAATTAATTTGAAGAAAAAAAATAAAAATAAAAATACTCTAAAGTGATTTAATTAGCTTCCTTAATTTCTTCAAAAAAAAGTCAATTTTATCTTATAATTAGAACCGGAGGGAGTATAAGTTAAATGACCAACAGTGCATTTAAAGAAAATCAAATCATTTCTATTGGACCAATCACAGATATTCCTTCTTATTCCCAGTTCATGTGCTTGTGCTGGACAAAGGATAAATGTCCCAAACACGTCATCCCCAATGGCCATCTCTCTATCAAAATTACATATCAACGTCTCTTTCTTGTTGTCTCTTGCTTCTATTAACCCTTCAAACTGTAGCTTCCCACTCCTTATTTGACGTTCAATGTATCCCCACATCGTTTAAACACGATCAAACAACTCAGTTCCATGTCTATAAATATTGCAATCATCCTCAGGCCTCTTCGATTACAACGTGTCATTACATGAAAATGAACCATCCTTCAGGTAAAAACAAAAGGTGAAAATGTAATATAATATAATATAATGTCCCCTTAAATTAATTAACTCTTCACACTACTCCATTTTTCCCCTTGAAGAATGAATAACTTTAAATAAAACAAAAAAATAAGGAAGATATGAAAAACGTGCCAAGTCAATATATAATATCCAAGATGAGAGTTGTTTGTTGATTGAATTTTTTCAGAGTACGAACAACTAATGATGATAACGTTAGCGTACGATCTAATCCTAAGTTGTGGGTTATGTATAGATAGTGCAGCTGGCTCAAATGTTCAATCCCATCAAGTCCATGACAGGTTAAAAAAAATTTGTCTAAGAGTGGGTGATACGGGTGCATTTCAACTTTTATATTTATTACTATTATTATTATTATTATTATTTGGATGAGAATGCGACAGCAACCTAATTGGAATTGAGAACTTCCTGAGAAAGAAGAAAAATAAGGTCACATCTTGGTACTTAGCAGAATACGAAGGTATCTGCTTGTCCAGATTCGCGTAAAAGAATTTCAATCAATCTGATTTCAGGAACGTCGATCCTCCTCAAATGAGTGCTCAATAGGGTATATTAATGTGACAAATTTTAGGGCCCTTTCACTTTCATTTTGTTTTTCGGATTTTTATTTTCTTTGATTAATCCATTCAGTGTTCGAATAAATATCTCTATACAGTTCTGTTACCATTTTGTTTTTCACAGTTATTAGCTATACGAAATATCGTTCTTGTTGATAATTCATTTTGAGAAGAACTCGTATTTGCAAGGATGGTATTGAGAAAAAAATTATAGGAAAGTTTTTTGGGGAGATTTCATCATTGTGTTTTTTTTATTTAAAAAAAAAACTTAAAATTCAAAGAATTTTTCCATCATAAAAAAAAAAATTAAAGCGAAGTATATATATGCCAGAAACCCCTTTAGATTACCCTGAATTAATTTTTATATATTTGTTGTATGGCATATATATATAAATATATATTAGTCATAGTCGGCTTCAAGAGTCTCGCAAAAGTACTATCTTATTTAAATGATAACAAAATTTTGACTTGAAAACATTTTTAATTTAAAAGCATTATGTATATTATGTTGTATTTTGAGTTTTGACCATTAAGCAGTGTTTATGTGTGCGGGGCTACTGAATATAGAGGAATTCTTGTGTACACGTCATTTTCCCAGTTAAAATATAATAGCTCGACTAATATTATTAATCTTAGATACCTGTTTATGTATTTTATATTTTTATTTTTTCTATAAAAAGATGAATCCCTTAATTAAGATTTTACTGATAATGAAAAAGTGAATATTGTAAAATCTTTTAACTTTATTAGTATGTCAGCTAATATTTATGAGGTGCCAAATCAGCTTATGAGTGATTGTATTTTAGTTAGTTAGACCATAAATAACGTGGTAAACCAGGTTTGTACAATAATTTCACTTGATACAAGGGCTAAATCCACCGGATTTCCCAAAAGAAATAGGATTAAATTAAGAGAATCACGAGGAGGCCAAGGAGAGATGCGTGATTGAGAGAGTGAATTCTCTTTCGATGTAAGAAATAATCATCATTTAAAATAATGAATGCTTGAATTATTAAACAATATAATTAAAATTGTGGAGAACTATAATTATTTGTTGTTGTTTATTAATTCTTTATCATTTTCATATATATTTTTTATCTTTCTATATGATCAACGAATGTCATTAGTGATAAAGTGGGGGTCTACCATCCCACCAATTATCGCGCATTTCCTTTTTCCAAGTTTCTATGATAGAGTAAATTAATTTTTTTCATTCCTTATAAAGAAATTTTCAAAATTATCGTTTTTTTCATATTTTAAGGAATGTCACTTCAATAAATAAAAATAAAATAATGACGTAAAAATTTTGTTTTTATATATATTATTTTAATCTAAAAATTGTCATTTTGTACCAAATCATGCGCCTATTATTTGTCACTCTAGGGGTAATTATCATTCAATATCAATACTCTATGAAAAGCTTGATTTGATATCATATATTTCTTCTTAAAAAACCTGATCACTAGTTCAGCCCTCAATTATTTTCCAGAGACATGTGGACAATATGGATTATAGACAAGTAAATAAGTTTATTTTTTGGGATGGCCAGAATAAGTAACTTTTGAACACAACCATATGATGAAGATTTTACAGTTATTTGTGTCCATTTTGTCATTTACAATATATAGCAAAAAAGTGATGATGTACGTTCGTCGGCAATCTTGCTACCTATTTATATATATATTTATACATACATATAAATATATATATATATATATATATATATATTCATTTTCCTTTTTGGCTTTGAAAAATAAGGACTGAAATTTCTAGAGCAAGTAAGTTCGATTAGCCTTATTGTCGGGCGGGATAAACCTTAATATTAAAAATATTACTCATTGGTCCGTAATAAAAATTGAAAAGATGTCTCCTGAATTCATATTAATAAATTAAATTTTCATATTTGTAAGTTAAACTTAACCATTTATATTTACAATCCAAATTTTTAATATTTTCAAGTTGAGTTACAATTATTTACATGTTAAATTAACAAAAATGATTTTTTTTTAAATATCTATATTTAATTTTTCTCACCAACTTTTGTTTGAAAAAATATATACTCCCTCCGGTCCTAATTATAAGATAAAGTTGACTTTTTTAGAGAAATTAAGGAAGCCAATTAAATTATCTTAGAGTATTTTTATTTTTATTTTTTTTCTCAAAACTAATTAATTTGACTAATAAACTAATATATAATATAAGAATACTAAACATATAAGCACTCTGAAGTAATTTAATTAGTTTCCTTAATTTCTCCAAAAAAATCAACTTTATCTTATAATTAGGACCGGGGTGAGTATACTACTTGACAAGATGGAGGGAAAACGCATATGACGGACACGACATCATCAAATTAATTTGTCAGAATACTGCAAATAAAAATGATATAATATAATACAAATTAAATTTTATTATTATTTTTAAGCAGTACAGTATAGTTCCCTCTGTCAAGTGTCTGTCTCCAATTTTGTAATTTTTAAAAAAGTGTGTGGTGTGTGTAAATATGTAATAGAAGGAAGTAATTGGCATCCAAATACTTTTGTTCGTTATTTTATCTTATTAATCATAAGCAGTCGTGATCAATTGATGTAATAATTGAAGAGCACCTTCCTGTCATTTCCTATAATGGAATTGATGAGACGACTTTAAATTTAATTTATATGTATGTACGTAGTCGCTTTGGCCCCAAAAAAAAAAAATTTTGTGGCTCCTGGGACTTGAAACACCCAACAATTTAGCCTCATTAGTTTTATTAGTTTCAATGATCCAAACACATGCAGTGCAATGAATTAAACCCAACTTTAATTTCGTTGTTTCTTTTTTCTTTTAATTTGTTATTTTTTGTTGAGAGAGAACTGACTGAGAAAAATGAAAAGCTGATAATTATATGATGGCGAGTGTCCACGTTAAGGGTCTATTATTTGTCGGCCAGAAACTCATTAAAGGATAGCACTTGATCAATAATACTCTCTCCGGTCTTAATTATAAGATAAAATTGATTTTTTTTGGAGAAATTAAGGAAGCCAATTAAATTACTTTAGAGTATTTATATTTTTAGTATCCTTATATTATATATTAGTTTATTATTCAAATTAATTAGTTTGGAGAAAAAATTAAAAATATAAATACTCTAAAGTGATTTGATTGGCTTCCTTAATTCTCTAAAAAAATCAACTTTATCTTATAATTAGGACCGGAGGGAGTATTATGCTTAGGTACGTTAGCTATATATATATATATATAAAACCATGCCCATGACCTTTTGTTTAACTAACAAGCTAAGTATCTTCAGATTATAGTTTGGCAAATTATTCGTACAGTTCGTCATTTGCATATAATGTATGTCGGCAGTGGATTTCATAGAGTATATTCTTTTTTGGCATAAACATTGTCTAATTTCGTAGAGTATGTTCTTAACTAAATATAGATTTGCTTGGGGTATTGTTTTAGTTATATATGCTGTGTTTTCCCCCCTCTAAACCGAATCGATCTCTCATGCAATTATATTTTTCCAAATATATTTGTTTAGGATCAATTATGTAACTACAGTAAAATTATCATATTAAAAACCACCTTCGGGCCTACTTATAAATACGAATGTAGGGAGCTACCAAAAAATAGTGATCAAGATAGTAAGACAGCGAATTCAAGGAACAGCAAGCACGAACATAGAGTTTGAATTGCAGAAATAAAGATGTTGAAATGAATGTGTAGTGACATTAAAAAAGATAAGGGTTGTAATAAATAAATACGAGCAAGAGCTGATGTGACGTCTATTAAAAAGAAAATAATAATAAAAATCATTTAAAGTTGATCAGACACGTTTAAAGAAGTCTATTGATGATATTAGTGAGAATGATAGAACAGATAATTCTTAATCTTGTGAGTAAAGGTAAAAGAATACAAAAGATAACTGATGTGGAGCGGAAGGGAAAAGGGGAGAGGAAGAGATTGAAGTGGGGAAGAGGCAAAAAGGGAAGAGATGAGAGAGACTAAAGAAGAGAGAGAAATCGGGAGAGAAATAACTATAATCAATCTGATACTCAATAATTCAAGCATGCAGTCTAAAATAAAACCTAGAGCTACTTACCAGAAACAACAACAACATAATAATAATAAAAATAATAATTAGTTCTAATCATAGTTTTAAATAATAAAAAATGATGATAAATAAAATAACCTAGAAATGAAAATAAAATATGAAACTACTCACATATAGCTTCTTTGTATTATCCATCCCGTATTCCATTGATGACACTCAATAAAGTTTTTGAACGATACATGATAAACCTAATAAACTGCTTGAAATTAGACCACTTAAGAGTTTTGAATTTTGATCAGTAAGGCTAATATAATATAAGCTTGCTAACTACTTGGTAATTAAAAACAATTTTCTTTCTTTTTTTAAAAAAAGAACTTATTGAGAACAATTATTTCTCAAATAATTTTTTTAGTTTTTAATCAAACAAGAACATTATTCTCCCTATATTATTGATTATACGAAGTTTATATTGTTTAATAATTATGAATAATGTGTTTTCTACAAATTTAGTAATTTACAGTCAATCAGTTGTTGCTCGTGATGCTCCAGTGTAAAGAACGGAATATATAGTCTTAGGTTTTGGATTAATATACGACTCATATTCGATTATTCTTTTATGAAAAAGATTATTCTTTCTGAAAGGAGTTCATAGAGAGACGTAGTTAGCAGTTAAAAAGAGAACAAAAGTTGGGGGAGAGGGAGAATCCGGTGGGAGGACGTGAGGGGTAATCCAGAGAATGACTGGTCGCTTTGTTAGCAGTCAACCCCTCACCCTTTGTTCATTGAATTCTCTTCTTTTTATGCTCCTATTTTAGTTACGTTTCTCATTTTTCTTTCATTGAAAAAAAAGCATTTTAAACAGATTAGATATTCATTAATTATAATGTGCTATATATGACCGTGATATATAGGTGAGAGTGCGACGAGACTTCATCAGCTAATTAAGCTAATGGATCGTCTATTTATAAAAATGGGAATGGAACAACTCATCTCAATTTTTTTTTTTTTGCAAAGTCATTTTTATCATCTACTAAATAGTATTTAGTCAAAATAAATATATTAGGAAGAGGTCCAAAAAATTTATACTTACATTTTAAATTTATAAATCTACTAATCAAATTTACATTACAGTACTCCCTTTTGTCTAAAATATAAGTCACCATTTAGAAGAATTTTTTGGCTCACAATACAGGTCACTTGAAGAGTACTCCCTCCATTCCGTAATATAGGATATATTTGGAAAGTTGGTCTGGTTATAAATATAAGACATATTTTTTTATATTTGTCAGTCTTTTTCTAATTTGTCCCTATTGATGCTCTCTCAACAATGATCAAGGAAAAAAGGGAATTTAGGAAGAAGACTAGATGTTTTATAAAATATGTGTCATATTAAGTAAATCAGTTAACTTGATCAATATAATCAAATTAAGTAAAAATGTTTTATATTAAGAATAAGATTGAGTAATTAAATATTTATTTATTAATGATGGTTGGGATTGACAGAAGAGGCTAATTCCTTATAACATGACAGACCAATATTCGAGTTCCATATCATAAAAAGTGCTCACCAAGGTTGTCAAATTCGCGAGTTTAAGTAAATTTGTGACAAAAATGTAAACTCGGATCATGAACTCAAATCATACGAGTTTATTTTTATTAATAAATAGGTTTTAAAAGTGTATAATAAAATAAAAAGAATATAAAAATGGAAATAATTCAATTTAAATATATTTTGACTATAAATAATTGAAATTAAATCCATTAACATTTATAATTTATCAAATTCGACAAAAAAATTTCCACGAAGTTCCTGGATAAAGCCATTAAACATTATCAAAATAAACAAACTAATACAATCTTAAGAGTGAGTTAACACAATTTTATAAGATAAAAATATAAAAAAGGTAAACTCAATATGTAAACTCACGAATTTAATATAAATTGACATGATTTTGTAATTTAGAAACGTAAAACTAGTAAACTTGGAGAATCAACTTTCAAATTTGAAAACATCAGTGCTCGCTTTTAGTGCCCAATGATGCCTCCAATAAAAAAAAAAAAAAACTTATACCTGAAAAAAAAGCTTATTTGCCAACTTCACCTTTGTAATTAACTTTTAAATGGTTCATCGTATGCATTATTTCTAATACATATGATCTGACCGTGAGAAAGTTGGAAAAAAAATTTCAACTTAAAACATACTCTCCTCGACCCTTTTTTTATTTTTGGAATCTCTTTGTATATATTTTTTTCCTAGTCAGGACCTATGGATAATTTTACCAATATATTATTCAGGCGTTACTTAATATGTGGTCATCATTAGTATGATTATTTTCAACTTTTTTAAACTTAAAATACACTTGCTTTCATTTGATTAGAAATAAACACATTAAGTATGAGTTTATAATTAAGTATTCAAGTTATTCCTTTATGGGAAAGTTACTGCCTAATTATTTAAAATATGGCAACTTTTTTAAAAAATATAAATAATAAATCTATTTTGAAAGGCGATTATAATTTCTGAAAATTTTTAAATCCCACTCTCACACAACACAATCTGGTATAATATAATTTCTTCTTGGAAGAATATAATAGTTAATGACTAAGGCTCTTCCTAAAAGTAATAGTAGTTTTTAAAATACAATATTAAGAAAAGTAATTAAAGCCAAGTTTGTCTAGAGTCTAGACTAGTTGTCGACCAACATGCCTATCAGGGTCTGTTTGGTTTGACAAAGGGGAGGGGAGAAAAGGAGTTTTAATGGAGGGGAGGGGAATGGAGACGGGGATAGAAATTATTTTTACATGGATAATTTTACCCTTATGTTATAAATGATTTTTATAAACAATAATATCTCTTGTTTGTGCTTTCTATATCAGAGTTAAGTTAGGTTTTTATTAACAATACACAGTTTGTAAAAAAAGGAAAACAGATGCAAGGAAATTGCACGCTTTTAAACAAAAACTATTACTACTCTATGTGCTGTCAAAGCTAATACCAAACTTCGACAAAAAAAAAAAATAATACTCCTACCAAACAAGCCAACCAGCTGGTTATTTCTTCACTGTATATGTGTTGTCAAAACGAAGGAAGTAAGAACCACCGCTGAGGACCGACAGAATTTGGAGACTAGAGGAGGCAGATTTAGAGGTGGAGGTTGACGAGACCTGTGTAGGAGCAATATAGGAAGTCGAGAGCGAGGCTTCAGAAATTAGATTGTGAGAGCGAGGGGTGGGAGAGACTGACCGAACGTCAAACATGTGGGCATCATTGTCCAATCAGTAATTTTTTTTTTCAGGGTTTCCTCCAAATCTCTACGATTTGGGGAGGAGAAAATTTCAAAAAATTTTCTTGCCCCTCCTAAATTTCTTATATTTCCAATCAATGGGAGGGGAGAAAAATCCCTCCCCTCCCCCACAAACCAAACAGACCCTTAATATTAAACAGAATTAAACAACTTGTAATAAAGCATTAAAGCCCCGACTATTATAGTCAAAAGTGGGAACACTGAATCACTACTCAACAGTGTTTCCATTGTTCTCAAAAGTAGTTTGGTCCTTTACTCTTCCTTTCGATGTTCATAATTACACTTTAATCAACCACATGCGTGCATATAATCCTATCATAGCCTAATAATAAGGATCATTATTACCAACAAAAATAAATAAAAAAACTCTTAATAAGACAGGTACCAAACACTTTGAACTTGGAAATGGACATGTCCCAGCCTAGAGGCTAGATCTAGCTAGCTAGGTAATTATTAATTAATGACTCCAAAGCTAGCTAGGGAATTGGGATATAATGATGGTGATTTAGAGAGTTAGTCAGACAATGAAGCAATTCAAAGGGTTTTGTTGGGTTAATTGGTGGCAAGGTTAAGCCTTCTTTTTTTGACTTTCTGTGCTTTGCACGGTCCTTGTGGCGACATCTCTTAGAATTTTTGTCTCCATCTCTACCACAATTACTGACGAGTTTAATACAATTCCTTTATTCCAATATATGTAGTCATTATTATATAATTTGTATGTTCGGAGAATTATTTTTAAAGCATGACAATAGTAAGCATGACGAATTATGCATGCATGTATTCTCCCTTCATTGTGAAATATATATAAGGCTTTCGAGGTAAAAAGTTTTAATCTGGTCCATAATATAGTAGTAATTCATTCCGCCGGTCATTCATGATCTTTTTCTAAATACCATCGATCATATTACAATTTTAGGAAAAAAAACTTGAAATCTAATGTCCTAGTATTTCTCTATACTAATCTTTGATATGGATAAAGTTTTAAAATGTTTTATTTTAGATAAACTTTATAAATTAATCACATCTCATTGGTTCCAACTGAGATTGTTAGAAGGGTGACTTATATATATATGGACGAGAATTGAAAGAGTATAAACACACATATATACACATATAGTAGTAAACAAGTAGAATTAATTACACACAACAGGGAAATACAATGAATAATAAGTTATACGCTTTTTGCCCCAAAAAAAAAAAAAACGGTTATACAGTTTTACAATTATACATTGCCCCTATCGTTTCCGCTTTTCTGGAGGCTTTTGCGAAAATCACATGTGAAGGTTTTGCTGAAATCTAGGGCAGTACCATGGATGCTTTCATATCTATTTCAGGATGTTTCCAACTTACTGCAATCTTTTGTATATTTGCTTAAATACATAATTACTAGTTATCGGGAAAAAAAATTCAAAACTACGGTTAGAAAGGATTACTGTACTAGTATTAATTAACCAATGTTCTATTGAAATAAAGCAAATCAGTTGCCATTCCCAAGATATATTCAGTCCATTAAATTTCTTTCCCATGGTTTTATTGAACCACACGATAAGATTATGATTTTTTCAAAAAAAAAAAAAAAATAGAAATCGACGTTAAAGCTATGAGATTTTTATTTTTACTTTGACTAGTAATTCAGGGAAGGCGCACATGCATGCACAAATTGACATCCACGTACATCTCAACTAATCATGAATTGATCAAAACTACACAAAAAATATACTCTCTCCGGTCTTAATTATAAGATAAAATTGACTTTTTTGGAGAAATTAAGGAAACCAATTTAATTATTTTATAATATTTTTATTTTTATTTTTTCTCCAAACTAATTAATTTGACTGATAAACTAATATATAATCTAAGGATATTAAAAATATAAACACTCTAAAGTAATTTAATTAGCTTCCTTAATTTCTCTAAAAAAGTCAACTTTATCTTATAATTAGGATCAGAGGGAGTAATTTAAATTAGGGATATATATATATATATATATATATATATGCGTGCATGCACTGAACTACTACCGTTTTAACTAAAATTAAATTGGCTTGGATATAAAGACAAGCCATGAAAAGAAAGTGACCAGATACATTACAGCCGTTGTTTGCCTCACCATTATCATTATCATTATCAATTAACCTATATGCATATCATGCCACGTGTCGTATGATTAGGTGCCTGTTGGTTTTTACGGGAAATCATATATGTCCCATGGAACAAGTTTCGACCTCTTGATTCTCCTCAACAGGAAACAAAGTTGACGTTGAATTTGTTTTACATGAAATTATCTTTCTTATAATATACTCGTATGTAATTAAAAAATTATACTCCCTTCGGTTCTAATTATAAAATAAAATTAATTTTTTTGGAGAAATTAAGGATGTCAGTTAAATTACTTTAGAGTATTTATATTTTTATTTTTTTCTCTAAATTAATTAATTTGATTAATAAATTAATATATAATCTAAGGATACTAAATTCTATATCCTGCGTTCAGTTTTCCTGACATTTTGACACCTACTGGCGAAATATGTAATTTTCTTACTGTGCTGAAAAAATTATGTCAATGTGTTTTCCGAAATAAAAATAGTATCAATACGCACAAAAGTTTTCTCGGAAGTCTCGCAAAAGTAAAAAAGCTAAACGGAAACGTTGAATCACAACACACATTGTGAGTTACTACAGTTTAAATATAAATTTCCAACCATGAAGTGTCCAATTTTCCTTGGGTTACGTTGGAGCAGCATTATTCTTTTTGCCTAACCACAAATACAGCCTGTCTTTTAAATAAAATCACACTTCGTATGCTTAACATACTATATTTGGTAGCATATATTTAATAAACACACATGCAGTACACAAACGACATGCGAATGTATTTGGTAGTTTATTTTAGGTATAATTTCAATTAAATCCGACTGAAATATTAAAATTTAAATTTAAACATATGTTTTTATCAAATTCTTTATAAGGTCGGGAGGCCTTATTAGGAATTAATAAATATTGTTAAAAGAATATATTATCCTTTTAGAGTTAAAGGGAAAAATTGAAGACACCTTTGACCGAAATTTAAATTCAAGCATACAATTTTAATATATTTTTAATCATTTTGATTATTTAAACGACAATTTAATCTAATAATTAAAAAAACCACCTTTCAATCCTTTCATTTTGTCTTTTATTTAAAAGAAAATTTAATTATTTCATTTCGTTTGTTTTTTAAAAATAAATCATTTTTCTGCCCCCAAGAACATTTTGCAGGTCTATCTAGAAGGTAAAGCAGAATTTCTGAATTTTTCCAGATTGCATAACCCCACAGGTGGCAGATTAAACAATATTTCTTTATATATAAGGACAGAGAAAAAGAATCCAAACATTAATAAAGATGTGATAGATAGGAATTGGATTACCGGCAAAAAAAAAAAAAAAAGATAGATAGGAATTGGAAGCACAATTGACATTAAAAATTTGATATTAGATGGGATTTAGCTTGCGCCTTGCGTGCTGGGAAAATATATAACTTTTTTTTTTTGGTACCAAGAGAATATATACTAGTAGCTGATATAGAGTTCAAAACAAGTACACTGGGCATTGCATATATGGAAAAAGTTTTAAAATTCAATTGTGCTTTCAATTTTCATATATAACGTCTTATTTTCTTTTCAAAATGAAACGAAATAAAAGAATTAAATTGTCGTTTAAATAAAAAAAATGAAAGGATAAATTATCATTTAAATAAATAAAATGATTTGGAATTTGTTGATTAAAGTATAGACCTAAATTTGAATTTTGGTCAGAAGCTTCTTCAATCTCTCCCTTTAACTATAGAAGGGTAACATGATCTTTTAAAGATATTCATAAATCCTTAATGAAGTCTTATTAAGAATTTGTTAAAAATATAGGTTTGGATTTAGATTTTAGTATTTTAGCTGGAATTATATGGAATTCTCCCTTTATTTTATGTGTCAAAATGTTTTTAAAAAAAACAACTAAAACACCTAATAACCATGCAATCAACAGCCCTCCATTATTAATGAATGACCGTTTTTTTTTACTAGGCCGACAACAAAATAAGGGGTTGTGATTTGTAAAAGCTCACAATTGGCATAAATCGTATTCCTGAAAAATACGAGTAATATTAATGGGCCGGATCTGACCGTTGACTAATCACCGATCAACGGTCGTCTTGTTCATGCATGACTGCATGATACACCTTTTTTGGGAAAATAATTCAACGATATGGAAGAGCGTGGGAACACTTTAATAGTTACATTCAAATGAAACTAATTATATATACGGACATAGACATTTACTAGTCAAATATAATTCCTAGTCAAATAAATGTGGTGCTGACTTGAATATTCTGGGGATGATTGGCTTGGTGATGTCACCCAGCTAATTTAGCCCCTCTTTTTCTTTTTCTTTTTTTGGCCAGGAATTTTCACCCCTCTTAGCCTGTGTTTGGAAACACGTTTTGGGGGTAAATAAGTCCTTATTAAGCAAGCCGAGATAAAACTCCTCTCACATATTTACCTTGTATATAGTGAATCACGATTTATAAACATTTATTTTACCCAAAAATAAACTATTTCAAATGAGCACTAAGTCTTTTTGTAGCTCAGGTGAAAAAAAGGTATTTTTGCTGCTAGTTGCGGGGTTATATTCTTTCTGATGTAAAAAAAAAAGAATATATTTAATATGAATAAAATTGAATATTTATTTAATTATGTAAATTAATTAAGTTTGCCTTAACGATCATATTTATGTTTTCAACGTTTTTGTTAATAAATTAATAAACTATTATCTTTTGGAAACATAGTGAGATGATTTTTTGTTCTCATGATTTGATATAATATATGCGTATAAAAGAAAAATCGCACTTAACACCACAGCCGCGTGATTAAAAAAATTACTAAAGCACGTTATGAATATTCAGACAAAGATTGGAACATTGCTGGTTATTTTGAAATATGAGAATGTTGCGCAGTCCTTTTTTCTACATTTTTTTCCTATTTTATTTCTCTGGTCAACAAAATGAGAAAAACACCCACCCTATAAAAGCTCACACATAGGCACATAGCAACCATTTAAATCACCTAAAATTCGGCAAATATGTCACTAGGTGAGTGTTTGGCAAATAACCAAACCTAGATTTTAAACCTTGCGTAATCTGAGATAAAATTTCTCTCACATACTTACCTCGTAAATCGTAAAAACTATTTTTAAAAGTTAATCTAAACACACACTAGATCACAATATGGTCCACAAAATTATCTAGTTCACAGACTAATTTCAAAAGGAAAATCAGCTAAATAATTGTTCTAATAAATATTGTAATTTTCTAGATAGGCGTGTGTGTGTGTTAATATATACACTAAATCCAAATGTAAAATTTATTTGAAGCAGCATTATTCATTCTTTACAAATATAGCTTTCTTATATCATATACTCCACACAGATTACACACCAAAATTATTCAACTACCTCCAACTACAAATTCCTGCCACCTTTAACTCATTTATTAAAATTTTGTTTCATTCAATTTTCAATTTTCGTTATTTAACACCAAATATTAATTAATACAAGCTATATGTGTGTGTCAAAGAATTCAACAAAAACAGTAAACACATAAACAAAAGTAGATAATTCAATTCTGTATTTCTGTTAATGTTACATTGTCGTTGATATTTGGCATATATAATATCTATGTCACATCATATCAAATATCATCAATTGTGAATAATAAATAAATAGCACCGATAAAAATTTTGCCGCTATGTCGTTATTTTCAGGTCTATCGTTGGCAAAAAACACTCCAAGTCTATTAAAGTTATAATTCTTTTTTGTCAATGTGTTTTTATTCACTCATTCATATATTAAGATATATTTATTTAATTTTAAAAAATTAAGAAAATTAAGAAAATTATTTAATTATAATATATCTGACATGATTTCTCTTGAATGCTTGGTGTAACATTATATTATATTAATTTACAAATCATACAAATTATTTTAGAAAAAATAATAAACGTAATAGATAACTTAAAAAAATTATACTTAGCATCAATATTCACTTCATCCCTTATATTCAGATATTAAGAATTAAAGGAAGTAGTATAAAATATTTAAAAAGTTTTATTTTTTTCAATTTTTTTAATAAAAGGATGCAGTATAAAATATTTATTAAATATTCTCTCGTACTGTAAATCTAAATCACAAATTGCATGAGGAAGCCACGAGAGCAGAGAGAGAAAAAGGAAGGTGCTGCCGGCGACCCACCTGCTGCTCTCGAAATCTCGTTTCGCGGGCCATTCCTCGATGAATAATAATATCGATGGCCATGTTCTCTTTATTCCTGTTTTACCCTTCTCCCCTTTCATTTTCCCCTTATTTTCTTTATTTTTTTATTTCCCTTTTTACGTGTATGGTTATTATTTATTAATTTTATTTGCCCCTCCACCAAGTTCTCCATTTTGCTGTGTCGTGAAACACTCCCAACAAGATACTCCAATATTTTCATGGGCGCTTCGATATTCGCTCTCCTCAGTTTCAGCAAAATCTTATAGAGATCAAGTCCCATGTAAGCAAAATTTACTTCTATTTTTTTTTCCGTCGAAAACGTTTCTTTGGTTGCCCCGAGCAAATAAACTCTATCTGTGTAATTTTTGTTTCCACCGGCTTATTCATTCCTTCAAGCGCAATCATCCTACGATCGCCGGGCTTTCTTTATCCTAATGAGGTTTTGACTTGTGTTTCGTAACAAGCGCTTTGGACCCTTATTTGATGCTAAATTCTGGCTTCATTGGATTTTTTTGTTAAATTCTTTCGAAATTTCTCAGTGGTGATTTGTAATCTACTTGTAGAGCAGAACACCTGCTCTTCGCAAGACCAGGTTCAATGAGCGTGGATTGGGATCTAAGTTGGATCTGTCGGTTTTTGTTTTGTTCTTTGTAATTATCATTGTTGAGTGATTTAATAAATGTTTCATGTTGGCTGATATTGGTATCTGTGCTTTCTTCTCTTTTTTCTTTTTATAAAAAATAGTTTTTCGGCTGGCTCTGTCTGGAGGGTAATCGGATTTTGCCACATTCTTAGGGCTTGAAATGTTGGTTGTTTGAGGAGAGATTTCATGGGTTGAACTCGAAGAATAATGGATTGCTTCATCAGCGATGACGAAGAATGTCGATTTTACGATGCTCAAGAGGATGTTCTGTCCCTTGCTGATGATAATTCCGATGGTGCCACTGACACACCGGACGGGATATCGAATTGTTCTGAATACGAGGCGTGGGTTCGGAGCCCAGGGAGTGTTCTGGAGCGTCGCAGTAAGTTTATGAAGTGGATGGGGCTTAGTTCAGATCGAAGTGCCCTTGAAAATTCAGTTGACAGGGGCAGAATTGAAGATAATAGCGGGGCTGTGACAAGAACCTCTGGTTTTGAAGGTGAATTTTGTTCAAGTCGCTCTTCAATGTCTTGTTGGTCCACTGAAAATTTATCAGAAGAGTGCGGCTTAGTATGGGACAAGGAAATGGGTGACGATAGAGACATGGTTTCGGATCAATTGGCTGTTTCAGAGGAGCCTGAGGATTCCACGAAAGTCTCTCGGGAACACCCCTCCTCCGAACATTTGATGGGGAAGGAACTTGAGGATACTAATGTTTTTAATTGTAAGGTGAAAAGGGCTAGAGGGGGTTGGTTCAGGAGATTACGTTCAATAACATGCATGATTGAGGGGCAAGTTGGAGGGGATAAGGGAAGACAGGAAGGCACTTCCGGAATCTCAGGGTTCAGGATTCAGAGTGTCAAGGTCCGCCAATTCAGGAAGCAATTGAAGGAACTCTCAGCACTTTACATGGGGCAAGATTTTCAAGCTCATGAAGGTTCAATTTCAGCCATGAAATTTAGTCCTGATGGGCAGTATCTTGCCAGTGCTGGTAAAGATGGGGTTGTAAGATTGTGGAAAGTGGTGGAAGCTGAAAGATGTAATAAAATTGACACTCCAGAACTTCATCCATCTTGCATATACTTTTCAGTGAATAATCTCTCTGAATTGAAACCCCTATATATGGATAAGGAAAGAATAAGCAAAGGGAGAAGCCTAAGAAAAACATCAGATTCTGCTTGCATTATTTTGCCTCCCAAGGTCTTTCGATTGTTAGAGAGACCATTGCATGAATTCCATGGGCATGGAGGTGAAGTCTTGGATCTTTGTTGGTCAAACAATAATGTGAGTGAATATCATAAATTTACTTATTTTGTGAATTAGGCGTCAAATTTGCTAAACAAGAAATTTTGTGGAAATTGATTTGCTTTTTCATGTTTTTGCTGCAGTATCTGCTGTCATCTTCAGTTGACAATACAGTTCGTCTATGGAGAGTGGGTTATGATCATTGCCTGAAAGTTTTTCCACACAATAACTATGGTGTGCAGTATTTCTAAAGACATGAACCTAATTTACTTCCACTAGTCCAATTTGTCTCACAATTTGTTTATTATGCTATTATGGCTTGCAGTGACATGCATTCAATTCAATCCTGTGGATGATAATAATTTCATTAGTGGGTCTATAGATGGAAAAGTGCGCATTTGGGCAATTTCTGATTGTCATGTTGTTGACTGGACTGATGTTAGAGAAATTGTGACTGCTGTGTGTTATCGACCTGATGGGCAGGTATCCTTTCTTTGCAATTATATTCTGTAGAATTAAAGGCTAGATAGGAACTTATTGGAATCTGATGATTGATCTGTTTATAATTCAGGGAGGGATTATTGGCTCCATGACAGGCAATTGTCGATTTTACAGTGTGTCAGGTACATTTTCCCTTGGAGACATTAGTTTTCTGTCATTTGGCAAAATTTTATGTTCATCCTATATTCGTTTGCATTTAAGATTTTTACAATGTTATTGCATCATGCTTGTTGACATATATAAAATGGATTGGTGGATCTACATCTTGCATGTACTTGGTTTTCTAATCTAGTTTTGTTCAAGTGCATTATCTAAATGCCCTCAAATTATGGTCATTGAAATTGCACTATTTGTTAGTTCTAACATATGAATTGAAGCTTTCTAATCTTTAAAATATAGCTGCAATTGAGGTTAATAATTCATGGTGGATGATAAAGACCAGCTATTTCTTTCTTACATTAATAGTATTATTGGTGATAGATTTGGGGTTGGGGCTGGCTTTGAGGCTAGCAATCTAGTTAAAGAAAGCCAATTTTAATCCAATGATGCTATTAGAAATATAACTTGCTTCAGTCAATTTACTTTCCAAAGTTACTGTATAAAAATAAGTAGTTTTATAGTGGACATTAGACAAACTTATTAAAGTAGTTTTGATGAGGAAGGAGCAAAATTCTGCATGCCAGAAAATATCAAACAAGATGTATGGGGAATCACATGTACTTGACTGCCGTTTTTACTTGTACAATTACTTAAAGACCGAACACTATTTAAAGGATAAGTTCTTAGCACTTTGCTTATTTTCATTTTTGTTTCAGAGAATCACTTGCAGTTAGATTCCCAGCTGTGCTTACTTAATAAAAAGAAACTTCCTGGCAGAGGGATAACTGGCTTTCAGGTACTTATTTTTGTGCTTCTTGTGCCATGGCAATCCTTTTTCACTTTTCCTGTGTATTTTGTGATTTTCTTTAAACAGCACTTACTATTCTTTAGTTGACTAATTATATTATGTTATCTATTTTAGTTTCTTCCACACGGTTCTAGTAAAGTTATGGTTACCTGTGCTGATTCACAAGTCAGAATCCTTGACGGGCCCAATGTGGCTGGCAAATACAAAGGTAATTTTCCTTTGTCTGATTCCTACGTATATTGAGAATTTTCCATTGGCTCCCTTCTAATCTGTGAAATGCCCAAGGATTAAAACGTTAGTGTCGGTATAATGGCATATATGATCTGCGCTGCTACTTGTGCAAGCAAACTTAAATGCTAAAAAATGACTGTTTGTAAGCTTTACGAGGCTTTAACTTTTATTTTAATTATTCATATCTAGCTCATGAAGTGTTTAATGCTCTGTTACTAAGTTCAAATATTTTCTTTTCAGGTCTCAGTACAGGGTATCATATGTCGGCATCTCTTACTTCAGATGGGAAACATATCTTATCAGCATCTGAGGATTCTAATGTATATCTCTGGAACGTTAGACAGGAACAGTTTAGTCCGAGAAAAACCAAGAAGATAAGGTCTTGTGAGCGGTTCTTTTCAGATGCTTCCATTGCAGTACCTTGGTATGGTTTGAAATCTCAACATCCTGCAAATGAACACCAGCTGGATGTTTTAGACCAGAGATCATCCCAAACTCTATGTCCCAATCCACCAGCTTCTTTTTCTTTAGGCCAAGAGTTTTTCTCCGAGTCTCCTAGGGGATCTGCAACTTGGCCTGAGGAAAAGCTTCATTTTTCAAGCCCCAAGCCTGGAAAATCTGCAATGCATAAATCTGATTACAAGTTCTTGAAAGCTTCCTTGAGTACCTCCAGTGCTCATTCATGGGGTCTGGTCATTGTGACTGCAGGCTGGGATGGGCGGATAAAATCATTCCAAAATTATGGGTTACCTGTTATCATTTGAAACTATTGGCCTTTCCCATGTTGGAAAGAGAATCAAGATTCTTTGCTTTGCATGAGGCACATTGTCCTCGGCAAATTACATGCCTACTACTGTTCTGAGGGCCGAGAGTGATGTTGAACCGATAAGCTTGGCAGCACCAGTAACAAATCAGCTTTTTGAGGGACCCTCTTTGGATTTAAGAGAAATAACATCACCAATTACCTCATGACATGTGGCAGTGGTTCCATGGTTTTAACGTGAACCTGCCTGAAATCAAACAGCCAAAGTCCGAGCTTCGCTTGTCTCAATCCAGATCAAATTTCCATTTGTTGTAAAGAATCTCCTGGCCCCAAAAAAGTGATGCAAAGTCATGTGTTGAACCTTTACGAGAGACCCATGTGGGATACTATCGATCTTTCTGTATATAGAACAGCAAATTCAGGAACTGGTGGCTGAAGTTTAGTTAGAGGGGAAAATGGTGGGGAAGCTAAGGATTTATATAATTGGCTGGTTTCCAACTGATTAGATCTCTTTGTCTGCCAATCTCAAGTCCTTCTCATGGTGGGCCTGAATATTATATGCGTGTAGTTAGAAGTGGAGGTGTGGAATTGTGGATGATTGCGACCACCATTTCTGCTTCATGAGGTGCTCTTTGCACTAACGATGCAAGCAAGTGTGAGCAACCGAACTAATTTAAGTTCTGTTTTTAAAGTTAGTTCTTCTAACAATATCATTGCTAGCTAACATTTAGTTTATCATCTCTCAATGTTAGGCTGACATAACATTTGGTTAGTTATTAGGATCTTGTCTTTCTGGTTTTAGTCTGACAGGAAAATGCCATTATAGTGTTGGCATATATATGGAAGTTTGTAATTTTCTTATGTAAATAAAATTTTTTGGCTCAACCTCTGGACGATGAGGTTCATGCGGCTTGTAGCAATCTTGTACACCGTACATAAACAATACTTCCCATTTCCCCACAAAAAATAACGATGAGAATAAGATACTTTGATGTTTTCACATATTAGTGTTAGTGACATTTACAAGAATTGGTCTTATTCCACACCCATGTCCTTTAAGTTCATTATTCACTCAATAAGTGTTTGGGTAACTCTGAAACTATAGTTTCAGAAACCCTTTTCCGTAAGCCGAAACAAAACTCCTCTCACATACTTACACATAAATCATAAAAACTATTCTCCAAAAGCTAATCTAAACACACATTAACTTTGTTCTGGAATAGAAACCACTACTAAGGACCCTCTTGAGTGAGATATGAAGTGGGAACATGTAGTGTCTCTTCCCTCCTTGATTGAGGCATTTCTGCTAGAGACAATCATACCGATTATAATGTCTATAACTAATTTTATGTACTACCTCTTGTATAAATTAGGTTCTACATTTAATACCGAAAGAGTAATACATAAAAAGTTGTCTAATTCATGTAAAAAAAACAAGTTCTTGGTATAATGAGAATTTGGATTATTGCGTCACTATCATGTGAAATCAACTTATGGTTGCAAACATTACATTGCTGTTCACAAATTAATGTCCTAAGTAGAGCTCAAGTAAATTAATACAATTGGGACACTGAAAAACAACATACCTTCTATAATTAGGAATAAGGGATCTAAGATGTCCACATGGAGCTTAGTCATTATCAATCTCATGTTTAATCTTTCTATATAGAGTTTCCATTTATTCTTTGGGTCCTTACCTTAAATATGTCTCGTTCAAGTAATATTTGAATTAATGGCAAACCAATCCACTATTTTGATTTTGAACACATGGTAGTTTATTAAAAGGGGGGAAAATCTAATTTTAAGTCAAAGTTATCCCTTCTAGCTCCGATACATAAGTCTACACCTCCCCGTGAGGTGCAGTCAGATTTATGCAGATTTAAAAAGACTTTTTAACTGAGTTTTTGTTAAGAATTAACAATGCAAATTGGAAAAAAATAAAAGAAAAGGCCAAAGAGCACAGGAAGAGGGGGGGGGGGTGGAGGCAACTGAAAAACAAAAATTAATTAAAAGGAAGGCAGTGGGGTGGAGAATAATCATGTTGGGTCATGTCTGAATCATTGACATAACATTATGAATTATTTAAACACAAAACTGAATAAGAAATTATTAAGAAGAGGAGAAGATTGAAGAAGAAAACAAAAGTGGATGAATGAAAGTGGGAAGGCATGAAGACGAAAAGCAGATAGAGAAGCACATGTTAATGAACATTTCATGAAGCATTTGCATATGGGAGGCCTCAAAAGGAATAGGAATCATGCAGACAAACACAACAAAATGACTGATTTATGTGTTAGTCTTTGCTGTAATCTCACTCAACTGCTCTTCCTTTGTATTTTTTTTTTAAAAAACTTTTATATAACCATCTTATAGGGTTAGATTCTATTATTGTCGGGTCCAATTAGGAGTAACATGTAGTTTTTTCAATAATGTTTTTCACATTCACATGGACTTGAATTAAAGACCTCATGCTTAAGTGGTCAAAGCCCCTTTTATCAGAATTAACTCTGGCTGGTTGCTTTTTAATGTTTTTTTTTTTTTTTGGTTTGTTGAATATTGAAAAATCTAATATGATTGGCCTCACTAACCCATTTCTGACACAAAAACCATGTAACCATTTGGTTTAATTGATTTTAGTTTAATTCCTGAGCATCTTAATGCTCTGCGTCATTATTTTAAAGAGAAGTCAGTTTAATGATTCTTTTCAAAGTGTTTGTTTATGAAACTGAATCTCTTAAGTGCAATGTATTAATTCTAATCCTCAATTTTACAAATTTAGAATACTGTACACGGATTGGACAAGAATATCGTCCCTCGTCTGGTTGTTGGAGGGCAATGAGGTAAGGGGAAATAAGGGTTCACATGTACGAGATCATGTATCTAGATTTGCACTGTTTAAGAATTAATAATTAGTGTGAGAAAGATCATTTATATGGTTATAGTCATTCATTTACATGATTATTCGAATAAAATCATTAAAAAAAAATTCTTATGTTGTAATATATGATGATTATTATGGAAAAAACTATTCCTGAGAATCCTGAGGAGTCAAAGCAAACAGGTATGGGTTCAATGAATTTGAATTTCTAAAATGGAAAATTTTCAAGGTAACCTTGAAAAAAGAGATATTTAAAAAATGCATAAAAACAAAGTCAGACAGTCTGATATATGTTTTCATTTATCATTTTTTACCTTTAAAAATATTCCACTTTTTTAAAATTTCGGAGGTTCGAAGTTAGATTGTAGATTCACTTTTCCAAAGTCTGCTTTGTGCTTGATGAAATCAAACCTTTACATAGCTTGATTCGTTAAGGCCCTATGAATAACTCTCTCCTCAAGTATTTTGAAAATTCAATTAAGAAATATTCATCCCATCATCCTTACGGAACGAAGGGGTAAATACGAATTATAGGTACTTCTCTGAGAAAAAAAGATTTATGTTGTGAAAATAAAAGAAATTTGAGGTAAGAGATACAGAACAAAAGCAAGAGAAGAGAAAATCCTAAAGAGAAAGAGAAGAGTAATTCTTATTTACTTGTGTGCGTGATTATAATACTTCTATAAGGTCTCTATTTATAGGCCTTTAAAAATCTTGCACAATAAGTCACAATTAATAAAACCAACTTGGAGTGCAAATTGGCTTGAATATGAGTTAATAGACATCCACATACTTAATACTCATAATACTCTCCTTTGAATATTCATTATGAATGTGCCTCGTTAAAAACTTTAATTAGGAAAAATTCAGTGGGACAAAAACCTAACCAAAGAAAAGAATAAATCGTTCATTGATACACTGTCTAGTGTGCCTCATTAAAAAATTTTTTAGAAAAATCCAGTAGGATAAAACCTAGATAAGGGGAAAAGAATACAGTGTGTATCGACTCCCTTTTTTGACAACGTTAGTTGAGATCTTTAAGTCTCCGAAGATCGATGTCATGGACAAAATTTTCAAAGATTGTACTTAAAAGTGACTTGGTGAATAAATCTGATAGATTTTCACTTAAACAGATTTGTTGGATATTTATTTTTCCATCCTTTTGAAGGTTACAAGTGAAGAAGAATTTTGGTGAAGTATGCTTCATTCTATCACCCTTGATGTACTCTTATTTTAGTTGGGCAATACATGTAGCATTATCCTCATATAGGATTGTTAGGATCAATTTGCTTGAAAATAAACCACAAGTGGTTCGTATGTGATGTATTATTGACATCAACCATACACATTCTCGATTTGCTTCATGTATTGCTAAAAGTTCTGCATGGTTAGATGATGTGGTTGATATAATCTATTTCATAGATCGTCATGGAATAGTTGCACCTCCACATGTAAACAGATAGTCCATTTGTGATTTACTATCATGTGGATCAGACAAAAATCCAGCATCTGTATAACCAGTCTGTTCATACTTGGATACATTTGAATAGAATAACCCTATGTCCATAATGTGTTTTACTCTATTCCAATGCCTTCTTGTTGATGAAGAACTATATCTTGCAAATAAATTAATAGTAAATGATATATTAGGACGTATGTGATTAGCAAGATACATGAGTGTTCTAATAGCAATAAGATATGGTACTTCTAGATCAAGTAGTTTTTCATCATATTCTTCGCTAATTACTCTAGGTTTGCATGAGTCTTTATCCTCCTGCAAAGACCTTACGATCATTGGGGTACATAATGGATGTGACTTATCCATGCAAAAACGCTCTAGAACCTTCCTTTTGTAAGCTTCTTGATATACAAAGATTTTATTCTTGAGGTACTCAATCTATAATCCAAGATATAATTTTGTTCTTCCCAAGCTCTTCACTTCAAATTCTTTTTTCAAATAATTAATTACCTTTTGAAGCTCTTCAAGAGTTTCAATGATGTTGAAATCATTAACATAAATAGCAATTATAATAAACTCATTTTTAGATCTTTTTATATAGATGCATGGGCATATTAGATCACTTTTGTATCCTTCTTTTAACAGATATTTATTGAGATGATTATACTACATCCACTCTGTTTGATTCAGACCATATAGGGACTTATTTAACTTAATTGAGTATTGTCCTTGAGAACTTGTATTTGATGCTTTTAGGGACTTGTGCTTCTGGAACCTTGAGTCCTACAAGGACTTGTGCTTCTGACACCTTGAGTTCTCTAGCGACTTGTGCTTTTGGCACCTGGGGTCATTCAGGGACCTACGCTTTTGACACTTGGAGTCCTTCAAGGACTTTGCTTTTGGCACTTGCTTATGAATTTTAGCTCATAATTATCATTATCATTCATGATATCAAATTCTATATTATAAGCAACGATGTCGTCAACGTTGATTTCATTTTAGTCCCATCGAATTCTATTTTTAACATAATTTATTGAGATATCATTATTTTCACACAAGTTAGGTACCTTAGTCTCTTCTGGGACTGCAACATTCACTTCTAGAGATATCTCTTTCAGAGATAATAACTCTTCAAGAGATGACTCTTCTGGAGCTAATAACTCTTCAGGAGATGGTTCTTCTGGAACTACTAACTTGTATTGATTATCCTCTACTTCACCATCTATATTCTTAATTATCTCCTTTCCTATTTCGAGGAATTTTATCTTTGAAACCGATGCGCCTTCCACGCTTCAAGCTTGCTTTAGATTCATTTACAATAGGTTTTCCTTCAGGAACAACAATTTTGATAAGAGCATTAGCAGCTGAGACATCTGACTTTGTCACTTTCTTTGGGTTAGTAAATACTTCTGGCATTTGATTAGCGAAATTATGTAAATGAATTATCTTTTGAACTTCTAGTTCACATTGTTTTATATGAAGATCAAAATTAGCCAATGATAACTCATTCCAACTCATCTTTTTACCTGACTACTTATTTTCTCCCCCTAATATAAAGAAAAATGATTCATCAAAATGAAAATTGACAAATCGAGCCATAAATAAATCTCATATACATGGTTCTAGATATTTTATTATTGAAAAAGATTCATACTTAACATATATTCCTATCCTCTTTTGCGAACACCCATTTTGGTGCATTGTGATAGTACTATAGGCACATATACCGCACATCCAAAAATCCTTAGATAGGAAATATTATGTTCCTGATGAAAAATCATTTGTAAGGCGGAAACTTTTAAATAACTTATTGGTCCAAATGCGAATTAACATTACTTCATGCAAAATGGCATGGCCTCAAGCAAAAATTGAGAGATTATATCTCATAAGTAAATGTCTTACAATTATTGCAACCGTTTAACTAATAATTTTGCAATTTTATTTTGCATATGAACATGAGCTTCACGATGTTCAATATTAATTCAAAGGGACATACAATATTCATTAAAATGTTGCAAAGTAATTTCACTAGCATTATCAAGATGTATTTTCTTGATAGGATAATCAATGTAACACGCTCTTAATCTAATCAAATGAGTAAACAATGTCACAAATTCCAAGTTGTGAGAAGATAATAAGCAAGCATGCAACCGTTTAATTGATGAACCAATAAAAACTATATGGTAAATGAATAGTCTCCATGGTGGGTGTATTGACCCACAAATATCTCCCTGTATCCGTTCTAAAAAAGTGAGAGACTCACTTTCTATATTGCTTAGTGAGGGCCAAATAATCAATTTTCCCTTGGAACATGCAACCAATGAAAAATCATGGGATTATAGCATTTGTGTTACACTTTAGGGTATGTCCAAATGAATTCTCAATTATTTTATGCATCATGATTAACTCAAGATGGCCTAACCGGTCATGCCAAACATTAAATTCATTAGTAAACTTTTTGTTTATATTGACAAACTGTTGATTTGTATTGGCACACTTCTGATCTATATTGGTAAACTTCTGATTTATAATAACATTTGTTTCAATTGTGATTATAAATGATAGTACAAGTCGGAAGAAAAAGTGACAAAACTTTTTAATGTGTATTTTCTACCAGAAACTAAATTTGTCATATCAAGACATTCCTAATTATTTTTTAGTTGTTGTTTTTATATGATAACCATTTCTGCGAAAATCTTTGAAACTCAATAAGTTTCTTTTAGACTTGATAGAATAAAATACATTATCAATGCATAATTTTGTTCCTTCATGTTACAAAATATTAGCTCTTTTGGAGCATTCAATCAAATTTATACTTCTTGATATAATCCGAATATTGGCTTCTCATATTACCAAGAAAAAAAAATATTTATCATTTACGAGTATGGTGTGAGTTATTGAGACAAATCTTTATGATTGCTGTTAATAAGACTCATTAAAAAGAGACATGGGAAAAAAAGGGAAACATAATTAAAATGAAATACATATAACAGTAGCAACCTTAATTAAATAAAGCATAATAGTTCAAATAGACAAAGATAATTTATGCTAATAAATTAGCAATATTCAAATGGATGATATCCATGTCACCATACTCAGAATTGCCAACCTTATCAATATGATCTATTTCAATCTCTAATTCTTTACTATTATTTTTGAGCAATTCTTAGTAAAGGTCAATTAGGTGTCTTGGCGTATGACAAGTATGAAACCAATGACCTTGCCACCATAGTGATAACATGGATTTTAGCTTGTTTATTATGTCCACTAGTTTCCCTTTTATGGTTTTTATCAATCTTTCCCCACTTTAGGTGATAAATTGAACCATGACAGTTATGACCATGGCTACTCATATGGCTATAGTCACGTCTACGTCCACATCCATGGCTATAATTAGATTCATTCATTACTATATTCACTTATGGGAAAGTGGCGTTGAGCTATTAGACAGGATTCATGATTTTCAATCAAAAGCTCATTGTTTGTTTGGCCACAGGAGGCAAGAAATATATTCAGCATATTTCTTGAAATCTCTTTCACGATATTGCTCCAACAAGAGAAATTTGGATGCATGCATTCATAATGAGTTTTTGGAAGAAAAATCATCTTTTGGAGGTCATACACTTCCTTTAATTTGTTCCAAAGAACAAGTGGGTTTTTTACAGCTAAATATTCAATTTTGAACCCTTTATATAAATGGTGGTATAAAAAATCATGGATTAAATATTCAAGATAAGTAGTTCTTTTTGGTAATGTTAATAGCCACAAACGTAAATTTTGCAAGGTCTGACATAATTAGACTAAATCAATAAAAGCAAATTCTTAAAATATGAAATATAAAAATGCAATATGATAATATAAAACTCAAACGATCGCACTACTGTAATAAAAGGGAATTCATAATGACAATAAATAATTTACAAAGTAAGATATTACAATAAAATTAAAATTTTATGGCTTCGAACCATTTAACTCTCATGGCTTCAGGCTAAAGCTGTGTTTGGAATCATTTAATTTTAGAGAATAAGTCCTTATTACGCAAGTCGAGATAAAACTCCTCTCACATACTTACCTCGTATACCGTGAATCATAATTTATAAGCACTTATTGCCCAAAAATAAGCTATTCTAAACGAGCACTAATTAATCTCAATGTGAGAAATTAAATCTATATGGCTTTTGACTGTTTATTTTCAGGATAAATAAAAATTGTATATTATTCCAGCCAAACAATAAGATTGAAAATGAAAAGGTATATGGCTTCTGACCATATAATAGAGAATCAATATAACATGGAATTAAAAGAATATGACTTCTTGCTATATTATATCAAAATAAAAAATAAGAGTATATGACTTATGGTCATATAATTTCAAAATAGAAAATTAAAGCAATACGGCTTCTGACCATATAATTTCAAAATATGAAATTAGAGGTGTATGACTTCTAGCCATATTAAAATAACAATAATAATATAACATAACTTGTAAAGGAGATATAAGATATAAAAACAATAACAATTTCCAATCTTAATCATGGAACCCGATATTTATAATAATAGGTAAAAGTATCTTTTTAATTTCATCTAGTGATTCAGATTATGTCACATAGATCAAATAAATATACGATTAAATAAGGTAGATGAAATCGTTAAAGAAATGATGAGAGAAATATACCTTTGTTAGAACTTTTGTGTTTATTTTCATAACATATTATGAAAATAAAAGAAATTTGAGATAAGAGATAGAGAATAAGAGCAAGAGAAGATAAAATTGAAGAGAGAAAGAGGAGAGTAATTCTCATTCACTTATATGTGTAATTACAATACTTACACAAGACCTCTATTTATAGGGCTTTAAGAGTCTTGCACCAAAAGTCACAATTAATAAAAACAACTTGAAGAGCAAGTTGGCATTGGATATGAGTCAATAAATATCCACATAATTAATACACATAACAATTTACAAATTAAATTACGGAGAAATTGCATTTTACATATATAAAGTTTACATGGAGTGTATATTAACAACCGCCATTTTTTTGGGCAACACATGGCCAATATAGGTGTATATATTGCCAACGAAATAGCCCAATATTCTACGTTTCGAATATTGCACTTTTTTGTTTTTGGTAACAATATTACACTTTTCATGTTGGTTGTTGAACTAGCATGTCTCTACGATTGGGCTTGTATTCTTATTGATCTCGAAAATACCTGTTGAGTTGTCAAGGCCCACAAATTTGTGAAACAAGAGCTACATTATGTATCACGTAGTTAATATGACATATTTATGATGTTAATCTTAATTTTAAATATAAAATATAATTTTTATATTTTTAAATTTTTTATTAATTTACCCCTATTGATATTCCCTCAACAATCATCAAGAAGGAGAGGTAATGAGAGAATTGAGAAAAATGACTATAGTGTTTTAGAAAATACATGTCATACTAATTAACTCAACTAATTTTTTTTACTCTAATCAAATTAGATAAATATTTCTTATATTAATAACCAGATAGAGTAATTTTGATAAAATAAAAACCTATAAGTTAGCCCTTTTCTCACCTTAAATAAAACTTAGACCCATTTTGACCAAAATAATTATTCTAACATATATTCACTATGGCTTTGTTTGGTTCAACGAAGGTTAAGTTAAGTGAGGTTTACTTAAGTTAGGTTAGAAGAGGTTATAATGTTGTTTGGTTCAACGAAGGTTAGGTTAAGTGAGGTTTATTTAAGTTAAGTTAGGTTAGAGGAGGTTAAAATGCCCTTCTACATATTTTCCTTCTTCTTTTATAATGTATTTATTAATAATAATAATTTAGATAAAATTATTATTTATAAAATAATTATTCGTGTAAGCATATAAATAATTATTATTTGGAAAGTTCGTTGAATCAGGAGGTCAAGTTAGGGCAGTGTTGGAATTTTAAAAAATTGTCATGGGCAATTTAGTCACAATTGAAGACAAATATTCTCTCACCTAGGAAAAACCCCAATTTTGGAGGTTTCAGAACCTAGGTTAGGTTACCACTAGAAGACAAAAAAGCATCCAACACCTAACCTAACCTCCTTCCAACCAAACACCATTTTTTTACCCCAACCTAACCTAACCTCCAATCAAACAAAATCAACCTCACCCCAATCTAACCTAACACCCAACCAAACAAAGCATATATGTGTGTACGTGCAGCTTATTACACAGGAGTGCATATAAACTTAAATGCATTGCATATTTTTAAAACGTGAAAAGTTCACCTGGTTGCCACTGGAGCTAAATAATTTCCAAAAGTCCACGTAACATTCTGAAACATCATCGCAGTCTTAAGGGAAATAAATTTGAGAAAATAGATTAACCCTCCGAATGGCTCCATTACAATGTAAAAAGCACATATGACAAGATAAATGTGCTTATTTATAAGACAATTGTGCATATTTATAAGATAAATAAACTGATTTACAAGACTACTAATTGAAATGACAACAACTCATGATAAATGTTAAGTTATCATATATCAACAAACATAAGTGCAAATTTCAATTGTTGGTCTTATAAATTAGCTTAGTTTTCTTGTAAATTCCCATGTGTATTTTATAAAGGTTTATACTTGTCTTATGAATTCCTTTTTCTCTTATAAATATCATAAGTGTTATTGTCATTTTAATTATTAGTCTTACAAATCAATTTATTTATCTTATAAATACGCATGATATCTTATAAATGAGCACATGTATCTTATAAATAATACAAATTATTGTCATTTCAATTACTAGTCCTACTAATCAGCTTATTTATCTTGTAAATAGATACATTTATCCTGTCATACGCATTATCTACACTGGAACGTGTCTTTTGGAGGGTTATTTGTGTCATTCACTCCTCAAATTAATTTCACTTTGCTCAAGGTAAGATTATTATGGTGCCACGAACAATGCCACGCAAGTTATCTATTTGCGGATAAGCCACAAGCGACAATGTCCGAAACTGATCTGATATAGATAGAGAAGAAGCTAGGTGCTTCCTCTGAGAGCTATGGCCAATCTTTCAATTGCTCTCCCTCGTAACGCCTTTTCCGTCACCTATTCCTACCCCAAACGCTCCATTCTCGCTAATTCTGCAACCCGCGTCCCCGTCGCCGCCCGTTGCTCTGGTATCTCTCACTCTTCATTATCTTTGTCGCTTTCCTGTGCCTGTCGAATTTAATTTTGGTTCATTTTTAATGGAATTTTTGCTCTGTTTCTGGAAATTTGTTGCTTATATGTAATGCGTGGTGTGATTAGGTGAGTTGGACGATGGCTCTGAGGCTAAGGAAAGGTTAGTAACTTTCAGCAATATCAAGAACTTGACCTGTAGTATTCTTGCTGCTTGTACTGTGACTGCTGCTGCTGCTTTTCCTGTTATTGCTGCTAGCCAGGTTCGCAGCTAAACTGGCATTCAATTTGAATTAGTGATAGCAAACTCAGTTGTTTTAGTTGCTTTCAATGTTTTCGTCCGAATTTGTTGATCCCCTTTTGCCCCCCAAGTTCTGATAAAGGAGGTTACTGGGTGTCTCTCATCTCTGTCACTGTCAATAAGTCTATCTCCAACACGCACAATGTTAATGGAAGATCATTGTTGGATTTCTCTTGATTGGCTGGTGTTTAGTGGACTTCTTGATTTTCTGCTCTTTACAGTTTACACCTCAGATTTCATAAGAATTCAGAATTGGTCTTTCTATATTAGTTGGTCCTGTTCTGTGTGAGTCTGCCATATTGTTCTGTGTTCCCATTTTGCATCCTTTCTGAAAAAACCTGTGTTGGTCCTTCAGTTATGAGATTTTTTTTAATTAGATGTGGGTCCCGTTGCATGAATTTTAAAGAATGACTTATACTATTTATGTTCATGACTTATGGATAAGGTGGTTCTCTATGAATTCCATATATATATATTGAAGATTGATAATGATTTAGTCCCTCATAGATTCTATTTATTGAAATGGGGTGTCACGAATGAAATCAGTATCAATGTCTTTCGTATGCGGGCCATTTGAAGTTTTCAAAACATTATGATGTGGACCATTGAATGGTGATGTGGCAACATGAAATGAGGTGTTTAAGTTAACAAACTCACATAATCTGCCTTTAATTCTAGGATCAATAATATTCAAACTGACAGACCTGAAAGAAATTGGGACATTCTTAGTTGGTTCTCTTATAAATTGTTGTTCTCAAAATAAAAAATTGTCTCCAACAAGTGAAACCATGATCATTTTGTTCTCTCATTATGCTAGCTAATTAAAAACTAAACAAAAAGTGCGGCACAGACCATTTTTTGTACTCTAACTTTAGTCTCCACTTTGTCCTGGATATCTGAAGAAATATGAAGTTTAGTGTACGTCTTGTATAGTTTTACAGATATCACCCTCAATGGTTAAGGCTTTATTTTGCCATTAAGACCATCTATATGTACACTCTGGACAATATTCATGATTACATATTTTTCTCAGTAAGGCCTGTGATGCTTCCAGTTTCAGAAACATACCATGTCAACTATAAATGTTATGAATTTTATAATTGTGAGAATGAGAAATGATTTATGCCTATCTTCAAAAGAAGTAGAGGACTATAGAATACAATCCCCTTTCATGTTTTTCTTGCAGAGGCTGCCTCCATTGTCTACTGAACCGAATCGATGTGAGCGTGCATTCATAGGTAACACAATTGGTCAGGCAAATGGAGTTTATGACAAACCCTTAGATCTTCGGCTCTGTGATTACACAAATGAAAAGACCAACTTAAAGGGGAAGTCTCTATCTGCGGCTCTCATGGCAGATGCAAAGTTTGATGGTGCGGACATGACAGAAGTTGTGATGTCAAAGGCTTATGCTGTTGGTGCTAGCTTCAAAGGTAACAAGTTAACTTGGTTACCCTATTGTGAATTTGTGATCGTTGAATTACTAGTTAGCTTGTTACTGTAGGTTTGTGAGTTTAAATATACAACAGGGAGTACTCTTTAAAGCTCATAAGTTAACAACTTGAGAATATAGTAAAGCTTATTATCTGAGAAAAATCAAACGTTTTGGCTGCTAGCCAGTGAATTTTGGCCCTGAAAGGGGTAATTCAGCGTGATTAGAGAATGAGAAGAGATACTAATAAGTTGTTGGTTGGGATGGTAAGCAATCTTACCTAAGGAAGAAAACACAAATTCAAATATCGGGAAACACACTTGTTGGGTGGGCTTTAATGTTGATGCTCCCGGCCCGATAGAGATTAGTGTCGAGTACCAAGTGACTTGGGGAAACTTTGAATTCACAAAAAAAAAAAAAAAAGGGACTGAGAAGAAATTTTACTCTGAAAAGAATTAAGATGAAAGCAGAGTATATCATTGATCATGATCTGTAAATCTAATGTTGTAAGGAATTGGGTTAAGAGTTAATGTCTAGTCCAATTATATCCTCATTTTCAAAACTCTGACTATGTAGTTCAATAATGGTCTTCAGCATTTACCTTTTATATAACAACCATGGCTGGTTGGTTAAAAGGTGGTCGTCTAATGATTTTTCTCAATGAAACTTTGATCTCCAACGACATTGTTCTTTTGCAGGAGTGGACTTCTCAAATGCAGTATTGGACCGAGTGAACTTTGGGAAAGCAGATCTCCAAGGAGCTGTGTTCAAGAACACAGTACTGTCAGGGTCCACATTTGATGAAGCAAAGTTGGAAGATGCAGTATTTGAGGACACCATTATTGGTTACATTGATCTTCAGAAGCTATGTACAAACAAAACTATCGGTGATGAAGGCAGAGCTGAGCTGGGATGTAGGTGAACTGAGTAGATGACTGCTATATCTCAAACTAGCGGTGAAAATAGGCTAGGTTAGGTTTTTCCTAAATAGACCTGGGCTTGTAACAGAAATTTAAAGCCTGAATCTGTACATAAGCTTTTTTTAGGCTTGAGCCTGAGCCTTCAAAAAGCCTGACAAGGCCTAAAGCCTGTTTAAAAGCCTACTTAAAATATAGGCCTTTAAATTGCCTTTAAAACTTATACATATAAATTCATATATAATCGTCTTCACGCTTATTTAAAATATTACATTATATCTTAAAAGCTTAATATCCATTCTCATTGTAATATAAAGGCTTAGTAAGGAAAAGAAAAGAATATCTAGTGACAACAATTATTCGAGCATATAGGAATAAGAAAAACTAATGTCTACTGAATAATGAGATATATTTTCTAAAATTGATCAGGTATAACAAGTAATATGTAAAATTAGATTTTATCTCTTTTATTGTTCCCACATAAATTGGGACAAATTCCTCATACTAGATTATAATATTTCATTTGGCACTAAAATAAACTCATATAAATTATTATATTTTAGTGGACGGCGCAAATCAGATGAGAGGGGGTGAGTTAGCATTGTCATCTCGAGCGATCAGAGAGAAGAGAGGTGGAGATTAATTATTGATGCAAAAGTAAGGGTTGAGAGTAATAACGATAAAATGTGAAATTTAGAATTAAGGTTAAGTTGATAAATTTATAAATAATTTATACAATTATTTAGATGATATTATATATTCTTATATTATAGTATAAATTAAAAAAGTTAAATGGGTCAGACCTGTAGGCTAAGCTTTATAAAAATAGATTGGGCCTATTTATCTAAATGGGCTTGGCAATAGATCTAAGCTTGAGCTAGCTTATTTACTAAATAGGTTAGGCTAGGCTTTATGTAAATTAGGTCATAGGTCCATGTTAAGGGCCTGACTTATTTCCATCTCTATCTCAAACCAAACAGCAATCTCTGCTATTCCTTTATAATTAATGTATTTTCTCATTTAATTCCCTTACTGACAAATTATAACGATGGTATTGGTAAATCTAATATTATTATTTGTTGTTAACATTTTGTCCCCACTCCGGCTTTCACCAGCAAATCAAATAAACAACAATTAAATCAGCAATCAAATTGTGAGAGATATGCCGACACTGGTTGTTTAAACGTCATATTCATTATTAGGGGAAAAATCCCATTAGGAAGCGCATCTGGTGTAGTGGTATCATAGTACCCTCCCACGGTACTGACCGGGGTTCGATTCCCCGGATGCGCAAGTTAAAATTTTTGTGCTCGTCAATAATTCTACACGCACCCCCATTAATAAATTACCATAGAACTATTTTGAACTTGACGCTAAACATGCAGGTTGGTTTGCTGTGGGGCATTTATTCTGGTTTTTCATTTTTGTTATTTTCAATTTTTCTGCCCTTATTTTATATTTTTTTATTCTTTTATTTCATATATTCAACTCTGTAGATATTTTATCGGTTAATATTCATCATGTCAGGTCTGAAGATACCAAAAGATGCCACTTTTGAAATGGCAACATGATATATTAAAATTATATATATGAAAAAGTGACATTGTCCATGGATTGGGGGAAGGGGAGTTTAAATTTTACTATCACTAACTTTAAGAGCATGATATGTCTTCAGTCAACTAACTCCATTACAATATGTCTTCACTTCAACCAATCATTTCTTTCTTCTGAATCATTTGTCCCACTTTAAAAGCTTTAATTATATAAAATTGTTAAAATATACTTTTCTATCTTTATCATATTTATTGTTTTCCTTTTATCTCTATCTACATCTTCCTCATCCAACCACCCCAAGCACAAGTGCACAACACCAATCCCACCTTTGTTTGTACAAAAATTTTATTTTTATTTTTATGTAATACAATACTAGCTTTTTATATTGTGATGTAAATGTATCTATATTGTGTCTTTATTTATTTTTTTGAAAAGACGAAAATACCATTTAAATTTTAAAATCTCAAATCAATCTTGTTGCCTATAAAAATATAGTTATTAACTATAAGAATATAGACATTGACAACTCATCTTAGGAGGAGATAACTGATTTAAGATTTTAAAGTTTAATTTGTATTTTCTTACATTTACCCTTTTTTCAATATCTATGAAGTGTTGAATGCAGAGTTTTTTTTTTTTTTTTGATGTTATGAAATTGCATACACTTCAGTTAATTTTGAACTATGATTTTTTTAGCTTGAAACTATGTTTAAATTTAAACAATGTTGTGTACATAATTAGTTGTTGTTCATTAAAAACATATCATAACAAAGTTAAAATTTTTGTAAGGGAAATGGGGAACAAAAACTGACCGTCAATTTAAAATATAGTGGCATGCCATTCCATTATGAGAATTGATAAACATTATGAGAATTGATAAACCCATCGAAAGAACATGACTTGCCTGTGGGGATGAGTGAACATTTAATATTTGCACTAGCAGTACCTAAAATGATTCAGGTCATCCAAACTTTTGGATATACAATACATGGTAGAAAATATATATACTGTAACAGCATGCATAATTTTTTCTGCTTTGTCACTTTATAAAAAAAATTCAAAATTGATTTTAATTTTGAAAAAATAAATTGAAACTTTTATAAAATAGAAAAATGAAAATAGGAGAAAGTACAAGATTTCATCAAGTAACGGGAATTATTGATGGACATCCCAGAACGAAAGTTTAGCCTTTACTGTAGAAACAATAGGATAGGGTGAAAAGAGGATCGTCTTTATGTGGAGATAAAGAGTGAAGCATTAGGAATGATATGTACTTGGCAACTACCAACAGCCTAATCAAATAATAATGCCGGATCGACTTACCTTTGCATTTTTGGTTGTTGGGCTTGAACCAACTTTTAGCTGCCATTCCATGAGTACCTACAATTCCTTTCAGTTTTTAGCCTCTTAAGCGGACTGTCAAATGTCAACCTCACATAACCCACAATACAGTGCTTCTCATCACTCCCACATTAACAAACTCTTTTGATTGACTAAATTACCCTAATTAACTAAAGCTTAATGTTTAAAACCTGAGGTCTTTTCAAGTAATTTAGGCCAGCATAGTTAGTAGTCCTCGGCTCAAATTGGCATCCAAGTAGGACCTGCTTCCAATTACATGAGAAAGTGGGTACTTTATCTCTAGTTTGGTGGCACTTTGGGCTGTGGCTACTGGATTATCCTGCACTTCCCATTAATATATATGTTATGAAACTATGGGATATGGAATTGTATTTGAGGAGTTTTGCTAGATTCACACACAGTGAGGGAGGGAGGGAGGGAGAGGAGAGAGAATTAAAATTCCCCTTTTTAAAGTTTCTTGCTCAAATGAGTATTCCAAACACAGTTGCAGTTTGCATCAGATCAGTATGTACCATGGTGCCTCTGAGCCTGAGATACTCACTTGAGCAAGCAATCTTAGAAAGTGGGAGGCTGTTGATTGTTGTTGCCGGCTTGCCGCCACCTTTTGTGCTATTCAAGCTTTGATCTATTGCCAGATAAGTTCCCAAGTCTCTCTTCTCTTCTTTTTGGGGCTTACCTGCCCATCATCAAATGGAATCCATCACTTTCTTTCCTAGCTAGAATGTGTTATAACCCAAGAATATGATAGCTGTCATTATAATTCAAAGCCTCGTACATTTTAAGATTCTATTTGAACATAGACAGAGACCAGTAATGGTTGTTCTGCTTTGTTCTTTCTTTCTTTCTCTCCTTTTCTTTCCCCTTTTTGGTTCCAATGAAAGTGTATGAAAATTGTTGATTGTGTCTCTTTTTTTTTTTTTGCCTTTCAATATTAGATATCAAGAAACACACAAAAACCTTATTGGCATCTTTCAGTAAAACTAAAAATTTATCCGAAAAGAGATGTAATACGAAGAAAATTTGCTGACGCCAGAAGAAAAGAACATGTAGGGAAAGCGGGGAAAAAAAAGAATCCACCGCAAATTCTAATTCGCCGCCCCCCGTTTTGTAGTTACCGACAAGACAATGCTGCTAGTTAAAATGCTAAAACGAGGCCAAGAATGGTGCCATCTTTCGCACCACCGAAGTGCAGTAAAAACTAAAAACCTCAGAAGCATTGGAGCTACACAAACACAAAATACTCATCACAAATTTTAAAATGTGCATTAACAATCTAAAGAGTTTAGTCCAAGACGAATAAATCTATCAAACTGTACCTGATTTAAGCAAACTTCGCCTAGACGGTGGGGTTGAAGTGCAGCAACATGACTCTGTCTTCTAGGCCGAATACTAACAGATTTACCCTTTTTTTAATTTTCCATATTATTTTATCAATGAGAGGTCCAAAGACGAAGATTTGTAATAATACCTTACCCATCGTGGGAAGGAAAGGTTGTTCTTCTGTCCGGCTAACAGAAAGTAATATCTGACCTGTGTGCTTTGTATTATTTAGTATCTGATGGAACCAGCAGTGAACACATAAATATTGATCAAGTTAGTATGGTTTATGCTAATAATTATTATAGAATAAAAAGGAGATTCAAAGCCCAAAAAACTAATGATGGTGACAATTTAATTCACTTAAGCAAGCACAAACAGGAAGCTTTCTCACAATCTCACCAAAAGAAGATCCTCAACAGCAAGAATTCCTCCTCGTCAAAAAGCAAGGTATCTCGGGATTACTTCATCAATGGCATCCTCGAATTCACCACCATTCATCATCTTCATTACCTACAGCCATGGAGAAGGCTGCTGGAGCATCCTTTGCTCCTATACTCAAAGGATATATACTTCTGCTTTCTTTGTCTCTTCTCCAAGGTATGCATAATGCATAGAAATTTCCCTTCTAGAATTGTAGCTTCTATACAAAATATAAAAATATAGTGATCCATGTTTTTCAGGATTGCAAGGAATTGGGGTTAACTATGGCACTGTAGCAGATAATCTTCCACCACCATCTCAAGTTGCAGAGTTCCTCTCAGAATCCACCATCATCGACCATGTGAGACTGTTCGATGCTAACCCAGAAATGTTACAAGCATTTGCTCATACAGGGATTGAAATTTCCATTACAGTCCCTAATGATCAAATCCCCCAGCTTACTAACCTAACACTTGCCCAACAATGGCTGAACACCAGTGTGCAACCTTTTGTCGACGACACTAACCTCATCCGGATCCTAGTTGGCAACGAAGTCATATCCACAGCAAACAAACTTCTAATCAGCACCCTCGTCCCTGCCATGCAAACTCTTCACACAGCCATCATCGGATCCTCCCTGGACCACCGCATCAAAATATCGACGCCGAACTCGTTAGGCATATTGTCGAATTCGAGCCCACCTTCCACCAGTAGGTTCCGGCAAGGCTACGACACTCATGTGATTAAACCGATGCTTAGTTTTCTAGAAGCCACCGATTCCCCCTTCATGGTTAATCCTTACCCGTTCTTCGGTTACACCGCCGAAACCCTAGATTACGCACTTTTCCGGCCGAACGCCGGAGAGGTAGATCAAAATACTGGTCTTCGATACACGAACATGTTAGATGCGCAACTCGATGCGGTTTACTCGGCCATGAAGGATTTGGGCTTCGAGAGCCTCGAGATTGTTATTGCAGAAACGGGTTGGCCCAAGTTATGTGAGACCCAACAAATTGGTGTTGACCCAAGTTTTGCCGCCGAGTTCAACGGAAACCTCATTCGCCACGTGTCTTCTGGGGTTGGAACGCCGCTCATGCCCAACCGGACATTCGAAACGTACATTTTTGCTCTTTTCGATGAAGATCTTAAGCCAGGCCCGATTTGTGAGAGGAACTTTGGGCTATTTAGGCCCAATATGACCCCCTCATATAACATTGGGATTTTGAAAAATACAGTAACCGTAGCGGCCTCGGCAGGTGCTCCTTATGGAGCATTTTTGTTAACCGTGGTTGGGTTGACTTTGATTGGGCTGTGGGCTTAAATGAGGCAGGCTGGGTGTTCATTTTCAATGGGCTCGTATCAAAGCCCATGGTCTGGTCATATGAGAAGCAACCGTGGGCTCCGCCCAAAGCAGACGCTGGCCCAGAACCATAACAAATTGGGGAAGATTTTATTTGTGGCCCGATTCAAGAAGATGAGATTTTGTCGCACTGGATTATGATTTGTTTGGAATGATGATTAGAGCTTTTGAAAGTAGCTTCTCAATTTTGACTTTATATGCTTATGAATCATAATTCCAAACAAGTCAGATTTCATGCGGTGTCCGTCGTGAAGTCCGTCGTGAATGAAAGGGAATGGACACATTTATGGTTTTAAATGATGTGGATCCATCACTACCCCGATTCAAGTGGGCGTTATAATCTATTTGGGGGTGTTGGATAAAGTTGTAAATGTCGAGATTTCTTTTTTTGTTTTGCTTTGGTATGATGAAATTAGAAAGGGCAATATTTTTTTTTTTTTTTGGCCAACAACACGGGATAATAATTAAATAAAAGGTTTTGCGTTGGAAAAAGTTGAACGAACCCAACGATGAATCTCTAGTTTCTTGCTCCCCCTACAAGGTGGGAATCTTTGGAGAGTACGTTTTGCCTGTGCTGTAATCCAGGATGAAAAATCTTCGCACATAATAAACAAAAAATAAAAATTATGGCATGTAAAATCCGCCTCCCAATGGTGCTATTCTATAATTTATCCCAGAGAAAAACTGCTTTTTCGTTCCACCACAGAGAAGAAACAGAAATCTAATTGGAACAAACACCAAAACACAACAATATATGACACGCAAAAATAAAGATAACACAAGTAAACAACATTAGACATGGAGACAGACACTACGGACGATCCCAACCAGACTTTGATTTCTCTTGTGCTCACTGCACTTTATAAGAGAAAAAAATGGACCCATAATATTTATGTGGTTAATTATCCCAACCTCATACAATACCATAATAAAAGTTTGGTCCATTGCACTCTACTTTATACTTTTATCGATCCCTCTAGTATGCATTGAATACTACCCCCAATTTTGTTCACATTTTTTATTTTTCTACATCTAATTATTTGAAAACTTGACAATTCCAATCTAAATATAGACACAAGACACAACACAACCAGCCATATCTTTTTTCCGATTGCACCGTAGATTCGAAATGATTTGACAAGTACATATGGCGAAGTTATTAAACCCCAAGTCAAAGCCCAACCTCACGCTTATTTGACAAAAATCTATTGAAAGTGCAAGCGAATTTTAGAGTTCACCATTGACATATATAGCTAATATATAATTTGGAGTCGTCGTTCAGAATCAAACTCTCAAAAACAATAATGGCAACTATGCCAGGCCCTAATTAACTTCCATTCCAACCGTCAATAACCAATTTTCCATCCCTCTTCCTTTCCCTTTCCTTTCATTTCCTGAGAGGCACCGATATACTACGTACTGCACCTGATACGACATGAACATCATCATCATCATCATCTCACCATAACACACACACACACGCACACATCTCTCTAAATATCCATAAGAGTAATGCTTTGAGACAAAAAAGTTGAAACGTCGTGTCGTATATATCCGGAACAAAATAATCGGTGCTTCCTGACAAAGATGAAAAAGGTGGTGGTTTACGCCGTCATAGCCACCGCCTTCCTCTTGTTTTTTGTCGTCATTTCCCCTCTGATCCAAGACCAACGCAGAGGCCCTGTTCTGAACCGCCGGTTCGGATTCATCATCCGAGAACGAGTAGGGCTGAGCTTCGACCCACTCGAGAGCCGGATTATTCAGGAGATATCGGAGACGGCGATGACCGGCGGCGGCGATGATGATGGGAAAAGATTATTGTCAGCAGCAGGCAATCATAATAATAATAATAATAATGTGAACAACAATAATACAAACACGACGACGAGGTTGTTTAATGAGGTAATGGAGACGTATGAGCATGTGACGGCAGGTGGGAAATTGAACACCACCTTGAGGTTGACCATTTTGTTCCCTTTGTTAGATAGAAACCCTAAGGATTATTTGATTAGTTTCAATGAGTTAGAGGCCTGGATTCTTCAACAGTCTATGGATAGGTTAAATTATATGACCTTCAATGATTTCAACTCCAAGGATAAAGACGGCGACTCTGCCATTTCTTTCCGGGAATATCTTCCCCACTTTACCAACTCCGATATAGGTATGCAAAGGTGCATGTTATTAATATTTTACTATGTCCGGTCCTTAATATAATATAGGATATATATGGAGAATTGATATTGATTCTAAATATAATATATATTTTTTATATTTGTAATTTTTTTTTTTTGATTTACCCATGTTGATGCTTTGTATGTCAACAATAATCAAGGAGGAATGAGAAATATGATATTAAAGAAGATAGCTAAGGTGTTTTAGAAAATACATATTATATATTAACTAACCCAGTTAGTTTCCTTAATCTAATTAAATTAAGTATAATATATTTTATATTAAATATCAGAGGGAGTATTCATAACCACATAGCTCAAAAGACTTGGAAAGAATGCATGATTTTGTGAGATGTTAGTGTAATGAGTTTGCGACATTATTAAACAGAGAAGAAAGGGATGGGACATGGAGAAGCAGGATGGTGGCAAGAGCGATTTGATACGGCCGACATGGATCACAATGGGCTGCTTAACTTCACCGAGCTTAGAGAGTACGTATAATAATAACATGCATACATCCTCAATAAAATTGATTTTTTTATATTTATTATTATCAGATGATACTCCTTCAATCTTTAATATAAGACATATTTGAGGAGTTGATTTTGGTCTTAAATAAAACATAGTTTTCATATTTGATAATCTTTCCCTAAGTTACCCTTATTGATACCCCTCAACAATATAATAACCAAGAAGAGGAGGGAATTAGGGAAGATGATTAGGGTGTTTTAGAAAATACATGTTATATTAACTAATTAACTCAGTTAACTTTCTTAATTTAATCAAATTAAGTAAATAGATCTTATATTAAATATAGAAGAGTATATATAAGAAAATATATATAAATATAGATTAAGCAAGTGCTGGGTTGTTGCATGCATGCAGCTTCTTGCACCCAGAAGACAGCAAGAACGAAGGAATGCAGAAATGGCTACTGAGAGATAGAATGAAGTAAGCATTTCGATCGTACGTTGTTAATATTATATGTAAAGTTGAAACATGTAACGAGTGGTATATATATGTTAATGTTTGACTGCGATATAATAACAGGAGAATGGATGGTGATAATGATGGGAAACTGAATTTCAAGGAGTTTGAAGAGCATGTGTATAGTACGTACGCGAGTTACGTGGAATTTGAAACTGCTGGAAGGAATGTTCCTCAACCACACCATAAGTTTCATGAGCTTGATGTCAACAACGACAAGTAATAACTACTGCTCCTATATATGCCTTCTCTTTAATCTTCTTCTTCATCATCATCAACGGTCTTACAGTTGTATTATACAATATTACAAATATCTTCATCCACTTGATATATAGTATTACTCCATCTTATCTTAAATATATGAGCTAGACAAGGAAAAAGTATATATACTTTGTTTCAATATATATAATACTCCAATCCATTTTATCTCCTAAAATTGCAAAGTATTCTTATTGATTGAACGTGTGGCTTCTATCAAGGGCAGTTCTAATATACATTATTAATAAGGGTATTTTAGGTAAACTAATTAACAAAATTTTGTTATAAATAATTAACTTAACTAATTTCCTTAATATTTACAAATTAGCTATCTTACTCTTTTTCTATGATTGTTATCTTGCTCTCGTATTAATAACACCTCATGCAGTAAGTGATTGCATGCAGTAACTCTTTCATCGTACATGGGGCCTTGCTTGATTTTATTAGGACCTCATAATAATTTTTTCTTGATAAGATCGTCTGATTTTATTTTTGAAAACTGTATTTTAATATACTCTATATTCTCTCAATTTTCCTGATTTCTTCCATTGCGTGCTACTTTGATTCAATTCAAAGAAGAAGAAAAAAAAGTTTTGCCCCTCGCTCTGATAAAATTATTAATCAAGACAAATATTTGGCAGTTTTTTGTCAGCGGAGGAATTGATGCCCATACTTGGATACCTCTTCCCTGGAGAATTAGCTTATGCGAGATTTTACACAACATATTTGATCAATGAGGTTAGCTTATACTATTTCCCTCTATTTATGTCATTTCATTATTTCTTAAAAAAATAAAATGGAATTTGTATAATTTGTCTCGGTTATATAATCTGTAAGAAATAAAATATGTAATTATATGGGCACTTGGTTATTAATATAATTGTGCAGGCTGATGACAATGAAGATGGGAAATTATCACTTGAAGAGATGATTCAACATGAAGTTCTATTCTACCACACAGTTCAATCTGACGACTCCCACGATGATCACGACGAACTCTGATTTCTCACTTAAAACTCAAGAAAAATCCTTATGATGAAACTTTTTGTGTTTATATGTATCAAGGAAATTCAATTTTCCCTCTCCCATAGTTCTATGATTTTTTGATCCTCGTTTGGAATTCATTTATTCCAGGGGACCAACGTACTTGTAGAATTTTATTATTTTATTTATTTAGCCCCTCCTTTCGTAGGATTCTGATATATTATTTTATTTATCTATTTTGTTATTCCGATTATTTTACAATTAATTAATCGTTCGCGTTTATAGGCCAATCTGATTTTCACCAGAAATAAATTTATTGCACACGATAGCTACGTATACGAACAAAAGTTGAGTTGCTTGTATTGAAAATTATATGTAATTAAAATGAGACGAAAAGTCTGTTCATAGTTTCCGAGAACATGTGTTATTACACACACATACGGAACTGAATCCTCTTATTGTATCCAGCAATACAAAACATCCTATATATATTGTTCAGCTAACAAGACTAATGGACTAAGAATACCAGACTCCGGCCCAATACATTATACAGGCCCAATACATCTATTTCTTACACTCCCCCTCAAGATGGGGGGTGCTACACATCTATAGCACCCAGCTTGCCAAGCACCTCTTCATAAGGATCTCTCTTCCAACTACTTTAAGAATATCAGCATCTTGACAACCTATTCTAACATGCTACCAATTAATTAATCCCTCTTGCAGCTTATCTCTCACGAAATGCAAGTCAATCTCAATATGTTTAATTCTCTCGTGAAAGATGAGATTAGAAGCAATATGAATTGCAACACAACTATCACAAAAAACATCCATAGGCCTTGACTGATTAATACCGAAATCCTTTAGTAAGCCTACCACCCAGATAATTTCTGATATTGTAGAGCCTAACAACCGATACTCTGCTTTTGTTGATGATTTTGAGACTGTTCCTTATTTCTTGGACATCCACATGACAAGTGATTTTCCCAATTTAAGAAGATAACCTGTCATGGACCTTCGTGTTGTTCTGCAGACAGCCCAATTAGAGTCACAGTATGCTTCTAAAATGAGGTCACCTTCGGTGCTTATCAAAACACCAAGCCCCAGACTCAGTTTTAGATATCTCAAAATTGCTACAGCAACTGCCATGTGTCTCTTGGTTGGCCTTTGCATAAACTGGCTCAATGTCTACACAGAAAAATGATATATTAGGCCTAGTGACAGTTAAGTATATTAGCCTTCCAACTAACCTACGATATCTTCAGGATTATTGAGAAGATCTTCCTTTTAGTCCTTCCCCTCTTTATAGGCCATGAGTTTCAAATTATGTTCCATGGGTAAGCTAAGTTGCCTACAACCAGTAAGGCCTGCATCAGAGAGTAATTCAAGTGTATATTTTTTTTGAGTGAGTACCCGTCCCTTTTCAGACCTTGCCATTTCAATACCTAAAAAACATCTCATTTGTCCTAGGTCCTTAATTTGAAAATTGTAATGATGAAATTCTTTTACTTCCTTTATTTTCATGTTAGAACTACCTGTGATTAAGAGATCATCAACATAAACTAGCACAATTATCAAATCATAATCAAAACGTTTAATAAACATAGAGTAATCATGCTTGCTTTGCACAAAACTTCCTCTAATAAGAGCTTAAGTCAGTTTTATATTTCATTGTCTAGATGCCTGCTTGAGTCCATAAAGGGATTTTTTTAGTTTGCATACCATATGCTCCCCCTTACTCTCATATCCCTGAGGCATAAACATATAGACCTCCTTATTTAAATTTCCTTGTAAGAAAGCATTGTGAACATCCATTTGATAGATATTCCAATTATTAATCATAGCCATTTTAAGTATTATTCTCACGGTCACCATTTTTACCACCGGTGAAAAGATTTCGTGATAATCTATACCTTCTCTTTGTGTGTGTCCTTTAGCTACTAACCTTGCCTTATATTTGTCTATAGTTCCATCTGGGTTATATTATATTTTAAACACCTATTTACAACCTATTGCTCTTTTACCCCTTGGAAATGGCACTACTTCCCATGTTTCATTATTTTCTAAATCCTCTATCTCAGATTTCATAGCTTGAATCCAATTCTTGTCTTTGATCACCTCATTATATGAGGCTAGTTCATACACAGAATCAACAGAAACCAAGAAACACATAACGCCAAGAGAGACATTATCATAGCAAACATAATTAGAAGTTGGATAACGACAATGTGACTTTGCTAAAGCAGATTTAGAAGAAACAGAAGATGGCAAAGTAGCACATATATAATCCTTGGTCCATATAGGGGCCTTTCATTCTCTAGTGGGTTTTTCAGTGCCAAAACCCATATTTGGAGAATCTAACATATGGTTTTCATTCAAAACATTGGGTTGTTCATAAGGTGCTAGTATACTTGGTTCATTATTTGCCATTAAATCTCTTTGAAGCTAGTCATTTATAACCATATATGGGCTGTCATCACGGTCACAATAAAACGCATCTCACCTCTTTACTAAGAACTCCCCCTTGATCAATACCTACATTATCCTTGAAAGGGTATTTATCTTCAAGAAAAGAAACATGCTGACTTACAAAAATCTTTTTGGTTTTTAAGTCAAGTATAACATATCCTTTTTGATTATTTGGATAACCCAAGAATATATAAGGTATTAATCTAGGTCCAAACTTGTCTTGGGGAGTTAAATATGTAGGAAAATCCAATAAGCAAAAAATCCGCAAGTAAGACTAATCTGGTGGGTGACCATGGACAATTTCAAAAGGTATTTCATGTCCTATCACTTTGGAAGGAATGTGGTTAATTAAATGCACATCGGTCTTAACACATTCCCCCCAATAAGAAATAGGAACATTAGATTGCAACATCAAACCTCTTGATACCTGAATTAACGTTCTATGCTTTCTCTCCACAATTCCATTTTGTTCAGGCATATGTGCACAAGAGGTTTCAAGCACAATCCCTTGTTTTGCAAAATAACTTCTAAGAACATGATTAACAAACTCCATTCCATTATCACTCCTTACCCTCTTAACCTTCTTCTCAAATTAGGTCAAGATATAGGCAACAAATTTTTTGACGTGGGTGCTAGTTTCAATTTTACTTTTAATGAGAAATATCTAGGTAGCTCGTGAAAAATCATCTATAATAGTAACAAAATAATTGTGCCCCTGGTATGTGGGTCCTTTATATAGACCCCATACATCCATGTGTAAAAGTTCAAAACACCCCTTTGTCTTAATACAACTAGGGGTGAAGGGCAATTTAGTTTGTTTGGATTGAACACAAATATCACACACTTTATTCATTGAAACAGATTTGTCCTTCACAACATCTAAGTGCTTCAACACATTTAGTGGTGTGTGTCCTAATCTTCTATGGAACAACCATACATCACTTTGAATATGTCTATCAATAGTGTGAGTATTACAGATCACAATATCTTGAGATTTATCATATTGGAGTATGTAGAGGCCATTTATAAGTCTACCAGTTGCTCTCATTTTTCCACCCTGAAGACCCTGCATGAGACAAAAATTAGGGAAAAACACAACCATGCATTGCTGGTCCTTTGCTATTGTAGGTATCGAAATCAAATTAAATTTAAGTCCTATGCATGGAGAACATTATCTAACTAAAGGCCATTAGAAAACTTAATTTTTCCTATATGTGTTATATGCATTCGATCTCCATTCGGTATTTTAATTGTCTTGGTAGAGCCTAAATATTTTTCATAGCTATCCAATAGTGATAAGTCACTAATTAAGTATATGGTAGCTCCAGGATTAATAACCCAATGTGTACATGCATGATGTAAAGAGTTAGAGTCACTCAAACCTGTACCGTTGAGAGCATGTACACTTTGATCCGCATCCTTTTGCAGCAATTCAAGGAGCTGTTCATACTGCTTTTGCATAAATGCCGGTGTGATGGTGCTGGTTGATGTCATCTGACTTTCTCCTTCCCTCGTTGAGGTAAGTGTCTTTCCATTATTGTTGTGAGTCATTTTCCCTCTGTTTCTTTTGAGGTCTGAAGGGTATCTTATAAGTTGGTAACAATTGTCTTTAATATTTCATTTCTTGTTGCAAAAAGAACATTCAGGAACTGGGCCTCCACGGCCTCTTCCGATTCCACGCCCTCTTCCTCGGGCAACCATGGCAACTCCCTCCACAAGAGTGCTTTGTGAAGAGTGAGCTATAGACCTCTGTGCTTCATCTTTTGAAACCATATCATATGCTTGATTCAGTGTTGGGAGAGGCATCATTAGTAGAATTTGGCTTCTTGCTTGACTATACTCTTCATTGAGTCCCATGAGAAACTGCAAAAGCTTTTGTTGTTGAAGCAAATTGGCATAAGCTTGAGAAGTCTCACAACGGCATGATGGAATTGGCATCAAGCAAGATTGCTCTTCCCATAATTCTTTCAATTTGGTGAAATAACTCAAGATGCTCATAGAGCCTTGTTTCAGTGAGCCTATCTCATGGTAGAGAGTAAAAAATCTGCGATCTAGTCACTTTGTCAGACCTTTCTTGGGGGAATGATCGTGTTACCTTGGGTGTCAGATGGATGTAAGAAGAGAGGATCATTGAATGTTAGGCCTCTGACGGTGGATTCTCTGCCAATCTTGGGATCAGAAGTTGTCGAGGTGGTTATTGCCATGGTGGTTTTGGGTTGCGATCGAAAAGAAGACGAAGACAAGAGAGGGCGATATAGACGAGGCAAGGGCTATGATTCAAGATCACTATGTTGAGTTGTGGAGTTGGATGAGGGACGATGATCCTATTGCCACCGTGACTTTGATGCTATGCAATTAAAATGAGAGGAAAAGTCTCTTCATTCAGTTTTTGAGAACACGTGTTATTACACTGCTATTACACACACATAGAGGAACTAAATCCTCTGATTATATCAAGATACTAAAAATCGGACCGGACATTGAACCGGTCGAGAAACTGGGTCAAGGGTCAGTGGTTCAGGCTGGGGTCAACTTGGGGGTCAAATTGGGAGTTAGACCAGGGTCAATTAAAAAAATATTTTAAATGTTCATTTATACCATTTCAAAAACTACATAAGAGTTTTTTTTCCAACCAATAGTCAAATATAACCTCCTGAACCTAATACCCACAAAAGTATAATTAAGTATATAAGGATTTTTCTTCAATCAATGCAAAATAGCAAAAATATTTCACAATACTTTTAAAACTCCTTGTAAATCAAAAAAGTTTAGAGAAATAATTTTAAAAAAAGACAAAATGACATCATTTGGGGTATAAAAAATTTTAAAAAAATAAAAATAAATAAAAAGAGGGGCAAACCAGTTCACCACGGGTCACCTCGATTCACCTCGGGTTAGACCGATATAGACCTGGTCGACCGAGTCAGTTAGACCCTAGTTTTTTTACTCCAACCAGATCGGTCCAATGTCCGGTTCACCGGTTTCCGGTCTGAACCAGTCGATCCGATCCGGTTTTTAATACACTGAATTATATCCAGCAATACAAAACATTCTATATATGGTTCACCTAACAAGACTAATGGACTAAGAATACCAACTTCAGCCCAATACATCTATTTCTTACATTTTATTTCATGCTCTTTTATTTTTGGCTGGTAAACAAACTTAGTATCCATTCGGTTCTAAATATAAGACATAGTTGATTTTTTTTAAAGAGATTAAATAATCTAAATAAGTAAATTAATAATATAATATATTATTTATTATTAAATTATATATCAGTTTATAAGTAAGACAAACTAGTTTAAAAAATGATAAATATAAATATTTTAAAGTAACTTATATAGCATTCTTAATATCATACAAGAAATAATTAGGTCTTATATCTAGACTACAGCTAGTAATATACTCCCTCCGATCCTAATTATAAGATAAAATTGACTTTTTTGGAGAAATTAAGGAAGCCAATTAAATTACTTTTGAGTATTTATATTTTTATTTTTTTCTCCAAACTAATTAATTTGACTAATAAACTAATATATAATCTAAGGATACTAAAAATATAAATACTCTAAAATAATTTAATTGATTTTTTTAATTTCTCTAATAAAATCAATTTTATCTTATAATTAAAATTAGAGGGACCAATTAATGTCTAAGCACTTGATGTCGCGCGGGACGTCTCTAATGATTAAAATAAAGCAAAATCCATTACCTTTCGAGTTGGCGCGCTCTATGTGTGGATGGTATTGAATATTATGTGTCTGAAGTGATTTATGGTCACATGCTCTTATGATTATTTCATTATTCCGGAATTAATTAATTTTTTAATTTTTGTTTGGGGTACAAAATTGTTAATTGGTACTGTTATTATTCTTTAAAAAAAAAAAAGAAAAGAAAAGAAACCAAGCCAAACCAGCGCTTTTTTCTTAGCTTGTTTGGATTGTGTGTAGGAGTCTTAAAAGTGTTTATTTATATAAATCGAGTAAGGATAGAAATAGAGTAGGCCAAACTAGGCTTTAACTAAATAGACCTAGGCTTGTAATAGAGATATAGAGCCTGAGCTTGGTCCTGAACTTGCATATTGTTTTTAGGTTTGGGCCTGAACTTTTAAAAGGCCTGAAACCTGTTTAAGGGCTTACTTGAAATATAAGCATCCAAATAGGCTTAAAGCTTATGCTACTATGTTCATTTACAATCACTCAAACATATATAAAAACCTATACATTATGTGTTAAAAGTTTAGGATTTATTCTCACATATAATAGTTTACTAGTAGAGTCGGGAAATCGGGCCGAACCCGTTTAGGCCCGAGCCCTTCAAGGGCCAGGCTTATGATTTAAAGGCTAAAAAAGGAAATGGGCCTAAAAAGGCCGGCCCTTTTAGGTTCGTTTAATATTTTTTTAAATAAATTAAAAAATATAATATCATTATATCAAATTATCAATATGAAATATACTTAAGTACCTAATAGAGTATTAATAACAGGCAAACACTTATTAATTAGTTTGATTTATTTTATTTTCTATAATGGTTTATTCATTTAAACTTAAAAAAAAAGGCTAATTTGGACATTAGATGATTATTTTAGCTAAAAATTTATGAGTTTTAAAAATAATACATATCAATTTAAAGCAAAATAATCAATAAATTATAAAACTTGAAAAAGATTTTTTTTTTGAATTAAAATGAGTTTAAACCCGTTTATGCCCGAACCTGTGAAGGGTTGGCCCTGTAAGGCCGTAGGCTTAAAGAATATGGTACTTTTTAGGAAATAAGCCTAAACGGGCTGGCCCATTTAGGGCCGAGCCCATGAAAGGCCGGTCCATATTCCCCGCTCTATAGTTTAGTAAGAAAAAGAACACCTAGTGACAACAATTATTCAAGTATGTCAAAATAAGAAAAACCAATATAAGAAAATATATTTTCTAAAATTAATCAAGTACAACAAGTGGCATGTAAAACCGGATTTTACCTTTTTTTTTTTCCTATAGAAACCAAGACAAACTCCTCCTAATGAAATTATAATATTTCATTGGGGCATCGCTAAAATAAACTTGTAGTAATTATTATGTTTCAACGAATGACGCAAATCAAGAGAAATGAAGTGAGCTAACATTGCAGTCTTGGGCGATTGAAGATAATAGAGGTAAATGTGTTCGACTAATGAATAAAAATGCTGAGTTTGAGGATGAATAATGAGGTGTAAAACCTAAGGTAAAAACTAAATTTGTAATTGTATAAATAATTTATAAAACTGATTTAGATTATATTATATATAATTATATATAATAGTATAAGTTTAAAAAAAAACTAAATAGGTCAGGCGTGTAGGCTAAACTTTATAAAAATGTGTTTAACTTGTTTACCTAAATAGACATGACAAAGAGCCCGAGTTTTGACATGACCCATGTACTAAATAGGCTAAGCCATGCTTAATATAGGTTAGGCTATAGGCTCCTGATAAGGGCCTAGCCTATTTTCAACCTTAAAATTGAGATAAGACTATTCTCATATGCTTGCCCCATATACCATAAATTAAGATTGAAAAATTATTCTTAAAGGTTTCAATTGCTATTCTAAACAAGCACATTATCGACGAGGAGTTTACCAGCTAATTGGCCGATTCCCAATCTGGGTTCAAGAACACTGCATAAAAAAGAGTTGTAGTTATCTCTGATAACTAAATTATACTCCCTCCGGTCCTAATTATAAGACAAAGTTGACTTTTTTTGGAGAAATTAAGGAAGTCAATTAAATTACTTTAGAGTGTTTATATTTTTAGTATCCTTAGATTATATATTAGTTTATTAGTCAAATTAATTAGTTTGGAGAAAAAAATATAAATATAAATACTTTAAAATAATTTAATTGGCTTCTTTAATTTCTCCAAAAAGTTAATTTTATCTTATAATTAGGATCGGAGGAAATATATACACAAATATTTCTAAAGTAGCCCCGGATATACAAAAATTTAAATTTTCATGAAAATAAGCTAGACCACATCTTTCTTTTTATTTCGCAGCAGGTTAATATGGTTTATATATTTATTTTTTAATATTAATTTCCTGAAAAAATATATGTTTTCAGAAAAAAAATTTAAGTTAAAAAAAGAAAGAAAAGCAATTAAGACATCTTGTTAAAATAAAAAGCAATTAAGACATCTTGTTAAAATAAAAAAAGAATTACCTTTCAGGCTAAAAGAACTAAATAAGGAGACTAATTACCCCTTGTTTATTCAAACATGGCCCCCCGGGTCCAGTGAAACGGCAACAACGCAGGGACGCGCGACTGTGAAAAAAACATGAATAATGTCAATGACTAATATTTAAATAATTCTCTCAATAGTTCAATTTTTAATTTCTATTTATTTTTTTGGATGCGATTTTAGGTTTTGTTTAATTCGAATCCAGCGCGTCTGGTTGTAACCGCTCCTGTTTTGTTCTGCTTCTTCTTCTATACTCTGTCACTCCCCTTTCGCCACAGTTTCCGTCTGCAGATCGGTCACGCGGTGGCCTCCGATTCACGTAATCATTCGATACCGAGGTAATTTGTAATTTCTGTTTTCTTGGTTTTTTCCATCAAGTATTGACCCGATTGACTTTTGGTTTCGAACCTTCTTTTGGGCATTTCAGGATTTTTACGCTTTGTTCGCAATCTTACCTGGTGGTTTGATGATTTGATTTATTGTTTCGTTATCGATTTTAACGCTTTTACTATGTTCTCAGTTTCGATCTGTGGCTATTCTCAGATATAACTCGCCGGTTTGAATTTATTAGCCATTTAATGCCTAGCGGGTGGTCAAATACCTATTGCTCGTGTATGGAATTTTGTTATTTGGTAAAGAAAGAGCGCACAAGCGGTTGCCCAAATCACATAGGCTATGACCAAACCTATGTTTTATTTTGTGTATGCAGGGGACTAGAGATATTTTTATTTTCCTCGCTAAAACGATTTAAAAGCATAGATCTCCGAAAACATTTGAATAAGAATAGAATTATATTAAGCCATCCTCCATTTTTATTATAAATATCTGTATCCTTTGACGAATGCGTCTGTTGTTTCTTGTTTGTAAATTTTAGAGATCCTTGGACAAATCTATACTATAATCCTAGACTATCACGTTCCTAAGTTTATTCCTGGATCTGGTGTTCTGATAAATTGCCCTCATTTCTTTTTCAAAATTTAGTGAGTAAAGCTATTTGTTTCATTCCATTAGGTACACCATGGCGATGGAAGTAACGCAAGTTCTTTTGAATGCTCAATCTATTGATGGGAATGTGAGGAAGCATGCCGAAGAAACCTTGAAACAATTTCAGGAGCAAAACTTCCCTGGTTTCTTGCTTTCTCTCTCTGGAGAATTAGCGAGTGATGATAAACCAGTTGATAGCCGAAAGTTAGCAGGTCTGATACTAAAAAATTCGTTGGATGCTAAGGATGAAAACAGAAAACGTGAGCTGGTTCAAAGATGGTTGTTGTTGGATCCTGCAGCAAAGACCCAGATAAGGTCATGCCTGCTGCAAACTCTCTCTTCTCCTGTAGTTGATGCACGATCTACTGCATCTCAAGTGATTGCTAAAGTTGCAGGGATTGAGCTTCCTCAGAAACAGTGGCCTGAACTGGTTGGCTCACTTTTATCAAACATTCATCAAATACCTGCTCATGTCAAGCAAGCAACCTTGGAGACTCTAGGGTATCTGTGTGAGGAAATTTCTCCTCAGGTTTTAGATCAAGACCAAGTAAATAAAATACTTACAGCAGTAGTTCAAGGTATGAATGTAACTGATGGGAACAATGATGTTAGGCTTGCTGCTACCAGGGCATTATACAATGCTCTAGGATTTGCTCAGGCTAATTTTAGCAATGACATGGAGCGTGATTATATTATGAGAGTTGTCTGCGAGACAACAATGTCTCCTGAAGTGAAAATACGACAGGCAGCTTTTGAGTGTTTGGTCTCAATTGCTTCGATGTACTATGAGAAATTAGCTCCTTACATCCAGGATATTTTCAACATCACAGCCAAGGCTGTTAGGGGTGATGAAGAGCCTGTTGCCCTTCAGGCCATTGAGTTTTGGAGTACAATTTGTGATGAGGAGACAGATATCTTGGAAGAATATGGGGGTGATTCAACTGGGGACTCTGATCTGGCTTGTTTTTATTTTATCAGGCAAGCTCTTCCTGCACTTATCCCTTTGCTTTTGGAGACACTACTTAAACAAGAGGAGGATCAGGATCTGGATGAAGGTGCCTGGAATATTGCAATGGCAGGTGGTACGTGCCTTGGTTTAGTTGCACGCACAGTAGGAGATGATATTGTACCTCTTGTAGTCCCCTTCATTGAGGAGAATATTACAAAACCAGATTGGAGACAGAGGGAAGCAGCCACTTATGCATTTGGCTCGATCTTGGATGGTCCTTCGCCAGACAAACTAGCATCTCTTGTCAATGTTGCTTTACCATTTATGCTTAGTGCATTGATGAAGGACCCAAATAACCATGTGAAGGATACCACTGCTTGGACACTAGGACGGATGTTTGAATTTCTTCACGGTTCAATTGTGGGCACCCGACTTATCAATGAGGGAAATTGCCAACAGATTATCACAGTTCTGCTCCAGAGCATGACAGATGCTCCCAATGTTGCTGAGAAGGCTTGTGGAGCTCTTTATTTTCTTGCCCAAGGTTATGAGGATGTTGAAACAGCATCTCCTCTCACGCCCTTTTTCCAGGAAATTGTTCAGTCTCTTCTTACTGTTACACACAGAGATGATGCAATGGAATCACGATTGAGGACTGCGGCATATGAAACTTTGAACGAAGTAGTGAGGTGTTCAACTGATGAAACAGCTTCCTTGGTGTTACAACTGGTTCCTGTCATTATGATGGAGCTGCACAACTCTCTTGAAGGGCAGAATCTTTCATCTGATGAAAGAGAAAAGCAGAGTGATCTTCATGGGCTCCTTTGTGGATGCTTGCAGGTAATTATTCAGAAGCTAGGTTCATCAGAGGCTACCAAATATGCCTTCATGCAGTATGCTGATCAGATTATGGGGCTATTTTTGAGGATTTTTGCTTTTAGAAATGCCACTGCGCATGAGGAGGCCATGCTCGCCATTGGAGCCCTAGCCTATGCAACAGGCCCTGATTTTGCTAAATACATGCCAGAATTCTATAAGTATCTGGAGATGGGTCTTCAGAATTTTGAGGAGTACCAAGTTTGTGCAGTCACTGTTGGTGTGGTAGGGGACATATGCAGGGCATTAGAAGATAAAATACTTCCTTATTGTGATGGGATTATGACACAACTTCTAAAGGATCTGTCAAGTGATAATTTGCACCGTTCTGTGAAGCCCCCATTGTTCTCATGCATTGGTGATATAGCTCTTGCAATAGGTGATAATTTTTATAAATACTTGATGTATGCAATGAACACACTTCAGCTTGCAGCAGAGATGTATGCACATGCATCAGGTTTTGATGATGAAATGACAGAGTACATCAATTCTTTGAGAAATGGGATATTGGAGGCATATTCTGGAATTTTCCAAGGTTTTAAAAATTCATCCAAAACCCAGCTCTTGATTCCCTATGCCCCTCACATCCTTCAGTTCTTGGATAGCATCTACATGGAAAAAGACATGTGAGAAATATAAAGCATGCTCTTTTTTTTTGTTTTTTGTTGAGTGTTAGATTTGTATGTTTTAGTGACGTCAATGTCTTTTGTGGTGCAGGGATGAAGTAGTCATGAAAACTGCAATCGGGGTCCTTGGAGATTTAGCTGATACACTTGGAAGTAATGCAGGTTCTTTGATACAGCAGTCATTGTCAAGCAAAGCATTTTTAAATGAATGTTTGACCTCTGAAGACCATATGATTAAAGAATCTGCTGAGTGGGCCAAGTTGGCCATCAATCGTGCAATATCTGTTTGAGGTTCATCTGAATTGGCACTTTCTTTATCATCTTAAAATACCTGCATGCATTTGGGTGTGTCGGGGTGGGTCTGGGATTGCATGTGTCAAGTCATTGCATTCGGGCAACAGGAGCTATCAGTCTGACAGTCTTCAAGTTGCCACTAACTCTTGCATCATCACCAATGCATCACTGACTTTTGCATGAGCATCAAGTCTGGTTCAGATAAGAGGAAGAAGGGAGAGATGGATTGGCAAATGTGGGTGGAGTCTTCATGCAGAGTTGTCGGCTTCATGGTTGAGCAGAGGTATTTTTTTATGGATTAACACTGATCAGGCACCTCTGGAGTCATATGTTGAGTCTTGATTGTCAGAAGACAAACCCATTATATCCTTAATGACGTTCTCTCAAACTGGTTGTGGGTTATCAGCATGGATGAGTTCACTGGGCTATACCATTTTTCTTCGGCACCAACCAAGTGCTGTGTCAAGGAACTTATTCTTCCTTTCCATTGAATTTACCCTCTGGATCTGTTGTGCATCACTGGGCTGTTTTTCATTCATATTTTTTCCCTCCATACTTGTGTCCTTGGGTTGGGGTCTTTGGGGATTACTGACACGGGTTGGGATGATTACATTCTGCTAGCATCATGCATTTCTTTTTTTTTTTTTTGGGGGGTCTATAGCTTGTCTTAGGTGAAAACAAAAATCATGTTTTTATGACATCATCAAGTGTGCCTTGGTATCATTCTATAATTGTGGGATTTGTGTTTGCTTGTGAAACGTGGATGTAATCCGATCTTGGTTAACGTACCTACAGAGAGTCATGCCTAAAATCGTCAGATGTTCTGACGGTGTTTAAAGAACCAACAAAGTGTGGTTTGCTGTTTCGCTTTTGGAAGACAGTTATCTGCTCTGGCTCTGTCGTTGTTATCTTTTCTTGTTCATATATATAAAAATGTGTATTTTTGTGCCCTGAGCAATTATCTCCTTTGTGTCTGACATATTTTTTTCACTTATGCATGTGTGCGTGGGTAGTGCGCGAGAATTATCTTCGATATTTTGACCAATTATGTTCGATGATTTTTCTAACATGGGATGAATATTTTGGCCGTTTAGTGAGACTTGTGTAGGGAGATAATTCTGCTTTGATTTTGAGTTCTCAAATTTCGATGTTTTTTAGGTGGTCATGCATCTGGCGGCCATGGTTGTTTACAAGTATTAAATTATGCATGGGTACTCAAAGAAGAGTTTTATATAAACGGCTACCATATACTGCAGACTGTTGTATATAGTTGGAAATGTGTACTGCACTCACTGAAACACGCTACCTGGTATGCCGAGAGATAATGTTACCATGTTAATTGAAATTTTTTAATGTTGGCGATGATACTAAGTGGTGATTTTTGGGCCAGAACCATGTGGCACGATTTCGGCTAAATGTTTGACGTCTCTGACCGAAATACGACTGCTGGGACCCAAATTTTGAACAGGTGGCCTGTGATCACTGATCAGTGAAATTTGAGTATTATTAAAATTGACCATTATAAATTATGGCAATTTGAGGGCCATTGAAATTTTGAAACCCAAAGGTCAAGCAGAAGTGGCATGCATTATTCACCCTGGCCACAGCAAACAATGGATCTTCCCTTTGTTTTTAATTTTTTATGAAGGAAAGCTTTCAGTTCGTTTCCTGAAATACTTTTTAGCTATCCCCTATTAACTGTTTATTAATAAATTATTACTAGTTAATTAATAAAGATAGAATTATTGCTATTTTAAAAACTTCTGCTATCAAGTTTTTTTTTTTTTTTTTTTGAAAAAAACTAACATAATTTTTTGAAATGCCAATATATTATTCCACTAATAGCAATAATGTTTTCTGAGGAAGCACCAAATTTAGAATGGTGGGAAACTAAAATCCTAGAAAAGAAAAGAAAGGGATCAAAATCGATCGCGAGCATTGTTTGTTTCAAAAGAGCTCAATGGAAAACGCCTCTTTGGTATATGATCACAGATCACCACCAGCTTTGATCTCATATAGCAGTGGTTTGGAATTGCAGGGGATTTGACATTCCTGTCCTTGTGGTTTTCATTCTCCTTTTACTTCATCTTTCCTTGTCTCTGACCCTCTTATATATGATTACACCACTTATTGGAAGCTACACAGACACAACCTATTGCACAATGCAAAATGGGGAATTCACAATAAGCATCCAAAATGAACAGCTTCTCCACTTAGAATATGACCATTTTTCTTTCACGTGAGATTATATATGAATGAACCATATAGGAATTTCTAGTTCAGTGTCCAGAAGTTTCGGTATCATCACACAAGTTTTTGTGTTGTTGGAAGCACAAGAATCCCTCAAGTTGCATTATTCTGTTCAATCCAACTAAGAGCTGTGCGACCCTCCACTACTTCACTTAATTTTAAGTTAGGCTTTTAAAGCTCATGAGAAGCAACCAAGTTTTTTTTATAAGTGAATTAATTTGTGGATATTAAGGAAATTAGTTATTTATAATAAGTTCATATTTGTTTCTTTAAAACAATATCTTTAATCATATGCATTTGAATTACCCATTGATGGAAACCTCCTAACATGTGCAATCAATAAGAATATTTTAGGGAAAACATTATAAATTTGGAAGACAAAGTGAAATAAAATCTTATATTCAAGATCAAAACAAATCTCTAGTCTAACTTTTATATTTAAGATCGGAAATAAGATTATGTTTTGGTGAATTTCTGGCCCTACTAGGCCAAAAACCCCAACATATTTGATCTTGGGGTTGGACTAGAAAGTAATGCATAATTACACATGTGGTGAACCCTATTTGAATTGCAATTTATGAAGACACTTGTTAAGCAGCTGGCCAGAATGTTTGTGATTTCCTTTCCAATAGTCCATATAAGAATGTACTTGAAAATATCTGCACCATATGGCCAAATAATGTGTACAATTTGATTTTGGGGGGGGGGGTCAATTGATTTGTACTTGTAGAATCTAGAGAGAACTTTTTGGCTCAAGATCATGCACAACACTTTATGATGGTGAGATACAAATGCACAACTGGTAAAGCCATGACTCAAGAAGTCAAAATTAAAAGTGACTAATATGTGTGCGTTGTTGAGACCATAATTACTCTCCTGGATAATGATGAAGTTAAAAATTATCAGCATAAATTGTTTTTATTAAACTAGTAATGACCAATTAATGCTGTCTCCTTTCCGTTCTTTCATTTGTATATCCACCCCCACTATCAACATTCCACAATTAAATGGTTTTCTTTCTTCTTTTTTTTACTTTGTGTTTTTCGTGTTGGTTGTTCTTTCTCTCTATATGATCATTTCACCTGTAGCCCACTTTCTGTGCATGTCTTAATCCATTGACTACTGTAGTGAAAGAGACCAAAGGCGAAATAAGAGGATAAAAAAGCATCATTTGTGCCAAAGTGGTGTTTGGTACCACGGAAAATTTGAATTCTAGGGGAGAAAGAACGTTTTGGGAGCTTCTTCCACTAAACCTATTGTGGGATCTCATTTGAATGCCAATAACACGATTTGCAATTTGCCCACTCCATTAATTTCACATAGGCTATGCATTTCTTTTTCTCCCCCAATTGATTTGTTTTCTTCTAATTTTGAATCAAATGAAAGAGATCCAACCAATATACACAAGGGAAAATTACATTCAGGTCCCGGACAAGAGAAAAAACGAAAAAATAGTCTCTTGAAATTTCAAAATTGCCAAAAAGTCCCGTGAAACATTTTTGTAATAAATTCCAATTCTGCTAATAAGTCCATGGATATGTCATTGACAAGTCCAGGGGCATTCATTGATAAGTTCCGGGGTGTTCATTAGCAAGTCTATGAATATCCATTGACAAGTCCATGATCGAAATTTATTGCAAAAAAATCTCACGAGACTTTTTGGCAATTTTGAGATTTTAAGAAACCATTTTTTTTTTCATTTTTTTCCCTCTTATCTAGGTCCTGAATGTAATTTATCCTATAAACAATAATAGTATAGGTGTAAAGTAGGCAAGCACATAGCATTATAGTTACTGCTAGTGAAAGTAGAAAAAGTAGATTGACTTAGGAAAATGTAGGCAAAGCCAAAAGTAGCTTCATTTTCAATTTTGATTATTTGAGCCATGCAAAGCAGAGGGAAAATGTCAGGAGTGTCCACATGACCACATGCACCAAAATTCCTTGTTTCCACATAATTTTTAATGCAACATTTATATATATAATATTGAAGTTGACTTAAGGGCTTGTGGGTTAAACTCTGTATATATTCAAAGTTTTTGTGTGTGTGTGTAATTCATAATGCATTTCAACATCACTCTGTTGCTATTGGGTGGTGTACTCCACCACAAGAAAAAGACCTTCCCTACCCATATTTGTTAATTACCCTCTCTTTCTTTCTAGTTTAAGTATAAAAGGGCACAAAGACCATGCCTTTCTAATATGGTAACAAGCAGAGTTTGGAGCAGCCATGGCTCTAAAGATCAAGACTTTTCTTTTGGCTCTTCTCTTGCTTTTCTTGCCCTTTACTTCGGGTAATTAATACAACTAAGTTTTCATATCTGTGACAGTTATTTTATCAGTTTATTGCATGGTTAAGCTGTGTATGATTTATTTAGTAAGAGCTCCTAGTCTTCAGTTAGTACAATCTGCAGATATAATTGTAGTGACAGAAATATTTTTGGTTTTCAAGGTTTTGTTGAAGGCTTTAGGGAAAACATGCATCCTTCAGCTGGTCACTTAATTTATAAGGTATCATACTCAATCTTCATTATACTAAAGCCAGAATACTTGTGAGTAAATCTGCTGTGGATTGATGATGTTTCTTAGTTTTGAAACTCAAAATTTGAATTAATCTGTAAACCCAACTTTTAATTTCTAGATCAAGCTATTTTAACTTACAAGTATGTATTTTTTTTCAAAAAAAAAAAAAAAAAAAATCATCTGAATACAGGACGGTATGAAGATGAAGTCAAGGAAACTGTTTGGTCATGAATATATGCTGGATTATGAGGATGGAGGGGCCAGCGGGAAGCATAAAAGGCCTGGCAGGAGCCCTTGATCACCTTTGTCCTAAATCTAATCATATAATCTTATATATATATATCTGTAAAATAAATATTTTTCCAAGTGTCTTTCTCATGTTTGAGGAGACAGTTACATGGTATAATTATAGATGAGTTTCTTTATATGTGTGTGTCTGTAATGAGTCAATACAGTATGTACTCATCAAGTCGCTGCTTATGTATGAAACCCCAAGAGAAGTAAGAATAAAGTCTTACCTTCTGTGTTGTAACTCAAAAGTAAACTGAAGAAATTTTCTGATGTACTATCACGTCTGTCATTTGAAGAACTCTAAGAAAGAAAGAAAGTAAAATAGGGGGGGGGGGGAACAGAAAATTGCATGGCAATGGAACCATATTGAAGGACGATGTTCATAAACAGCATGCTGGGTGAAAACACAAAATATTTTTTTCTGTTTTTTTTTAACAATAAAAAGTTTATGTGAGTTGGGTTTCGGAGCCTTATTAGGATCAGAGCATACCTCCAAGTTCAAATAGCGTTTATAGAATTACTTATAGATCGTTCACTAATAATGTCCTCATATTGACACCAGGATTTGAATTTGTGACTTTGTGGGTTAAGAACTAACTCTTTACTAATTGGATCAACTTTTGTTGGCTAAATATTTTTTTTCTTTTATTAATGATAATTTCATGAGTTTCCTTAAACAAGTAAAGTGGATTTTGAGTTCCTGCAGCCTCTGAAGTCTTATGATCCATGACAATTAATCCAGTAGTAATTAAATCTACTAATAATTATTAACCTCTTAATCTTGATTTACTTTGTGTTCGTTAACTACCTCTAGGAGACAATCCAAGTTTAACAGCTTATTAGTCTGGCTCTGGCGGTTATCATCCTCAAAAGCAGTGAACAATGATCATTTTACCTGGTATGAAAAAATATGGATATGGCCAAGTCATTTGCACATATATGGTTTAAACATTCAATTTAATAAATCCATTTGTTTTATTTTGATAAACACTATCTTGATTTTTGACTAAACCACGTGGGTCTTAATAACTGAACTTTTGAAGAATATAAATAAGGACGTGAGAAAAGATTTAGATTTCTAACAAACTAGATGATGTGTCTCATATATTGCACAGAGAAATATGTTTCAGTACTAACGACAATATTTTCTTATAGAATTTATATTTCATACTACTATTAATCTATATTCTATACTTCATAAACTAAGCAAATTTTAAGTTTGGCAGCAATTCAGTGGGATTATACCGGCAAGAAGTAGAAGTTAATGTCTGTTCATATTTTTTTGACCTGTAGATTTCGGAACTCACAGAATGCTGAAATGGAAACAGAGTTCTTTGTAACACAATAACCAAAGACCGCAAAAAGCCACTCAAAATGCAACACAAGATATGCAATGTTCTGAAGCAGATTCTGCTTAAACAGATGTCTTCATGTTTCAAACCATATTCAGATGATGAAAACTAAATTTTGTTTCCAAAATGACAGCTTAGATTGTGTTGTGTTGTGTACAAACTAAAGCAGCTAACAACATACATGGACATCCAGTGTTTCAGGTAAAAGAAAACATGAATACTAAAATCTTATGTAAATTCTTCTTTCAAATAATCAGGTCCAGGTTTGAAGGGGTCGGACTCTGGATATGCCCACAATAAAATGACTTCGCTCTAAAATATGCCCACAAAAGTCCAATTATATTTGAACAAAAAAAGTTCCACGATGAAAACCATGAACTACATTATTTATTTTAGCTACAATGTATGACATTTTTATAAATGGACACTCTTTATACAATTAATATGTATAATAAAATTTATATTGCACGTACCAGTTACAATACATGCATCATATCATAATTTTAGATGTGCTAATCGTTTTTTTATACCGTATAAAAACTTTAAATTGCATTATTTTAGGTGCATTATGTATGAAATTTTCTTTAAAAGGTATATAATCCACACAATTAATATCATAAGCAAAAACTAAAAGAAATTATACAAAACCTGGATAAGCCACACTTGATTATTAGTAGGATTTAAAAAAAGTCATGTAACAGTGAGCCCTTGGTGCCAAATTCTAGGTTACGGAATGCCATAAATATTTATGGAATTCATCTTAAAGTAATATCTTCATTTATATACAAAATAACTGCCTTATTTGTCAGTTACTATGACCTAATGACATATGAAAGCTCTCACGAGTGAAAGATATTGGTTTGATTTTATTTATAATCTCTTATTTCAATCACTGCTGAATAATGCAGAGATCTCAAAATTAAAAGAATTATCAAATAATATTATATGGCTGGCTTCTGAAGTGGAGGTCACACGTACTTAGTAGCCATTTCATTTGAAGTAGTTCTTTGGATATATACTAATAGCCTGTAAAACCAATGAATAATTGAAGAAAGTACACCATCAACTTCTGGAATAATGTAAGTTCCAAAATAGATTATCCTCTTCAAACGAGAGTTTGGTGAGTATAGTCGTTGAGTTTGAATCAATGGTGTCCGATTTGGTTGTGTATGTAGTTGGAGTATATAGTGCTCGTTTGGAATAGTTTATTTTTGGATAATAAGTGTTTATAAATCTTAATTCACGATATATGAGATAAATATATAAGAAGAGTTTTATCTCAGCTTACGTAATAAAGACTTATTGTCAAAAAATAAGTGATACCAAATACATGCATAGTATCATAAGATAAATGAATATGAAAAGTGTGTAAAAGAAATAGTTTTGAGAGGCTATGAGATTAATTAAAGAAAAATAATATATAAAATATCTTCTTTTAAAGACAAAAATTGGGTCATAAAATTTATACAAGAATAAATCTGCTTACAAAATCCTAATTCTCATTGTTATTGTTTCTCTTGGACAATTTAACCCTCTAACCCCATGCATATCAGAGAGCCAACGCACACCAGCCTGCCAATTTAACCCTCTCATGCTTAATATATGACATATTTAGAAAGTTAATATTGATTTTATATATAAGATATGTCTTTTATATTTACTAATTTTTTCCTAATTAACCTCTATAGATGTTCCCTCAAGAATATTCAAGAAGGGGAGGAGATGGAAGGAGAGAATTAAAAAATATAATAAAGGTGTTTTAGAAAATACATGTCATATTAATTAATTTAACTAATTTCTTAAATCTAATCAAATTAGGTAAATATATTTTAATTAATGGTAAAGGTGAATCCAGCACCCCGATCTATTTTTGGAGATGCAATCGGCACTCTAAATTATTTATGGGTGTAAGTAGCACCCTAAACTATTTTTGGAGGTATAATCATCACTCTAAATTATTTAAGGCGGCTATCAGCAGTTCAACACCTTAAACTATTTTTGGAAATGCAATTAGTACTTTAATGTATTAAAAATGGAGCAATCACACCCTTTCACTAATAGACTACTAACTCCATTTGCTGACACACTATTTCCTTTTGCTCTTTCATCGATCTTAAACCCCAAACTTTGAGTTAATATTCTGTTAGTGAATGGATGCAATTGTTCTATTTTTAATATATTAGAGGCAAAATTGCACCCTTAAATACTAAAAGAAGAGATGGACATGTTGAAGATCGATAAAAAATGAAAGAAAAAAGTGTGTCAGTAAATGGAATTAATATTCTATTAGTACATGGTGTAATTGCTCCAATTTTAATATATTAAGGTGCTAATTACACCTCTAAAAATACTTTAGTGTAGTGATTGCACCCTTAAATACTTTAGAGTACTTATTGAACCTCTAAAAATAGATCGGGGTGCTAGATACACCTTTACCCTTTAATTAATTAAGCATTGGAGTGTGTGATTAATAACTAAACCCACAGGTCTTGTGGTGCCAAATAAACCCACGGTTCTGTGTGGGTCAGCAGAATCCGAATGTGACTTCTGTATATGATAAACCCACGGATCCTTTTTCCTCAACTAGTTGACGAACTCCATCTTTGTTGTTAATCAATCTCAACTAGTTAACCCATGGATCCTTTCATTCTTTCTTCATGATCTTTTCCATAAATAAAAAAAGGCTAGCCCAATGAGAGGTTTGTGCGTGCATGTGAAGACAACAAAGTTAATAATTTTTTTGTAATTATGATAAATAAATATATTATTTTCGATCATCATAACAAACAAAAACATAGATTTATAAGTTTATCAACCACCCTTTATTGCTGAAATGAAGCAACGATAATTTCTCAGTTTAAGCTTCAAATGGAGATGGAAGCCAGTGCACTGTGTGGATCCTTGAACTTGAGAGCCTCATATTCCCTCATAATGATAGCACGAAAACGAGGAGGAGAGTCGAAAGGAGAAAGGAGAGCTTCACGTGAGGGCTTATGGAAATATGCATACGAATATCGATGAGCTGTCTCGCTTACTGTGACACGATGCTGGACAGATGTGAACTTCCCATTAGATAGTATCTCAAGAACATCACCCACAATCACCACAAACACATCTGAATCCATGTGCACTGGAACCCACCCGATTCCTGCCTTGAAAATTTCGAGCCCACGGGTTTGGTCCTTGGTTCGGATCTCGCTACCAGTCTTGGCTTCCACTTGGATTTGGTGCAGGAATGTGACTATGGAGGTATCTTTGTGCGGACCTAAACCCATGGCTCGATCCGAGCCTGGACAACTTGGATACTTGTTCATTTGAAATGCATAGTTATCACTCTTAGCCCATTTCTCCTCTTCACCACGTACCTCCAATAACTCCAGTATTACACGAGTCACCTTCTCTACCACCATTTTCAATTGCTTCTGAATCTCTTCCATTGTTTCACTGCATGTTTATTCCACAAAAACATAATCACTTTTATTCAACAACATTACAATATAAATATGTTGCACAAAGAGAACAACACACGCATATATACCAAAAATGAGCATAATCATGTTCAGGAAAAACTTTTTTGGCATCGTCGTAGCATGAACCCATAATGGCGAAGCCTTCCTGCCACATAGCTTTGGGGAAGAAGGATGAGAGTTTAGGTGAACCGTAGCCGGAGATGCTCCCAGGACGCCTTAAGGCTTTTTCCTTTTGGTCAGCTGGTAGAGAGAAAAAGTGCTTGATCTCATCATCCACCTCCTTCAATAGAGACAAGGGTATTCCATGGTTCTTGAGTTGAAAAATTCCCCATTCCCTGCATGCAAGGTTGATCGATTCCATGGCATTTGGATCCTGGAGGTCCACCACCGGTATGGACATCGACATGTCAACAACGACGTCGGAGCAACTATTTGACCATGTGTGAGATTCAGGTAAGCTCTCCACTAAAGAAAAATCAATAGGGATGTTTTTGGCTACTTCACTAGAGAAAGTGCCGACCATTTTTCAAGGCAATAACCTACTTTTACTAGAACAAGTGAGATCAAGTAATTGTGTGAGAAGTGTGACAATAGTTTGGGAGTTTTTATAGACTAGGAAGAGGCATTGGATTCATTGCCCCTAGATTAATTAATTACATGCATTATTTGTTAAACTCGTGACCTGACTCTATGAGTTTACTATTTTTATATTTCTACCTGATAAAATCATAACGAGTCACTCTTAAAATCGTAGTAGCTATAAACTTGATCAAATTCGCGTATTCACATATTGAGTTTATCGTTTTTATATTTCTAGCTTACAGAATCATGTTAACTCACTGCTAAGTTTGTACTAACTTTTTCGATTTGATCATATTCAATGCCCTTATATTGAATTTTATAAAAATAGGTTTATTGAGTATGATAAATTATGAATGTTGATGGATTTAATTTCATTTATTTGGATTTAAAATATATTTAAATCAATTTGTTATTACTTTTGATATTTTAATTATTTAATTATACATTATCAATACCTATTTATTAATAAAAGTAAATTCTTACGAGTTTATGCTTCGACCTTATGATACGATTTTACGTTATCATCACGGGTTTGCTTAAACTCATGAGTTTGATAACATTGATAACATGTGCATGGCAAAAGAAAAGATAACATGGGCACCCAACATATGTAATTAATTACATACATGCATATATTTTTTGACCTAAACATGCATGCATATATTATAAAATTAGGTAAATAAGTATTATATTAAGAATCAGAGGGAGTATTTTCTTGGTGCTGTGTGAAGAAAATGAATAACACTATTTTAGGTATATTATCTATGAGATTATTTTCATTGGTATATAATTCAATCAATCAACATATAGATATATATATATATATATATTCAACATATACATTGTCTGTTGGCCAAAAAAAATATACATCGGAAAAAAAAAATCTTTGGTCATTATATATTTCCTTGTTCTTTATTCACGAGTTATTCTCTGCACTATCTGCAATCTCATCGCTAGTCAAAGAATTAGAAGAAAGGCAATGCCAATGCAATGAATAACTTTTTAAAAACATTAATTGCATGAAAATCAAGTAAGTCACTCATAAGTCATAATTGCTATTTTTTGTGCAAAATTTAGTCAAAGAAGGTGTCCATTTGGGGTTGCCATGGAGGCTGTTATTATTTGTATGTATGGTTAGAGTTAGGAATATAAGTTAGGCTATAGGAGTTGGCCCAATTTTTTTTTTGGGGTAACCTATCCCACATAATCCATATCTTTCAAGATGGTTGGGTTGAAAATAGGAAAAATTGCACTTAAGTCTCAAGCAATGCAAATTACTAATGTTAAGTCCCTTAAAATCTCTAAATTACTAGAAAATCTTAGGGCATTTGTGTGTGATTTATTGGAATTGTGTAAAGATAAGTTTGCCCTTGTTTATTTTTAAATGAAAACTAAAAAGAAAAAGGAGGTGAGGGCTCTTGGGGTTATTCAAAGACATCGATTCTGCTCAAACCCATGATCGCCCCTGACTCACGACACTCTCATCCATGGGTCAACTGCTTTACTCTAAACCATGGTTTGCAAAATCCGAGACAAAACTCCTCTCACACACTTACCTTGTAAGTCGTAAAAACTATTAAAAAAAGCTAATCCAAACACACATTTAGATTTGGCAAATTTTCGCTTACTTAACTAGGTCAATCATATTATGTATTCCAGTTTTGTTTGCTTATCAATGTGATGGATCAAATGTTGTCTTCTCTCTCTTCGCTTGCATTAGATATTTATTGTAATATCCCAAAATATATTCAAGGGTTAAATATACAAATAGAAAGTGTAAATAATGTTAAAACCGCTTTGGGAATTTTGCAAGGAATTTAGTCCCAATTGATTAAGGAAAGTACCCAATTCCTTTATCTAAAGCCAAAAATGATATAAAGCCTAACTTGGACTTAGAGAGAAGGGAAATGGTATTTTGCAAGGGATAATAAAGAGGAATAAAAGAACCAGGGGCAATTCAATTAATATTGTCATGATCAAGGGCAAAAGAGACAATTGCCATTTGATCTTGAGGTTAAAATTGAAAATCAAAATGAAGGGTTAGGATTTACTCTTGAAAAGTAAGAGTAATCATGAGGATGAAAAACAAAATCAATTATCATCTCTCAAGGGTTAAAGACGGTTAAGGTTGAGGAAGGTAAGTGTGTGTTTGGTTGACCTGAAAAAAGTGCTTTTTAGTCAAAACCTTGGTTTTGTGATGAAAGCAACTGAACACCACAAAAAATCTGAGAATTCTGTTCTTGGCCCAAACCATAGTTTTGGGGGGGGGAGCTATTATCTGTGGAAGCTATTTTCAATTGCTTTGCTAAGAAAATTCTGACTATTGGGAGTATTATTACCCTCTGCCCCATGTCCTTTTCTTAGATTCCCTTTTCTCTTTCTCTCTTTCCCATCTCACTTTTTTTTGCCTCTCTCTCTCTCTCCCCCCCTCCCCCTCCCTCCCTCCTCTGGGCATTTGACGCAAGAAGAAAAAACAAGAGAAGTAAAAGTTTTTTTTTGCCAACAAAAGGGATAAAGAATAAAGAATAAAGAAAAAAAATTTAAAAATGAAATAACGTCATGGAATTAAAAATTTTGTAATTTGGGAAATCAGTATCTATTTAAAATGAAATATTATTTTTTCATAATTGACAAATGTTATAATTTTAAAATTTTTTGACAAATTTATTTCATTTTTTGTATTTATTATGCAATTTAATGTGAAATAATACTTAAAATATAATCTTATCCTTTATATGTAATTATCATAAAAGTTAATGTCCTTTTTAGTCATTTGACCATGAAAAAAGTTATTCTGATAAAATCATCCAAACACTCTCATTTTATCAAAATCACTTTTTTTTCATAATTTATTTTCTAAAAGCTATTCTTCAAAAGCTAATAAGAACACACCCGAAAGAAGTGGAAAAAGAAAAGTCAAAGGTCAAATCACTTTTAAGAAAGATCAAGGTCAAACTTGAACCTATACATGTAAGATCATTGATCAACATTCTTTCTTCCTTTTTGTTAGAGCAATTCGGTCAAAGACTCGAGGGAAGGATTATTGGGTGGTGTGCTCCACCACAAGAAAAAGACCTTCCCTACCCATATTTGTTACCCTCTCTTTCTTTCTAGTTTAAGTATAAAAGGGCACAAAGGCCATGCCTTTCTAATATGGTAACAAGCCGAGCTTGGAGCAGCCATGGCTTTAAGGGTCTGTTTGATGTGAGAGATTTGGAGGGGAAGGGAGGGGAGGAAAAATTTTTATGAGTTGAATTTTAAAAGATTGAAGAAATGGGGTAATAAAATTTTAATAAAGAGAATATATAAGATAAAAGAGTAAGAAAAATTAATTAAAAATGTTTAACCCCACTTTCAATTTTTTTTAAATTCAACCCAAAAAAATTTTCCCTCCTTCCACTTTCCTTCTCCTCCCCTCAAATCAAACAAGCCCTAAAGATCAAGGCTTTTTCTTTTGGCTCTTCTCTTTCTTTTCTTGCCCTTTACTTCAGGTAATTAATATAACTAAGTTTTAATATCTGTGACAGTTATTTTATCAGTTTATTGCAGGGTTAAGCAGTGTATTATTTAGTAAGAGTTCCTAGTCTTCAGTTAGTACAATCTGCAGATATAATTGTAGTGACAGAAATATTTTTGGTTTTTAAGGTTTTGTTGAAGGCTTTAGGGATTCAGCTGGTCACTTAATTTACAAGGTATCATACTCAACCTTCAGTATACTAAAAGCCAGAATACTTGTGAATTGAGAAATATATTAATAATGGAATAAATATGCCCTGGATTGATGAAGTTTCTTAGTTTTGAAACTCAAAATTTGAATTAATCTGTAAACCCAACTTTTAATTTCTAGATCAAGCTATTTTAAGTTTTAACTTACAAGTATGTATTTTTTTTTCGAAAAAAAATATATATATTATCTGAAATCAGGATGGTATGAAGATGAAGTCAAGGAAATTGTTTGGGCGTGAATATATGCTGGATTATGAGGACCGAGGGGCCAGCGGCAAGCATAAAAAGCCTGGCAGGAGCCCTTGATCACCTTTGTCCTAACTCTAATCACATATATATATATATATCTGTAAAATAAATATTTTTCCAAGTGTCTTTCTCATGTTTGAGGAGACAGTTACATGGTATAGTTATAGATGAGTTTCTTTATGTGTGTGTCTGTAATGAGTCAATACAGTATGTACTCAAGTCGCTGCTTATGTATGAAACCCCAAGAGAAGTAAGAATAAAGTCTTACCTTCTGTGTTGCAACTCAAAAGTAAACTGAAGAAGCTTTCTTATGTACTATCACGTCTGTCATTTGAAGAACTCTAATAAGAAAGAAAGAAAGTAAATAAAGGGGAAAAAAGAAGCAAAATTGCATGGCAATGGCACCATATTGCAGGATTTTCGTAAACAGTACACTAGTGAAAACACACAATATTTTTTTCTGTTTTTTTTAACAATAAAAAGTTGAGGTGAGTTGGGTTTTGGGCCCAACCAAGGTCAGAGCATACCTCCGAGCTCAAAAAATACTTATAAAGGTACTCATAGATCGTCCACCAATAATGTTCTTATGTTGGCACTAGGATTTGAATTTGTGGCTTTGTAGGTTATGAGCTAACTTTTTACTAACTAGATCAACTTTTGTTGGCTAAATATTTTTCTTCTTCTTTTATTAATGATAATTTCATGAGTTTTCTTAAACAAGTAAAGTGGATTTTGAGTTCCTGCAGCCTCTGAAGTCTTATGATCGTGACAATTAATCCAGTAGTAATTAAATCTATTAATAATTATTAAACTCTTAATCTTGATTTACTTTGTGTTCGTTAACTACCTCTAGGAGACAATCTAAGTTTAACAGCTTATTAGTCTGGCTCTGGCGGTTATCATCCTCAAAAGCAGTGAACAATGATCATTTTACCTGGTATGAAAAAATATGGATACGGCCAAGTCATTTGCACATGGATGGTTTAAACATGCAATTTAATAAATCCATTTATTTTATTTTGATAAACACTATCTTGTTTTTAGACTAAACCACGTGGGACTTAATAACTGAACTTTTGAAGAATATAAATAAGGACGTGAGAAAAGATTTAAATTTCTAACAAACTAGATGACGTGTATCATATATTGCACAGAGAAATATGTTTCAGTACTAACGACAATATTTTATTACAGAATTTATATTTCATGCTACTATTAATCTATATTCTATACTTCATTAACCAACAAGCATTTCAGTGGGATTATACAGGCAAGAAGTAGAAGTTAATGTCTGTTCATATTTTTGACCTGTAGATTTCGGAACTCACAGAATGCTGAAATGGAAACAGAGTTCTTTGCAACACAATTACCAAAGACGGCAAAAAGCCACTCAAAATGCAACACAAGATATGCGATGTTCTGAAGCAGATTCTGCTCTAACAGATGTCTTCATGCTTCAAACTATATTCAAATGATGAAAACTAAATTTTATTTCCAAAATGACAGCTTAGAAGCAGCTAACAACATACATGGACACCCAGTGTCTCAGCTAAAAGAAAACATGAATACTAAAATCTCAGTGCAAAATTGCAACTGAGCTTATGTAAATTCTTCTTTCAAATAATCAGATCCAGGTTTGAAGGGGTCAGACTCCGCATATGCATCCGGCCGGTAAAACCCGGCATCATTCATTCGGTTGCTTAAAACCTGAAGAATGGCCTTCTTTGTACCGCCATACTCATCCCTGTTGCTCTCAACATAAGCACTAGCCTCAGCTGCTACCTCATTCACAAAATCGAACCTGTTCTCTTCTCTAAGTAACAGCTTCTCTATATCCATTGTCATGAGCTTTCCTGTCTCCTTTATAATCCTCACCTGCTCCTCAAGGAAAGGAACACGCTCCATTCTAGCTTCCAGAAATTCATCTTTCTTTAACTGCAACAAAGTGAATATATATGCCTAAGCACCTCAGGGCAAGCTCATTGAGTTATTATGAGTACCACAATTCATCAACACAGTCGCTATTTGTTGATTCAATAATGGTACTGAAGTAATGATTAGACAACAAAAAATGAAACAAGGAAATGTATTGTGAAATCCTGATGCGTAAAGTAGACCTCTTTGTTGCATGCATCAACAGCCAGCAAAAACTAAGTATCTACGGGAAACTTCTAAAATCTGAACATAATATGATGAGATGCATAATCCAATCTGACACATGCACAACCGAAATTTCCAAGTTGTTAATTCCGTTTCCATGTTCCAGAGTACATTCAAATCCTGTAACCCTGTAAATAAAAAGGTCTATGATAGTACCACAAAGTCTTGAGCCTACATTTCCTCAATAAATGTCTCATATTTGTATATATCCATCAATTTATACAGTTTCTACTTTTCTTTCAATTCTAATTTTTCAGCAGCCAAATTGTTTCGCTGTTATCAATGTTTAAAAATTATGAACTTTCTCTGCTTGACATCTTAATATGACATCGTGACTTCAAACATGACCTAACCTCTAAACTTTAGATGATAGAATGCTTCAGTTACCATCCTTTATAATACCATCAAATGCAAACAAAACAGGCAAAAATTTTGTAAAGGAATATTCCATTGACTCTTCCAATCAAGTTGCCTCATATAAATTGCCTCTTGGATGAAGCTAATTCTCCCAAGAGAAATGTGAAAAAAGGAAAATTTTCACCCAGCGATGCCATGCCCTTTACAGCCAAAAAATCAAATAATACAATCAACACTTTCAGCTTCTTTGCAGCCAAAATAATGGAAATGATCCACAAAAACGACTATGTTTTACCATGGTTACTACAAATAACAAATTTTATTTCTGATTATGTAGCATTTCCTCGACGCAAGCACACACGCATGGCAAAACATTTCTTTCACTTGGGAATAAAAACAAGCACATAAACATTAAGAATGTCTAGGATCTTCAAAAGTCAAGACTGTAGAGAAAACACATAGGGCATATGGCGATACCAATTTCCTTCGCCTCCAGACTCGCCGACCTCGACCCTCCTTTCGCATCTGAGGCAGAAGCTGTAAACAATTGCGTATAAATCTTCAATTTGGAACCAACAGAAGGCTTGAAGAACTCAATTTTTTACCTGTGAGCTAACTGAGAAGTTCTGACTCCACGAATTTGCAATCCTCTGCGGCAGAAGAAGGAAAGCATATTTTAAGCTGAGCGAACTAAAAAATTTCTCGTAATTGCCCGCATAAGAGAAAATCGCTACATAAGGAAACAGATAACCAAATTCATGGGGGAATTTTAAGGCAAATAAGAAAAAGAATTGCAAAAAAAATAATAAATAAATAACTTGATAACGATTCTCAACATTTTTTGGGAAGCCAAACAGAGATATGCTTAAGGAGAAAGAGTATTACAGGTGAAGCTGAGGATAGAGTAACTGGGGTGAAGCGAATCGCCATGACTGCTTTACCCAGGCTTGTGCTTCACCATGCTCTCATATCTTCCACCGTCTTCTACTCTTTTATCTTGCTGTTGTATTTGTTTCCGAGTCCCTATCTTCGTAACATGAAACTAGTTATTATTATTATTTTTTTTTTTTTTACCACGAACATGAAACTAATTAATTACAGGATACAAATTAGTACCATCTCATTTTATATTACGAAACAAAAATTTATAGGTCATTTCAAAATTATTTTTTAAAATTTAATTATTTATTAATATAATATAATTAAACAATTGGTCTTTCTTACCATTTTTTATTACCAGATTTTTAACAAGAGTTTTCCATTAGTGACAATTTTCTTCCGTTTCTCTCTCTCTTTTTTTAATACATAAGGCCAAGACAAAAACTTTGAAATAAAGTAACCTAACAGACTATACATCCAACCAATTATGCCATATCACCCCGCATGTATACAGTACAACCAAGGTGCTGCTGTGGCAATACCAGCAATCCACCGACTACCTGGTACGCGTCCCTGGCCAAAAAATCGACGCAATGATTTGCTTCTCTGGATGCATAATGAAGCTGTACCTCCCAGTCTGAAAGAAGTAATTCCCTAGCTTCCCGAACCTCCCCTGTAAGAGGATGGTAAGAATGATTGCTGCTATCCCGCATAATCAACTGATAGGCTTCTAACGAATATGTGTAGGCATGGGTGTTCTGAAGATTGAACTGCTGACAGAGATTCAAACCTGTCACTATTCCCAATAATTCAGCCCCTATGAAAGAAGCAACCCTTAAATACTATTGGAAACCAACTACTTAGTTACCATGATCATCCTGAACCACCCCACCACATGTAGCCAAGCCTGAGGAATCGACCGAGCCATCTATATCCAAACGAACGTACCCAAACGGCGGTGGATGCCAACTGGTAGTTAGGACTCGGTCATTTTGGAACAACATGTTGCTAAAAGTATCAAGCATACTGCTATCCATAAAAGAAAACATCCCCTGATGAACAACATCTTGTGCTTGTAAGCGCGTTCCTTCCATAACTCCTTTGCATCGGTTCTTTCGTAGGATCCAGCAGATAAAATTGAAGATTTTACACCAAGGCCATCTCCTGAAACGTGCAAAGCCCATGTTGCTAGATATATTTATCCTAAGCCATATCTGTAAATCAGTTTGAAAAAAACGAAAACAAGAGTTAGGGTGAACAAAATATAACCACACATTCCTTGAGAGCTCACAGTTAGGGGTGTTCAAAACTCAAGACGGGACCGGGATCACCCATTCCCGGTTCCCGTCCCGGGTGTAGCCGGGACCGGGAATTCATTCCCGGTCCCGGTCCCGGGATATTCCCGGTATGACTGGGATAAGGAATTCCTGGGACCGAGAGTGGGAATTCCCGGGATCGGGACCGGGAATTCCCGGTTTCATTATTATGATTATTTTAATTAAATTTTTTATAATCTAGTGTTTGAAGTGATTATTTAACACTTAATAAGGTCATAAAAATCACACAAATTGAGCTAGAATTGAAGAATAATATATTATTATTATTATTATTATCACATTCATCATTTTTGTTATTATTTTTATATATTATATAGTTAGGATTAGTATCACGATATAGACGATTTAACTCTAACTAAATATTTGATATACATTTTATCAAATGATAACTTAATTTATGGGGTAAAAAATATAAATATAAAATAATAACTTATTTTTTAAGAAAAAAATTAAAAAAATTAAAAAAAAAACGGGACCGGGAATTCCCGGGATCACAAGGGGTGATCCCGGTCCCGGTCCCGGTTTTTTAAGATCCCGGTCCCGGCCGGGACGGGAAATTTCCGGGATAAAATATCCGGGACCGGGCCGAGACAACCGGGACTGGGATCCTTTGAACACCCCTACTCACAGTCACGAAGGATATGAAGTGTATCTTCCACTCTCTAACATTGAAAATGACACTCCTCACTCTGGGTTAACCCTCTGTTAGCTTTGAGATAGGTTTTAGGAAGCCTCTCATGAATCACTTGTCAAAGAAAAAACTTCACTTTTTCTGGTACTGGGAGTTTCCACACCTTCTGCCACTGGAAAAGCACTTTCGAATCTCGTGGTGTGGAAATAAATTTATAAGCAGTGCGGACACTAAAATTCCCATATGCAGCATTCCTCCAGTAGAAAGTATCAGCTTCATTCCCCCTAGGTGGATGAATATTGGAAAGAATATCAATCACCCATTGCGGAAGAAACTGCCTCCATTGTGAAAAATTCCAATTACCATATAGTAACACAAAATTTCTAACTTTGGGACATGGGTTTATGTCATGGATATTTCAGTCAACAAAGTCTATTAGAGGCACTTCAATTGGGGTCCATAAGTCCCACCAAACATTGGTGGATCGACCATCATTTAACTTTCTACCCACGCCTCTATAAAACCGCTCCCATACTAATGAAATACTATACCAAACTCTAGATGGATCCTGTTTGTTATACACCATAGGATATATGGCATCCTCACAACCATATTTCACCTTAAGGCACCTGACCCAAAGAGCATCTGTTTTTGTTAATATCCCCCAATACAGTTTCATAATAAAGGCCAAATTCTGATTGTATAAATTCTTAATCCTTGAACCTCCATTATCTTTCTCCTGTTTGATGTGTTCCCATGCAATTAAATGTATCTTCTTAACATCATTACCTTGATTCCAAAGAAAGGAACGACTAGTCTTCTCCAGCTCTTATACAACACCTTTAGGAAGCAAGGTAGTTTGCATTTGGTAGGCAGGCAAAGCCAACAATACTGCTTTAATGAGAACCGATCGACCTGTTATAGTGAGAAACCTAGCCTTCCACCTCGCCAACCTCTTTCAGACTTTTTGGATGATAGGGAAATAAGTTAGCTTTGTAACACGGCCATGGAGCAATGTCACTCCCAAATATTTTCCCAAATCTCCAGTAATACCAATCCCCAAATCATTACTAAGCTCATTCACTCTATCGAAATTCATATTTTTTGAGAAGAAATTTTTAGATTTAGCTAAATTAACACGATGCCCAGAGACCCCACAAAATGCTTTCATAACCTCCTTCATTACTATGATCTGGCCTATGGAAGCTTCTCCAAAAAGAAGCAGATCATCTGCAAAAAAATGTGATAAAATTGGAGAATTTCTACAAAATTTGAATCTTGACCACTGTCTAGTATTCACTGTTTTATGAATTTGGTGACCTAGCCTTTCTATGCACAGGACAAACAAGTAAGGACTTAGAAGATCACCTTGCCGAAGACCACGGGACAGTAAGAAAGAGGATGATTCCACTCCATTCCAAAGGACTTTCATGGATACCGTTGAGGTACATTGCATGATGATGTTCAGAATATTATCTTGTATTCCAAGGCCAATAAGGGTATTTCTCAAAAATTCCCATTCGAGACGGTCATACGCCTTTTCCATATCGACCTTCACTACCACATATCCTTTTTCCCTTTGCCTCTTTTGCATTGTGTGAATAACCTCCTGTGCAATTATGACATTGTCAGAGCTGTGTCTTCCTTCAATAAAACTACACTGTTGAGGTTCAATCAAATAAGTCATGGCTTTCTTGAATCGACCCGCAATAATCGTGGTAATGATTTTGAAGATAACATTGCATAAGGAGATTGGTCGAAAGTCTTACACCTTCTAGGGATTATCAATTTTTGGGATAAGCACAATATTCATGTATTAATATCATTTATCATTGTAGGATTTTGCCAAATAGTTTTGACATAATCACATACCTTTGCTCCTACCCTCTCCCATTGAGATTGAAAAAATTGAGCATTTAGACCATAAGGCCTTGGAGCTTTGAACGCGCCTATCATGAATGCTGCATTCTTAATTTCAAGATCCTGTACTTCCTTATGAATTAGACTAACGTCTTGACTAGACAAGGGAGGAAAATCCATAGGCCAATCTGAGGAATGCATAAGAAGATCATCTTTAGTATACAACTCCTTAAAAAATCTCCCAACCATATTCCTCAACTCTTCTTGATCAGTAACCCAATTACCAGCTTCATCCTGTAGGGCATGAACATGTTTCCTTTTCTGTTGAATAACCGTGGAAGCATGAAAAAACTTGATATTTTTATCACCACAAGTAAGCCATTTGGACCGAGATTGTTGGTACCATATTAATTCCTCTTGAGCACTTAATTTACTATACTCCTGCCAAAGAGTTTTCTCCAGTTTATAAAGGCTATTAGCAGTGTTGTTAACTCGTGCTCTATCAATGCCCTCCAATTTTCTAATAATATTGTCTTTTCTTGGGGATACTTCCAACCACTTCTGAAGTCCAAGTTTTAGTCGCTTGCACAAATTTATATACCCCTCCGCTCCAGTCTTCATTTTCCCAGGCCTTAGTAACAATTGTAGGGAAAATCTCTTCCAAAGCCCATGCTAGTTGATATTTGAAAGGATATATGCGATTACTATGATGGGACTCATCCGAGATCACCAAAAGACGATGATCCGATTTGAAACAAAGACGGTGAAAAACTTTACTTTGAGGGTGCCTCATCTCCCACAACATATTGCTAAACCCCAAATCTAATCTCTCTTTCACTCCTCTGTTTTCCCATGTAAACCTCTCTCCAATATGGGGAAGTGCCAGAAGTTGAGTGGCACTGACACATTCAAAAAATTGATCCATAGCTCTCACAGAAGGTGTCGAACCTCCATTTTATTCGTAGGATCAAGAAAAGAATTAAAATCTCCTATCACTAACCAAGGATCAACCATAGTTAGAGAAATATTTTCAAGAGATTTCCATAAATCCACTCTTCTATTAGCCGTCATTTCCCCATAAACAAATGTGGCCACAAAAGAATCATCATTATTTTTATCAACCAGCTTACAGTGAATAAATTGGGTACTTGAACAAATATAATCCACATGAGTGCTAGTATCATCCCACAAAACCCAAATACCTCCTGCAAATCTTAAGGCTTCAAAACAAAGCCAATTACTAAACCCAAGCTTACGTGTCACACTATCCGCTCTGGTACCACTAACTCTAGTCTCAATTAAACACAAAATATCTATTTTATATTTATTGACTACATGCTTAACAGTGCCAGGAAAAGTTCTATTTCCCGCACCGCTACAATTCCATGAATCAATAATCATACTGACTAAAGTGGGAGATGAGGCAGAAACACTTACTGATCACATAGGTTTCCATGAACTTGTATCGCTTGATGCACTGCCATATCTGATATTGCATCTTGCTGTTCAACCTGCATGAAGTCATCACTAATGTCATCCTCTAGATCCAACTTGTCTATATCATCCTCCATACTATGCTCAAATTTGGCCTTTTTGAAAGCATCATAGTTATTCTCAGATTTTTGTAAGCCTTCTAACAGTAAGAGACCATTAATTGTGTAGCCCTCATTATGATTTGATTTTAAAACGTTTGAACCCACCTGATTAACATTTCCCCCCACAACTAAATGTTCACGTTGGCCTACTAAAATTGGAGCTGATCCTGCCGCATGAGGCCGGCCCACAACACAAGCATGTGCTTCCAATTGCTGCCCAGATGCATTAAGTTGGCCTACCTTAATAGTTTGTGTCTCCACATGTGTTAACTCCTCCATAAGGGAAGCTTTGACTTTCCCTTTCCCCGTGGACCCCACCTTTCCACTCACCTCTTTTGATGGTTCCTGACTCACTTCAGATGAAGACATGCCTCTACTCTTCACCTGATCACTTCATGTGTCCGTCTCGGCCATCATGACTCCCGCCTTGCGAGACAAGCTTGGTTGGCTCGGTGCAACTCGCACACCGACCGGTACCTAACTCTTGCGCCGCCGATCCATATTTCCTAACAACTCATCCTCTTCAATCTCGACTAGCACACTAAACGAGATGTCATTCCCACCTTCTTCAACCCCCTATTGCCTCTAATACCGATGCCCTGTTCGGCAGTAGGCCCTCTAGGTTGAGGGCTCCTCAAGATTTGAGGATGATTAGATCGGTTCACTATCATCCAGGAGCCAAATTTTTCCTCAGCGTTGGGTCCTTTCCTCACCAATAGTAGCCGTGTATCAGGTTGAGGATGCTGATTATGAAGATTGGAACTTTTTTGGCCTTCCTTCACATAGGTCCAGGAACATGTCTCCTTCCAGTACCCGTAACGTCCGTAAGCAAAACAGATGAGGTTTAACCCCTCATACTCTACTTGGTAAGCCATATTTGCAACAATGACATTGGAAACCATTTCTTGTGAAGGTCCAGCTCAACACAAATGCGTGCATACCTCCCTCATTCTATCTTCGCTGATGCTGAAGGCAACTCTGATGGAGAAAGAATATCAACTTTAACAGTTCTCCCAATCCTGTTTCCCAACCATGAGATGAAAGTATTATTGTAGCATTACATTGGGATATTAGGAATTCTCACCCAAGTCACAACACGTCCCAGAGGATTATTATAGGGACCGAAATGTGGGGACCAACGCTGAACCAGGACTATGTGCTGTTGAACCACCCAGGGACCATCATACAAAACTTTGTGATATAGGTGTGCCCATCCTTCCTTTTGGATAAACCGAACAATGAAATAATTGTTGGCTAAATCAATGATATCAAAATCAGGAGTCTTCCAAACCCTACTCAAGTGCGACTTTAAAGTATACATGTTATATTTTTTGCCAAGCACGGTAAGAATTAAAGCCCCATTCCAGGGTTTACACCATTCACTATACTCATCAGCTGTGACCGGAACCATTGGGTAATCTTCCATAAGCCTCTGTATTTCCTCTGTGAGCTCAGGCATATCCCATTCCCTATTAAGAATGTCAGATGATAGTTCCTCATCATCCAAACAAGCCCCCAAATTATCAATGCCATTGAAACCCATCAAAGAGTCTTTATAAGATGTAGGCCTCTGCTCTATTTGATCCTTCATGTTGAAATATGCATTACCTTGTTCTATGGGGGTGTCCTCCACTGATACATTTTGTGGAGAAACTTCATCAGTCAATTGAATGTCCATTTCTGCTTGAGGAGAAGATTCATTCTTTTTATTTTTATTACTACCACAAGCCAGGAGATCGGACGGCCGATCCGATCGTAATTTCGGGTTGTGAATGTCTCCCATGGTAGAACTGAAGAAACAAGCGCATTTTTCAAGAGAGAGCAAAGTCGAACTACTTCAGAGCTTAAGTTGCATTCTTCTGTTTTCTCTTATGAGCCTACCTTCGTCAACTTTGTTGAGATTTGTGAAACTTGAATAAATTATCAAGCACATACATGTATGAGCCATCTGCATATATGATTCTGAATAATGTGATGAAAACTTGTGGCATGTGTGCTCTTTTTAGCACTCTTTTTTTATTTTTAATATAAGACATATTTACATAATTTGATTAGATTAAGGAAGTTAGTTAATATAATATATATATGTTCTAAAACACCACAGTCATTTTCTTTAAATCCCTCATTCCCTCTCCTTCTTAATTATTGTTGAAGGAACATCAATGGAAGTAAATTAATTATGAAAATATTGATAAATATAAAAAATAAATTATTTTATATTTAATATCAATATCAACTTTTTAAATATATTTTATATTAAATACAGGAAGGAGTATGATATATTATATTATTCTCTTGCATATTTGTTTGTAATTTCTTCGAACGATCTCTAGTTTGTGTATGCCGATAAAATAATTGGTAGATCAAACCCGAGATTTGCACAAACAGTTTAATTTTTTCTTTTTTGGCCCAACACGCAAACAGTTTAATTTAATTGGCTTTTAAGTTATATGTGGAAATTCAAAGCTTTGAATACCTCCTTGGTCATTAAAATGCAAGTGGCATCTGAGTTTAGGGACGGTTTCTTCTTGTCCTTTTTGCTGCACTATTCTTTCTGGATAAAAAATAGTGGCAAAAAAAGGATTCGAATTACGTCACTGGATGTGACAATTAAATCAAAGGCAGTTATGATAATGGTATTGGTCCTCTTGTGGAGAATGGCAAGCCTGCGTGGATATATTTTGGATTTTGGAAGCAAGCCCTTAGTTTTATCCAATTTGAGGATATTATATCTAACCATTTCTTTTTTGACCTCTTGTTTATGTTTTGTTCTTCAAGACCTATTTGCCTAAACATTAAGTTTATAATTATGATTTGCCGGCACCATCCGAAATTGGTTGAATTGATAAAGACTTGGGTTCATAATTCATGACAGGTCATGAGCTTATATCTCACTGTCCATATGAGTATCTTATTGGTAGGCGAAGTGAAAAAGAAAAAATACTATAAGGTGTCGAGGACCGGATTTAGTCACCTAAGGATTTATTTGAGTTAGCGTTTAAAAAGCACGTTTAAGTAAATTGAGACAAACCTCTATCATATACTTACTTCATATACCATAAATCACGTTAGAAAAATAAACTTTATCACTAATCCAAACAGGCACTAAAAGTTTGATAACAACTGAAAAGCAGGTAAATCTCTTTTTTAGAGCCCGCTTGGTACACTGAAATTGATTTTGATGGAAATGAGACATAATTTTTTAATTAAAATATGTATTGTTTGTGTAAAAAGTCCACAATATCCTTCATAATTTTTTTAATCTTAACTTCCTAAGAACCAAGGACCCATCTGTTCGACCAAAAAAAGGACCCATCTTTGCCACCGCCATTAGTGAAGCTCTAAGAGCCTCTATTGTCGAAGCTCTTCACTCTTCAAAACCAATTAGTCACCACACACTACCAGAATTAGCACCAACATCTATTATCTACCAATAATATGGAAAATCAAACTTAAAACAAGAATCAAACATCAATATCACCAATATGCAGAGAACAAGCATAAACTTGAATCTAAGGAAGCCAGAGTAAATCTTGAGGTAGACACTGTGCAAAAGACGTGCTTAGCCTCACTCATCGTGCTTCCGCCGTCATGGCCAATTGAAGCTTGTGACGGCCTCGTTCAATCAACCATGCTCGTGGCCGTCACTAATCTATGTTCCCATCTTCTTCGAGACGTACTCGTATAGAGAATAGTGAGGATAGTGAAGAGGAGATTTGATTGTGCCTTCGCTAGAGTTTTCGCTGCATATGGGTCATCGCTAGGGGTGGGGGTGAAGCTTTCTTACTAGAAAGAGGAAGGGGGTGGAAATAGAGGACGATGGCAACCCAAATCTGGAGTGAAGAGGTCGCTATCGTCGTTGCCATCGGTGAGTGAGTAGAGGTCACCATCAGTGAGTGAGGATGTTAAAGGCATAGAGGAGGGTAATTGAGAGAAATGGGCAGATACAGTTTAGGGTTTTAATTTGGGTAAAAGTATCCAAAAATTTCATGACTGATGACATTTTAGTTCGAAAATACGGCCTCCATGGAACTATCTCATTCCGTGGATCTTAGCATGGAACCCAATCCAACCCATTTTGATGGAATTGATTTCAACATGGAAATCAATTCATGCAAACCAAACAAACATTTATAGTAGATTTTAATTCCATTTCCATTTTATCTCTCCAATTCTAATGTACCAAACAGGGCATTAGAGTCTCAGAGAAATTCTCCATGGGAAAAAAAAGAAAATAAAAGAAAAAGATACTTTCTTTAGTCTTTAACGTAAGACCTAATTGGATAGTTGATCTTAATCCTTAATGTAAGACCTATTTCTCAATTTTGTTCATCTTTTCCTAAATTACCCAATGTTCTCTCAAAATAATCAAGTAAGAGATATTGATGAATTAAGAAAAATAATTAGGATATTTTAGAAAAAACATGTCATATTAATTTTTTTTCCGACCTGATCATATTAACTCATTTAAGTAACTTTCTTAATCTAATTAATTTAGATAAATAAATCTTATACTCCCCCGGTCCTAATTATAAGATAAAGTTGATTTTTTTGGAGAATTTAAGGAAACTAATTAAATTACTTTAGAGTATTTTTATTTTTTCTCTCTAAATTAATTAATTTGATTAATAAACTAACATATAATCTAAGGATACATAAAATATAATATGATTAAGTAACTTATTTAACTTCCTTAATCTCCTAAAAAATTCAATTTTATCTTATAGTGTATTTAAGACAAAAGGTGGTATTAAGTGTACGATTACAAATTAAACCGATAGAAGAAAGCAAAATGGATCGAAACAGAAGCCACTATGACTCATTCCTTGGCGTATAAGCAGCGAAGCATACAGTGACACGAAGGTGTCGCCATCAGTCTCCACCCTCCAAGTTTTATCTCCAATCTTTTCCTCGGTAACAAGACATCGCACATAAACGTGCGTGAGCCTATATATCGGAATTGTGATGTCAGGATATTACAAAATGACGCGAAATAGAATCAAATATCAAAAAATAGACATAGATATTTAATGGGAGGATGGATTGAGGGAGCAATAATACCACTCGCAAGTCACAAATCAAACCCGGTTATGGCAAATCTTACATTATTATCGTGTCTGGGAATTTCTCTTGGGGTAAGAAGATCACAGAAATGGAAATATTCCCCAAGTTCTAGATTCCATTACTACTTTTCAGATCTCAAATTCTGAAATAGAAAGAAGCCGTCTGCCTCAGTAAGTACGTCTTCTCTCTCTTTCTTCGTTTCGTTTCTAAAAATATCCTTGCTTCTTTGTGATCTGGCCTACCGAAACGTGTCTTCTGACGTGTTATAACTTCCCCATATATCTGTATTTTAGTTTAGTAGTGGTGCTTCTGTGACCCTTTCGAATTTTGTGCTCTTTGTTGCATCCCTGTTCTGGGTTTGTAAATTCTAGGTTTGGTAATTAGGGCATCTCTGTTGGTATTATTCGTGTAATTGGCTGGTAATGACTTGACTTATCTGAGATGTTTCCTCTGGTCCAGTGAGTTTTGGAACCACGCTGTTAATTTGTAAGCAGGATTTTGGGGATTTAATTGATATGCTTCTTTCTATTCGAATAGCGCACACATTCCCAAGCATTGTTTGGGTTTTCCGTTGACTTTCCTTGAGCTATACTCACTCATGAAAAATAATTTCTGTTTTTGGGTTTCGTTATTTCAGTCGATGGTGTACAAAATTAGCATTTTGTTATGCTGCCGGCGTTTGAATCCTTTCTGGGATGAGATAAGCTTCGTTATCTTACTGAATTCCTTATATACTAGATTACGAGATTTAGCTTACTATTATTGGTTCCATTGTTGATCATCTTTTTGTTGATGTCATCTTCCTCTTGTACCAATCATTTCTTAACTTCCTGTTTAATGATCATGATTCCAATGCTTTTGTGTTCGTGTTGGGTTATGTGGATTTGTTTGCTTTCTTTAAAAATTAGTAGAAGAAAGTTTTGCCTTTTGGAAGTGGATTTTTTTTCACAGTTTGCATTCTACAATGAATTTTGTGGGAGTTCAATGACAAACTGTTGGCTCAAGTGGACCTACTTTTCCTTTGATCCGCTAAGTTGAAGATTTGTAATATACTCCTAATGTACTGTTCTGTTATTGTACTAGAGATGAAGGATTAACATCCTGTTAGTTTGCAAGGATGGCATCTAATATTATGCGTTTCTATCTTATTGATTGGTCCTCTCGGATTATCTTCCTCCAATAGGTCCTATAGAGATCAAGAGTAATGGAATCAGCAGAAAGAAGGCCCTCTTTTGCAGCTAATCGTTGTTTCACTCGTGATTTCATGATGCGGCCGGCTTCTTCTGACCATCCACCATCAGTTTCTGATACAGTGGAATCTGATTGGGTGTCTTGGAATTCTGTCAATGATCAGGCCAACTCAGGTGGATTGCCACATAACCCTAATCCTGAGAAGTTACCGGAGATGAAGTGGTGGCTACATGTGAAAAGCAACCTAGGAGAAGAGGCAAATTATACATGTCAACGTTTGAATTCGTGGGAGGGCGAACTTGATTCTTACTTAGCAGGATCGGTCAATGATAATGTTCAAACTGGGGGTGTTCAATCTTTCAAACACATGGATTCTGTTTCTTGTATTGGAAGTGCTAATAGAGTTGTGGAACAGCCATGGAATAGCTCTAATACCTGTATGAAAAACATGAACACTAGCAGAATGTCCAAAATTGAGGCTGCACTGAATAATGATGTACAGCTTACAGCTAAGAAAAAAGATCAGGGGGAATTCTGGTTTAAAGAAGATCATTTTGTGGACTGGGATATTACCGAATTCCTGACCGCTGAACAATATAAAAAGGCATCATCTGATCCAGACTCACATTGGATAGGCACTGAGAAAATTGGGCCCTGGTGGCGCAATGCTGGAAAAGATGAGTTGGCTTCCTTGGTTGCTCAGAAGTCACTTGAACATATTGAGAACTGTGATCTTCCTCAACCGCAGATTAAGCATTTTAGGACTACGCCATTCCCTTATCCTGAGTGCCTTGACCGTGACAAGACCCCGCCATCCTCTCTGAATGAAAAAGCCGAGAAGGGTTCTTTTTATGTGGAAAGTTATACTTCTGGAACCCCCACTTCTGGCTGTCCATCACAGGATTCAGACAGAATGTTCAGGTAATACTGCTGTAGAGGGCTGGTTTAAAATTCTTATGCATTTCTGTTACATTCAGCTTATTGTGGAAGCAAATCTGTGTTTCTTGTTTTCTAAAGCACTAATTGCCATGTCAGTTTGACTAGTGGTCTGGATCACTATTTGCTGAATTTTTTTCATACGAAGATAGAAGCTACAAGCTAGATTTTCGTTTAAAAATTTCTGTAGCTCATGTAAGAGTGCTCTTTTGTCCTCTCCATTATTAAATTTTTCAACTGAAACTGGCTAGTGGCTAGTTTTCCTTAATTATTTTGTGGAGACTTCTTGGAACTTGTTTATTTGCACGGACTTTTATTTTTGAAACACGTAGCAATTCACATTTCCAATGTTTCTATCCAGTAAATACCTCTGGGAGTAGATATAATGATTCTTCTCATTACTCTGGAAATTTTCACAAGTTTTTGTAGTTTCCCTTCCAGTAAGAGGGTTTCTTAGTGTTGATTAATCTTAGGATGGATTAATCATGACACTAGATTTTAAGTTTCCTGGATGCCTTGGCCCAACTGACTATTGGCTCTGAATGTGTGCCCGTACTGATTTGCTTAAACAATACTTCCTCCGGTCCTAATTATAAGATAAAGTTGACTTTTTTGGAAAAATTAAGGAAGCCAATTAAATTACTTTAAAGTATTTATATTTTTATGTTTTTCTCCAAACTATTAATTTAACTAATAAACTAATATATAATCTAATTATACTAAAAATATAAACACTTTAAAGTAATTTAATTGGCTTCCTTAATTTCTTCAAAAAAATTAATTTTGTCTTATAATTAGGACCGGAGGGAGTATTTAGTTATTCATTTGCTTCAACTATGATATTCTTGTATATTGTCTATCATACCATGCTCTACATATCTCCAGCTCCAACCAGAGCAAAGATTCTTATTCCACAAGCAAGGGTGAACCTATGAATTCAGAGTCCAAGTCCAAGGCTCAGCTGTTGGAAGCACTGTGTCACTCTCAAACACGAGCGAGAGAGGCAGAGAAAGCCGCACAACAAGCCTACAACGAGAAGGAGCATATCCTCAGCCTCTTCTTCCGACAGGCTTCGCAACTCTTTGCATACAAGCAGTGGCTCCACCTTCTGCAGCTTGAAAACCTCTGCCTGCAACTCAGAAACAAAAACCAGCCATTGTTAAGCCTCTTACCAGCTGGCCTACCTTGGACCCCTGACCGTACGAAGCAACTTAAAAACGGTCCCGTTGGTAGTAGGAAGAGGAAGAACAGGAACATAAGCAATGGAATCAAAAGATGTGCTGTTGCTTTTGCTGTGGGCTTAGGACTTGCAGGTGCTGGTTTGTTTCTTGGATGGACTATGGGATGGATGTTTCCTCCTATATAGACGTCATATTTGCCTGTCATGCTTTTGACAAGGTTCATGAAAGTGTAAATCTTATGTTGCCAGCAATTTTCATCTTCTGTAAGTCTTTCATCATCCATTCAGATCCACTAGTTGTATATATTGAAGAGGACCGTGTGCCTAACTGTAAAAAGCTTGTAGTGGCAAGAGATTCGAGTAATTTGTGAGAGGCTGCTGCTAGATAATGTGATTATTGGATATATATATATATATGTATGTATGTATGTATGTATTTGTGTGCGCGCCTCGTAGATTTAAAGGTATATGTTGTGAATTGTGATTAGTTGATTTAGACATGTCATGTGTGTGGCAAAATTTGTTATTCACAATATTCGCATGATGTTCCCTCGTGACCAATCACATTCCACTTCTCGTTATTCTTCCTCAATCTCATTTGTTCAATGTAGATTGGGGGCTGTTTGGATTAGCGGTGGAGAAGTGACTTTTTTTTTCATCTGACTTTTGGAAAAGTAAGGTAAGATTAAAAGTGAAAATGTAAATATGATTTGTGTTTGAATTAGAGGTGGTAGAAGTGACTTTTTTTTCTAACCTTAAACCTGTTTGGATTAGAGTTTGAAAAGCTCATTTAGATGCAAAATAACTGAAAAAGGTATGGATGATATTAAATAATACATATATATATATATTGAGATATTTGAAGTGAAAAAATATAAATAAAATTTGATTAAAAAAACTTCAATTATTATTTAAAAAAATAGACACTAAAGTACTTCACTAAAAATGGATAAATTTATATTTATATTACAATGCATACATGAAGTGGATTATTATTGAATCATCTAATGCTAATAAATTGGTATCTAATTATGTCACGAATATGATTTATTTAAATACACCATTTCAGCATTAAAAAAAAATTACCTGCCTGATATGATTTATTTAAATCCGTATGTTATGAACTTTTTTTACTCACCTCATATGCTTATCTTTTTTTTTTTTCCTCAGATCCACGTGCCATAGATAAAGAACAATCTGACGGTAAAAAAAAAAAAAAAAGATAAAGAACAATCCAAAAGGCAAAAAAGACAAAAACATCACTGTTCTTCTTCTTCATCACATTTCAGGCGGGAGAGAAAAACAGCAAGGCATGTGTGGAGGTGCTATTTTATGGGTTTGGTAGGAGCTTTTCCAAGTCACTAAAGCCTGAAACTGTCATCAACTTGCTGCGAGTTTCAGCTCCAACTCATGAATGGTGCTGAAGTGCTCACCTCGGGAGAGAAAAAAGCAAGGTATGTGAGCTTCTTCCAAACGCCACGTTGGTAGGAGAAGCACAGTACAGTCCGCCGCTTTCCCAAACGGTCTAAATCACGGCCACGGTGTGTTCGCCTCTCTGCCGCACGTTTTCAGTCTGCAACGCTTGTCCAAACAGGCTCTGCTTGCTTCACCTTCGTAGAGTATCAATCATCCTCCCCAAGTCCGCGCTTATATGTGGACTTTTGTGTATATATATTAATAATTTTGACTTTGTTCAATATGGACTTTCTTGTTTAAAAAAAAAAAAACAAGGACTTTCCTATGACTTTTATGCTAAGTTTATGTTTATGTATTAATTGATGCTTAGATGGATAAACTAGATATATATTAATTGATACTTAATTTCTCGTCTTTTTATAAATCAATATTATTAATATATATTATCAACAATGGAGGGTAAGTAAAGTAAGTAAAGGGTTGAATTCAAAATATAAATAATTCTATTATTTGATTACAGTTAGACGAGATTAGATCAAAATATAAAGAATAGTTTTAATTTACACAGTGCTGAATCAACTTGTGAAATAAATTTTGTTTCTATTTTTCATAACAACCCATCCAATGATAATGCTACTTGTTTCTATTTATTTCAAATATTTAAAGGTTATGTTGATGCTAATCCTTATATTTATGCGTATCAAACAAAAATTATTCGAGAATATATAATCCTGATCAATTCGAACATTTGTTGTTGACTGGAAAAATTTGTCATAGGTGTCAACTCTGCAGTTAAAAAAAAAAAAAAATTGAATATTAGGTTCAAAGGATTTTATATTACAGTTTAAATTTACAAATTTATAAGTTGAGTTGCCTTATTTACAAACAAATTTTACAATTTATATTTGCATGTCAAATTTCAATATTTACAAGTCAAATTATGTTATTCATAAATTAAATTTACAAAAAATTGAATTTCTTGAAACTTCTTAATATTTGTTTATTTTTAGTTGGAAGTTGAGACTGATGGATAATTTGCTTTCATTTATTTGTCTTCCCTTCCCTTCATGCACCCACGTTAAACTTGGAAGTCAAATACAATATACAAAGCGTGGTTTAATTAATTTAAAATAAAGCATGTTTATGCCATATATTTGATGTGGCTCGTACTAAGAAGCGTGTTAGAACTTTCGAAGAATCCTTTTGTATTGCAAGTGTTGCCCGATATAAAAATGTGAAAGTTTTTTATTTCATAAAATGCAAAAGTATTTTTTTTATGTTGATCCAAGGTGGCACTAAATTGCCGACAGAGGCATGGGAGTAGTAGAAGTAGAACTATATGGTAATTTTTTCAATTTTTTTATATATTAAAGTCAGTATCTTGTTTTTTTTTTTTTTTTTTGACCAAAAGTCAGTATCTTGATTGTCTGATTTTTTTTTTTGGAACAGCGATTGTCTGATCGCAACTGACAATTTCTTTAATTTTAAGAAAATGAGAAGCGGTGTTCCACGTTTTTTAATTAATTTTCTTTCTTTTTTATTTTATTTTTATACTAAAGTTTTATAACTTTACTTATTTGATTAAAAATGAACTCGTTAAATCTTTCCCCCTTGTGAGTGTAAAATATAATTCATTAGAGTATTTTTCCTTTGGCCTGCAGGAATTTTGAGTGTTTAAATTTTTTTTTAAAAAAAATGAAGGATATAAGTTCTCCGCATGTGAGAAAAAGCAGTGCCACGTGCTGCTTTCCATCTCAGCTTTTGCTTTCAGTTAAAACATATTATTCCTTCATGTCCTAATTATAAGATAAAGTTGATGTTTTTAGAAAAATTAAGAAAGCTAATTAAATTACTTTAGAGTATTTATATTTTTATTTTTTTCTCCAAACTAATTAGTTTGACTAATAAACTAATATATAATCTAATGATACATAATATATGATATGATTAAGTAACTTATTTAACTTCCTTAATCTCTAAAAAAAAATCAATTTTATCTTATATTTAGAACCGAAGATAGTATCAAACAAGCATTAACCACCGCGCTATATGCGCGGGATACATTTAATCATTATATAAATTAGCGCTAATCAACTTGATATTTTCAAATAATGGAGTATAATTATATTGATAGTGCTACCATGCTTACATCATATTTTATACTCCATATAGTCCATACTTTATAATATAAGTCAATTTACCTAATTCATTAAAATCAATAAAAAATAGTTAATCCATTAAATTTATCTTAAATTTTAAGAAATTTCCAACTTCTATATTAAATGAGGTTTTAAATGAGACAAAACAATAAGTCATGTTTGAACATTAGAGGGGCAAAATTGAAAAATAAGCATTAATTACTCTCCAAGTGACTTATATTGTGAACTAAAATATTCTTCTATAAACGACTTATATTGTAGATAGAAGAGATTATCTCATGGATGGGTTTGAAATTATTTTTTTTAAAAAAAGAATCAACTTTAACTTTCCATTTCTACGATAAAATATGAGTAAAACTATAATTAATTATTTTACTTGATAAATTTAAATATTGTATTAATTATTTATAGAAATTTATAATACAAGTCATGTATATATTATTTATTGATGATTTGGTGAGAGAATTTGTTAGGTATCTTAAATTACAACCAAAAATTGTCAAATTATAGTAATCTCTAAACATGCTTCATCAATAAATAGTTGTTAAAAATATATAATTAAATTATAAAAATACAGAAAAAGAAACAATTTAATTTATAATATTTGAAAATAAATAATTGAGATTTAAATTATTTATAGTTTATCATGTTTAACATACAATTTTTTTTGAAGTTTACATAGAGTTACTAAACACTGTCAAATCCAGAAAATAATAATAATAAAATCAGCAAATGTTGAATCATCATCCTACTCAAAATTTATTGTTTAGTGTGTGTTTGAGTAAGTCCCAAATCGCGATTTCAAAAGCTTTTTTCTATAAATTGAGACAAAACTTCTCTCACATACTTACTTCATAAATCGTAAAAACTATTCTCTAAAAACTAATCCAAAGTTGGGAAAAGGAAAAATAAATAAAAGGCCGGAGACAAATTTGATGATAGATTAGGGTTCTTAAATGCAATTTATGTTCAAGATGAAAAGAAGAACAAATGCTAGGGAAAGGTGAGAGCAAATGGACAAAACACTCCCCCTAATACGTCGGTCAAATTTTCAATTTGCTAAATGCTTTTCCTTGAACAGACTCAGGTTAAACTTCATACTTAAAAATTTAAATAATAATATATAATATTTTTTCAAGAATAAAATACAAAATTTTAAATACATATATGCCTTCAAAGGTTTTTATCTCTCTCCTCTCCCTACTTTTCTCTCTCCTTCCTCTTCCTCTCTTTTCTTTTCATATTTTGTGAACCAAAACTACTAGGAGAGATGCATAACTATGGGTGAGGAAGGAGAGGTTAAATTGTGGGTGAAGTAGGGAAAGTGAAAGGTATGAATATGGAACGACGATTAAAATAAATGAAGAGAAGTTAAAATAAGGGACATTGTGACATTCTGAGAAGAGGAATTAGGCATTGAAATGAAAGGGTATTAATAAATGAAAAATGGGTTGGGGATTGCAATATAGTTAGAGGACACCAGGCCTTCTTTTTCATCAGTCCTTTTTTTAATGATTGACACTGATGTTATATATATCAGTCCTTATTTCACTTGTCTTGCAAGTTTCATTCAAGTGATTGATTTGATGCAATGTGCCGCCATTTTACTCCTATATGGGTTAGCTTTGCTTTGTCTTTTGACCCTCATCTCTCTCCTCTCTCTACTCAACTGGTCTCCCTCACATCAGATGTACAGACACATTAGACTCCAAACCAAAACACTATTTGGGGTGATATAGATATATTGCTTCTAAATTTAAGAGGGCTTTCTTTAATATTTGCTTTTGATTTCCCATTCCCTAATAAAAGGCTCACCACCCAACAATATTGAACTGTGACATAGTGTACTTACAAATCCATATAGCATGGGTCCATTGTTTTTGTGGAAAACTTGTCCTATCCTTTTCATTAGTGTCTTATTCATTTTGTGAAAACATTCTCACATGATTTTTTATATATTGTTTCCCACTGGTTAATGACATTTTAAAACTATTTGAAATCACTTCCTTCCTTTTCTAATTAAAAAAATAAATAAATCAACCAGTGAAAAAAGATTATGTTATAGGCAATTTGGTGATTTTTTTCCCACCAATTTTAAGCAATGTGATGTTGTTGCTTTAATATCTCAATAACAATTAGTTTGTCGAATTAATTTGTTTTGTTGAGTTAAGAAAAAAGCGTGAAGTACACGGATCTAGTCTTGTACAGTGGTTTACGCTTCCTGTAGCTAAGAAACGTAGAAAATAGGGAGTGAGAGAGAGAACAAAAGGAAGGGAAAGGAAAGTTACTTCTGAGCAAACACCATAAGATTCAAATAAGCAAAAGTAAAAAGGGGGAAAATAGGAAGCTACAACATATCTGGTAAATTTCAAACACAAACCTATTTCAGTTTTTCCTAGTCTTATCATCAAACTTGCAAGAGACCCAGGAAATACCAGAGAAGAATCAGAGGATCAAAGGTGGACGCCTGATGGGAGGAGAGAAGTGGCCGACGCTCATGATAAAAAAAAGAAAGAAAGCTTCTATCATCACCACACTTCACAATCATGAATCATTGCTTCCTCCATCCTCACCACTATCACGACATCGACTTCATCTATCGGGAGATAGAGAATGATCATCAGAGTGCTCGATCATCTCCATGGTTCCTGTGAGATCCTCTCCTTAATAATAATATAATATTAACTTATCTTTAAGAATTACTCATTTCATCATTTTTTTTTTTTAAAGAAAGAAAGATTACCATGGTAGAAAAGAGTTCAAGTAACTATTTGCAAAGTCTACCATGGTAATAAAAGATTTAAGTCATTACCATGGTAGAAAAGAATTCAAGTAACTATTTGGAAACTCTACCATGGTAATAAAAGATTTAAGTTCCTACAGTTATCATATCAAACATTTCCATTTCAAAACCAAGGTCACCCAACTTTATATGATAAACAGAGTACGAAGAGGAATTTAGAGTTTACAAAATAAGGTCCCTAATAAGTGGCAATGTACATTCATTCAACACATAATAAACTACAAGAGGCTGTACAGATATATATAGAAATATATCTATGCCTCAGGAGCTCCTCCCGACATTCCAGCAAGGGAATTATCACCTGAAAAATGTTAAATTAACGGGGTGAGACAAAAGCCTCAGTAACCAGCTATCCGACTCATTACACATGCTAACATGTGTTCATGAGGTGCTAAGTGGAACAATTTATATAATTTATAAAAATTCAATATCATAAATTTCTTATTACAATTCCCATTGCCTCCCATCAATCCAACCGAACCGCCTTATTTCCACGCGACTAGACCCATGGGCTAAGTTACTAACCATGTGACTGGCCACTCAAAAAGCTTACCGGTCACGCGATGAGGATCGGCCAAACCCTCAAAACACGTGCCCCGGACCATGGGTCTTTCGGTGTCGCAGCCCCTCATTGAAACTGGTGGGGCAGTCCCTCATTGAAACTGGTGGGACAATAAACAGCCAACCATCGTGCACCAATGGAGGCTATACCACGTGGTAAAATAACATACTCCATCTTATCCCAAACCCATTATCACAATAATTTATCAATAATTATTTCAATGGGATTTTCCCGAATATATACATATTTTCTCATTTCAAATCATAAAATTCCACAAAGCTATTTTATATCAAAATACTTCACAATATAATGAAAACTTTCTCAATCACAATAAATCTTTACTCATTGGAGTAAATATCAAAATACTCACAAACAGCATATCAACACAGATAATAAGTGGAAAGTGGTTACCTCTCGCCAAAGCAAAATTATAATCACAAGCTTCTAATCCAAGAGCTCAAATATACGCCAAAAATCAATCTACAACGATCAATTTATAAAATGGCTAAATTATAAATCATCATCCTAAAAAAAATCTAAACCGATTAAAACCTCAAGAATACCTCTAATAATCCAAATAAATTATTTAACCTAAATTTAATCGGTTAAAAAGCCTAATATAGAATTATTCATAGATTAGTTATGTAAAGATTTCATTATAAAATTATATGCTAATTAAGTAACAAAAGTAACTTGATTAAAATTAACTATTAATTATCCTCTACATTCCTGCAGCATCATGTTAACAAAACTCAAATTTATCCAAAATCATAATCTGAAAATTTTCTCTAATCATCATAAAATTATTACCATAAGAAAGAGAAAATTATTTAGAATATTTCTATAAAAATAATTCTGAGATAAGAAGTAATATTGAGTACCTTATCGATCTCCAAAGATATGAGAATACTCCTACTAATGCTTCACTCAACACTTTTCTTCACACCTGAGGTGTGAGGAGTGAAGACGGGGGAGTGGGGGTATTTATAGTACTCCCTGCCCCTTGAAACTGCGGATGCCTTCCGCAGTTTCTTTTAATTGATTGTGGGCGGCCCACAATCAATGTTGAAAACTGGGGGAGGCATTCCCCCCAGTTTTCAACGTTGTGGGCGCTGTTGGCGCCCACAACTTTTATTTTATTTTATATATATATATATATATTTTTTTTTTGAATAATATATATATATATATTATTTTATTATTTTATAATATTTATTTATTTATTATTATTTTTTAAATATATATATATATATATATATTTTTTTTTTAAACATTTTTTTTTAATTAAATCCCTCTTTTCTTTTTATTCAAAATTTACTATTAATTTCATAATTATTTCTAAATTATAATTATATAAAAATTAGGATGTTACAATTCTCCCCACCTAAATAGAATTTTGTCCCCAAAATTCGATTTAAATAATGTACAAGAATACAAGCAGAATACAATAATTCAAAATAAACAAGCATAATCGCAACTTTAAGCAAACAAGTTAGGAAAATCACAACGCATTCTTTCTTCAGTCTCCCAAGTCACATCTCCAGGTGTCATACCCTTCCAAAAGACTTTCACCAATCGGATGGTCTTTTTCCGCAGTTGTTTGTTTTGGACATCTAAAATCCTCTCTGGTTCTGCTATATAAGTTAAGTTTTCTCTCAACTCAACTTCCTCAGGCTTAATGACATGAGACGGATCTGGACGATACTTCTTCAATTGTGATACGTGGAATACGTTGTGCACATTAGACAAGTGCGGAGGTAAGGCGATTCGATAAGCTACTGACCCAATTCGCTCCAAAATCTCATATGGTCCAATGAATCGGGGAGTCAACTTCTTTGCTTTAATAGACCTTCCAATACCCGTTATGGGTGAAACCTTTAGGAAAACATGATCTCCTTCATTAAATTCCAATGGTCTCCTTCGACGATCCGCATAACTCTTCTGTCGGCTCTGAGCTGTCAACAATTTCTGTCGTATCATTTCAATCTTTCGGGATGTTTGGTCCACCAAATCTGGTCCAATAATGGTTCTTTCACTCAATTCGGTCCAACACAATGGCGATCTACACCTCCGACCATATAAAGCCTCGAAAGGTGCCATTTGAATACTGGAATGGTAGCTATTATTATATGCAAATTCTGCCAATGGCAAGTGCTTATCCCAACTACCTGGGAGCTCGATGGCACATGCTCTCAACATGTCTTCGAGTGTCTGAATAGTTCTCTCGGTTTGACCATCTGTTTGAGGATGATAAGCGGTACTGTACTTTAACTTTGTCCCCATGGCTTCTTGCAGGGATTTCCAAAAGTTTGAAGTGAACCTTGGATCACGATCCGATATGATACTTTCTGGCACTCCATGCATACGAACAATCTCTTTAATGTACAGCTCAGCCAATTTCTCTAACGAGTAGTCCACTCTGATTGGTAGAAAGTGTGCTGACTTGGTTAATCGGTCTATGATCACCCAAATAGCATTGTAAGTGTTCCGAATTTGTGGTAGACCTGTAATAAAGTCCATAGAAATGCTATCCCATTTCCATTTAGGGATATCCAGGTTCTGGAGTAGTCCTGGGGGTTTCTGGTGCTCGATCTTGACTTTCTGACACGTCAAACACTTTAAGACAAATTCGGTCACATCTCTCTTCATCTTTGGCCACCAATATTGTTGCTTTAAGTCATTATACATCTTGGTGATTCCCGGATGCATAGCGTACCTGCTCCGATGAGCTTCTTCCAAAATGGTTTTCTTGATTTCATCGTTGTTAGGAACACAAATTTTCTTCTTGTATCTCAAGATATTCGTATTCCCAATATCATAATCTAAAACATTATCATGTTCTAGTTCTTCTCGAATTCTTTTTAGCTAGTCATCTTTCATCTGGGCGTCTCTCAGGTCCTGATAAAATCCATATTCACCAAGGACTGCATTTAAAGTAGCCCTTCTTGGATCTGGGACTACATGGATATCTCTTAATCCATTTAGCCAACTTTGTTCTTCTAAGCTCATTTGAAACAAGTGTATTGACTTTCGACTTAAAGCATCTGCAACCACGTTAGCCTTGCCAGGATGATACTTTAACTCGAAGTCATAATCCTTCAGGAATTCCATCCATCGACGTTGTCTGTTATTCAACTCCTTCTGATCAACAAGATACTTCAGACTCTTATGGTCACTGAATACTTCGAATTGAGACCCATACAAATAATGCCTCCAAATCTTCAGAGCAAACACCACAGCTGCTAATTCTAAGTCATGAGTTGGGTAATTCTCCTCATGAGGTCTCAATTGTCTAGAAGCATATGCAACGACTTTGCCTTCTTGCATCAACACGCAACCCAGCCCCTTGAAGGAAGCGTCCGTGTACACTATGTATGGACAACAAGGATCAGGAAGGGTAAGCACAGGGGCTGTAGTCAACTTCACCTTCAACTCTTGGAAAGCAGCTTCACACTTATCAGTCCATATATACGGTCGATCTTTCTTGGTCAACTTGGTAAGAGGCATGGCAATTTGAGAGAATCCTTTAATGAATCTCCTGTAGTAGCCAGCCAATCCTAAAAAGCTTCTTACTTCAGTCACCGACTTTGGAGCTTCCCATTTCAACACGGCATCTACTTTACTAGGATCAACGGCTACCCCTTCAGCTGACACCACGTGGCCAAGGAAATTCACTTCCTTAAGCCAAAACTCACACTTACTCAACTTAGCATACAGCTGGTGATCCTTCAATATACGCAATGCAATATGTAAATGCTCTCGATGCTCCTCCACATTCTTAGAATAAATGAGAATATCGTCAATAAAGACAATAATGAATCGATCTAAGTATGGCATAAAAATCCGGTTCATATAATCCATGAAGACAGCTGGAGCATTGGTTAACCCGAAAGGTATAACCAAAAACTCATAATGCCCATAGCGAGTCCGGAAAGCAGTCTTTGAGATGTCCTCAGCCTTAACTCTAAGCTGGTGGTAACCCGATCTTAAGTCGATCTTAGAGAACACTACGGCTCCCTTAAGCTGATCTAGTAAATCATCAATCCTAGGTAATGGATATTTATTCTTAATTGTGACCTTATTCAGCTGTCTATAGTCAATGCACAACCTCATACTTCCATCCTTCTTTTTGACAAACAACACTGGTGAACCCCAGGGAGAGACACTTGGTCGAATGAAGCCTTTCTCGAGCAACTCTTCTAGTTGTTTCTTCAATTCTGCCAACTCTGATGGTGACATCCGATAAGGGGCCTTAGAAATTGGGGTTGTACTTGGCACCAAATCAATGGTGAACTCGACCTCTCGCTTCGGAGGCAGTCCAGATATCTCTTCTGGAAATACCTCAGGATATTCTTTTACTACATTGATATGATCGATCCCAACTTCTCTATCCACATTGATAGAGAAGAAAACTATATAGGCTTGACACCCCTTTCTGATACACTTATCCACTCGAGCTGTTGACAACAACATCGGGACAAAAGGGGCTTCTACGGATATGGTATTCATGGCGTAAGTGGCCACCTTCTTCTTACAATGAAGTATGGCATCATTGTCCACTAGCCAATCCATACCAATAATAGCATCTATGCCTTTTAGTGGCAGACATACTAAATTCACTATAGAATCTCGGTTTTCAAACCGAAGGGTAATACCCACACAAGCATGTGCGGTTATCACAACAGCTCCGGCAGGGGTAGAAATTTTCAAGTCATATGGTAGAACAGATATAGGGAAATCATACTTCTTAGCACAATCAAAAGATATGAAAGAATGTGTAGCACCCGAGTCAAACATTGCAATAATGTCATGACCATGAAGAGAAATAGTACCTCTAATAACATTAGGGGATGCTCCTGCTTCTTCCTGAGTCATGGCATATACCCTGCCAGGAAAAGTGGGACGGCCGCTTTGGTTGATCTGCTGTTGCTGCTGCCCCTCAGGACAATATCGCATGGTGTGACCAAACTTATGACACTGAAAACATTGCCAACATTGGCCAGTATGAGACCTCCCACATTTTGGGCAAGGATTATTAACGCTTGGGGCTGACATTGCCATTTCACGACGAGGTTGTTGGCTTACTCCAGCATAGCTCCTCTGACCTTGTTTCCTCGGGAAGTTACTTTGAAAATTACTCGGTCGAGATCCACTCCTTTGCCCTTGACTCGTTCTACCAAAGTTCCTTGTACTCCCAGGATGAAATCCAAATGGCTTGTTTTCTCCACCCACTGGTCTAAAAGTGGAGAACTTGCCCTGATTATCTTGGAGTTTGGCAGCATCGATTTCACGCTTCATACGTGCAGCCATTCTTAAGTTGGTGCAAGTTTCCTCAAAACTCTTTATATCACGCATTGGCACAAAAGGTTTTAACTCTGGCCTGGCCCTAGTAATCAGTTGACGTGATTTCCAGTCCGGGTCATCTTTTTGTTGTAAGTAAGTCACATATCTGGATAAGTCGATGAAAGTCGCAATAAACTCATCCTCGTGCATGTCATCCTGTCGAAGAGCATAGAATGCTGTTTCCTTCTCATGTCTTAATGCTGGAGGGAAGTAATGATCGAAGAACTTAGTTCTGAACTCCGTCCAAGTTGTCCTTGAGTCATCTAAACCACCCGTGCTTTGCCACCATCTTTGAGCACGATCCCTTAACAGAATAATGGCCACCCTGGCCTTTTGATATTCATTACAAATAACAGCTCTAAAGATAGTCTCCAAACTCTCGATCCAAGCTTCAGCCTTCAGTGGATCTAAATCTCCATGAAACTTTTCAGGATCATGATGATGAATATCTTTCCACACCTTATTAATAGCTAATTCTTCAGGATTGGGTTGTGATGAGCCCTCACCCCCAACATTCTTCCCAGGGCCTTCATAATTAGTTGAGCCGACTGGCTCGTTTTTCCGTGATGCTTCTATACTGGGCTCAGGAACCTCATGATCTTTTGGATTTGGAATGCTCCCCTCTTCTCTTTTCTTCTTTCGAAGATCTCCCTCGAACTGTTGAAATCGTGCATCCATAGCTGTTAATAATTTATCCAAAAGAGTCTCGTTTTCCTGAGACAACTGTGGTTCAACATTTTTTGGAAGTGGCTCAACGTTGGAGACAGTCTTTCTTGTATTAACCATTTTCTCCCCACCTAAGGATGAAACCCTATAATAATTAGGATATAACCTATAGCAATACAAAAACACAGGGAGGTTATGTGTAAAAGAATATATTGCCACTAAAGCTCTGATACCAAGTTGTGAGATCCTCTCCTTAATAATAATATAATATTAACTTATCTTTAAGAATTACTCATTTCATCATTTTTTTTTTTAAAGAAAGAAAGATTACCATGGTAGAAAAGAGTTCAAGTAACTATTTGCAAAGTCTACCATGGTAATAAAAGATTTAAGTCATTACCATGGTAGAAAAGAATTCAAGTAACTATTTGGAAACTCTACCATGGTAATAAAAGATTTAAGTTCCTACAGTTATCATATCAAACATTTCCATTTCAAAACCAAGGTCACCCAACTTTATATGATAAACAGAGTACGAAGAGGAATTTAGAGTTTACAAAATAAGGTCCCTAATAAGTGGCAATGTACATTCATTCAACACATAATAAACTACAAGAGGCTGTACAGATATATATAGAAATATATCTATGCCTCAGGAGCTCCTCCCGACATTCCAGCAAGGGAATTATCACCTGAAAAATGTTAAATTAACGGGGTGAGACAAAAGCCTCAGTAACCAGCTATCCGACTCATTACACATGCTAACATGTGTTCATGAGGTGCTAAGTGGAACAATTTATATAATTTATAAAAATTCAATATCATAAATTTCTTATTACAATTCCCATTGCCTCCCATCAATCCAACCGAACCGCCTTATTTCCACGCGACTAGACCCATGGGCTAAGTTACTAACCATGTGACTGGCCACTCAAAAAGCTTACCGGTCACGCGATGAGGATCGGCCAAACCCTCAAAACACGTGCCCCGGACCATGGGTCTTTCGGTGTCGCAGCCCCTCATTGAAACTGGTGGGGCAGTCCCTCATTGAAACTGGTGGGACAATAAACAGCCAACCATCGTGCACCAATGGAGGCTATACCACGTGGTAAAATAACATACTCCATCTTATCCCAAACCCATTATCACAATAATTTATCAATAATTATTTCAATGGGATTTTCCCGAATATATACATATTTTCTCATTTCAAATCATAAAATTCCACAAAGCTATTTTATATCAAAATACTTCACAATATAATGAAAACTTTCTCAATCACAATAAATCTTTACTCATTGGAGTAAATATCAAAATACTCACAAACAGCATATCAACACAGATAATAAGTGGAAAGTGGTTACCTCTCGCCAAAGCAAAATTATAATCACAAGCTTCTAATCCAAGAGCTCAAATATACGCCAAAAATCAATCTACAACGATCAATTTATAAAATGGCTAAATTATAAATCATCATCCTAAAAAAAATCTAAACCGATTAAAACCTCAAGAATACCTCTAATAATCCAAATAAATTATTTAACCTAAATTTAATCGGTTAAAAAGCCTAATATAGAATTATTCATAGATTAGTTATGTAAAGATTTCATTATAAAATTATATGCTAATTAAGTAACAAAAGTAACTTGATTAAAATTAACTATTAATTATCCTCTACATTCCTGCAGCATCATGTTAACAAAACTCAAATTTATCCAAAATCATAATCTGAAAATTTTCTCTAATCATCATAAAATTATTACCATAAGAAAGAGAAAATTATTTAGAATATTTCTATAAAAATAATTCTGAGATAAGAAGTAATATTGAGTACCTTATCGATCTCCAAAGATATGAGAATACTCCTACTAATGCTTCACTCAACACTTTTCTTCACACCTGAGGTGTGAGGAGTGAAGACGGGGGAGTGGGGGTATTTATAGTACTCCCTGCCCCTTGAAACTGCGGATGCCTTCCGCAGTTTCTTTTAATTGATTGTGGGCGGCCCACAATCAATGTTGAAAACTGGGGGAGGCATTCCCCCCAGTTTTCAACGTTGTGGGCGCTGTTGGCGCCCACAACTTTTATTTTATTTTATATATATATATATATTTTTTTTTTTTTGAATAATATATATATATATATTATTTTATTATTTTATAATATTTATTTATTTATTATTATTTTTTAAATATATATATATATATATATATATTTTTTTTTTTTAAACATTTTTTTTAATTAAATCCCTCTTTTCTTTTTATTCAAAATTTACTATTAATTTCATAATTATTTCTAAATTATAATTATATAAAAATTAGGATGTTACAGTTCCTCTAGCCATCCATTATCCACTCCATCCCCCTTCGCCACTCGGAAATCACCATCCTCATCACCATCACCAGAAATGCAGCACCACTGCCACTATCAATCTACCATTAGTTCCTTCCTCTTATCCATAACTATCACCTTGACATGCCCCCATTGAGATGAATGAAGAATATGAATAAGCATGAACTAAATCAGCAAACAGATAATAAAGGTAAGATCTTTAACAACACATATTAGTAAGGATGGAGGCATGGTTTTTGGAGGGAGACGAAATAGAGGATAGAAAGATGAGCAAAAGGTATAGAAAGATGAGCAAAAGGTATGGGGGAGAGGTAAGATATATAAGGATAAAAAAGTAAGACCAGAGGGAGAGAATGGGCCTTCCTTATTTATTACTAGACGAGAGGAGCTTTTTTATATACCAAGATAGAAATGAAAAGCAATAAGACACAGAGAAAGAATTTCAAATGGAAGGACTTTTAAAATTTGAAATCATCCTGTAAGAAAAAGTAAGCATGGAGCCACATACCACATGCACAAGTCACACTATTTATGGAGTCAGTACTGTACATATGAACAATAAAAATAGAGAGAAGCCGCACAACTTATGCCATTGGCTCAGCTCAACAATGATTGATATTTATTATTCCCTCCGGTCCTAATTATAGGACAACATTTATGAGTTGATCTTGGTCCTAATTATAGGACAAAGTTTTAATTTTTATCAATTTCTTCCCAAAATACCCCCATTGATATTTTCTCAATAATAATAAAACACAATAACAATTTTATAATACACCTATGTATTTTATAAAGTGAGTAATACTTGCAACTCATTAATGTCACATACACCTCAATTCTACTGTTTCTTTTATTTTTTTAATAAAATAATTTTGAAACCCTGAAAAACTTTAAGTTAACGTCTTTTGATAGTCTTTTAATTTATATAGAGTGTATTATGCTTGGAGGCTTTGAATTAAAATAGAGAGTAATACACGTTGTTTATGGTTTTTTCTTGGCTCTCAGGTGCACTAGCTAAAGAAATTAATTCTCAATCTTTATAATGAATGGATCAAATCTGACTTTGTTAATCAAACAATGAGTTCTGAGGTCCTTAACTACAATTTCCTCATATTCAAGAAGTGCTCCAATTAATACTCCAAAGTTAGGGCATTTTTGGAAAATAAATAAGATTAACTAATTTAACTACTATTCTTAATTTCTCCAAAGTTAGGTAAATATGTCCTATAATTAAGACTGAAGGGAGTAGTTTATATGGATTATGTTGTGGATGGTACAAAAAAATGCAAAAGATTGCTTATATAAATACCTGTTGAGAGCTGATTTGATTTTCCGCACGAAAATATCGGTACTCTAAAAATTTTAGATACGGAAAGTAATAGTAAAAGAATTCAGACATTATTGGAAAATTAATTCGCCAAGCAAATATTTTTTTGGGTTAAAAAGGATATTTATGAGCAATTTTGCTAAAAGAATCACATATTTTTATTTTTTAAATCTCCGCAACAATATTGTGTCGCCCTACACCGGCGAAGAGATATTTACTTTTAAGTAAAATTTTATTTAAATCTATTTGAAATACCTAAATTTAAAATTAGACTTACACTTTTAATAAATTCTTAATAAGGTCTATGGGCCTAATCAGAGATTTCTAAATTTATTGATTTTACCAATCAATCCTTGGACTATTTTCTCCACTCCTCGTTCTTTTTTTTTTTTTTTTTAATTTTGATTTGGGGCTTCTTATTTCAAATTTTCGATACAAAGGAAAATGTTTTACATTGTGTTATATCTTTATAATATCAACTCAGATTTTTTTCAAACTTCTGTTAAAGAATTTTCATCCAGTTTTTTTTTTTTTGTTCGAAAATTTTCATCCAATTTTAGTTAGAAGGATTGTTAAAAATGTACTTGCCTATAGCTCAAAGATATATAATCATCTTAACCCTTCGTCTAAATTTGTTTCTTGCGGTATTTTGATAATTTTCTAATTGAAGGTAATTTAAAAATTACCTTGACTGTTGGACTGATTTTGTTTTTGAGCGAATCAAAGATATTCTTTTTACTAATCTATAATTTCAAAAACACATTATAAGTGTTTATTCTTTCAATCATTGCATATAAATCACACCGCATCATGGTTAAAAAATTGTGAGAACCTGCCTTTTAATGTTGTTGTGAGTGAGTCGATTGAAAGTTGAGATTCTATAAGGAAGCATGGATTCTGACCTTAAGGTTAAAACTTTATAGGAATTTATAATTAAAAATATTTAAATTTTTAACTATAAAAGAGCATTATAGTCTTCTAATAACACTCATGAATCTCTAATTAGGCTTATAGGCCTTATTAGAGATTTGTTAAAAATGTATGCCTGATTTGAACTTAATTAGGATTTTTCCATACTTTTAACTTGGTCATTTAAAATGTGAAGCTAACAAAGAATTTTGAAGTATTAAAATCTCAAAAAAAATTTATGCCACCCAAACAAAAGATTTTAAATAATTACTCCAAATGATTCAATATATGTGAAGTCTTTGAGGACTATTCTTATGAAATGACCTAAATAAAAGTGGAATTAGTTATGGTTATTTTAGTTGTTGTCCCTCGATAACTTATTTTAGCAAAGAATTTTTGTAAAATTAGTTGTCTGACTAAATTATTGTTGTTATTTGATAAATTAAGATTGTTATTTATCAAATTGTTGTCATTTTATTCTTTTTTTTTTTAATTTTAAAGGTTAATATAATCTTTGGTCTCTCAAGTTTCATTCAGTTTAAAATATTAGTTTCCATTATTAAATAGAAATTTGAATCATTTTATCTTTAAGGAACCAAAATCTTTTGTTTGAAATTTGATGGAACAAAAAATCAAAATGATGGCAGATTTAAGGGACCAAACATTATATTGACCTTAATTTTAATTAAGGACATTCAATTCAAGTAATTTATTATAAAAATTTAACCACAAATTTTAGGATGATTAAGTATTTCGAAATCTTGAATTAAAATTTTGTAAACCTGAGATAGTTCTATATCTTCCTCTCATAAATAAATAAATTAAGTAAAGAACAGGGTTGATTGAACTGACAAAGTCAAAAAAAAGTTAAAAAACTAAAAAAGGGAGAGGTTGGACACATAAGACATTGCATAAATGAGTGGACCATCAGATGGCACCGTCCCCTCCCGGACGTGATTCTTCGTTCCCATTTGACGGCGTCTCAGTTTGACTCAACCTCTTATCCACCACTCCTTCTCCGCCACGTGTTTCCTGCCCAATCTGCCCCACCCTCCCTCCTCTATTAATCTATTAAACGAACGCGTCCTCACTCTCCCTCTCCCTATCTCTTATTCTATTCGATTCTGAATTGAATTCTGATTTCTGAATTTTCTCGCCATATTTTGCTAACGTTCAGCCTCTCGCGGCCCCCAACGATGCCGTACTGCGACGTCGGAACGAATCCAGCCACAAACGACGCCCACCTTAACAATGAGATTAAGATATTTTACCGAACTTACGGTCATGGACCTACTAAAGTTCTCCTCAACATAGGTTCTTCATTGGTCGTTTTTTTCTTTTTTTTTTCCCGGTTTGGATTTGAGTTTTCTCTTTTTGCTTTTTCCCCTTCTGTGAATTTATGGAGATCGATTTTCAGGATTGGCCGGGACGCATGACTCTTGGGGACCTCAAATCAAGGGGCTGACGGGAACCGTCTTGCCCAATGAAGATGATTCCGATGACGCTGATTGGAATTCAGCTGACCAGCGATGCGGAGATGACAATGAGAGTGGTGGCGGTATCGAGGTTTGCGCGTTTGATAACCGGGGGATGGGTCGGAGCTCCGTACCTACAAAAAAGTCCGCCTATACGTGAGTTTTAACTTTTTTTCCTTGTTTGGTTTGGAATATCCTCTTATTTCGTCGAACTTGTGTCTGTATTTTGAGAACATTCGATTTTCACATTTGCATTGACTTTTGAAAACTGTTTTTGCTTAAGTCCTCGAATTGTGGTCTTAATTAATAAATGCAGCATTATCCGTATAGTTTGATCCTCATGATTAGCTCAAGAATTTCCATTGGGAAATCCAGAGTACTCGTGTAGCCCGTTAATTCTGCATTTTAATTTGTTTGTGCATCGGCTCTCAGTTGATACATGGTCTTTATTTGCTTGACCGAGTTCAATCTAACCTACGATTTATTTGAAGTGTACTATTGAGTTCAAATTTGCACGTTAATAATTAATGAGAACAAGAGAATTTCCACCGCCCCCTTTTTTGAGCTTTAAAACTCCGAGTTGAAAGAAAGTAGTGCCAGCTGAAGTGATCTCAAACAATGTATTTGAGATTATGAAGAAAAACATAGCTAGATAAAGTTGCATAACATTGCATTTCATCGATTTATATCAGCAGAAAAACACGAATTCTAACTTATCACTGGTGATTTCTGGTTGCAGAACAAAGATCATGGCGAAGGATGCGATTACTTTATTAGATCATCTAGGATGGAAAAAAGCCCATGTCGTTGGGCATTCAATGGGTGAGCTCAAGACTGTTACCTAAATTGTCATATGAAACTTCTTAAGTTGGCACATGCAATACTCTGAATTATAGACTACACTTAGCTAAGATAATCGTAATTAAACTACCTTTTACAACTGGCTAGGGAGGGGTTGATTATAAGATTTGTTTTTCAAAACATTTTCCATTGAAACAGGAGCTATGATAGCATGTAAACTAGCGGCGATGGTGCCTCATAGAGTTCTCTCGTTAGCGTTGCTCAATGTAACAGGTGGAGGTTTCGAATGCTTTCCAAAGGTATTGTATCCTTTTGGGAACCCTCGTAAAATAGCCACGTGTCTGCTTTCTTATTACTAACACATCAGAGATCATGCTTTTGTAATATGATCGCACTTATCTAATTAAACCTCCGGAAATATTATTGGTGCTGTTCATGAATTTACGTTGTTTCCATAATTCTACATTTTAAATCAGCCTGGTAGAAACTATAATAATATGCATACATGGTAATTAGTATAAGGGCAAAAATTGCCATTCCTTGACTCAAGGTAGAAATACCAATAAGAGGAAGTCAATTTCCCTTGGGTAACACCTTGTATAGTTATTATTTGCCAATTCTATTAGTATGTCCATATATTATTTTGATCTGTCCAATTCTTGCTTGTGAATAAATAATTTGAACAATCGCCACATAAACGCATATAAATTAGCAATCAAACTTATTTCTCAGGAGTTTGGTATCTTTTTTTGGCAGTTTAACCGACAAACATTCTCCATTGCTTACCGTTTCTTAAAAGCAAAGACTCCCGAACTTAGAGCTGCTGTTGACTTGGACACCCACTACTCGAAGGTAAAAGTTGTCCCCCTAGCATCTCTTCCCTTCCTGTCTTAACACAATCTGAAATTCTGAATTATTTTGTGCTCATAAAAGTGGTTGTTTATAGTATATTCGAAGATAGATGAAAGGAAGAAATCTGAGTATGAGTAATGTATTCGATTACACTCCTTGGTGTCATTTTCCGAACCCATTACATGACTCTATTATATTACATTCAAAGTATTTTAACCCTTATAATTTAACGCATAGAGGGTAAGTCAGTCAATTGTTTCACTGCAAGAGCAATTAATGGGCAAGTCATGTAAATAGCCTACGGCCCTGTCACTGAATATTCACATCCAGCTAAAAAGTCTTTTTCTTCCCATCTTGCCACAGATCTGATTTATAGTCATTTCTCTTGGCCTATTTATTCAATATTTCAATTATTAATTAATAATATGAATTTATGAGAGATATCATATGACATGCAGGAATATCTTGAGGAATATGTTGGAAACGAAAAGAGGAGAACAATCTTATATCAGGTAAGGCATCTCAAATGCCTTCGGTCTCTATAAAATTTATTATTTTGCAGGTAAATGTTATTTGTTCTGCTGGTGTACTACTTCCATGTTGAGTGTTTGTACTTTTTAACTACTTAAATAGGATTGCACCAAATATTTTATAAATAAATGTAAACGGTTATAAAGTAAGTTGCATTGACTGCTCAGTTTCTAGTGCAGAACCACACTCCTCCAATGCATATCCACTTTCTAGAAACACGATTGTTTGTTCGCTATCATGATTGAGTTCTTTGTTTCACAGACGACTGTTAAGTCTTGCAGTGTTGGGTCATAATGATGCACTTGATTAAGCATTCAGCGATTCCTTTAAAATATTTTCTGATTGTAATTAACTGAATCTCTTTCAGCAATACGTGAAAGGTATATCAACAACTGGGATGCAATCAAATTATGGTTTTGAGGGCCAGGTCAACGCCTGTTGGAGACATAAAATGACTCGATCTGAGATTGAGTCGATAAAATCTGGGGGTTTTCTTGTTTCAGTCATACATGGCAGGTGCGTGGTCTGTTCTAACGAAACTTATGTGACGTTCTTAGGCAGTGATGTTGTCTCCATCATATTAAAATAAACTAGAAATTGCACGGGAATCATTAATGAATTATAGAGGAAACAATTTTGTTTGAAATTTTTTGTTTCCAATAGAATGATGGATGATATGGTCAATAATGATGATGATGTACATACCACATAGGGCCTAATGTATGTTCGCCCCAAATATTCTTCTTTGTGTTCAATGCATAAAAAAATTGGAAAAGGAACTGGATAACTTTTTGTGAACTAAGACAAGTTAACTTAGTCAGATTTTAAAAATCAGTGTAATTTGCTGAAGAAAGAAATTGACACCATCATTCATTGCATATTCCATGCTTGCATTCATATTTCGCACATAACAAAGTATTATCCATGAAAGATATATACAAATAGTCAATCTTTATAGCTTTAATTTGAGAGATTGATAGTACCTTTCCTGCACATCTAGGTTTGATGTAATTGCTCAGATATACTATGCAAGAAGATTAGCAGAGAGGCTTTACCCGATGGCTAGAATGGTGGATCTCTTTGGAGGTCATTTAGTAAGTCACGAGAGGACCGAAGAGGTACAGTTTTTTCTTTGTAAAATAACAAAATGGACCAAAAATCAACTGGACTCATGTTGCATGAACACTGAAACTGGCATTTTGTACCTTGTATATAGAAATTTTTTCCAGATTAATATGCAGAGACAAGTTTTTTCCCTTTTCGGCCCAAAAGCATATATTTTGACTGTGTTGCAAATAATCACTATATAGTCTATACTTAGACATCTAGACACCAGATACTCCTAGCTTAATGTAGTTGGAATTGGAAAGAAAGCTATTCATAAACTATCTGATAAATGTATGATGAATACCTCGCGCACACTTGCCAATAAACACGTTACATGCTAAGATAACTCAATACTGTTTTGGCCCCTTTCTTTCACATTCCTACATGTCAAATATGATTTGTATTTTACAAGTAAAACAATTATAAGCGTCACATTGACAAAAAATGTTGTGCGAATGATAAAGGGAAAAAAAAATCATCGAGCAATTATGGCATGCCATTTATCCTTATGCATAAATACATTTAAGGCCTTCATTAAATATATAATATAGAAGGCGGATGGAAGAATCTACTAGCATGCCGAATACCAAGGGTTTATGTTACAGAATTATTATTCTGTATGAAAGAGAGAGAGGGAAAGAGGGAATAGAAGAGAAGAACATGGAGGGATTCTGGAGAAGAAAGGCAGAGAGGGAACCAAATGAGAGAGAAACTTTGAGGCACTTAGAAATCTATTATTCCATCATCAATCATAGACTGGGAACTGCAATAGAGGGGTTGCCTATTTATAATAAGGTAGGGGTCGGGTAATCAGGTTAGGTGCTTAGCGCTTAGTCGACTATTTACTCTAACTACCCCTAACTGACATTACAATTATATAACAGTTTATTATACGGATTTCAGGGTGCATTCTTTCTGTTTACAGAAGTTTCAGATTACTGGGGGCGTCTTTGCGTTTTTCCTTTCCTTTTTTTTGGGGGATTTTTTTTTTGGTTCAACATTTTCCTCTTATTACCAAAATAAGAATAACGCGTGACAAAGGAAACTAACATACAGATTATGAACTTCAGGTCAATCAGGCACTTCTTGACTTGATCAAGGCATCAGAAGTAAAGATGAAACCAGAAGATTGGACTAATTTGCCTAAGAAAACTACTTGTAAGTATTTCCCAAAAAATTCTTTCACTTCTGCAATTCACATTTGTTCATATCCGGAATTACTTTTTATCCATAGCTCGGTATAGTTATGTTCGTGATAAGCTGAAATAGTATTTAGTTTGATATCTAAGAATGTTTACGTTATCAGTATTCCTAATTACATAAAGCTGTAACAACTCTAGTCCCTTATGGAGGCTATAATCAATCTGTATGATCATGGAGAAAACAGAACACTAACGTGGAATGATCCAATAGTTTTTCTGATCTGATGAAATATGGAATGTTGTTTGCAGGGTGGATAGAGAAAAGGACGTTCGTTTTAAGTCCAAACATTCAGACCAGTGGAAGCGTCTCCATAAAGTGTCGCGTCTTAGAAAAACTGCATATCTTTCTTATATTTCTCTTTAGTCTGCTCATTTTGGTATTTGAGCATGGAAGAAAACTTCTAAAAAGTACGGTCAAGCCAGTTCAGGTTGCAAGTTCCCCCTCTTAAGTTGAGGGTCAATTACCCAATTACCCATTCCTTTTTATTCTAACGGGTAATTATGCTTATTCCTCTGCATATATGAATGATGTGAAATAATTATTCTCTGTATCTAAAAGTTTCTTGTAACTGCAGGTAATTAATCGAACATTGGTCATCCCGAATAAAGACTTCACAAATGTAACCAGCAAAAACAAGGCTCATGTACAAGGCGATGTTGTTTTTTCAAGTTTTATGAGGGGAAAACGCAAGGTTTTCGGAAGTTTCAATGGCCGAGCTTGGACGAAATCCTTTCTGGCCCTTGATTTGAGTCCTGGGCATGAAACTAACATTCTTTCATTTGCTGCAAGGCTAATTCTTTAGGCTTTGTAAACAGATGATGAGGCGACAAAAAAAAGGCTAGATGACATACTCTCTCTTTGTACACTACTCGAATATATATTCATATACAACAAAAGTACTCCCTCCGGTCCCAATTATAGGACATATTTACCTAATTTGGGAGAAATTAAGAATAATAGTTAAATTAGTTAATCTTATTTATTTTTTTAAAATGCCCTTATTTAATAATATTCAATGCACCCATAATGAAAAAAAATATAACTCTGGTAATACACAAAACTAGCATTGTGGAATAGAATTCCCAGTCGCGTATAGATGTGAGGATCAACAATGAAACATAATAGAAACTGTAATAAAATATTGGCAAAATAAAAGAAAAAAAAGAAAAAGAAACTGCAATAAAATGTGAAGCGGCATACTAATGTGCAAAATGTCATAAAAAATATTATCATGAAGCAATCTCTTCCTGATGTTGAATTTTTTAATCTTTATTTTAAGAAAAATATGGATTGATCATTTTGATTTAATTTTTTTAAAAAAATATTATTATTGTGTTTCATTATTATTAAGAAAGTATCAATGGGGGTATTTTGGGAAGAAATTGATAAAAATTAAAACTTTATCTTATAATTAGGACCAAGATCAACTCCTAAATATTGTCCTATAAATAGGATCGGAGGAAGTACAAAACATATCACAACATCAAGACTATACCATACTGTATGTTATGACCCCACAAGTAAAATACAAACATGTTATGTTTTTTTTTTTTGTTTTTGTGCTAAGCATAGATATCCTCCTATTGGAGGCAATATGTTTTTTGACTTGGAAATAGAAGTTCAGACTTCTGGGGGCAAAATGGGAATCCCAAGCTTAAAAACATTGCTGATATAAATAATTTTTAATTCTTCATGGATATGATTTTATGGTGGAAAAATTAGATAAAAGTTTTCATTTAGAAATCTTATTGCACAGGAGGACATGATATATCTTTATACATGCATCTACAGCTACTTTAAAGAATTCCATACACATAAAGTATTAGTAGAAAGTACCAATACTCACTGGCTAATAAAATTATTAAATAAAAACTTTTCACTAATTTATTTTTTTATGATTTCTATCTTTGAATCTCTAGGACTAACTCGATTCATATATTATTTTTCATTAAATCCCTACGTTTCAGGTTTTGAACCTAATTATTGCCCTAACCAAAAAAAAAAAAAACAAACTCAGTAATTAATTGATTTGTCAATTTCTCAACTTGTGTGTGCAAAATTTATTCATATGAAACACCTTACAAAATACTCGTATCAAACAATTATCACAAGTCCATGATGCATTCGCCCTAGCATGGAATGTTCTTTGCAAGGTATTTGTGACTAGGAAGATGAGAAAGCACGCAGCACATGCACATGTAATTACGCAAGAAAACGTACAATATAAAAACTTAGGGTATGTTTGTTTTAACAATCCGATTGTTTATAAACTATTTTTTACATAAATCGAGATATAACTCCTCTTACATACTTATCTCGTATTCCGTAAATCACGATTGAAAAGCTGCTTTTAAGCATTCCAATCGCTAATCCAAACAATTATTAAATCATCCCTAAAAAGGTCAAGAGCTGAAACCTCAAAAAGCGACAGACCCGGATCATACACATAATCGAAGTTTTTTTTTTTTTTTTACCATCCTTAATTGCAAAAGGTCATTAGAGAGCCATTTTAATGAGTAGGATCGTGAAGTAGTGACAAATTTGGACAGTAAGCACTCAATTAAAATCTAAGCAACTCTTAGGTACAACAGAATGCTTTAAATTCAATGAACAAACCTGATTGGAGTTGCTTGAAAACAACTGAAACTTGCCAAAACACTATAAATTCAAAATCATGTGCATGAAATACCAAAGCATCCAGAAGCATAATAGAGCATAAATTACAACAAGTACTGAAGCAAGAATCAATACCAGCCTACTGTAGCGTAAGTAATAAGCGGGCTTTCTGGAATTATGATGCGCATATTTTTATTAGCATCGTAGGTGAGAAGATGAAGGGATTACACAGTTGAAAACGACGAAGTAAGAGAGAGAAAGGGAGAGAGAGAACATACCTGGAGGCGCATCGTTTGGATTCAGGAACATCATTGACATGTGTGGTGTTATTCAATGGTTAAAGAGCTGAAAAGGCCAGGGAAGAAAGCGAGGAATCTGGTGTTATACGCAGTAATATTCCAATGGGTAACGTCTCACAGCGGATAAACACAACTCCAATATTCCCCTGGAATATACTAATATTCCCCTTCGGGATTTCAATGGGCGACAAGAGTTAAACGACTTCCTACCATGTCGTTTTGCAGTCCATAAGCCCTTAACCTCAACCACACTCGTCACTCTCCAAACCCCAGTCGCGCTCCCTCCCTAAATACTTTCTTGATTGTTAGTAGTGGAAATTGTTTTGTGGGTTTTGGTTATCTTGTTAAGATTTTGGTGTAATAGTTTTGGTTATCAGGTACCTTTGTGCTGGGTGAGTTTAGCTATGGTTATCACCCACCTTTTGTTTTGGGAAATTCTGAGTACTTGTGTAGCCCGTTAATTCTGCATTTCAATTTGTTTGTGCATCGGTTCTCAGTTGATACATGGTCTTTATTTGCTTGATCGAGTTCAATCTCACCTACGATTTATTTGAAGTGTACTATTGAGTTCAAATTTGCACATTAAATACTCTTTCATTTTTTCTTTTTCATGCTTCCGACATCCTGCATAATTTTAATAATTAATAAGAACAAGAGAAGTTCCATCGCCCCCTCCTTTTAAACTTTAAAACGCCGAGTTGAAAGAAAGTAGTGCCAGCCGAAGTGTTCTCAAACAATGTATTTGAGATTATGAAGAAAAGCATAGCTGCGCTAGATAAAGTTGCATAACATTGCATTTCATGGATTTCGATCAGCAGAAGAACACGAGTTCTAACTCATCACTGGTGATTTCTGGTTGCAGAACAAAGATCATGGCGAAGGACACGATTGCTTTATTAGATGGTCTGGGATGGATAAAAGCTCATGTTTTGGGCATTCAATGGGTGAGGACAAGACTGTTACCTAAATTGTATCAAGAAATTTCTTAAGTTGACGTCTGCAACGCCCTGAATTATAGACTACATATAGTTAAGATAATCGTAATTAAACAACCTTTTACAACTGAGCTAGAGGGCGATTGATTTTAAGATTTGTTTTTCAAAACATTTTCTATTGAAACAGGAGCTATGATAGCATGTGAACTAGCAGCGATGGTGCCTCATAGGGTTCTCTCGTTAGCATTGCTCAATGTAACAGTTGGAGGTTTTGAATGCTTTCCAAAGGTATTATATCCTTTTTGGAACTCTCGCAAAATTGCCACATGTCTGCTTTCTTATTAGTTATTACCAACACATTAGAGGCATGCTTCTGTAATATGATCACTTATCTAATTGTTCTACCATCTGAGAACATTTGGTACTGATCATGAATTTATGTTGTTTCCATATTTTTAGTCGAGACAGCATTGTGCTTGAGTTCACCTTGCCAAATAACTGAATGCAAAAACAGAGAAAATAATATTCTGGTTCTCTATTATTCAATATATCTGTATCGGTGTTCATTACATGCTTTATATAGACTCAATAGATCAAAGACTCAATGACACGTAGGCTGCAAGGTGTTAACAGCTGGCAATACTAACAAACGCATAACAGATAACAGCTGGCAACACTATAAGCAATATAACTAACATTCCCCCTGCGTATGAGAGAGCAGCAACTTATTAGAACCAGATACATCATCCATATCATCATCTATAACATCAAAGCTGAGATCGGGATCTTCCAATGATTCAACGTTGAGTTTGTGCCGACAGTAATAGAATAGGGCACTGGATTGAGCCTTTGTGAGAACATCAGCAACTTGATCAAATGATGGAACATAACCCACATGAATAATCCCTGCAGCAACCTTTTCACGAATAAACTGCAAGTCAATCTCAAAATGCTTGGATTTGTTGTGGAGCACAGGATTAGCTGATAACGCGACTGCACCAGCATTATCGCACCAAATAGTGGGAGTATCAACAACAGAGATACACATTTCCTTTAATAGAGCCATGACCCAAATAACATCAGAGACTGCATCAGTGACACTCCGATGTTCAGCTTCTGTAGCAGAACGAGAGACAGTTTGCTGTTTATGGGATGTCCAGGTAATGGGATTTGGGCCAAGGTAAGTACAGAAACCACTAGTAGAGCGGCGATCAGGACGACTACCTGCCCAGTCAGCATCAGCAAAGGCCTGAACACGCATATGTAGAGCTGGTTTAATAAGTAAACCATAAGAACTGGTGCCTTTAAGATAACGCAGCAAACGTTCAACACAAGCCCAATGTTTAACAGTTGGTTCATGCATAAACTGACTCAGCTTGTTGACTGCAAAGGTGATGTCTGGACGAGTATAACAGACATATTGAAGAGTGCCAAGCACACTACGATACAGCGAAGGATCAGAAAAGAGGGCACTGTCTCCAGGGGATAAACGAGTTGTAGGACCCATTGGTGTTGCATAAGGTGTTGTAAGAGATAGGTTAGTCTTCTGCAGAAGCTGAGTAATATACTTGCGTTGAGTAAGAAGTAAGCCTGAAGCCGTTCTGGTGAATTCAACACCCAGAAAATAGGAAAGGTCACCAAGGTCCTTTAAGGAGAAAATCTTACTCATCTTGGTGATAAGAAGCCGAACAGCAGATTCAGAATTGCCAGTGAGCACAAGATCATCCACATAGGCAAGGAGATAAATAATATCAGTGCCAGAATGATAGATGAACAAGCAAGAATCAGCATGAGATGCTTGAAAGCCAAGAGTCTTTAAAGTTTCAGCAAGCTTAAGAAACCAAGCACGAGGGGCTTGCTTAAGCCCATAGAGAGCCTTATTTAATTTGCAGACCAGAGGTGCACCGTGAGCACTGTTATGAGTAAATCCAGGGGGTTGATCCATGTAGACTTCTTCCTGCAGATCACCATTTAAAAAAGCATTGTTGAAATCAATTTGATGTAACCTCCAGCCATTTGTGACTGCAACTGTAAGTATAATACGAACTGTCACAGCCTTGACAACTGGACTAAAGGTTTCAGAATAATCTGTGCCAGCCTCTTGAATATAGCCTTTAGCAACAAGGCGACCTTTACGTTTGGCGGGAGTACCATCAGCATTGAGCTTGACTTTGAATAACCACTTACAACCAATGGTTTTTCGTCCTGGAGGTAAAGCAACAATATCCCAAGTGCCAAAATTAATTAGAGCATTGTATTCATCCTCAGCCGCCTGTTTCCACAAAGGATCAAGAAGGGCCTCATCAATAGTAGTAGGAACCGATGCCTCCTCAATAGCAAGAAAGATTTTGGGTTTAAAAATGCCATCTTTACCTCTGGTAACCATAGGATGAGTATTGTCAGAAAAAGGGTCAAGAGGTGGGGGTGAAGGTGGTGCAGTGGCAGCGAAAGGTAAGGCTGGGGCAACGAAGTCAGGAAGAGAGGGAGGGGAAGGGGCTGGAGGAAGAGCAGGTTGAACAGGAGGGAATGAGGAAGGAAGAGGAGGAGGTGGAGCTGGTGGAGAAGACGGGGAAGGAATAGGAATGGAACTGAAGGAAGAAAAGGAAGTGAGGACACTGTTATTGTGAGCTAGGTGGCGAACATTGGTTTGAGAAATTTCAGGAAAAACAGCTTCATTAAAAATAACATGGCGGGAGACAAAGATTCGACCAGTAGAGATATCTAAGCAATTATAGCCTTTATGGTGAGAGCTATAGCCTAGAAAAATGCATCGTGCAGCTCGAAATTCAAGTTTGTGTTTGTTATAGGGTCTGATGTAGGGAAAACACTCACAGCCAAAAACCTTCAAGATAGAATAATCAGGTTTAGCACCATAAAGTTTTTCAAAAGGTGTGAGGCCACTGATAGCAGAACAAGGCAGTCTGTTTAAAAGAAAAACAGCAGAACAGAAGGCATCCGCCCAATAAAACAATGGTAGGTGTGCATGAGCTAACAAAGACAGGCCAGTTTCAACAATTAGACGATGTCGTCTTTCAGCCAAGCCATTTTGCTCAGATGTATAAGGACAAGAGAATCGATGCTCAATGCCACAGGCTGTAGTAAATTGTTTAAAACCAAGAAATTCACCCCCATTGTCAGTCTGAATCATTTTAATTTTAGCATCAAGACGATTTTCAGCTTGAAGTTTAAAATCCTTGAACTTTTGCAGTGCATCAGATTTTTTATGTAAAGGAAAGATCCAAGTGAAACGACTGAAAGCATCAACAATGGCAAGATAAAATGAATAGCCATGAGAAGAAAGGGGGGCAGGACCCCATAAATCCATTGCCAATAATTCCAATGGTTTATTGTATACAGATGCAGAACTAGAAAAAGGAAGCTTATGTGCTTTCCCAAATTGACAAGCAGAGCAATGAGACACTATATCAGCAGAAGAAAAAGGAATGGTAGCACTGCGTAATACAGTTTTAACAGTATCCATAGATGGATGTCCTAATCTATAGTGCCATGTGGTAAGAGAATCTGAAGTGGTGGTAAGATGGCATTGATCTGTAGGAGGAGGAGGAGAAAACTGCCTTGAGCGAGGCATAGCACCCAGCTTGTACATGCGATTTGTCTCAATACCATCCATGAGTATCCTGTTTGTCCTCAAGTCCTTGACAAAACAAGCATGAGGAAAAAATTCAATAGAGACACCATTTTCTTGTGTGGTCTGAGCAACAGATAATAAATTTTTTCGCATGGCAGGAACACACAGAACTCTATACATATGCAACTGAGAATTAGGAGCATGAAGCTGCATATTGCCAATATGAGTAATATCGAGACCATGACCATTTCCTACCATAACCTTACCAGAACCAGCAGAAGAGGTAGACTGCTGAAGACACTCGGAGGACGTAGCAACATGTTGTGTGGCACCAGAATCAGCATACCAAGCACTATCCGAGACAGTAGCTGGAGTAGCAATAAAGGCTTGGGCAGTAGGTCCAAGGGAAGGCGAAGGAGCAGGCGGAATAGCTGGAGGCTGAGAGACTGGAGTCTGAGAAATTGGAGATAGTGGTGTGGCAGGCTCTAGAGCCTGATCAGGTGGAGCATTTTGGACAGGAATACAAGACTCATAGCCACCAGATGAATTAGCAGGAATAGCATAATAACAAACACCAGTATTGGAACCATAATCAGTATAGTAGGCCTGAGATGAGGGACCATATGAAGTGGATTGAGAAAAATCATACCTATAGTAACAACGATCAGCAGTATGACCAGTTCGGTGGCAGATCTGACAGGAAAACCGAGGAAATGTAGAGAAACGACCACGTCCTCTGCCACGACTTATGGAGGCGCCAGTAGGATGTGGAGGTCGTGAAGGCGGACCTCGACCACCACTACCATGAGAGGTATATGGAGCTTGCGATTGAAACACCTGAGGATAATCATCAGAATAGGCCAGCGGCAGAGGAGTAACATAGTTGGCATGAGCCACAGTATTGTGCACGAAAGTTTTCTGCCTAGCTTCAGAATCAATCAACAAAGTATGAACTGTATCCAAATCAAAACGAGTAGGGGAAGCATTGATAACAGCAATAATAGGTTCAAATTCAGCAGTAAGACCATTAAGTATATGAGAAATGTGATTCACTTCGGGTACCGATTCACCAAGCATAGCAAGATGATCACAAGAAGACTTGATAGCAGCTAGATAGTCACGCATCGATAGTTCCCCTTTCTTCTGATTAGATAACAGATTCTTATAATAAAGAATCTTGGAGGCTGATTTGTTTGAATACAGACGATGCAATTTGGACCAGATCTGAGCAGAAGTTTCTAATCCAACTAGATCAGGCAAGATTGAGGAGCTTACCGACGAAAGAAGCCAAGAAGCTAGGGCGGAATCGATCGCTTCGTAAGTCACGAAATCAGGATTAGAAATGTCAGCGCCATCCTCGTCTTGAATTATTGATTTAGGTATAGGTACTGTGCCGATGAGATAATTGTTAAGCCGGTGTTGTTTGACCATGAACGCGACCTGTTGCTTCCATAGAAGATAGTTGGTGTCGTCGAGCTTGACACTGATCTTCTTATTGGTGAAGGAAACAGAGTGCAGATCGGCAGAATCAATGCTAAGAGTAGAGTGTGAACCAGAGGAAGCCATCGTTGTGTTAAACAATCAATCCAAAAATGGAGACTGTCTAACGCCGATGATCTGTTTAGTGATGGACGGTGATCGGAGTCGCTGCCAATGGCAGTGGCTCTGATACCATGCCAAATAACTGAATGCAAAAACAGAGAAAATAATATTCTGGTTCTCTATTATTCAATATATCTGTATCGGTGTTCATTACATGCTTTATATAGACTCAATAGATCAAAGACTCAATGACACGTAGGCTGCAAGGTGTTAACAGCTGGCAATACTAACAAACGCATAACAGATAACAGCTGGCAACACTATAAGCAATATAACTAACACACCTTACAAAATTCCTCTCATTTCTTTATCCTCTGGGGATGGTAATGAAAGCTTAAAACGAACAAGCTTTCCTTTGTTCGGTTTTGGTCAATTCCACGGCACATGTAGGTTATTCCTGCTGGAGAGTTGCAATTGAGGGGTTCCATATAATTATTTCGAATTTACTTAAAGATAGCACATTTCTACATGATCTTGAGTCCAGTTTCTCCTCCTTTTTGTGTATGCTAAATACATGCTGCTTCTACATTTTAAGTCGGCCTGGTGGAAACAATAATAATATGCATAAATGGTAATATGAGGGCAAAAAGTGCCATTCCTTGACTCAAGGTAGAAATACCAATAAGAGGAAGTCAATTTCCCTGCGTAAAACACTTTGTATAGTTATTATTTGCCATTTCTATTAGTATCTCCATATATTATTGTGATCTGGCCTATTCTTGCTTGTGATTAATAATAGGAACCTTCGCCCTGATTTAAAAGCTTAAGGTCAGCAACGTAAATGCATAGAAATTGGCAGTTGACCTTATTTCTCTGAGTTTGGTCTCTTTTTTTGGCAGTTTAACCGACAAACATTCTCCATTGCTTACCGTTTCTTGAAAGCAAAGACTCCTGAACTTAGAGCTGCTGTTGACTTGGACAACCACTACTCAAAGGTAAAAGTTGTCTCCCTAGCATCTCTCCCCTTCCTGTCTTAAAACAATCTGATTTTTTTTTGGTGTTCATAAAAGTGGTGTTTATAGTATATTGAAGATAGATGTAAGGAAGAAACCTGAGCATGTGTAGCGTATTCAATTACACTCTTCTTTGGTGTCATTTTCCAAACCCAATACAAGATTCCACAATATTAGCTTCAAAGTATTTTAAACCCTGTAATTTAACGTGTAGAGGGTAATTCAGTCAATTGTTCCACTGCAAGAGCCATTTATGGGCAGGTCATGTAAATAGCATTTGGCTCTGTCACTGAATATTCTCATTCAGCTTAAAGTTCTTTTTCTTCCTGTTAAATGTCAGCAACATGAGCACCGAATAGCATGCAATAGTTGACATTCACACACACCTTTGTCTATCACTCACATATCCTCCAATTTGTCTTTGACTTTCATGTACTCAGTTTCTATATCCTTTCCTATATATATTGTAATCCTCTTACCATTTGATATATGAATTAAGAATGAGATTATACAATCTCATATGGTATCAGAGCTGGCCCTAAAATGCTTGGCGACCAGTGACGGAGAGAGAGAGAGAGAGAGACGACGGAGAAGCAGAAAAACAGGGGAGTGTCGGAAATATGATATCCCACTCACACTGGCGAGTGAGCATACACCGCAGGGCCAGGGATGACCGCAAGCCACCGATCGGTGGAACCCAGAAGCTCAACATCAATTTGAGTAGCGCGTGGCATCCACGCGCCACTGTCCGTACACCGGCGCATGAGCAGTGAACAGTTTTTTTTTCTACCACCATTTTTCCCAAAAAACAGCCTACTGTTTTTCTGGCCAAAATTTCTTCCTAGAAAATACATGGATCCTTCCAAATTTCCTCCTCTTTTTGGCTCTCTTCCTAGAAATCTACCTATAACCGGGCCCACACCAATGGCACTCATGTCCGGTACAAATCCTGAAACTCAAGACTCATCCTCCTCCTCTCATTCCTCTGCTACTAGCAACATAGTAACTACATCAGGACTTTCCAATAGTCAGATTATGGCTATTAATCATAGGTTTAATGGAAGAAATTATCTCTAATGGTCTCAAACTGTGCTAAGATATATTTGTGGTAAGCGAATGGAGAAATATATCAATGGTGCAGCTCCTCAGCCTCCTCCTAATGACCCCAATTTTGATACATGGTTTGCTGAAAACAATCAAGTTATGACTTGGTTGTGCAATTCCATGACTGATGAAATCAGTGAAGGTTATCTTCTGGCAAACACTGCAAAAGAAATCTGGGATGAAGCAAAACAAACCTATTCTTCCCTTGATAACACCGCTGCGCTAATCCACCTGAAGCAACAACTGCGAGACCTGAGACAAGGTAACTCTACAATTACTAATTATTACAATGTTTTACATAAATTGTGGCAACAACAAGATCTCTTCGATTCACATTCATGGGATACTGTCAAAGATGCTCAGCTGTATAAGAAGATCCTAAAAGAAGAACGAGTGTATGACTTCCTCCTGGGCCTCAACGATTCATTTGAGGAAAAAAGAGGCCGAATCATGGGACTAAAACCCATGCCACGCCTGTTTGAAGTAATCAACCATGTGCAATTTAAAGAAAGCAGAAAACTCTTGAATCAAGGCAACCCAAGTCCAATTGAAAGATTGGCCCTGGCAGCAAAAAAACCACCAGACGAGCGACGAAATAAATTGTGTAATTATTGCAAGAAGAAGGGCCGCATCAAAGAAGAATGCTGGAAACTGCATGGAAGGCCAACAATTAACAAACAAAGTCATATCACTGCCATTGAGCCAGAGACTGAAGACAATGATTCCTTGAGTAAAGAGGAACTGAAAATGTTTCAAAGGATGCTAGACAAACAAAATAAGTCTAACTCTATGCCCGGTATTAACCTTGTACAATTAGGTAACTCTATTATAGCTTTAAATATTGTACGAGCTAGTAAGAATGCTTGGATTATTGATTCAGGAGCAACATATCACATGACTGGTAATCACACATTATTTGCAACTCGTAAACTGATTCATGAGAATCTCTGGGTGAAAGTTGCGAATGGTCTGTACACTATTGTTGAAGGAACTGGCACAGTCACACTCTCTAATTCTCTGAAAATTCACAATGTTCTATTTGTTCCTGCACTCACTATCAATCTTATATCTGTGAGTAAATTAACTAAAGGTCGACTGTGTTGAATCATTTTTTATAATGATGTTTGTGTTTTTCAAGATTTAAATTTGAGGGGGACAATTAGAACTTCTAGAGAATGGGATAGATTGTTCTATCTTGAAGGATCACACTTGAAATTAGAAGATATAAGGAAGGCGAGATGAGCACTGGTTAGCTCCAATTCTCAGGATAATACTGTACACTTGTGGCACTGTCGCTTAGGCCACCCTAGTTTTAATTATATGAAGCATTTGTTTTCAGATTTATTCAATAAAAAGTCTATTCCTTTTCATTGTGAAATTTGCCAAATTGCCAAATAAACTAGATATTCTTATCCTAAACAACCATACTAACCTTCCTCACCATTCACACTAATCCATAGTGACATTTTGGGTCCTACATGAATAAAAACCCTCACCAATACTAGATGGTTTGTCACATTCATAGATGATCACACTAGAACCACATGGGTTTATTTAATGAAAGACAAATCTGAAGTAGCCAAGGTATTTCAAAACTTCTATACCTTTGTGCGAACACAATTTAATGTTTCTATTAAGGTACTTTGAAGTGATAATGCCAAGGAATACATGAGCAACACCTTTACCGAATTTCTTGATTCATCACCAAACTTCTTGCCTATACACACCTCAACAAAATGGAGTAGCTGAGCGAAAGAACCGTCACTTGTCGGAAGTAACCCGAACTTTATTAATAGAACAAAATGTTCCTCTAATTTTTTAGGATGATACCCTACTTACTACAGCTTATCTCATTAACCGCATGCCATCCAAAGTCCTCAAATTCGACACCCTTATTCAAACACTCCTAGAACACTTTCCAAATTGCTCAATAATCAGTTCATTGCCTCCCAAGGTATTTGGTAGTGTCATCTTTGTTCACAAAAATGATGGCAACAAATTTGCTACTCGAGCTAACAAATGTCTATTTCTTGGCTACTCCCCGACTCAAAAAGGGTACAAATGCTATTGTCCTACTTCCAAGAAACTTATTGTCTCCCAGGATATAGTCTTCTCAGAAGACGAAGCATATTACCCCAAAGTACCCATTCAGGGGGAGTACACTGATATTGAATGGCTAATCCTGAATCAACCTGAACTATCACCACCACAACCTAATCTTATACCTATTATTGACTCATTCCCTTCCACAAGCTAACCTAGTCCTACCCAACTTGATCATGAATCAGAATATCTTCCACCTCAACCTGAACTGACACCTAATGAACTGAAAACAAATGTTGAGGTCAATTCAGGGATGGATACCAAACCCAATCTATCATGATAGAACAAAACATGTTGAGATAGAGAGACATTTTGTTAAAGAGAAAATTGAAGCAGACATCATGAATTCGTCCTACATCAGATTTGAAGACTAAATTGCAGAGGTGCTGACAAAACCACTAAGCAAAATTATGTTTGAAAAATTTCTGTGCAAGCTGGATATGATTGACATATACTCTCCAGCTTGAGGGGAAGTGTTAAATGTCAGTAATATCAGCACCGGATAACATGCAATAGTTGACACTCACACACACCTCCATTTATCACTCACCTATCCTCCAATTTGTCTTTGACTTTCATGTACTCAGTTCCTATATCTTTTCCTATATATATTGTAATCTTCTTACTATTTGATATATGAATTAAGAATGAGATTATACAATCTCATACTTCCGATCTTGCCACAGATCTGATTTACAGTCATTTCTCTTGGCCTATGTTTACAATTATTAATATGAATTTATAAGAGAAATTATATGACATGCAGGAATATCTTGAGGAATATGTTGGAAACGAGAAGAGGAGAACAATCTTATATCAGGCAAGGCATCTCAAAAGCCTTCGGTCTTTTATAAATTTTATTATATTTTGCCCGTAAATGCTATTAGTTCTGCTGGTGTACTACGACTTCCATGTTGAGTGTTTGTACTTTTTAATTACTTAATTAGCATTGCACCAAATATTTTATAAATAAATGTAAACGGTTATAAAGTAAGTTGCATTGACTGCTCAGCTTCTAGTGCAGAACCACACTCTAATGAATATCCACTTTCTAGAAACACATAATTGATTGTTTGTTCGCTACAATGATTGAGGAGTTCTTTGTTTCACAGAGTACTGGATCATAATGATGCACTTGGTTAAGTATTCAGTTATTCCTTTAAAATATTTCTGATTCTAATTAACTGAATCTCTTTCAGCAATACGTGAAAGGTATATCAACAACTGGAATGCAATCAAATCATGGTTTTGAGGGCCTGGTCAATGCCTGTTGGAGAGACTCGATCTGAGATTGAGTCCATAAAATCTGCAGATTTTCTTGTCTCAGTCATACATGGCAGGTGCGTGGTTCGTTCGAATGAAATTTTGTTTCCACATATTAGTTACGACATAGAACCTAATCTGATTTTGCCCAAAATATTCGTGGTTGCGTCCTATTTATAAAAAAAAAAAAATTGGAAAAGGATCTGGATAACTTTCTGTAAACTAAGACAAGATAACTTTGTCGAATTTTAAAAATCAGTGTAATTTACTGAAGAAAGAAATTGACACCATCATTTATTGCATATTTCATGCTTGCATTCATATTTCGCACAAAACAAAGCATTATCCGTGAAAGATATACACATAGTGTGTGTTTAGATTAGCTTTTGTAAAATAGTTTTTGGAGAAAATGTGGAGAATAATTTTTAGAGAATAGATTATTAGTAGAATAGATTCTGAGAAAAAAGTGATTTTGATAAAATAAGATTGTTTAAATGTTGTGATCAGAATAACTTTTTTCATGATCAAATTACTAAAAAAGACGTTAGTTTTTGTGAAATTACATATAAGGGATAAAATCATATTTTAAGCATTATTAACAAGGAACGAAAAACCGGACCGGTCAATGAACCGGTCACAGCACAGGTTCAAGGGTTAATGGGTCAACCGGGGTTTAACCGGTAGTTGAACCGGTCCGGTCATATTAAAATATTATAATTTATTAGTGATAATATATATCAATATATTTTTTAACTTCTATAGATAAAAATAAATATTTTTAGAAAAAAAAATGTTTAAAATCTATTAGTATTAGTTATAATACCTATACTTATGCAAAGATATCTCATTTCCTATAATTATTATATCTTTTTAAATAATTTTTCTTCATTTTTTTTAGATTTGTTCTTTCTTTATCTATTTTTCTCTTCATTTTAGTTCTCAACTTTCCATTTTGTCCTCAAAAAACACAAAATAAAAATTTAGAAAATTAAAAAGAAGAAGAAGAAGAAACCGGGTCAACCGGTTGGACCACCGGTTTTGACCGGTTCAACCGGTTCTGACCGGTTTATTGACCAACCGGATCGGACCAGGGACCAGTTCCCGATTCGACCGGTCGAACCGGCCGGTCCGGTCCGGTTTTTTGTTCATTGATTATTAAACATTAAATTGTATAATAGCCGATGAAAAAGAAAAGACCTGCCTCAACGAAAATAGCCGATGCCCTATGCAGGATTACTAATGCAAATGACGTTGATGCTGAAGTTGCATGAGCAAAAAGGATTGCAGTAGAGGCACGGGCTGATAGGATGGCTGCAGAGACACGTGCAGAAAGGATGGCAGCAGAGGCACGGGCTTACAAGATCTCAATAGCAGGAGTAATGAACCACCTTAAAGAAGTTTCTAAAGTTTTCAATAATGATGACTTTTATGCACGCTGTGTACACATCTTTATGAGGGATCCACCTGCAAGGGAAATGTATGCAGCAGTGAAAGATACGTCACACCAACTTCTCGTTTTTCTTAGGCATCAATGTTATGGAAGTAATTAAAATGTATTGCTATATAGGTCATGAATACTATATTTACCTTTTTAGTAAGAATTATGTTTAATTAGGACATCGCGCACTTGTTTCTTAACATTGTTAATTAGGACATCGGTCACTTGTTTCTTAACATTGTTGATTTACAATTGAATGTTATGTGTGTGCATATTATGACTATATAATTGTTATCATTACCGTTTATAACATTAAATGTATATGTCCACAGGAAAAGGTATGTATGGACGCCACATTGAAAATTATGGCAAAGCATAGGCAACGATGCAAACTAAGAGTCCAAAAAGTGGCCACATATATTGGTGCATATACTCGGCTATATTTATGTAAAGAACCGTGGCACACAAGTGACTTTACAGGTGCTAAATGGGTGCGTGAAGTCTTAAGCAGTAATTCGAACCGTTGTTATGACATGTTTAGAATGCAACTGCATGTCTTTCACAAAATTTGCTTTGAATTGCAACGACATGGTTTGACGGAGACTTGAAATGTGGGTATACAAGAAATGGTTGCAATTTTTTTGAACATCGTCGGACATGCGGCATCAAGTAGGCTACAACAGGAAAAATTTCAGTGCTCAGGAGAGACAATTCATAGGGCTCTGCATATTGTCTTAAATGCTTGTTATAGTCTTGCAATGTCCAACATCAAACCACATGATCCTAAGTTTGAGAACATTCACTTAAAGATACGCCACAGCAATAGATACTAGCTATTTTTTTAAAATGCTATTGGAGCAACTAATGGCACGCACATTCCATGCAAGATAAAAGCAAAGGAAAAATAATATATTAGTAGAAAAGGATTTACATCGTAAAATGTGATGACGGTTTGTGATTGGGACATGTGTTTTACCTTTGTGTTGGCTAGATGGGAAGAAACGGTGCATGATGCACGCATATTTGATCATGCACTGACAACGTCGTCGATGAATTTTCCACATCCTCCAAAAGGTATGCTTATAACTCCTACACTTTAATTATTATTAATTATATATATATATTGACATTAAGCTAATTATTTCGTAAAGAAAAATATTATTTGGGGGATGCCGGCTATCCCACCTCGACTAGATACCTTGCTCCATACAGATCCTAGTGTTACCATCTCCCGGACTTTCAGAGGTCATCTAGGTTTGAAAATAACAATGAGACCTTTAATTACTCACATTAAAGTCTTAGGTGTACAACAAAAAGAACATTTGACATTTGGAAGAACAAGTTTGAAATCTTACAGAAAATGTGTAGCTATATCTTCCCCATAGAGGTTAGAATTGTTTGTTGGACAACAGCTATATACAACTTCATTAGAAGAACATCTATTTCTGATCCAGACTTCAGGCACCATGATCGAGAGGGTATTTTGTGTGATGCCGATGACGATATAGAATCTTCAACAATACATTCATCAATTGCATCTTCATTTGACATAGCTTCTCTTCGTGATTCTATAAGAGATCAAATCATTTGTTATATGCAAGAGCATTAGTCATGTATTGTTTCCGTATTTTTACGTACGCTTTTATTGACAATCTGTTAAATGTTATTATATTGATATTTTGACGTACTTTGTTATTGACAATCGGTGAAATGTATGCGTATCCCTACTCTGAACTTGTACATTGGTATTTTGTAGGAGATTATTTTATATCCTAACTACTTATAAATGATTTTTTGTTACACAATTTATTACTATACATGTATACACACACACACATATGTATGTTTGATCTATCTTTTTATATTACATAATTGACTAATATTATACTTTATACAAATTTTTTATCCATTTTTAGATATTACATATTTGACTAATTTTACAGTTTTAAAATTTTTTTACTCATTTTTTTTTTGTATTTTTTATACAATTTAATGTTTAATAATGCTTAAAATATAATTTTATCCCTTATATGTAATTATCACAAAAACTAATGTCCTTTTTAATAATTTGACCATGAAAAAAGTTATTTTGATTTCAACATCTAAACACTTTCATTTTATCAAAATCACTTTTTTCTCAGAATCTATTCTGCTCATAATATATTCTATAAAAACTATTCTCCACTTTTTTTCCAGAAGTTATTTTGCAAAAGCTAATCCAAACACACATTAAATCACATGCTAATTTCTATTTATTGGAAATTGTGTCCTTAGGGCCAATCATTGTACTTTGAACATTATTAATTTAATAAAATTTCTCCATTCTGTTATCATATTATTTGCATGTTAACTGTGATAATTGTATCCTTGGATAAATGATAAAGATTGTCTTAAGTTGTCCCCGGTCGGTCATCTATGCGGGAGTAGAGATAAAACAAGATCAGTATAACTTTGATAAGAATGAAGATACGAATCAAAGTCTTAAGCACTTGTAAGAGTACAAGGTGCTGGATCGACCCACTATGAGAAAGCTACATAGATCAAGTCATAAGCTTTTTTCATGGATAACCACATCACAATGCCCTTTGACCTGAGGTCATCATGGATTCCTACATAAGAGTTGCTAAGCTTTGAACTAATCAAAAGTCACTTTGACCAGGTGATGATAAAAGCTACGATCGGGCTTGATGGTTTTTCATGCAGAGGAATATGAATGATCAAGATGGAAGTTGTCCCTCGCATTAGTAGAGAGATATTACTGGGCCCCTCGATGAGTGAGTCTGAGAAATGTATGACCATACTACAATAGATATGAGTTTCCATTTCTATTATTAGACTACTCAGGAATCGAGAAAGTAATGGTCATAAACAAGATGATGACATTATTTATGCTTCATCCTTGACCGATACATCGTATGACAAAAGGGACGTAACATGGTTGTATGACAGGTTGCATCGTGTTAACGATCCTCATATGAATTGGGTAGTCGTAATGTCTTGCTAGAGGTTGCTTGCGACTTGTGGGTTAGTACAGTTATTGGCTCGCTGCCAACGTCGTATAGGCCTACAGGGTCGCACATAAGAATAACCCAACACGAGATAATGTTTAATTCATGGTGGATGAATTTTATATTTATATATATAATATAAAAATTAGTTAATAATATTATATATATATATATATGTATGTATTTTCGAAATACATACTATATATATATAATATGATATTATTATATTATGTTAGTTTTAAATTTAATTTTATTAAGATAAGTTAGATTTAATAACTAACATGATAGAGATATAGTATTTCAGATTTAATTTATGAAGATAAATTAAATCTAATGGCTCTTTATTTGAATTAAATAAATAGGTTAAATTAAAAATGTTGGATAAATTTAATTTAAATTGAATTTATTTAATTAGCTCATTAAGATAATTAATTGTTAATTAATTTTGAAATTGGAATATAGCCTTCATAGGTTATAAACTTGATAGAGCTAATATACTTATGCACGGATGAGAATTTAGAACCGCAAGGGAAACCCTATGAGACATTGGAGGCACTATCACGTAGTCTGTGTTGGAGAGCATTTGTGTGGATACCAATAGAGGGAGCGGGCCTAAGGTGTTGACTCCTAGAGATCGAAAACCCTGAATTGAAAAAGGTATGAATATTTTTAACTCAGTTTAAACGTCGTTGATAGATCCTTGATTATGATCGGTGAAAATCTTAAAATTCTTCCGTTGTGCTTGTCGATCCTAACACTATTTAGGTGGGGGGAATTGTAACATTCTAATTTTTATTTTGAGAATTTAAGTAAAATGTAGGAAGAATAATAATATCTTCTGGACGTGGTACAATCTATTAGTGTTAGTATACCCGGCCAAAGGTTAACTAGTCATTTCAAGATATTGTCCTCTCCCATGCCACCACTGATATACTATAACAGGGAGGTGTCCTTCCAAAACACTCAACTCAAAATCCTGGTCAGGAATGAAAGAGCCGATGAGCACAATTTCACCATATCTCTTCTACATAACCCAATATATCTCATAACAGAAAAACTATATCAATATAATTTTTTAAAGCATTTTACAAAATTATCATTCCATATATAACATTCTATCACAATCATCATAACTATCATAATAGTAACAATCTCAATCATAAGTTTAAATCATATTTACAAGTTGAAAAATACATTGCTTCACTGAACTAAGTTCACATTCAAATATACATATGATTTTCCAAAATACTTACAAGTAGTATAGATGAAAGTATGGTTTAGAAAATGCCTTACAACCCAAAACATACATATAAAATAAATTAACCCTAATTACCTCAACTTCAAGCTTAACATAAACTTGAGGAACAAAGCACGAGCAATCACCAGTCACAAGAAAGCTATATATTAGCAATGTAGATACCAATCAGCCATAAGCAACAATAAAATAAACAAGTTACACAATTCAACTCCCAAAAACCCAATTTCCTCTACAATTATTATTCTCAACATCCTAATTTCCTTAACAATCTTTAATCTCAACAATCCAAGGTCATAGATCATTTCTCATTAGCCCAAATCACTCATTAAAATCCTTAGATAACCTCTATACTATACTCTCACATCAATCACTCAATTTCATAAATTAAGGTTTCACCTCCAACTATAGTCATAAAATCATCAATATCAACATTCTAGACAAATTAAATATCTTTTCTAACTTATATGAGCATAACGTAATTATTAAACAACTCTTTAAATCTCCACATAATCAAAATCATATCAAACTCTAACTCAAATATCAAACCCTAACTTATAATTTCATATAACTCAAAATCTACAAAATTAAACCGATTAAAATTTTAACAATACTTTCAATAACCCAAATAAATTGTTTAACCTAAATTTAATCGGCAAAAATGTCCAAAAAATAATTTATAATATGTTTTAAAGAGAAATTCATTATAAAATCATAAGACAACCAAATAATAAATACAAACCAATTAAAATTAACTATTAGCATTCCTCTACCTATATATAGTCATCTATTGTCAAAACTCAAAATTCTCCCAAAATTTTCACTAATTTGAGCAATATCACCCTCATTAGAAAGAGAAAAATACGTGGAATGACTTTCATGAAGGGTATTTGTGAGTAAAGTGATTACCCAAATGATTACCCAAATGATCCCAAAATGTTGAGCCCTAGACTAGAAAAATGAAAAACAATGCCGCTAAACGATTCATGTTGTGTTGGTAGTGCGGTTGGGCCCCAGTAAGCCCGATCAAAGAAGCTGTCTGGTAAATTGAGTGTTTGGAGGAGCGATTTATGAAAAGGGCTTTTACTTTTGCAAGTAGCTTTTACCATAAGCCACAAATAGGAGCTTTTTTTGATTAGCTTCTGAAAATGGTATGAAATTCTAACTCTGATGTTAATTTTTAGCAAGTTGAAGTTGGAAATATAAGTCATGTAGATAATAATAGTGCATATGAAAAGCCTTTTATGACAAATTATGCTTAGCGATCTTTCACTCAAATGAATCATATTCGTGACTCAATTAGATATCACATTGTACGGGACATATGATCAAATTAGTTTTGTAATATTATTTCATCAAATTATGTATTTTTTAATTGCCAAATTTCCCAACTTTACTTTTTAAAATTTTTTAATTTTTAATTTAATTTCTCTCTTACCATTGTCACAAAAACACTTATACTACCGCCAATTCAAACAAATTTTAGTTTCAAAAAAACCACTTATACAACTAGCAATATAAACATAAATCATATCACATAATTTAACTTTTATCCAAAAAAAAAATTACAAACAAAATCACTTTTACATCCGTTATTCCAAACAACCTTTCAGACTCTGTCTCTCTCTCTCTCCAATATTGCGCAAGGAAAGCAACTGATTGATGGGTGTGATACTTTAAACAAACTTCCAGACTCTCTCTCTTTCTTTTATTCTATTTTAAAATATATTGATTTCTAATTTATTTTTTTAATATCACGAACAACAAGAAGAATAGTCCTACATTTTACTCAAATGCTCAAAATAAAAACGAGGATGTTACATGTAACCTACAAAAATGAGGCTCATGTACGAGGTGATGTTGTTTTTCGAGTTTTGTGAGGTGAAAACGCAAGGTTTTCTCAAGTTTCAATGGCCAAGCTTGGACGAAATCCTTTCAAGTCCTTGATTTGAGTCCTGGGCATGAAACAACATTCTTTCATTTGCTTAAATTTGAATTCCTTAGGCTTTGTAAACAGATGATGAGGCGGCAAAAAAAGGGCTGGATGACATACTTTCTCTTTGTACACTACTCGAATATACATTCACATACAACAAAAGTACAAAACATATCGCGGTATCTCAAAAGACTATACCATACTGTATGTTATGATCCCACGGGCAAAATACAAACATGTTACTCCCGGTTTTAATTATAAGACAAAATTGATTTTTTTGGAGAAATTAAAGAAGTCAGTTAAATTACTTTAAAGTATTTTTATTTTTATTTTTTTCTCTAAACTAATTAATTTGACTAATAAACTGATATATAACATAAGGATACTAAAAATATAAAAACTCTAAAGTAATTTAACTGGTTTCCTTAATTTCTCTAAAAAAAAATCAATTTTATCTTATAATTAAGACCGGAGGGAATATGTTTCTGGACTTGAGTACAGAGAGAAAACACAAGTTCAGACTCCTGATGGCAAAAAGGATTCCCAAATTTAAAAACGTTGCAAATGTAAATAATTTCTAATTCTTCATGGATATGATTTTATGGTGGGAAAATTAGATAAAAGTTTCTATTTAGAAATTTTATTGCACATGATATATTATTATACATGCATGTACCGCTGGTCTGAAAAATTTCATATGCAAAAAGTTTCAGTAGAATTTCAATATTCTTTTTTTATGACTTCAAATCTCTAGGACGAACTCGAATCATATACAGAAAGTAATTAATTGATTTCTCAATTTCCCAACTCGATTTGTTTATGCAAAAATTTATTCACATGAAACACCAAAAACATATCAAACAATAATCATTAGTCAAAGATGCAATCGCTGTAACATGGAATGTTCTTTCAAGGTATTTGTGACTAGGAAGATGAGAAAGCACGCAGCACATGCACACGTAATTATGCAAGAAGCCATACAATATAAAACGTAGATCATCACTAAAGGTCAGAAGCTGAAATCTCAAAAATCCACAGACCCAGATCATACACATAATCAAATAGTGAAATTTTTTTTTTATCATCCTTAATTGCAAAAGGTCATAAGAGAGCCATTTCAATGAGTAGGATCATAAAGTGTTGATGAATAACGACAGTGAATACTCAATTCAAATCTAAGCAACCCTCTGGTACAACAGAATGCTTTAAATTCAATCAACAAACGTGATTGAAGTTGCTTGAACAACTGAAACTTACCAAAACAATATAAATTCAAACTGGGGTGGATGAAATACCAAATCCAACCATTTGATCCTTATGCATCCAGAAGTATAATAGTAGAGCATAAATGGCAACAAACTGAAGCAAGAATCAATACCAACCTACTGTAGCGTAGATCATAAGCAAGCTTTCTGGAATTATAATGCAAATGTTACTAAAAACAATTTGTTAAACTTACAATAAATTCTATAAAACTATATAGACAAAAACTAATGATGTGGAACTACAATGACTAAAACTAAAAGTCAATCACACTATAAAGAATAACAATGATATTAACCCAAAAATTAAATATAAAGAGATCCTAACAAAATTAATATTTATGATTGAAGCTTAAATATTTAGAAGTGAAATTTAATAATTTATGTTTATATGCTAAAATTTTTATATTTATATGCTGAACAATTTATAAATCAGACTGGTAAAAGAAATAACTCAAATAAGGGTTAGGGAACCTCCCTGTAATTAATGTTCTTACTCGAGAAATATGGATAATTTTTCCTATTGCTCATGGCTCAACTATTCTTTGTAATCTGCTATTTCACAAATCAAGTGAGCAGTACACTGTATCCAGATTCATTCCACTTTTTTTAATATAAATGGACATAAACCTAAATTTCTTCCGCAATAATGGTGTGAATATTTGTGTAACCTAATACACAACTTGATTCCTTGCTTTTTTTTTTTTTGGTTTTTTTTTTAAAAGTTTCATAGTCCCTACCCCACCCTCCATTGTTGAAATTAACACTCCCTTATGTCCTTAATATACGATATATTTAAGAAGTTGATCTTATTTATAAATATAAAATATGTTTTTCATTTCTTTTTAATTTATTTTTATTAATGCTCCCTCATCGATAATCAAGGAAGAGAGAAGATTAAAGAATTAAGAAAGATTATTAGATAATTTAGAAAATACATGTCATATTAACTAACCTAACTAACTTTCTTAATATAATAAAATTAGGTAAATATATCTTATATAAAGACATGAAGGAGTAATATTTTATTGGGTCTGTTTTTTAAAAAAATAAAATAAGGGGACCTTGTTGAAATTGCAGCCTTATATTGGTTTCTCTTTTTTTTAATCAAAAACAAAGCAGAGTTCAATTAGTTAGCCCGATTATTAGTAGAACTTAGAAGAAACAGAAGCCCAATTTGAAGTTAACAGAGATGACGTCGTTGTTTTTGTAGCCTTCTTCAAGACTTCAACTGAAAAACCCTTCTCCAGGCCTTAGCCGTTTCGAAATTTTACTGGGTTAGCTTTCTGCAACAGACATGGCTGACGTACGAATTGCTCAATCCCAGTGGGAATTTAGCAGGTAACACTCTCTTCCTCTCCCTCTCTCTGTGCTGTGTCTGCTTACCGAGATATTGTTGTTCTAGCTCTGTTTTGAATTTAATGTCTGTGACTTTGGGTTCAAATCTAATGCTTTTACTTATCTAACCGCTTAATTTGATCTTTACGGGTCATGATTGTGAAGCTACATTTGTCTAGGAAATGAATTTTGTTGGCTTATGTTTATTTCCTTATCATATTACCAAGCATCAATACCTTTTTTCGATTGTGATCTCATTCTTGTATGCACGATTCGCGTAAACTTTTTGACTCCTTGTCTAAAAGGGGGGGAAATCATACCATTGGTATTTTATGATGTTGGAAGTAGATTGCATAGCTTATTCTCGGATTGTTGTAACTCATTTATTTGACCATCCCACATGACTGAAGTTTTCACCCTTTGTTTCTCCTATGATTTTGATCTCTGTTTGATGTTTAGTTTGAAGTTGCTTTGCCCTTCAAAGCAAAGAAACATGTACTCGTTGATGCAGTTCTAGTCATAAAATTGAGTGATGCCGTTTACAGTTGGTTGGCTTCTTGTGATGAACAACGTTATTTACATCTGATATTGCAAATACTTGTGCGCTTTGGTTTGGCCTATTTGCTTAAATTGGTGCTAACTAGTTTGTATTTTACATGTCACTTATATACTGTTATAATTACTATATACAGTGACCTTGAAGTGGATTTTGGGTCTGAAGAGAAAGCTTCCATAGTATATGCCGCCTTAGATGTTGATAAGGAGGTGACTATTTGTAGATATGAACTTTTTGCTGCTTTCATGATAGCATTTAGTTTTCCAACTAGATTTTGATTCAGTTTTGTGTCTTTTGTAGTTGCAACCAGACAAGGTAAAGCGGCTTATGACAGTTTCTGAAGGAAAGCTTTCAGTGTGAGTATTCTCTCTGCTGTGGTAATACCTGGATGTTCTTGCAAATGAGCGTTTGGTTACTCATGAAGTGCATCATTTTATACTACCCCGATCCTTGAGATCTGCTTAACTAAATTAGATAGATTAAAGAAATTAATTAAATTAGTTGTTTGTAAAAATTGTGTAGATTTCCCTTAAATACCCTCTTTAAATCATTTGTATTAAAACTGCCATTGATGCAAACTTCCTTAACATATGCAATCAATAGGGGATAGTTTAGGTGAAAAAATGATAAATACGGGGGATAAAGTAGATTGGGCTCTTATATTTAGGACCAAGTCCAACCTCATAACTTCATATTAGGGAATGGAGGTAGTGTTTGAGTGGATGCAAAAGATGCTATACAATATAATGATGCTATGTAATGAAATTTGTATTGATGTTGTAATTGCAGTTTCAACTTTTAATCACTATAAATTTATCTTTCAAGTGTTTTGCTCAACTTGTATTAATTCTTTTCTCACACCTTCAGTTTTGTCTATTTTAGGCACTTTGAGGCAACAGAAGCTAGATTTCTTCGGGCATCATTCAGTGCTTTTGTAGATGTGCTTACCCTAGCCACAAAAACCATTGAAGAGTTTGGTCAAGGAATGCAGTTGTGATATGTACTTAAAACACTTGTTAGGCTCTTCAAATGTATTGTAATATTGTAATTCAAACTGTTACATATCTGTCTTCTATTAAGATTTTCTTATAGTTCATTTGTACTTTTTTATTCCATTGTTATATTGGATTTTTTAAGATTAGCAAGCAATGACACCCTGATAGGATTCTAGATATTGTTAACAAAGCATTGGTTAATCTTGTTTTGTAATTTTCCTTGTACTCCTGTTTTTATTTTCTTGAACTGCCCAACTCTTAGATAAAAATATAAAGGGAAAATTTGCACACACAAAACAACATTTATCTGATTTAGGTCTTCCTTAGCAGTAAAATTTTCAATTGGGGACTTTTCTTCAATTTCCCCCAAAAAAAATAAGAAAGAGTCTCCAAATGTTGAAGTATGCAAATTTCTTCTTTAGTAGTTACTTGTTAACTTGGCAGGCCCCTTATCTCATATGTACGTTGTGTAGCTTAATAAAATTGTTTCTTTATTTTTTTTTTTTAAAAAAAACTTCTTTCATGAATGACTTGGCATAAGAATATTTTATGTAGAAAACAAATGTCTACATGGGTAGAAAATGAATTTCATATTCTTCCTTACTAAACAATCCATAATTATATCCTTTTCATTTTTCATGCAACTGAAACTGATTACTTTTTCATTGATGATGCCAACCAAATCGAGAGAAAAAGAAGCTGATTTCACTGTGATAATGTAATTCATTGTAAAGCAAAGATGGTATTACATTGAAACGCCACACAAAATGATTCTGGGAATCTCATGAGATCATGAAGAATTCCTCTCAAAACAAAAGGAAACCTGGTATAATTATAAATGGTCATTTGAAGGACCCGAGAAACAATCTGGTTGAAAACAATGGCAAGCAAAACTCAGTTGTTTCTATTCTCATGTTCTTTGGTGTCTCTAGATTTCAACTAGCTCGACGCCAATCATCAGTACTCGTCCAAGTAAGTGTATAGCATGTCGTCCTTCTTTGACTTTCTCCTGCTAAGTAAGGCCCTTAGGAGTCTTTTACTTTTACTGGGAATTTGTTCTACATCCCTCCCATTCTCCTTCTCAGCACTTAATCTCATTGAATATGATTTGCGAGGCTCAGAAGGGTACTGGATAGAAACATGAATCAGTACTAGTGAAAAAAAAAACATTACATAACACAAACCCATTTCAAATATAAGACTTGATCCCCAAGTATTGGAATCACTAACTATATAGTTTCTGCCACCTTACTGCAACTAATGAGCTGAGACAAATAAAGAAAGTACTGTTCACTTACCCTTGGTCTTATAGGAGGATTTGGTGTGGTTGGTCTACTTGAGTTTGGAGTTGTTGGTCTAGTACTAGACTTTGGAGTTGTAGGCCTACTTAACTGAGATCCAGTTCGTAAAAGTGGAAATCGGTATGGTGATGTTGCCCTCTTATCTATAGAGTTCATATACAAATTTGTATATTCCAATATCAGTAAAGAGAATTTTGAACGTTCTATATGAAAAATGACAAGGAACTATAAGACAACCAAAATCTTTCTTGGGCGTGGTAGAAGTGAACGAAAAAGCTCCTGATTTTTGAGGTTGTAAAGGTGATGGGGATCTTCCTTTGCTGCAATAAAATGAGACATAATTATATAATGGTCCTCATTGTGCAATTCTCTAAACCTCTGATTTGCAGAGATATATGTAATTACCTCACTGTAGAAGGTGGGGTCTCTCTGATTGTAGCTCGAACAGCTTCAAAGAACAAATTAGAAGTCAGTTAATGTTAAAGGCAATTCCGTAAATAATATATTGAATGAAAACTATGAAGAGATCAGAAAGAGATAATATACCATTCCTAAAGTGATGCCAGTCATCTTCATCATCTAGATTGCATCCTATATATTTTGATCTTGTCCTGTTGGCTCCATGGATGGTCTCTCCAACTGAAAATATGAATTTAAGGAATGTGATATCATGTAGCATTATGAGCAATGATAGGAACAAAATATGATGAAAAGAAAACAGCATTGTTAAGAATTTGAAGATGGAGTTCGGCAGAATCAAGAATATCATAAAAACTTGCCTGGCAGGATATATCGCTTGTGATATTTAGGAGTATCAATCACCAGTGACTGTTGGGTTCGTCCCTCATGATCCATAAAATCTTGGCATGTTTTTATTCTCTAGCATCAAACAAGGGGTCAAACTTCAAAGCCAAAGCAACAGATTAAGATTTAAGCTTTGACTTGAATTTAAACATAATTGGATTTTTAACAACCCCACAAGTATCAAGACTTAAAAAAAAAAAAAATAGTAACTGTTCACAATTGAGAAAAATAGTAAATCTACAGTAGCTTATGCTTTACTTGTGTGTGTGTGTGTGTGTAGGTGTAGGTGGAGAAAGTTAGGAAGCAGAGATATAAATATGTTATGGCCATCAATAAAGATAAGTCCATGTTACTTCAATACCACAAAACAACAAAGATTGTTTTCCCACCCCAGTAAATTCCATAATACCTACTGATTCATCTGATGATCTCATAATAAATTTTAAGAGTATATCAAATTTCTCTTCAGCATTTAATTTCATGCGCAGTTCATTTTCTTTATACCTGCTGAATACAAGATATGCGTAGCTCAGCTTGAGAGGCTTCAACAATTTTCTCATCTAACAAGTCGTTCACCTTATAGGTCACAGAACCAATATGGTCCACAGTATTTACAATAGCCTTGATGGCATAATCTTTCAGTGTCTCTACCACGCTGCATAAATATAAAGGTAGAAAGAAAAATAAAACAAACAGTCAAGAAGGAGACAAAAGCGTATAATAAATAATAATACCAATATTAATATACACAACAGAGATATGAGAGTGACTCACATCTGTTTTTGGTCATCATTGTTGTATGAAAGCTCAAAATACTCGGCTGCTGAGTATAACTGTGTTCTAAGATTCTTCAAATCCTACAAAAACAGATTTAAACACAAGAATTTTCAAAACCCTTCTATGCTAAAAAAAACTCACTTAGTCAAAGGGTTTGCTCCAAGTCAGCAGCACTATTCATATGAAGTAAGAGATGAACTATGAGCATTTATGAAAAATACCTTGAGACAATCATCAAAGAGCAAGCTCTGCTGCATGAAAACCTCGTCATAATTGGAAGCCTCTCGAGCTATGGGCTGTGTTGAAGTTGTGATCTTCCCCATGGGTATACAAAAATGGAAGAAGACCCTGCGTCTTCATAAGAAATAAAGAAGAAAATCAATATCAGATGATTAAAGTTAGGAGGTTAAAGAGGGCGAGATAGAAAATCCAAGGAAAAAGCGAGGGATCACAACCAAAACAACTAATCCCTCATACTCAGATAATTTGAATCCCGTAGGCAGAGATTAAATGCAACCGCTAGTTTGTATGAATGATGAAGAAGGAGACAACCATTTATCTGATAACTAAAATATGTCAGAAGTTTATATTCATTTAAGAGAATGGTTATCTGAAGTGTTATCTGTGACTATAAATTTACAAACTGCATTAACAAATTCGGCTGCATATAAAACAAGAGACACCCATTCTGTTTGTTGCTTCGGCAATACTCACATTTGTATTGAATTGCACGAGGTACCTCAACATGTTAAACTGATTCGATCCTCAAAAACATCAAAACTTGTAATGCTTTTCAATGATTATATGCTTGAAATATATTTTCACTATTCTGTTTTGAAAAAGCCAGATTAAACCAAATGATGCGCAGTAGAATTCAGCTAAGTAAATACATGGAAAAATTCCCATGCTCAACATGTTAGCTCTTCCAATAGCATACCTATCAATTACAATGACCAAGTTGTTTAAACTTAAAGAAGCAGAGACGAAAAACCGAGCTTACAGGCAAAAAGCAGAAACTAACTCAGAACTCTTCTTTTCTTTTTCGTCTTCGTCTTGTTCTTGCTCTTGTTGTTCTAAATGCTGAGGTTTTAGCTGGAACTGTGCTAACTAAAACCTACTTCTCATTTGAAAATGGAGCACCGAAATGCAATCAAAGGGAGAGAAATGTCAAAGAAAAGACGCTGTGGGGGCGTTTTGCGTTTTGCTCTTTACCACCGGCCGAAAAAGGTTGGTACGGGAATTTTGACTACATCAAGCAAAACGACAACAAACAAAAATCTTGATTTTGAAAATTAAGTTTGGGACAAAGTGGGAAGGAGGGAAGGAAGGAGATAAATTGGAGAGGGAAAGACGGAGACATGAAGGAGAGGAAGGCACGTCTATGGGGAGGAAGCAGAGAGTCCGGAGAATGTTGTTCTCAATAGGATTTTTTTATTAAAAAGAAAAATTCATTGAAATAATATTTTATATAAAATAATATAAAGTTGGTCAAATGGTGTAAAACTTTAATCCTAATTATAAGATAAAGTTGACTTTTTTAAAAAAATTAAGGGAGTTAATTATTCCCCCTCAAAACCATTCCCCTCCAAATCCTCCAAACTCCAAATCCTCCAATTTGGAGGATTTGGAGGGCAGACTAAAAATGTTAAGCGATTGGATTAAAATGCTTATAGTACTTTTGCAATAACCCAAAATTACCTTTTTAACCTTTTCATCTGGGGAGGAGGTTCTTTGATCTGGAGAAGTCTGCTTTGTTCTAGCAATCAATGAGATTCTTTGTATCCAAAAATTTAAAAAAAAAAAAAAGAGAGAGAATATTCATATTAGCCTAAATTTCTCACATATTGGACGTGTATCCATTTTTCTTAATTAACATTGAACTCATACCTTCAAGCAAGACGTGTTATGAGTTTCTGTTTGATTGTCCCCTACAGGTCTTAGATCATCATTTCATTGAGCTTGATGGTTTTCTTTTATTTTATAATTTATTCAATATAATTTCTTAATTCTCGTTATTGTCATTTGAACAGAGTAGAAAGCTCAGGTTTGTTTTTTTTCATATTCTCTGGGAGCTTGTGTGTTTCTTAGGGAAGCAGATCCTCTAATCATCTCATTTTCTCATCATCCCTCATGAGCCTATCTGAATTGTTGATTAGGAAGAGGAGCCCATTTGGACCGTTGATTGGGAAAAGAAGAGAAAAGTAGGAGTGATAACTTGATGACATGATTCATTTTTTACCTTTCAGATTAATTGAACGGACATGATTTAAAGATTATGAGAGATGATGAGAAAAAAGACAATGAGAGAAACTGGACCCGTTTCTTAGTGCAGCACTTATCAGACATATTGTCCATCTATAATGAAAATTGAGAATCCTGCTTGCCTTCCAAATATATATATATATATATATATAATTGTCTTAAATGTTATTTATAATCTAGCCATAAAAATATTATTTATAATTAAATTTTATTATATATTTAATAGAGTTTGGAAAGAAACTTTTATAATACGAGGATAAAGTTGTCAATGTGAAAATAATTTCTTCCCCTCCTCTTCTTTCTAATCAATCCAAACAAGGTAATATTAAGATCCCTCCCTCCCTCCCTTCCATCGAACCAAACAGAACAATTGGGGAAGAAATAAACCTACATGCGTGAATCAAAAAAAATTCTTCACATTCTCAGTCTCATTCCACTTTCTCAATGAGGCAATCACAAGAGCTACCAAAAAAAAAAAATTGACTTGGTGATGATTATATTTTAGACAAGTTACTCCCCCTCCTTTCAAACAATATTTAATTTCAGGACCCAGGCCTTGTTTCCGAGCGATCCTTAATTTATATTTCGATTATTTTAGATGAGGAAAAATTGATTAATATTGAACTATAATGTTATAGATATTATATACTCCGTATTACAAATTTTTTTAATCAAGAGTTTGACCTCTAAACATGATTCGTGACCTTGATGGAACAAAATAAATATAATCAGGAAAAGCGAGCCTTGGATGGTAATATTATAAGTATGTGTATAGGAAAAGTCTAAAAAGCAAAAGAGCCCTCGTCTTGTTATTATAAAAAGGGCACAGAGGGCAAACTACAAAAAAGTAACATTGAAAATTTGGCATATGAAATTAATAAGGTATTAAAATCCAGATCGGGTATTGAACCGGTCGGGGTATTGGGTTAAGGGTCAATGGGTCAGATCGGGGTCAAACTAAAATTAAACCGGGACCAAACCGGTGAGAAATTAAAGATTTTAGGCTTATTAGTATGAAATTCTAAAAAAAATATAAAAAAAAATTGATTTTTAAAATTGGAAACAGGATCAGTCTACCGACTGGTTCGCTGGTTTCCATAACCCTGGAAATTAATGAAACTCATGGAAGAAGGGGGTGTGGAAGAGACCCCTTTGCACTTGAAAGTATGCTTTAATTTTAACTGTATTAAGGTGTAAATCAACTTAAAAATATTTTTTAATATGCATATGACTTGATGATGTTTTTATATATGCAATATTACACTTAAACATTCTTAAATAGAATAAAAATATCATTTCTGTTAACCCTTTCAACATTGACCGATTATCAGCAAGAAAGAGAAAGGGTTAGAACTTAACAAAAATGATACTCTTACTCCATTTTATAATGTTCATATATATTACTACACTCATGAAAATTTTATTTATACCTTAATAAAAAAGTAATGTCCAAGATTAAGAAAAAAACTGCATAAAAAACATAGGAGAATAATGAGACCAGAACCCTAAAATCACGATCTGTAGAAATGAGGTTTTATATTTAAAAAAGGCAGGTCATGTACGGGATAAAAGTGGGGGGAAGCAGCAGATGAAGGAATTTGGCGGGAAAATGGGGCACACGGCATGTGTGCACCTTTAGAGTTTTGATCATTGTTGTTGCTTTAGGATTGTGTTTGAAGCAATTTGATAAAGTTGGTATCTTTTGTGGGATGTGATCAATTGATCATTAGTGGCGTGACTTGCGGCAAGTTGGTGCCTACTAAGTGTAAGTGGGTCCCCCATTCTGTTGCATCATTTTTCTGGTCAACCTTCCCTATTTTCAACTTTTTTACCCAATCCTTTACGGATGAATTATTATTAAGGTGCCATTTGAAATGTTTAATAGTTTACTATTATTAATATAAGATATATTTATTTGATTTGATTATATTTAAAATTTGGTTAAATTAATTAATATGACATTTTTTTAAACACCCTAGTAATCTTCCTTAACTCTTTCAGTCTCTCTCTTCCTTGATTATTGTTGAAAAACCATCAATAAGGATAAATTACAGAAAAATTAATAAATATAAAACTATGTCCTATATTTATGATCACTACTAATTTCCTAAATATATTTTGTATTAAGGACCAGAGGTGATAATAGAAAAGTTTCAATGATAAGTAAGCAATATAAACGGTTACTATTGAGTCCCCATGGGAAATGTTTAATACTCCCTCCGGTCCTAATTATAAGATAAAGTTGATTTTTTTGGAGAAATTAAGGAAGCCAGTTAAATTACTTTAGAGTGATTATATTTTTAGTATCCTTAGATTATATATTAGTTTATTAGTCAAATTAATTAATTTGGAGAAAAAAATAAAAATATGAATACTCTAAAGTAATTTAATTGGCTTCCTTAATTTCTCCAAAAAAGTCAACTTTATCTTATAATTAGAACCGGAGGGAGTAATAAAAAATTTTCAACTGCAAGCTAGCAATATAAACTTTCAGCCTAAATGATTTTCGTCTTTCCTAATAATTGTGCGTCTCAATATTCAAATTTGTATTATCTTTCTTATAGTGATAAAACCGCTTACCATCTCAACCAACAAATCTGTTAGTAACTATTATCATTGATCTTATAATCAAACTTATCATTACATGTTCATCGGAGTTTTTAGATGATTAATTCCTTGATCAAGACTTTACAGTAATTTTCCCTCTAAACTCTTGAGTCTCCCCCCCAATATGCTTTTTTTTTTTCCTCAGAGAAAAGAAAACTCTATCTAATAAGTAGCGAGGCTGAGTGGTGGACCTAAAGTCTTTACCAAGCAAACTATCTAACCCAAAAAACCACTGAAAAGAATGAGTCCCATATCACAAGCAAAAGCTCTCTTCGTGAAATCACTTCCCAATTTTCATATTTTCTTCCCAAGGCTGAGTTCAGTCGGTTTGGTTTTCTGGTTCGGTTACTTTTTTATATTCCAGTTCCGCAATGTAGTTTAGGCATATTATTTATCGCCATAAAATTGAAAGTTCTCTTTCAGGTTATTATTTATATGGGTATAAACATAGGATTTTTATGCTCAAGAATATTATCTGATCAAACCGAAGCAAAATATCTCAAATCAGATAATTTCAGTTGAACGGGGTGGGTTGGTTCGTTTTAGTTACGGCAACTTTACTATTTTTTCTGGGTTTTTAACTGAACCGAATCAATGCTTGCCCCAATATCAATACGAAACTCGGAGTATTCTTTGTTATTTGGGTGGGATCTGGGCCTCAAAGGACCCGATCCTCCCAAATTCATATTCATGGTTGGCCCAAACAAGTGATTCTCTAAAAAAGCTCATGTTCCTATGTGTGCCCAAAAACATCATCCTCTAATAAAGCCCAAATGCTTAAATCTCCTCTAAGCTCTCTCTGGCCCAAAACTAAAGATCTGACTCAAGGCTCAACCTTCATAATACTACGTCCATTCTTAATGTTAAGATATAACATGTTCAGTACATGTTATCTAATTTATAACCAACTTAGGTTTAAATCTCCATTAGAAAAAATATTTATATTTAGTATCAGATATTGTCTCAAACAGGATTACTTCCAATGAGATACTTATGCCTATTTGAAAAAATCATAATCTCTATCCTTCACACAAAATATTGCCGCCGACATATTTGAGTGCATTTTACATGATTTTATAGATATATTTAAATTTTAATTATCTAAATTCACATGTGTACTTTATGAATTAAAATATAATTTATCAAAAAGCATGCATGGTCCATTAATGTTCTGTAACCAGCATGAGTTTTTCCCTTGTACGCTGAAATCACCCGGAAGCAACCATCCAGATAGATGCTTTTACCTAACTATAGTACAAATAACGACTAATGAGCATAGTTTCGCTCCAATTAGGCTTTTTACTAACAAGCCTCTATGAAATCAATGTGAATTCTTAAACTGCACTAGATTCTCCATACTTAGTATCTGTATGCATAATCAAAGCGAGAATAAAAAAATGCGGGCCTATTCAGTGAATGAAAGTGAAGATCCAAAATTGAAATCAGTGTATTAGAAATTGGATCGGATTGGTCTCCAATCTAATCCGGTTGAAGGAAAAAAATTGGGGTTGACTGAACTGATCGATCCGGTGTGAATCGGGGTGATCTGGCCTACTCACGGGTTGCCTTTTTTTCGTTTACTTTTATATACTATAAACGAAGTCATTTTGGTTTTTTTTCAAAACATTATTTTTCTAATTTTTTTTTTATTTATAAGAAGTTTTAAAAGAATTGTGGAATATTTTTAGTATTAGTTGGAGAAAAATCCTTATGTACTTTAATGATTTTTTTTGTGGATATTAAATTCAGGAGGTTATATTGGACTATTGGTTGAAAAACACTCTCATGTAGTTTTTTGAGTGGCATACATGAACATTTAAATTATATGTATATTTTTTAATTGACCTTGGTTTAACTCTAAATTAACCCCAATCTAAACTACTGACCTTTAATCCAATAACTCAACCAATTCAGAGCCGTGTCCCGTTTTTGGTGTCCCGTTTTTGGTGCGTTGATTGAAATATAAACACCTCACTTGGCATATCAATGATAAGATTTGTTTGTGAAAATGGTCATAAGGAGAAGTAAATGAAAGGCGGGAGAGAGGAGAATACGTTGATCAGTTGTGACGGCTAATAATAGTAATGATGATGATGATGTTGTTGGGAACCGTTAGTTAGCAGTCAGTAATCATTAATTAGTTGCCATTTCATCACATTAGTCCTCATCTCATAACCCCCCCGCCCCCCTATTTATCTCCATTCATTCACTCCTTATTAATTAATTTACTCTTTTTCCGATGACTTCTTCATAGTAATTTCCACTTATCCTTATTCTCGTTCTTCGTTCTTTGTTCCTTTTTCTGAGGGGGAAAATCAACGTCATGTATTACATCATAGACTTGGATTATTTTCTGCATAATCAAATATCAACTGTCATATTTTAAATTTCAAAATAGAAAGTTTGAGACCATTTGAGTATGAATGTGTGATTATTTTTCCTCAAATAAACTGTGAAATTAGTTACTTGTCCCCGGCCGTAATGACAATGTAAATTGTTACATTTCGTGAGTTGAAACAAGGGTATTTCGTTATAAATAGTATTTCCTCTGGTCTTAATTATAAAATAAAGTTGATTTTTTTAAAGAAATTAAGGAAGCCAATTAAGTTATTTTAGAGTATTTTTATTTTTATTTTTATTTTTTTCTCCAAACTAATTAATTTGACTAATAAACTAATAAATAATCTAAAGATACTAAAAATATAAACACTCTAAAGTAATTTAATTGACTTTCTTAATTTCTCCAAAAAAATCAACTTTGTCTTATAATTAGGACCAGAGGGAGTATAAAATATGCAACCATATATTCATGAACGGGAGAATTAATACAACTTCATCTAGAACTAGAAACATTGTAATGTAATTATATTTTCTATCAGAAAATTATTATTATTAACTAACAAAACAAAACATATTATTACTAAATTCTCTTTAATGGATGAGCATGAACATAGACGACACGGAGAGGCAACATGCGAATGTGTGCAAGTGTAAAACATGATGAGTGAGTGTAACCCACTCGCCCGCTAACGTTGTTAAGTGCATCCCCCTGCGTTAATTGCAATTCAATGTCTCACTAATTCACTCCCTCCTTCATTCATCCATTTATTCCCATTTCTCACATAAATAAAAATCTAAAATTCACTTAAAAATTCCCCTTTTCTTCACGAACTCCTAACCCATCCCTCCCGTCAATATAAAATCCTCACTTTCCTTCTTCTCTGACATGGAATATCTTACTCACCTCCAGTCACATCACCTTTTCTCTCCCACAGATATGGACTGCGACCTCAGTGAATTTGATTTACCAAACATCGATTACCCACATGGCTTCTACTCCCATAACCCTACCTGCCAGCAAGAAACGTAAGTGTATACATGGCTTCATTTCGAGTTTTAAATTTTAGCTTCCCTGGTGAAAACGAAGCTCTCTCTGTTCTTGCTCGTTCTCTGATTCTTCACACTCAGTATTGTTTATTTCTTTGATGATTCCTGTGCGACCCACTGATTCGATTCTTTGAACATTATTAAAATATGTTGTCTGGGTATTGTGTTTTTATATAGTACTGTATTCTTAAAATATGTTGCAGATTATGGGAGATGTCAACTGCGATGGGTTTAGGTGGCATGGACCTTATGGTCCCACCACCGCCATATGAAAGCAACCCACTTTATAACTCCAACCCCTTCTCTGAACTCGAAAATTTCGGCTCCAATTTCTATGGTTTTGACTACAACAATTTCTCTTCTTTATATGATGACGTTGTGATCGACGAAAAGCCTTGTACCATTGCTCAGCCCAATCACTCTCAGCGCGAGGCTTTTCCCATTCAAATGGGTCAATCTTCGAGCTCTATGTTCATTGGAAGTGGGTACAGTAACCCTTCGATTAAAGAAGATGATGATCATGAGACCAGGAACGGGATTTGCTATAACAGAAAGAAAAGATCAGCTAATCTGGAATTAGACGATATAAGGAAGTATTTTGATGTTCCCATAACACAGGCCGCGAAACAACTGAACGTGGGATTGACCCTGCTTAAGCGAAGATGCAGAGAGCTCAATATTTCAAGGTGGCCTCATCGGAAAATCAAGAGCTTGAAGACACTCATCGACAATGTCAAGGTGTATTAAGTAGTATTTAACAAAATTATTCTTATGCTAGTCAATCGTTTTAATTAAGAGAGATTAGAAGTGTTGCGTTGTTGTGTTATATGATGTTGCAGGAACTGGGTTTGGCAGAGGAGGTGGCTATGCTGGAGAATCATAAGAAGCTCATGGAGAAGTTGCCTGATGTTGAACTGAGTGAGCAAACTAAGAAGCTTAGGCAAGCATGTTTCAAAGCCAATTACAAAAGGAGAAGATTATTGACTCTTCAAGCCCAGGCCTGACTAGCATGAAGCAGATCATGTGTGTGCTGAATCCGAGAGAGAGATGAAGGATATAGTGAATGTTAGACTAGTTTAGGTGTATAGAACAGTACTGAACTACTATATGATGTTTTAGACTTTATTAGATGAGTTTGGCTAAGGTAAGAATATCTGATGGACATGAAGCTTTGTGCTGTATTGTATCAGGCGTTTCCGTTTCAGAACAGATGTATTTTGTCAATGTTTTTGACTAAATGTGATGATTTGCTCATGGATATATATGTTACAGTGCAAACAAGTTTCTTACATTGGAGGAATTCTTAATACCCTGAATCTTATGGTGTTGGTCAACACACGTATTTGTCCCTTGGTCAAGCAAGTAATCATCATGAAGGTACTCAACAGCATTAGAATGTTGCAGATACATTAACAAACACATTCTGCGACAACCTTTACTATTTTAGTGGAAATTGTTGTAGTATAAACTCAGTCTATCCAGTGTTTTTTTAAAGTGTTTTTTCCCTCTATGCAGAGGCTTTATTTAAATTTTTACGCGTTGAATTGCTTGGTTGTTTGTTGTGTGGATGCACCTTCTAACCAACAATATTTGACATACAGCTTTTGTGGGGTTTTTTTTGTGTTAATTTTGAGGAAAAAGCATTGGAGTATGGGGTGACTAGGAAGCATTTTTCGTACGTGTTGGCGTGTTGATAAGGGAATGATGAGTGAATCATTGACCCTCAAAAAGGGAATGAAAACATACTTCAACTTTTGAATATGGGACCCAATAAGAAAGAACCTAATTAAATGTTAGAATCAACGAGAATGAGTTTGACCATTTCATTTGGGTGGGGGAATAATGAATGAATGAGATGGACGTAAAGAACACTATAGTGAATAGTGATTTTTACAATATATATGTATGGAGGAGTCAACAAGTCAATGGCGATGGATGAGGCAGATACGTTTGGATGAGAAAACTACTGATCTAAATAAGCAGATTTCGTATGGAACGTACTAGACAGGAAACTCCAACATCTAAAAAGACAAAAGTGGACTGAATCAAATTGAATTTTAAGCCAACAGTTAAGAGAATGCTCGTTCGTCATAGAAAGTGACTTGGATATATATTCTTTTAATGTCTAACGCCTGCACACACTAGATTCATTATTATATTGTTTGTCCCTGGATATGTTTTTTAGGGTGACTTTGGTCCTTTGATTAATAATATCCACATTCACGTGTTATTTGCACAAAATTTAAATCAGTGAAGACTTGCATTAAACAAATCTTATGGTTAAAGATTTTGATTTATTAGATATTTTGGTTAGAGTTGCAATCTTCAAGGTCCGAAATGTAGTTTCCTCTGGCTCCCTGAAAGGAAAGGGAAGCCGTCATGAGTAACACTAAGACGTTCAAAGGACTTTTTTTATTTCCCGTTAAGTAAAGGTATCCTCCTATTGAAGGCAATCATATTCAAAAAACTATCGGGCATTAAATGTAAGCATCCCTCTTAACAGGGATTCAAACATTGGTTCGCCATGTTGTGAGAAACTAACCCCATCTGCAAGGCCTAACCCCGTTGGATGTTCAAAGGCCTTTTATTCAGCCACACTTCTTATTAGGGGTGTTTATGAGGCCCAAATGCTCGCAATGCTCACCCAAGTCATGTACAAAAAATGCCCAAACCGATCCTAAAATATCAACCCATAACTTATTTGGGCATTTTCATATCGAGCCAAATACCAGGTAGGACATGGCAGGGTACCAGACAAGGTATATTGCCTACCCATTTGGCCCTGCCAAAAGTGTATGTATAATTGTATTTAAAAAAAATATATAATATATACACGTATAATCATTATTTGACAAAATTGAATGAGTATGCTTATTTACCATTCAATTAAAATATAATGAATAAACATATTTTCTATTTACTCTGCAAAGAAGCATATTTTTCATAAACATATTTAATTAAGAAATTGGTAAATTGAGTTCTTGAGAAATAAATTATTATTAAATAGTAAGAAAATAATCTCTAGTAAATCAATTTGTTTCATTAGCCCATTAATTGAATCTAAACAATAAAATCTAAAAAGGACTATTGCATATAATGTGATTTTGAAATATCAAACTATAATTGTTTTATATATTTTTTTTTATGCTTATTATTTTTTCAATTTTTGAGAGATTTTTAGATCTAGAAGCCCACCCTACCTAACCCAACCCAAAATGGCTCAGGTTTTCATTGGGAAGGCTGGGTAGCAGGCTGCAAAATACCGCGCATTCATCTTTTAGACTGAGCATTGGACAAGTGTTGTGCCTTGCCCCATGAACATCCCTACTTACCCTACTTCTTATTGTCTTTCAATTTTTGGGTACCATTTTTGTTTTTGTCTAGAGATCAATCTCTCTCATTATAATTGAGACAATTTTTTGAGTAACTGAGAACTAATAAGTGATTCTACTAATAAACATCGTTATACCAAAAGGATAAACTGGCAAAAAACAAAAAACAAAAGGATAAAACAAAAATTAGATCAAGTATAGGGCCTAATTTTCCTTTCACAAAAGTGGATATATATGGTTTATATTTTATAGCCAAAAAAATTCGTGTTGCCGTGTTGGTAGAATAATATACCATCAATCACGTCTAATATTGTTTAAATCTCACTTCATAGCTGATAATTACTAATTAGATAAGAAAATGATGGCAATAGTAATAATAACTACAACAACTTCGAAATAAATTTGGTAAGAAAAATAAATTCTGGTATAGGACAAAATAGGGAACGGAGAAAGGATCAAGAAAAGGAAAACAGTTAATATTTATATTGTTATTCAAACTTCGTTAGTTTTTCATATATAGATATAAGAATTATTTTTCATCTATCTTTAAACTGAAATTCACTCATTACACTTGCATAACTAAAAATTACATATAAGGTGATTAATATATCAATTATTAATATAATTAATAATTTTTTTGGTACAAAGTAATTAAATATAAATAGCAAAGTATCGGAATTTTTCATTGTGTTGTCATATACTTGTGGACCAGGCTTAGTTGTAAGAAATAATTTATAAATAAGTCTGGAGATAGTAATACACACACTCGTTGATTTTTTTTATTTTTTTTTATATCGTAACAAACATTTTTTACATTAAACACCAAGTAAACTAGTCCAATAAAAGAATCATTATTCACTTTCCTTTGGATAGACTCATGACCAGTAGTCAACCCGTGTTAAGTAGGACATGAGTAAGGCCAAGACTTTTCCACCCCAACAAATGGTTAAAAATTAAAATTAAAATTAAAAATTATTACCTTTTGAAATCTGCGCGTTGAATAACAACATAAATTATGAATTGGTCAATGAATATATATATGATATTTTCTTCTTCCACACGTAACTCGTGTTTCCTTTTCAATCGATGCAACGACCACCGCTTCATCATTTTAATATTCTAATCTATCCAAGGATCCTTGGCCCTACTTGTGACACATATTTCACATTTCTCTCAATCCGCTTTAGTTAATAATCACACAATAAATTAGATAAAACTTATCATTCATTAGTGGATCAAATAATAATAAACAATACCCTATTACTAGTATTACATTATTTGTCACATAAATATATATATATATATATAGATATGACAACGTAGTTCACTTTTGTAGTGAAAGTGTCTTTTATGTATACGTAGAGCAAAGGAACTCATCATGTTTGCATATTCCTCGTCCTGTACAAATAAAAGGTAGGGCTTTAGGAGAGAACTTGAGTGAATATGATGTATCAGTTTCTTCTGAGATCCCATTTCCTCTGCTTTTCTTGCTTGCGCTTCCATGGGACCATTTGCTTCAAGCTCTCATAAATGCTTGCCTGTATCCATAAAATTGCTTAGATTAGACCCTTTACTAACTCTTTCACAAGTCATAATACCCATCTTAAAAGCAAAATTCATCCTGCTGGCTCAACACTACTCAAGTCCAGCTTTTCGGCAGTGTAAATATATATTTCACGGCCAGAACAGCAAGATCACTAATTACAAGCCTATGTCAGTTCAATCAAAGAAAAAAGAAGTCTATGTCAACCGTGTGATAAACTTCCCCCAAAAAAATGAACAAGACAGAAAGACTTTTCATCATCACCTACTGGTGGCTGCTTTTGGGCCACAGAAAGGAAAACCAGTAGTCAAACAAGATTTTGTCCTTTTAACTGTTTCAAGCATTTTGTTCAATTACGCATATTCCACTTCGATGCTACTTGCCATGTGTGTGTGTGTGGGTGTGCTGGATTAGATAGGTATGTGTTGTACAGAACGACAAGGAGATAATTTGCAGACAAAAGTGAATAACCATGTCCTTAAAAAGTAAAATAATGTTTCAAAAAGAATATGAACGCCACTTCATTATTCAGCTTCAAAGTCTATTATGTGTGCTGAACATTATAAACTAATTAATTAACGAATAAGAGCATTCTCATTTCTCAGCTTTCATCCTTCGGAAAAGTTAATTGGCTGATTAATTAACTTCAATCCCATATACCCAAAACAACCAATTGAAATAAACAACAGAGAAAAACTTGCATAAAAGGCCAAAGGACTCAATGATAGAGATTAAACAAGATTAATTTCAGTGTTTTGCATATCTGCTTAGTTTTGTTCAGATTAAACAAAAGATCAGACTGAAAAGGAGACATACCCACAAATGCGATCTTGACTGAGAGACACTAAATGAGCTTCCTCTTCTTCCAACCTTAGCGATCTTAGCCTTAGAAGCAGTACTGGCCTCAAAGCCACGGTCGTCCCAAAAGGTAAAACCACTTGAAAAGTCGATACTGCCCCCAAACTCATGCCTCCTGGTTTTCTTGGAACTGCTCCACCGGCTAGACCCAAAATTGCCATTCCACTGGTCCTTCCCCACCATACGGGGGCTCCTATACGACGTCGTGAAGGACACAGCCCGGCCCACGTACGGCCCATCCAACACCGTCGTCGGTGAGTGGACGTTGGAGGAGACCTTGGCCTCCGGAAATACCAGCCTCGGAGGCAGCTCCAGGGCTCTTCTCCCACATCTATCTGGCTCCGATCGGGTGTGGCAGGGCCTGGGCTTCCCCGGAGCTTCCTCCCACTGGAAGGGAATCGACACGGCGGTGGGCGGCGGAGGCAGAGGCTCCGCCCCCGGCGGCTTGATTGGCCTGGAGATTAACATGGAAAGCTTCGACGGAGAATAGATTTGGTGGTCGCAGTCAGCTTCTGATCCCATTGTGTTGTGTGTGAGAGTGAGAGGGCCGTTTTGTGGTGAGTTGGGTGAAGTGGGTGGTTTAGTTACAGAGAGAGAGAGGAAGAAGGGGAAGAAGGAAATGAGGGATGTGGGTTAGGGAGTGGACGCGACTATGCGAGTTTTATGTCTTGCATGAGGGCTGTGAATTTACCTAAATCACCCTTTAAATTCACAATTGGGTGCCCCACTTTGACTCTTTCTTCTTTTTGGAATTCAATAAATCAACGCTATGCAGGTTAAAAAACGAAGAAGAAAAGGGTGGAAACAAATGTATTAAAAAAAGTAAAAAACAAATGAAGAAGAATGATATGTATGTGTATGATTGTTTATACATAAATTGAAATTTAAATTAGGATTAAGATGTAATTTTATCAATAAAATTTTTTCTGATGTGCCTCTAACACAAATAAGTTCTGTAACGAGCAAAAATATCAATAAATAATTTAAAATGATGTAAATTCATCAAAATAGTTAAATTTCATCAAATGTTGTTAGGATTTTCTTCTCTTATAATTTAACAGCTGTATGGTTAAATTTAATAGTTTTAATGAATTTGCATCATTTTAAATTATTTATTAGTATTTTTACCACTTCTAAAACTTATCTGTACTAGATATATCTTGAAAAAAAAAAAATTTATTAGTAAAATTACACTTTAACTTTTTAAATTATAAAATTAATATTATGTATGACTTTAATTATACGGACGTAATGATCAATAAGATTATGGGTCTGTTTGGAAGCGCATCCGGAGAATTAAAAAAGCCCAGTTGCTTTACAAATCACCACAAAAAAGCTCATTTGACACAAAATAGTTTCGTTTGGGATGACGGTAGCTGCCACTGAGCTTATAAATAAAAAGTAGCTTCTCAAAGAAGTTGATTTCCATTGCTTCTCACCGGTGAAAAAGCTCCCTCTTGATGTGTGGGACCCTATATTCCATTGGTGATTTAATATATATGGAGAATAATTGTGTACGGCGACGTGCTATATTTCAAGTTGTTCGTTTGCTTACACTTGTTGGTCAAACAAGGAGATATATTTTCACATTAGTTTAAAAATACAAATAATTAAAATGTCTAAAATATCTTCATTTGTGAGAATATATTACATTAGAAAATTTTATATTTAATTTTAAGTTATTCAATTTTTTTTTCATTTCATTAATGAGAATATATCCAACTTGTTAGGGGTAGATGATCCAATAATGAGACATTTCATGTATGTATTTTAATTTAAATATAAATGTATCCTTTTTTAATTAAATACTTTCGTGTATTTTTTTTTTTCATAATAATTGCACCTTTTTTATTTTATCTAGTTTTAAAAAAAATTCATTTCAATTATCACAATATATACAACTAATATATATATATATATATATATATATATATATATATTATTCAATAAAACTCATGCCCTTTTCAGTCATTTTTCATCTAAACGGGCTTTTCAAACGCTAATCTAAACAGGTTTCAAGTTAGAAAAAAGTCACTTCTGCCACCACCAATCCAAACACAAATCACATCTAAAATCTAACTTTTTTTCTATATGACTTTTCCAAAAGCCCATCTAGAAAAAAAAACTCCTTTTCCGCCACTCATCCAAACACGCACTATGTGAAGTGTAAGTTTTGAGGATGATAAATATAAAAGAAGTTAAAATAATTGAGTTTCAATGGTTTTTTTTTTAAATGTAATACTTCCCTTCAAACCTTAATATAAGACATATTTATTATCATTAAAACTTATAATGCACATAATCTTATACTACATCTAATCCTAATTATAAGACAAAGTTGATTTTTTTTTTGAGAAATTAAAGAAGTTAAATAAGTTACTTAATCTTTTTTTTTTTTTTTTGCCAATAAGTTACTTAATCATATCATATATTATGTACCCTTAGATTATATATTAATTTATTAGTCAAACTAATTAGTTTGAAAAAAATAAAAAATATAAATACTCTAAAGTAATTTAATTAGTTTCCTTAATTTATTAAAAAAAAATCAACTTTATCTTATAATTAAAACCAAAAGAAATAGATCGTTATGAAATAGTATCGTTATAAACAGTTTGTTTCATAGTTAGACTGAAACCATGAAACAAACAGTTTTTAATTATACTGTTTCATATTATATATTCATTATGAGGTAATTAATGCTTTAGCGTTATATAAAGACAAAACTTCAATCAATCTGCTTATATTATAAGGTCAAGTTCAAAAATAAATTCACGAGTCTATAACATATGCATTTTAACGAGTAAAATAACAAGTGTCAATGGGAAAATATATAAATTCTAATTTTAACAACTGATAATAGTAAAATAACTAGTATTTGTATAAACATTTACAAAACCTAATTTACATTATGAAAAAAAACAATAATAAAGCATTTATCCCACTACATAGAGTTAGCTTATGGATCACACGACACCATTATGCTTTGTCAAAAACCATATCTTTGGATATATTATTAACCAAAAGATTCATCTCTATGATCTCATTGAGCATTTGTTTCGGCCTTCCTCGACCTCATTTTACAGGACTCCATACTGCTTGATCAACCCTTCTCACTGAAATGCTCAATGGCCTTGGTTGAACATATCTAAATCACCTCAAATGACTTTTTACCATTTTTCCTTCAATAGAGGTTACTCTAACTCGTTCGAGTATATGAGTATTATGAATATTATCTTTTTTGTATGACCATATATCCATCTTAACATCATCATCTTGGATACCCTCATTTTATGTTCGTGTTGTTCATTTAAAGTCCAACACTCATTACCATATTACATTGCTGGTCTTATAACAGTGCGATAAAACATCATTTTTACCTTATTAGGTTCTTTTCAATCACAAATAACTCCAGTAGCTTTTCTCCATTTATACCATCCAGTTTGAATTATGTGATTAACATCTCCATCAATTTCACTATTTTGTTATATAATTGATCCCAAATATCTAAATTTTGTCACTTATGGAATGACTTGTCCCCCAATTTAACTTTCACTTCACTTCTACCTTGTCTCTTATCAAAATTGCAATGCATATATTTAGTTTTGCTCTTACTCAGATGAAAGCCCTTCAATTCTAGAGTCCGTCTCCATATCTTAAGTTTAGAATTAATTTCTTTCCTGGATTCAGCCAGCAGAACTATATATATCATCAACAAAAAGCATGCATTTAGGGATCTCATCTTTCATAGACTCAATTATAACATATACTATTAGGTTAAACAAATAAAAGCTAAAAACTGATTCCTGATGTATGCTAATCATTATAGTAAAGTTCTTTGTAACACCATCAAGTATTTTAACATTGGTTGTAATCCCCTCATACATCTCCTAAATGACTTTGATATGCTCAACCCGCACCCCCTTCTTTTTTAAGGCTTTTCAAAGTACATCTCTTGGTATATGATCATGCGATTTTTCCAAAATAATGAAAACCATATATAAATTCCTTCTTTTGCTCAGATACTTTTCCATTATTAGTCCATTTAAAAAATAAATTGTTTTTGTTGTAAACCTTCCTAGCATGAATCCAAATTGATTTTTAACAATTTCAGTCTACAACCTAAACCTGTATTCAATCACCTTTTTCCACAATTTCATTGGATGACTCATAAACTTAATAGCACAATTCTAAATATCCCATTTATTTTTATAAAAGATTATGCAAAATTTTACAAATGTTCATGCAAAGGCAGATTTAATTTACAAGTATACTTACTTATTTTAACAACTAACAATAATAAAATAACAATTATAGATATTAGAAAATTTGACCTAATGAATATAAATAATTTGATACAAGCTAGTTTTATCTGTGGTATAAAACTTAGTACTTTCTAGTTCATTGAATCATATTTTTTTTAAAGTCTTGATTAAAAGCACTTGTATATCTAATGATTATTCAAATTATTATATAATTTAAATATATGAATATGGCATAAGACTTTATATGCTATTTATCATTCTCATACAAATTTACTTATTTAGTAATTTGTACGCACTTGTTTAAAATAGTGATCGAAGCTTTGAAAAACAACTTTTTAATAATGATTTACAAAATATGAAATAAATATATAAAAAAAAAATTTATTTCAATTTACAAAAAAAAATACTTACAAACCTTTTGAAATACTCTTTAAAAGCCATACCAAACATGTTTTCGGAACCGCTCGAGGCCTCACAATGTTTGATTGTATGGAGGTGAAAACGACGAAGTTAGGTTGTCGTACACTCCCCGAGATAAAATCACTAATAATGTAGCTGTTACTTTCACATATAACTTGCGTTTGCAGGAAAGTGATGCCCAAATTTATTTATTTAACTAATTCAGCCTTTTTCTCTTTTGTTGGCGCACACACGTATTTGCATTCTATTTTTAGTTATTATTTAGGGTTAATAAAACTTTTAGTCCCTGAAGTTTGATCCAATTTTAATTTTGGTCCCTCAAATTTGAAATCGGTGGTTTTGGTCCCTGAAGTTTCACCCAATTTTGGTTTTAATCCCTCAAGTTTGAAATCGATGGTTTTGGTCCTTAAAGTTTCACCTGATTTTGGTTTTGGTCCCTCAAGTTTGAAAAGGACTTGGCTTTTTTTTCCGGGTTGGGTCGGGTTTCAAAAACGGGTCGCCAAGTCCTTTTGAAACTTGAGGGACTAAAACCAAAATCGGGTGAAACTTCAGGGACCAAAACCACCGATTTCAAACTTGAGGGACTAAAACCAAAATTGGGTGAAACTTCAGGAACCTAAACCACCGATTTCAAACTTGATGGACCAAAACCAAAATTGGATCAAACTTTAGGGACCAAAAGTTATATTAACCCTATTATTTAACTAATCTTAAACTAACTGTATTTTATGGATTTTGTATCTAAATAGAACAGGGTCTGATTTTCCCCCCCGCTTTTAATTAGAACAAAAGAGGCCAGGCGAGATAAATAAAAATTTTCAAAAAAAAAAATTCCTCTTAAAAGTTTAAGATTAAGGGTAAATTTATTTTAAAATTTTTTCATGAAGTGTAGCGGTATCTTAACTCTCAATTGAGGCAATGTTTTTCTAAAAGTCTTAAAACCGATGTAGTGTTGGCTTTAATATTTGACTTATACATACACGCATCACTCTTGTCTTTGTCATAAGTTCAATTTAATAAATTCTCACATACTAAGAAATAGAATTCCAGATATTTAAAATGTTTTAAATTGATCAACATTTTCAAATATTCCCTTATTTAATAATGAGTATTAAAAGAAGATGCTAAACGACACAATTTTTCTCGCTTATTTTAATAGGGATAAAATTAGAAAACAAACGTTAATGACTCTTAAGCCAACTTATATTTAGGACAAAAACTTTTTAAGTAACAGAATTTGTAAAAAGGTTCAGAGCGGTAGAAGTTTAAATGTTTAATTTTCACCCATACTTTTGATTTTCAATAGGATGATGCCTAAAATTTTTGGCTTAACTGTCTTCATTAACTCTGGTGCGTCCATTAAAATGGCAGCGCAAATTTAATTACAAGTAGTTGCAACAATGGCAGCACGTCAATTCATTTGCATGACGAATTGAAGCTAGCCAGTGACTCAAAAAGATTAATATTAATGCAGTTTTTAAACAATGTAAGAATATCATGAGATTTATTCAAAGGGTTGCTAACACAAAATGTATGAACCACAAATATTTTATTGTTGGTTTGTCATTCATAATTGGTGTGATTTGATATGTCTGTTATGATCACATTCATGATTAATTTATTACTCTATCATGGTTTTTTGTCTCTTATCTTCATTATGTTTCACAGCTTCTTTAGACTTTTTTTTTTTTTTTTTTGGTAAAAAAGCTTCTTTAGACTTTAATTTTGCTTCGTGTTAATTTTCTTTTGTTTTTTTGTTTTTTGGAGAAAGGCATTGGGAAGATTTCAAAAAAAGACCTTTATAATTTTAAAATCCTAAATCAGATTTGATTCTTATAATTGATATGAGATTGACTATATATATATATATATTATCTCTCTGTTGTATCGAAATGAGTATATACTTTACAAGTTTCAAACTAAAAGTATATCCCACACACCTCCACATCCTAAAGTTAGGAATTTCATAATTACATGTTAATGTAAGGTGATAAGTAACTCATAAATATCTCTATAAATGTTTTTTGAGATTTGAATTGTACTCTAATTCTATTAAATTTCTACTGCCTGCATTATTTAAACTTTTTACTAAGCTAAAAACAGTTGAGGAGCAAAATGGTCTTCGTAATGTAGTAAATTACTTGAAACATGTCTAGTGATGTTAAAATGATGATTTAAATGTTGATTTAGAACTTAGAGAATTTTAGAACACCAATTGTGTAGCTAAATCAAGGTATTAAAATCCGGACCGGGTATTGAACCGGTCGGGGTACTGGGTTAAAGGTCAGTGGTTCAGACTGGTGAAAAATTGAAAATTTTAGACTTATAATATGAAATTCTAAAGGAAAAATAAAAAAAAATTTTAAAAATAGGTGACCCGGACCGGTTTACCGGCCGGTTCGTCGGTTTCTGGGTCGGACCGGCTGGTCCGGGTTTCATTATACGGAGCTAAATAGAATTGTTAGATCTTACCTGTCTCTGACTTTTCAACCCAAATAAAAGACCTATCTTTAGCTTCTACCCCATGTATACTTTGCTGAATTGCTTTGATGTATTTCACCTGCTCAAACTGTTATTGCATACGTGTTAAAGGTTTATTGTACAATAAAACTTCATTGCTTAACGCTATTGATTTAGTATTGAATATACCAATTTAGTTTGAAAAATAAATCTTGAATTGGGTGTGCACTCTTTTATGAAATGACTCCGCTTCTAGTTGTGAAGAACATTATAAAACTATATCACTATTCTTTCAATCACAGGTTTCATCGCTGCACAAGCCGTTGGTATTTTATATGATAACTCGTTTTAGTCTTCACCTACCCAAAATCCTCTTCATTGTTCTCTCTTTCTTTGGCTCACATATTCTTGTGTTTTTGTCCCCATTTTTCCAGTTTATTATGTACTATTTATTGGGGTTAGCATCCTCACTGGTATATTAACTTACATCAACTCGAACCATATTTTGATACCAATTACAACATTATTTTCTCTTTCTTCTTTGATACCAGACTTTGGATTTGATGTCTGTTCATTCAACCGCTAATTTCAATTAGCATTGCCTAATAAAACTCAAGCATTTTAAGGTAATTAGGGAGAATATATACCTTCTAACTTGGTCTGTAAAAAAGGACTCTTGGTCAAACATCTACTGAAGATCATAAGCGGCCACCAAAAATTGTAAATAGTAAAGCTCAGCTTCATTGAGTTTTTCCTGAAAGAAGACGATCTCTCAATGATCGACTTGAACCAGGTTTTGATACCAAATATAACATTCTTCTAGGCTTTGATACCAATTTTAATATTTTTCTCCCTTGGTCAAATCACCACTGAATATTGTAAACATTAGACCTCAGCTTCTTAAAGCATTTCCTAGGAGAAGATGAGCTCTCAATGGTCGACCCAAATCAAACTTTGATACCAATAGTAAATTTCTTCTAAACTCTTATACCAATTGTAAGTTAATTTGGGCAAGCATTTCCAAAGGCTCAGATAATAATTGTAACATTGTTCTAAGCTCAAAGTGCTAATGCATATGTGTTAAAGCTATATTATATAGTAATACTTTATTACTCAAAGCTATTGATTTGGTATTAGATATACGAATTTAGTTCCAAAAAAATCTTGAATTGGGTGTGTGCTCCTTTATGAAATAATTGCACTCCTAGTTCTAAAGAGCATTATAAAACCCTAAAGCTATTCTTACAAACACAACTTCATCACTGCATAAGTCACCACGTTCAATATGGTTAGTTGATCCTCTCTTCACATACCCCAAAATCCTCTTCATTCTCCTCTCTTTCTTTGGCTCACATATTCTTTTGTTTTTGTCCCCATTTTTCCCAATTTATTATGTATTGTTCATTGGAACACATCTTTCTTGCTGGCACATTAACTCACTTCTACTTGAATCAGGCTTTGATAACAATTGTAACATTCTTCTCTCTTCTTTGATACCAAGTTTTGGATTTGGAGTGTTCATTCAGCCACTAATTTTAATTAACATTGCCTAATAAAGCTCTAAGAGTTTTGAGGTAATTAGGGAGAATATATGCCTTCTGACCAGGTCTACAAGAAGAGGAGCAACATGGTCTTTATGATGTGGTGTAGGTTAAAGTGCAAACTTACCCTAGAAGTTTTCCTGAGGAGCAATGTTAGCTTGGATGTTTGTTCATGTTCAATATCACCTTGGAAGTTTAAAAACATAATAATGTTGCCCAATACTGTTATAAACTAACATTGATTGTTAAAAAATTGATATTGACCGTTAATTTTTTAATGGTATGAGAAAACATAGCTTCATTTTAATATTTTTGGAGCAACATTGAACCTAAAAAAACTTCAGGGGTAACATTGCTCATCACCAAAAACTTTTAAGACAAATTTACATTTTAACCCAATGTGGTAAATTAGTTGAAACATGTCTAGTGATGTTAAAATGATGATTTAAATGTTGACCTTGGAGCTGAAAAATTTTATTATGATTATATATATCAATACCCTTCTCCCAAAAAAATACTTCTAAACCAAAGTTCTTGTAGCCTAGTGGTATGGAAGCTTCTCTATGAGTGGGAGGTTAGGTTGTCGGCTTGATCCCGCTTGTAACTTAGGTTGATAGTACTTGCCTTGTAACTTTAAAAAAAAAAAAAAGGAAGAAAAATACCTCTAAAATTTTAAAATTCTTAATTAGGTTTGATGCTTACCATTGATAAGAGATTGACTACATTTGATAAGAAATTTACAATACATTTTAGTGAAAAATTAGTGATTTGGGATTTCAAAATTTTGGAGGTGTTTTCTGAGATTTTCCTAAAGATATTTGAGTCTTTTATAAGGCAATTATTATATTGACACCTTAGATCCTAAAAATAAAAAATAATTCTAAAATTAACAAATATGACAGTTCTTGATACTACTATTATATTAACAGCGTTTTTAAAAAAAATTAAAGAGAACACTTATGTCATGCTTCCTGATTTTTTAAACCCTTGTCAAAGATTTGTAATCCTGATGTCATTATTATGCTACCTGATTATTATTGAGATCGGAATAGCCTTGATCTTGACTTATTACAAAAAATCTCGTCAAAGGTCTAATCTCTTTAGATTGTGTTTCAGAATTCATATAGCATCGAGATATATGTGTGTGTATTTCAATTTTATTTTCTCAACGTTGGCCAAAAAAAAATTATTTTCTCAACGTGATAATACCCTTGCATATATTAATTGAGTATGTAAACACCGTTTCCATTTACGATTTGTCACATTTTTAAACTATTGTTTAATAAATTGTAAAATTTAGTTTTAAAATATCAAAATAGAAATCACCTCTCAATTTGTGTGTGTTATCCTTGCGCAGGGCCATGCTAATCTTCTCTGTATCGTTCCAATTTTATCAGATGTCCCCGAAGAGACTAGAAATCACCTCTACATAAAAAAGAAATCATAACAATATTGAATTTTCAATACAATGGCCAAAACATATTTATTATTTTTCAAATGCCCTTTTTCAGGGTTTTAAAAGAATACTCTCTTTTTTAGCCTAAATATAAGATCTATTTAAAGATTTTGATTTGATTCTAAACATATAAGTTTCTTTGTATTTGCTTCTCCTTTTTTTTTTTTATTGGCATTTTTTTTTCTCATAATATCTTTGTCTATTGAGGCACTTTTATTTCTACGTATTAAATTTTAATCATTAAAGGATTAAGGTAAAAAAAATACCTATGAATTTTTTTCAAAAGTGCATCCAGCATCATAAATTTTTTTAAGATGTAAAAGTGTCCATGAACTTCTCAAAATGGGGTAAAAATATCCACACCGTTAACTGGTACAAACGTCTGTTTTGTAAGACCCATATTATTATTTTTTTAGGTATAAAAATATCCATGAACTTTTCTCATTTTGGGAAGTTCATGGGCACTTTGACACCTAAAAAAAGTTTATGGTGCTGTGTGCACTTTTAAAAAAAGTTTATGGGTATTTTTACACTTCAAAAAATAATAATGTGGATACCATAAAACAGATGTTTATACCAATTAACGGTGTAGCATTTTTGTCCCATTTTGAGAAGTTTATAGGCATTTTTGCACCTAAAAGAAGTTTATGGTGTTGGATGCACTTTTGAGAAAAGTTCATGGATATTTTTGCACTTTAATCCATCATTAAATAGCGAAGTCATTTTTTAAAGGGTTACGGAACAGATTTACCAATGAAGTTTTAAGGAAAGAGCGTCGGATACAATTATGTTTTAAAGGGGGAAAAAATACACATATGCCCTGTTTGGTACGGTGGAATTGTACGCATATAATTGGAATTGGAATTGAATTCCATACCTATAACATGTTTGGTACAGTGGAATTGACCTTAGATTTGAATTCCATATGGAATTGAAATAAGCCCAATTCCATCAAGATAATTCCATCTAAAATGCTCAGATTTACAAATCTATCTCCCTATTTCCAACCTTACCCTTGCTCAAAATCATCATCCACCGTGCTTGACCACTTGGACCAGCTCCTTCGATCTCTCGCCATGGCTTACAGTTTGAAGATTGAAGACCACCGTGCTCTGACCTCCCACATGACAGTAAGATCTCTAGCGACAATGAGGATGTGACACCATCACCAGCAACCAGATCTGAGGACTATCATCGGAAGTTGCGAACCTGTTCGACGAGAGATGGCGAGGAAGAGATGGCGAGTTGCGGACCTGTTCAAGCAACGGTGGCTTTTTGCCGGAGTTCAAGTTCAGAGCATCCACTTTTGTAACACCTCAATCAAATAGCCAAATACTTAACCATAGTAATTCAAATATCGTCAATAAGGATGTTCAACATCCAAACCATTAAAATACAAATCAGTTTACATAAAGCCCAAATCATAGTGTTAAATCAGGTCCTCAAAATATTTCCTTAAAACAAATTAAAATGCGGAAGTCTTAAGGTCATGGAAATATAAATGACATAACATGAGCTCTAGGAGCACAAAAGAGCCTCCAAGGCTCACTCCATAGGTGCCTTCCCTTGCTCCCTACTAGAACAGTCATCTGAAAATGTTAATATATATAGGGATGAGATTCCACGTCTCAGTAACTACTGAAAATTTCTACCGTACACAAGCAAATCTCATATGATAATAAGGAACTGATTTCATAAATATTCATATATACCATAATTCTCATACAAGACAAAAACAAGTTTAATCACCATTATATCAATCTGTATTTTCATCAAAACATGTAATATATAATTATGCAATATGCAATATGCAATATGTAAGATGCAACCTCCCTTATATCACCATCCAGCCTTATTCCGCTGACTAGAGCCATAGGCTAACACATAGTCTAATAGAAACCTATCCATTTGACTGGATTGTCCCAAGCTCACCAGTTCATAAGATACACCCGGCCAAAGGTGTAGAGCTTAAGTCTGGACTATGGCTCCCCTCCTTAAAAGAATACAACTAAGGAGGTGTCACATGTCCCACAGCTCCAATGAAATCCCGGCCAAAGGAAAACATGGAAGAAGGGGCCCTGACAAGTACCATCCACTGTGCACCGAGTGGTGGCATACCACGTGGTAAAAGATCTCAACATACAAATTCCTCCTCACTTCAACCCATCACAGATGCAACCGCCATGACAGTGATAAATCAAATATCATTAAAAGATAAAGTACAATAATTCATGCTTCCATTCATATCAAATATAATCACATATTCAAACATGCTAAAAATGAAATAATAATCCAATAATACATTAATTATCATTAAATTATTAATTATATGAATATAATGAGTTATATAGAAATTTACTTGTAACACTACTCATTTGAGAATTTATAATACAAACACATATACATATAATTCAGTCTATTTTTCTTTAAAAAAAAATAGTCATTCAAAAATCATACACTATTCACAAGTATATGGAAGAATATTCAGAGTTACCTGTTACTCCCTAGCACACACGTAAGCACATAAGAGTTACTCCCAATCCCTCAATAAGAGTCTACAAAATCACACACACATAAGCCTATTAATATATTAGACAAAACTACTTTAGAATTTCACTAAGATTATTCTAAAGCTACTCTAAAACTTTAAAACTTCCCTTTAAAACTAATACTACAAATACTCATTTCTATCACTGATCCAACGAGTATAATATTATCTGACATTTAAAAAAAAATGTTTACATGAGGCAAAAAAAAAAATTTAAGTTTAACATATATATATATATATATATCTGTATGAATACACATTTACGGGCTTGACAGGTTGAAAGGGAGAGCAACAGTGTTCATGACATATATTACCATATTATATATATATATATATATTTTTTTTTTTTGCCAAGATATCTATATATATTTATATGATGAGAAGTTTCAAGCTTGATATCACTCATTTCAAAAAAATAAACTTGGGAGTACTCTTTCACATGTACGTATATATATAAGGCTCAAAACCATATGCTGCAAGTGAAAGGATTTGTAAAGGAGCATATGCAAATTTTCTTTTGTTGAATACAAAAAGAAATGAAATAAAAAAAAGGTCAAACAAAAAAAAATATACTAAAGGCTGCCAACTAAAAAGCAAGACTAATGCATTAATTAAAACTAGAGAAATAAAACGTGAGTTTCCAATGAAGTTTGAACTTTGAAAAGAGGAAGGAAAACTTAAGAAAAATAATTGAATGAGGTACACAGTTACACACACTGTAAGGTGGGGTCATGGAGGGTTTAGGCACTCACACTCCTATAGTAGCGTAGATCCAGAAAAAAAAAAGTGGTGTGAGAGAAAAGGGGGAAAATAATAAATAGATAGAATATTTGCATAGGAAGGCACTCACACCAACAGTAGAGATTGAATGGAGTGGGTATGGTATGACCTATATACGTGAAAAAAAAATGGACAAAAACAGGACAGATTGACAAGACAAGCAAGAGTGAAATATCAGTAAAAGAAGAGGCAACAAAACTGATTGACAAAAAAAAAAAATCATTCAGCGCATTGAAGGCAGACGAAAACGGACAAGTGGGGAGGAGAAGAAAGAAAAGAACCTGGAATGAACTGCGGCGCATTGTGGAGTGAGAAGAAGGAAGAGTTTATATAGGAGTACATTTAGGGTTCCCTTTTTTTTTCTGAATAAAATAATATATATATATATATATTCTCTCTCTTTTCTTCCCATTAATTCCAGATTAATCTATATACATACTTCAGGTACAAATTATTTATTTATTTTTTTAAATTCTTAGCAGCATCATTTATTATTATAAATATATATATTTTACAACAACAACAATAATATTTTTTTTGTTTCAAAAATTACTTCTCATAAATCATTTTATACCCTTTTATTATATAGATCTTAAGCCATGACTAACTCTCTAAGTCCTAGAAATTTAAGGATGTTACAACTTTCAAGTTTCCTCCTTCGATTCCGGCAACCTTTCTAGAACCAACAATTGACCTATTCAAGTGTTCAACCACTTTCAGGTTTCCTCCTTCGATTTCGGAGTTTATGTCTGGAAACCTTTCTGGAACGCTAGATCTGTTTGAAGGGGAGGAAGAAGAGATGTGGACAATGGAGAAGGAGCAGAGGCACGGTCAGAGTGAAAAAGGGAGAGGGAGGAGACGAGGAAGATGGTCTACATATTTTTTATTTTTAATTATAAGGGCATTTTGGTCTTTCCATATAAAAATTAGAACTCATTTCCATGACATACCAAACATACTTTTAAACCTCATATCCATATCCATTTCCATCAAAATCAATTCCAGTGTACCAAACAGGCCTATAGGGAATTAAAAGTTGAGAATCCAGGACAAAATCGTTAAATTTGATCTAACACCGTTAGGAGTTTTCTTTTTTTATAATTTAACGCCATTAGGTCAAATTTAACGGTTTTGTGTTGGATGCTCCACTTTTAATTCTCTATATGTATTTTTGCCCCCTTTAAAACATAATTATGCCAGACGCTGTCAACACCCGTTTCCATTTCGATAATCAAAGAGTAATAACGACGGAATTCAATGGGCATACAGAAAAGTACAATTATACTGATAGAAATATTCGTTTACGATCCCAACGTCGTTCGTTTACAAATATGATATTGTTCGTCGACGGAAACGGAAAATACAGCGGAAGTCTTAATATTTACAAATTTCACCAAAATATCACAAAATAGACTAATCATGCCCACATTCTTGACCCCGCCTCGAGACACGCGCTGCTCACTTTCCGACGTCAATGTCTTTGCCCTTTGGCCCACTGGTACTCGCTGAGGTATTTGTTTAAAAATAGGGTGAGATTCCGAAGAATCTCCGTAGAGACATAATATCATTCATAGAAAATGCGAAAAGTAAATATGTCATGCGCCAAAGTATGCACAAATTAATGAACAATATAAACACATCATCGTCATGTATACATGAGTAGGGCCCAGCCCCACAATCTACACCGGTTGGACTTCTGCCAACTCCCAGTGTAAGTGCACCTCTGGCACTAACAGCCTTTCTCTAGGCAAATCATGTTATTAATAAAGTGCATTTACAAAACAATGGAATCCACACAATCACATAACTTATGGTATAGTGTATGAAGGATAATGTCCCTACCTCAAAGCTTTAATATCCCCTTTTAAATGTGTCTCGAAGAACATGTCGTATCCGGCCTCCAAATCGGTCCTAAAATATTAAATGTACCAGAAATAGGTCATAACCTATCCAAGTATCATTTTAGACTCTTCCATAATGTTTATTGTGGTTATATTAGTCTATGGTGAAAATTTACATAAATGCCCCCGGGAACCTGGCTCGGCCCCGCCGTACCTGGCCCGATGGCACGTTTTCCCAAAATTTTGACTAAGTCTATTCTAACTTATTTTCGCCCAAGGAATCCATTTTCAGCCTCGAAATCACCAAATTCACGGTCAGATTACGAAAATACCCTTGACAGCCCCTATTTAGTGATTTCAGTGGCGTTTTCGTAAATATGCTTTTTCGGCCTCTACCGAAAAAGTGCCCAACTGTAACCCCACCTATTTTTGCCCACTGAGTCCAATGGAACCATTTATTTCATGAAAATCCAAATCCTACTATCAGATCTGGTCTGGCCGAAATATTGGTAAAAAATTGGAAAAAAATTGAGTTTTGTGTTTTAGCTTCTAAAACTTGTACTTTTCCACTTCTAATCCTTGATCAACTCACTTAAACACTTCTTAACCATGATTCAAAGAAATTTGGGCAGCATAACCCCTTAAGATTAGGACTTTCCAAATTTACAAACTCAACAAAATAACCAAATCCAACCATAATCATCAACAACAACCACATACTAGCATGATTTCAGGATTTGTGAAGTTACCTTTTTGAGTTCTTGAAATTTCTCTCTCTAGGAGTCCTCCTCTCTCTCTCCTTGAGCTCAAGATTTGCTTGCTAAACATAGTGTTTCATAGAGAAGAAGAGATTAGAGAGGAGATTATACAAATTGGAAGCCTTAAAACTTGGATCCACAAGGTCTTACCTTAAGATTTCTCCTTCTTCTCTCTAGATTTCCCAAGCTCTCCCTCTCTCTTCTTTTCTTTGTTGCAAGTGATGAAAATGAAGGTAAGAGAAAGATGAAGCCTTGCTTCATAAATATCTCACCTAATTTCTCTTAATTAACAAATGGATAGGAAATTTCTTTATGACCTCATCTTGTACTCACCCTTATCTACTTCTAATGAGTGTCATAAAGTCCATTTAGGTTTGGACTAATCTTCCTCTCTTTTCCCTCTAGCCCAAACATCCTTTAGGTCCTTAAGAAACCAAGTGGACCTTCATTCAATTATCTTAAGATTCTTGGTCCAAAATACATTATCTTAAGGTATTAAACCATGTGATCATATTTAAAAATCATTGTTTATTCCTCTTAGCTTAGATTAATGACACTTCATCTTATCCACTTCCAACTTGTGCTTATCTACTTCAAACTTGTGTCATAAGTCCCATTGTAATTGAACTAATTCCCTTCAATTAGCAATTGAGTTTTCTACAATTATCTCATTCCTTTGGTCAACATAATATATTTTATTGCAATTTAAACATGTGCTCCAACTTTAGCAATTATAATTTAATCTCTTGGCTTTAGATGATGCCACTTGGCATATTTATCTTCCAAGTAAATATTTCCTTTCTCCTAAATATCCACCAATAAAAGAAAAATATGGGCTTTTACTTTATTTCACAAATATCAATTTAATCCACCAAGATTATTCAATTTATACATTTTCCTTTATTTTCCTTGATTAATTGAAATTAACTCCAATTAATTGGAAAATAATTAATCTTGGGCTAAATTGGCAAAATTATGATTTTGCTATCCCTTTTGTAATTTAATTCAATTTTTGAATTAATTTGCCCATTTCCTTATGAATATGAATATTCCAAAATTCACAAGATCCAAATTCATGAATATTCACCATTATATTGAATTATTCAAATAATTACAATATATTTTTTGTGAATAAAATTTGGGGTGTTACAGACGCTTCTTCTTTAAAACTTTATTGATAAATTTACTCTTTAACCTTTTTTTTAAAAGTGCCTCAGAATTACATTATTAGTATTTAAGAGTGAAGAGAGTAAAAGATATGGAGTAAAACCCATGCATGCATATTAATACATATATATCCTTAATGTTTTCTCACCCGAATAAAACAAATTAGGATCATTATGTCCCCTTCGTATGTACGGTTGGAGAAACTTCTGACAAATCATTATATAATTATAGTTAGGGAAAATTCCAGATAACTACAAGGAAAAATACAAAAGGACAGAAAGGTTGGGTGAAAATCAAAAATCCCAAATCAGTTGCTCATGAGGAATCTGGCATTTCATAAGTTTGCAAAATTACCTCCTTACCCTTCTAAAAAGAGACAAAAACGGAGGGAGGGAGACAAAGACAGTAAAGAGACAAAAACGGAGGGAGGGAGACAAAGAAAGAGGGAAGATTCAAAAAACGGTGGTGCGTGCGGTGGGGAACGAGGAGACAGGGACACACGAGCGGTGGGGAACGAGGAGACAGGGACACACGAGCGCCGGCTGAGGGGAACGAGGAGAGAGGAGATCGGACCGACGCACGGTGCGGTGGGGAACGTTGGGCGGCGCGGCGAAGGGAGACGAAGGTCCGGCAAGGGGTGGGGTGTGGGAAGGCGGAGCGGCGCGGTTGTGATTCGCACGGTTGGCTTCTTCGATTCGCACGGTTGGCTTCTTGGATTGTCGTGTGCGTGTCCTCTTCTTCCCCATTTTCTCGGGTCTAACTTCTCTCAATGTTAAATTTTTTTTTTATTTTTGAATCAGGTGTTCGTTTTACTGGGGTGTGGGCGGCGCGGTGAGAAGAAGCCCAGGCGAGTGTGGTGGGTAGGAAGGAGGAGCGGCGAGGCCAGACGAGTGTCGGGGTGTGGGAAGGGGGCGCGGAGCAGAACGGTGAGGCGCGGCACGGAGTGGCGGCGCTGGTCTGCTGTTGGTTAATCAAAGAAGGTGAAGAGAAAAGCTGAACTGGAATCGGAAGGACCTTATACCCGTATGCTATAGGTATTGCCAATAATGTTCATGGTTGTGGTATGATTTTTTGGCATTTGTCAGTAGGTGAATATAAATAGAGATTGCAGAAACTTTGATTGATTGAGGTAGAATAGGTTGAAATTAGTACTGAAAGGATGGTAATGGGGAAGTAATGGACAGCAGGACTTCTAGTGACTGTACTAATGCTGCCAAAGTATGCACTGTCATGTAGTTCCACTAGTAGATTTGCTTGTACTAATCCTTAATCTTTGCTCGGTTGATTGACTCGCACTAGTACATTTATATATTTTACATGTGCATATGTTGACTTCTTTTGATTAATAGTTAGAGGCATGTTGTTAATAAAGAAGGTTATGTTGTTAATAGTGAGAGAGATGTTGTTTTCAGGCATATGTTGATTTCTTTTGATTAATAGTGAGAGGGATGTTGTTAATAAAGAAGGTGATGTTGTTAATAGTGAGAGGGATGTTGTTAATAAAGAAGGTGATGTTGTTTTCAGGCACATGTTGATGTCTTTTCATTAATAGTGAGAGGGATGTTGTTAATAAAGAAGGTGATGTTGTTAATAGTGAGAGAGATATTGTGTTCAGGCACATGTTGATTTCTTTTCATTAATAGTGAGAGGGATGTTGTTAATAAAGAAGGTGATGTTGTTAATAGTGAGAGAGATGTTGTTTTCAGGCATAACAAAGAACTAAAAATTTGTTTTCAGACAGTTATTCCTGTAGTGACAGAAATAGGAATTAGATCGATGGCCATGAGGTTTGAATGTGTTTATGAATATGACTAATTTGATTGAGTGTAACATTGTAGAGGTTTGTATTCTCATGCATAGAATTCATTGGATTGTATAATTGGATACATGTCTGGTTGAGGGTCTATTTTGTTAAGGCCCCTGTACTTGGTTGTTGAAAGTTATTTTGTAGCAAAACATGGTGGTTGAAGAAGGGCACGATTTGGATGAACAAGGGAAGAAGGAGGTGGGAAAAGGGCAGACAACAAAAGCTTTGAACAATGGCTTAGTGTTGTTTAAAAAAGAGTTTTTCAACAAATTGAAGGGGAAAAAAGATGATAAATGTGTTCTACCCTTCAATGATGCGCTAGAAGCATGGAGAGCATTAAGTGACCGGGAGAGAAAGGAATATTGTGAGAAGGCAAAATATACTCAGAATGAAAAGAAAGCAATAATGGAAAAGAAGACTACGAAGAGGAAAATACCTTTTATCACACGTTCCTCAATCCGGCAATTTAAGCAATTGGCTGACTTCATAAGCAAAGACACAAGTCTGAAGGATAGGGTTGAGAGATTAGGTTTCGGGAAGTTGCTTGAGGTTGGAGGTTGCAATCGGTTACCGAAAGATCTTATTGCGTCAATGCTCCGGTCATATGATCCACCAACTCACCAATTCCGAATTAGGGGAAAGACAAGGGAAATTTCAGCGGTTGACGTGCACCAATTACTCGGTGTGCCGCACGGAGGTGAACTTATTTGTGGTGATGTGGATGATGATGACCCAGTGTACACAAAGCTAAAGAGTGAGTATTCAAAACGGCTATATAGCAAGATTTTTGAGGCCATTATTGGGGGTAGAGAGAATGATCATTTTGAGATCTTGTTCATGTTGTACACACTTGGAACGTTTCTAGCTCCTACTGCAAGTCCAAAGGTCAGTTATTGGGTACTGAAGGTGATGAGTGCGACCATAAAGGGCTTTGAGAAATTTGATTGGGCGACCTTCATAATTCAAGAGTTGTGGAAAGAGATGGAAGACTATGTTAGAGCTGTTAGGAAGAACAAGACTACCAACACGAATGTCGGTGGATGCGTGTACTTATTGTTGGTACGTATTTATATATTTTTTCCAATTTATATGCTTCAATTGCCAATTGTTGTAGCTGAAAATATGTGATTGAATGGACAGCTATATTTCGGTGAGCACTTCACAATGGTGACAACTGAGAGACACCAATATGGTGATGCTATAAAGTATTGGACTGAGGAGAGATTTAAAGAAATGGTTAAATTAGAGAGGGAAAGCAATATGGGCATACTATTTGGAGGAACGGCCTCCCAAACATATCTGCAGCCAGAGGACAACATAGGAATTGACCATTTAGACCAGGTATTTGTATCTAACTTCCCGTAGTTGTACGTTACAAACAAACTCCTAACATTGACATTTCATTTCTCGTGATTAGGACCTGAAAGATATGTATAGAAGATTGACGAGGGTCATTGCTGAGGAGTTGATAAAAGTCCAAGTGAAGAGAGGGGGGCAGGAAAAGATCAATGGACAAGAAGATCACAAGAAGGAAATGGATCCTCATGCACACGATGTTCATAACGTTGTTGCTGCTAAAGTAGAAGAAAATTATGAGGAGGAAGAGAAGGGCTCTGAAAGTGATTTTGGTGATTCTCCCATTAGCGTATCAGATAGTGGAGCAAAAGGAGGGGACGCTGTGGAGGACGAAGAGGTTGGCATGGGTCAAGTGTTGCGCAGATCATGTCGGGTTAGAAAAGAGAAGAAAATAGAATCCCCGTATGTTATGCCTAAGGAAATTAAGCGGAAAAAGAAGGAAGTGGACGACAAGGAAAGGTTTTTTCATATAATTTCCCAGCTCCCTCCAAGCATAGGTGGAGATAAGTGAGTGATCGACGTTTGCCTTACCTGTCATTTGTTTTTTAGACCAATTGAATAATGTTTTGTAACCTTTGTTTTGTTGTTGCCTTGTTATTGAATGTAATGATAGGGAAATGGTGACCATGTGTGACGAATATGTCACTCGAGAAGAGCTATACTCTTTAGGTGGGATTCATAAGGTGAACAATCGGGTAAGTAAGACCAAATGTAGATGATAAGCTGTATATTGTTTAGTAAATGGCCAATGTTTGATTATGTCATTCTGGACTGCAGGTGGTGTCGCTTGTTTGCAAGACTTTGATGGCAGATATGAAGGAACAGGGACTCATTAAGAGGCACATTTTTGATGCCGACTTTATGGTCAGTAAATTATGATATGAGGAAATAAGGGGATGTGCCTGTTTTTTATTGATACTAATATGTATATTTTGTAGGCGCTTGTTGTCGGCAAAGGTAAGAATTGGAGACCCTCAGATTACAAGGGTCACTTACTGCCGGAGCGAATAGGCTACAATATAGCGGATTGTGAAGTGGTTATTGGCCCCGTACTTGTGCGTGAACATTGGTTTTGTGTAGCCTTAGAGCCGAAAACCATGAATTTCTTTGTTCTGGACTCTATGCAACCAACAGTTGAAAAGAAAAAAACAAAGAAAAATAGCATATTCGAAAATCCCCAAGACTACGCAGTGGAGACATGTGTACTGTGCTTTTTCACTTACTGTTTCCTTTAATTTAATATGTTCAGACAACAACTCCACTGATGTTATTATTTTTTTCGGGTTCAGCGGGACAGGTTTTATGATATACTTCAATTTGTCAGTCACAATCGGCATGGCAAGAATCCAAAGGCTGATATCATTCGGGCGCCTATACCACAGCAAAATAATTTGTATGTCTTACCTATACCATATCAAAATAATCTGTATACCACAGTGGGACAAGTTGACTTTTTTCACTTGTGTTACCAAGGAAGTGACTGTTGTTTGCAATTATAGGAAAGACTGTGGCGTCCACGTGTTGATATAGTTGTTTCAATGGAGCCCAAATGTGACACTCGATTACACAAATGTATGTACTTTTGCATGTCAACTTTACATGTGCACTCAACTTTTCATGAGCACTTTACTTTTCATGAAAATGTTCTCTACTTTTGATGCGTACTTCATTTTCTGTAGGATCAAGTAACACAGTACAGGAAGGATATTTTATGGTGGCTGGTCAATCATCCTCGAAATTCATCTCGTGTTGACGCTCTTAGTCTGTTGGCTAACCCACCCACTAAACGACAACGGGTTACACAGTAGACTTTAGTCATATTGTCTGCCACAATAGGAACATGTTGGCATATACCTTTTTGTTGTGCGGAACGTTATTTTCTGAAAAGCATGATAGTAGTGTGCACATGTGCCTTTTTGTCCCCCAGTTTGGACGCTACTTTGCTGCCATTGAAAGGGCAATGTGATGACGTGTTGCATGTTTGTTAATTATTTGAATTTTTTGTCTCACCTGATGTACATTTGTTATTAACACCAGCAACCCGTACATTAACACCGCAAACCTCTTAAACAACATCACATGGCGAGTTTACAAACAGCATTACATTCGTTAGTAACATCATTACATTCGTTATTAACATTTGCTTCCTGCTATTAACATTGTTATTAACATCGTTATTAACATCATAACATTCGTTATTAACATCATTACAATCGTTATTGACATCATTACATTCGTTATTAACATTTGCTTCCTGCTATTAACATTGTTATTAACATCGTTATTAACATCATAACATTCGTTATTAACATCGTTACAATCGTTATTGACATCATTACATTCGTTATTAACATTTGCTTCCTGCTATTAACATTGTTATTAACATGGTTATTAACATCATAACATTCGTTATTAACATCGTTACAATCGTTATTGACATCATTACATTCGTTATTAACATTTGCTTCCTGCTATTAACATTGTTATTAACATGGTTATTAACATCATTACATTCGTTATTAACATCATTACAATCGTTATTGACATCATTACATTCGTTATTAACATCATTTAATAACATCGGTACATTTGCTGCCTGCTATTAACATCATTACATCCGTTATATGCGCTAATTAACAGCGTCCAATGAACAGGTTAGGACGGCGTCATGTATATTACAAACACAACTTATATGCGCGTAATAACATCTTTCCTTTCGCTGTTAACGACTATGCCTGCCGATTCACATCTCCGAATAACAAGTTTGGACGACGTCACGTAGATGGGAAAACACAACTTGTGTCTGCGTAATAACATCTTTGCTTTCATTGCTAACGACATTCGGGCGCCTATTCACGACTATTCTTCTCTTTATTAACAACTTTATAGTTAGTATTAACAACATTATTTTGTTCATTAACATCTTCCGAACAACAAATGTGAACTTTTTAGCATCGTTGGCTTAACGCAACACCTTTCACATATTCCATACACACGGACAACAGAAGATGTGTGAAGGAACAAGTTTGCAACAAAACGTGTTACCACCATAATAACACCATTTCCCTCTATAATAACAACATGGTTAAGTGGATTAACACCATTATATATGTATCAGTTCCTGACAGATCACAATCTGCATAATTACATTTCTAAACCATATAAAGCCCAAAAACTAGTTACACACTGACCCTTGTACACGTTGACATATTTCATGACAAGGGAACATTATCTCTGGACTAGTACATAATGTTTCCTTGTCACAAACACTGGATTACATAAAACACTAATTAAAGTAACTACCTACTGGAGTACACAATTCACACCAACCCATCTCCCAAAAAAACCATGAGTGGGTTGACAGCACCTTTACAAAGGCATAATCAAAAAGTTTCACTTCACAATATTGCAACTCCTTCATGTTGACAGTTTCACTTCATCCAATATCAGGCTGGGTTTGGATTTTTGCATGTCCTTCTTGTGTGACCGGCTTCATGGCAACTTGCACAGTGGTATATCTTCTTGTTTTGGAATTGCGATTCACGCCTTTTGGTTCTTGGCCTACCTGAAGGTCGGCTGGTCCTTGGGGGCAACAAAAAAGTTTGACCTGCAAAATTGTCCAACATATAGTTGTTTGTGTCAGGTTTGTTGATTGTCACAATTGGAACCATACTACGGCTATAAATCTGTTCTTGGGATGTGATTTTGTAGCATTCTTCAACATACTCATACACATTGGCATGAACATGCTTTATGGCTGCACAAGCATGTGCACAAGGGATCCCCGACATTTGCCACACTTGACAACTGCAAAGACGTAAACAAAGATCAACACTTAATGCTCCATATTTTGTATGAACACAAAGGCTACCCCTACCATAATTTTCAGGGGACATATGTTCAGCATGAGCAACATTTTGCTTCAGCATTGACTCTATGTTGGGGCCTATCCCATTTTTCCACTTACTCATTGCCATACTAGATGCATACATCTTCTTGGCAACCTTCTCACGATGTTCATGAATAAGTTGGGCCACATTGTGTTTCCTCTCCTTCACCATCCACGCGTTAAATGATTCAGCAATGTTGGTAGTTATGTTATCCCATCTTCGGAAGGGGAACTTGCTCAATGCCCATTTATCAATATCCCCTTGCTGATTCAGCCACTCATACATCTCTGGATAGCAATTTTGCATGTAGTCCATTGCCTTATTGAAATCGGCATCCAACCTTGCATATGCAATATTATCAAGCAACCATAATGCATCTTCCTTTGAACACCCACTAGTCTTCCTCTTGCCTCTATTTACTTTCAGCAATTCTGAACTAAAATTCTCCTTCACATGCCTATAACAATAAGCATGTCTTTCCCCCCCAAAAATTGTCCTCACCGCCCCTTTAATTGCATTGTGACGGTCAGACACGATTGTTAATTCAATGGACCCAACTATGTCTTTTATCTTGTGTAAAAACCATGACCAATCCTCTAATGTCTCCCCCTTCACAATAGCGATTGCAAAGGGCAACATTTCATTGTCCGCATCATACGCAGAAGCAGAAAGCATCGTTCCCTTGTATGGTCCAGACAAGTGGGTGCCATCAATGTATAGCACATGTCTAGCACCAGTCACGAATCCGTCAATACAGCAACCATATGCAATAAATACTCGCTCAAATATGTTATTCACGCTTGCTTCCCATTCAGCAACAGTCCTCTCATCTGCTTCCTTCAATCGGTCACAAATCCAAGGTATCAACATATACGAATCTTGAGGTCTTCCTTGTATGTCTTCCATGGCTTTTTCCTTCGCCCGGTATGCTTGCTTATACGTAAGAGTTACACCATATTCTGTTTGCAACGTCTTTCTTATTTCATTTGGACGTTTGTCAATGTGATTTCTCACCTCATCAACTATAATTGACGATGTCAAGTTAGATCTTCCAGCATGACTAACCTGAAGATTGTCTTGCGCACTATGAAAATGTTCATCTCTGAATGTCGTTACCCGTAGTAATGGGCTGGTCTTACCAATAGCATTTGCTGTTACCCTCCAAGGACATCCAAAAATCTTACATTTAACTGAAATGCTGTCCTTGCTATTTCTCACAAATTCAAACTCAAACTTGTGTGCTATGCTGTACTTGTACAACGCCTTCTTAAAAGCTTCTGCATGTGCAAAACTCTGCATTACTCCTGAAAGTAATCCCCTCCATTTCGTACAGTTCAACTCCGGCATTGGTGTAGGTGCACTCTCTACTCCACAGGGCAACCTATTACATCCTCCACCAATTTCAGCAGTCAAACAAGCAGCAACACTTTCATAATTGACTGGTTCATAATCATTTTCCACAATGCTTCGACACTGAGTGGATGACAGTTGTGACAGTCCCAGCACATCTTCACCCCTGCAGTGAATAACAACTACAGTTCGTTAATAACCAACAAGAGCTTCATAAATAACAACTATAAAAATTACAAAATTTTACACTTACATGTTTGCCTCAACTGATATATCTGACACATTATCATTCCCTTTTTTTGCTATATACACATGCCCACTCCTTTCATTATAGTCATACAAGTTCTCCACTTCACCATCATCATTTAAATCTATTAGTGTCTTCTCATCAAAGCTCACTGTATATTTCATCTCACACATGTTACAATCAATCCCAAGCCATGATGATATCATCAACCTCAAATCTTTTAGTGTTATCAGCTGTTTTAGCCACTTCGCCTTCACATAACCTCCAACATATTGAATTTTACCTTCATCATTACACACTAATTTGCCTCCAACATGAAAAAAACAAAATAGTTCCTTCAAAGACGATGAACCTTCATTACATGTCATTTTGCATGCTTACCTGAAAATAAAAATAATTACATTAAAGTTACACCACTCTTTATAATCTCACCTACCACCTACAATTTACAACAATACTATATGTTTTAACATCTCCATCCTCACTGTTAACAACACCCAAAAATCTTTACCCTGCATGTCCTATTAACAACAATATAATGATCTTTAACATCTCGATAATCACTGTTAACAACATCCAAAAATCATCACCCTCTATCTCATATTAACAACAACATAATGTACTTTTACATCTCCATGTTCATAAATAACAACACTCTGCCCATGTCGTCACTCTGCCTCTATTATTATCACCCACTCAATAGGTCTTTACATCTTCATACTCACTAATAACACCACCCTCACCCACGTTACTATCCATCGCAACACCACCTTTCCCCTGATTCAACACCCATCCCGTCAGTACTCACAGTAAACGAAAATGGCACAAGCTTCATCAATCACTCAACAAAACGCAATCGAATCCATCGCACAACCATCAAAATTGTTCCATAACCTTAAAGCCACTACTTTTATGTCAGATCATCTAACACCCCCTTACCCATAATGCGTCCGCTTCGATTACGTACATCGCAACCAAAAACCACATAAACATTTTTCAATCAACGTTCAAGAAATACAGCGTAATCATCATTTCTCTCTCAGATTTGCTTACCCGTGGCTTGCCTCTGATTTCCGTAGCTTTTCGTCGTCTGTCGTCAGATTACGTCCGCTCAGATTTGCTTACAACGCTGCATATTGCTTAGCTCACGTGAAATGCCAGATTCCTAAAGAGCCAGATTCTGAAAAGTCACTTTAGGAGGGCAAGGAGGTCATTTTACAAATATATGAAATGCCAGATTCCTCATGAGCAACTGATTTGGGATTTTTGATTTTCACCCAACCTTTCTGTCCTTTTGTATTTTTCCTTGTATTTATCTGGAATTTTCCCTATAGTTATGGTTACTCAGTAAGAACAGGGAATCGAAATTTTAATTAAAAAATGGATAAGATATTCGATATTTCCAACAAAACAAACAGAGTCACACGGCCAATTATTAACATGACTAATTAAGAAAAGACCTTATATATAGGCTGCATATAGTGCATCAGTAAGAATCAAAGAATAAAGACAAGCCCTAATTAATTAATGATAAAATAAAGATTCTCAAAAGAAATGATGAAAAAATATTGAAGCTAATATACTAAATGCAAATTGCACTAATACTATATATACTCAGAGGGGCTGTTTAAGGGATTTTTTTTTTTTAAGAGAGGAAAAAAAATCTTGGGGCTGGGTCCTTTTAGATTCTTGGGAGACGTTACACTATATCTTATTACAAATTATTTAGAGACGTGGAACATGAAGTTCCAGAACATGAAACAAAACAACATTATATATATTATTAAAAAAAGGAGAGAGAAAAGTGTTTGTCACAACATAATGAAGAGGTATATATAGACAAGGTTCCAACTCACAAAAGATTAAAAAGAAAAGGATAAAAAGAGAACAACCCAAGCACTATACTCTCCAGTGTTTGTTGTTTAGCCACCTTTATTATCTTGTGCTTTTTCAGAACGTGCATGGAATTATCACGAAAACAACAAATATTATTGGAGTAATAAATTACTTGATCAAATTGATAATCTCCTCCTCCTCTTTCACTCTCCTTTTTATATAACATGCTTCAATCCAACATGCTTACTCTGTCTCCTTTCTTTCTTTTCTGCCCACTGGGGAAAATGTTGCTTTTCTGTGTTTTCTTTATCATTATCAAGAAACTAACGATGTTCTTTTCAATAATATAATTTTGTAGCCTAGCCTTGTGCAGTTGTGCATATTCCTAAAACCTTTTCTGTTCTCTCTTCACATGCATAAGATTATTATTTTTTTTTTTATGAAAGACAGTTTTATTACCAAGTAAATAAAATGATACATAACCAAGGCTTCAACAACTAGCTTATTTTCACTGAATGCGTATATTTTAAATTAAAAATGATATTTTGATTTCAAGAAAATCAAGAACATTTATTTTATAATATGCATGTCTGTATAAATCTTAAAAATATGAAGGAATAAGTACAATTTTAAGTTATGGGGGACCTTGCAGCCTAAACTACACCAAGTGCCTCCCAAAAGGCTTTCTTAGATGTCAAGTTGTAAGTTCAAAAGTTTGTGAAAAGAATAATGGGGTAAGTTATGACAAAAAACAAATAGATTTAGTAAAACCATGTTTTTGTCCTTGACTGTCTGGTATTGAGTTCTGCAAAACCTTTTTTTTTTCAACATGCAAAACCATTCTTACAGTTGTGCGTGCCAAGCTGGGAATACATAGTTGAAGGAGATAATTTTCAAAATGGTATTAATATCCATTTTTAGCTTTGTGATACTTAACTTTGTTATCATAAAAAACCTGAAGGAGCTTCTAATGAAGACAGGGAACAATTTTGAGGCTAATAATCTCATGACCTATTAATATGGAAGTTTCCAGTATGTAAAAGAGAAATCATAGTTTGATGATTTGATCCGACTTATAATTTCATATATTGTTATTGTATATGTTCAAAATTAAAGGGAAAAGCATAACAACTATGAGGAGTACAATGCAACTTAAATGCAATGCAGACATGCAGTCCTACGCAACTACTTGCAACAGGGACGAGTACTAATACTAACTTATTCATTTAACGAGTAGGACAAAACCACTCCAATTTTATTGCTCTCATCTTTTTTCTTCAACTCTGACCCTTTCTTATTTCTTCTCTCAGCTTCCCACCACATTTTTAACATCAAACATATATGCTACTACCTCTGGTCCTAATTATAAGATAAAGTTAACTTTTTTGGAGAAATTAAGGAAGCCAATTAAATTACTTTAGAGTATTTATATTTTTTTTTCTCCAAACTAATTAATTTGACTAATAAACTAATTATAATCTAAGGATACTAAAAATATAAACACTCTAAAATAATTTAATTGGCTTCCTTAATTCCTTCAAAAAAATCAACTTTATCTTATAATTAGGACCGGAGGGAGTAGTATGTTTGAAAAACATCGTCTCACACACTTGTTCTATACATGTCAATTTTGTCTTCTATGAAGACACTTTCAACATCGTTTTTTAGTATAATAATTAATAATTTCCCCCATTGTACTGTTGTTTCTCCCCCTCTCTGGCCGGGTCTTATGATATTTAATCATGACAATGAAGGAAACAGGTGGCAGAGGAGAGGAAGGTCCCATTGATAAAGAAATTGTCGTTCAATGCTCTTAATTATATACAAGTTTCTCTCATCTAATCCACAGTGATGTATCATTTCCCATTTACACACACCTTACTTTCAAACACAATCCCCAACTAAACGTCCTTCAACATGCACTTCTTGTAAGCAACAAACTCAACTCAACGTGGCTCTCTTTTCACTTGTGAGTTGAGACAGTTTCTGAGTTAATGCATATTATGTGTTCATAAAGCAAAGGACGTCACATTTATTCAACTTGAAGACTGTAGGACTCTGGTGAGATCAGCTATACAACCACGTCCCTACACATAGTAGCTCACAAAATGTGATTTTTTAAGGTTTGTATTCCTGACATTGTTATATGAATAATATTGAGTCCCTTTTATTTGATTCAACCATTGTTGGCACATAAAGTGCGAGTTTTAAACTTTTAGCCGTCAGAATCTTTGAAATACTCTCGACAATTGCCACATGTTCTGGTTTATTGTCATTATTAAGTAAATAACTATCATCCAAAAGAAACCCATGCTTGTGTTTGGATTCTTCCCAGGAAGCAAATTTAGTCACGGATTGGGTGGCTAAAGCTTTATTCAGAAATGCTCTGCTGTTCTGTTTTTACTCTGTTTTCAGTATTGTTTGAACCGACTTCTGTGACGTTGTTTTGTTTTGGAACCTTTTCCTTTGCATGTTTCATGTTTTTATGGTAATGGAATTTTCTGTGGGCAAAAAGGAAAAGAAACCCAAACGCAAATTGTTTGCTTTTCGTGCAGCCCAAATGTTTCTGTAGAATCCATGCACCAACAGTGAAAGCCCAATAAAGGACAAAGTAAGAATATTTAATTAAGCTTAGGCCCTTTTTATCTTTAATGGTAATGACTAATGATACTGACCAGAAATGGCCCATAGGTATGCTCATAAATAATCTGGTCCCTCACTGACAGACAAACAGACACTCACACATGACATGAGAGGAGTTAGAGAAGTATTGGATCCCCAAAAAAATCATTTCAGCTTTTCCTTGCAGCACACATAACACATCCCAATTCTTTCAGATCTTAATGTTTCATCCTTTTCAAGAATGATTGATCAATTTGTGGATTTCTCTTTCTTTCTTTCTTTAAAGAAACAAGAGGTCCTTTACCATTCACTAAGTCAAATCCTAGCAAAGTAGGAATACAGAATATTTGTAGGGTGTTATTCTTACTTCTTTCGATCCATAATATAGGATACCTTAACTAATTCAAGGGAAATAAGAAATGACAATTAAATCATTAAATATATATTAAAATATCAGCTTTTTCTTGTTTTACCCTTGTTGGGAGATGTGTTTAAAAAATGATAGAATAATTTTTTTTCAAATTTACTCTGGTTCTTTTTATATCAACAATTTTTATTTTTATTGTGTAAAAATAAATTTGTGGTTAAGATTAGTTAAAAATAATCAATGTATAAAAAATGTCATGTTTCTTCTAAGTATATCCTTATTTATGAAAAAAGTATAGGAGAGAGAATGAGTAACAAATGAGTATAAAATATGAAAGAAAATGTGTAATAAATGAGTAAATGAAAGAGAATTAGTGGTGACACATGAATAATTAAAATAAATATATGTATTTAATAAAGATAAAAAAAATTAGTTTAAATCTTATGAGGGAAAGTTGTTTATAAAAAATATCCCGGAAGAGTATATTTGATGGCATCCTGAAGAGCTTTTAATGGACAATTCTCAATTCTTTATTTCCTTTCTTGACATGGTTTCTGTCAATCTATGAGTTGCTTCAAGTCAATCAAGAACAGAAGTAGAATCCTATCTATGAATTTCAATTCTATCAGAATCTTTTCTGTGACTTCCATATACAGATTGGATGTTAATATCACTACAGAAAATCAGTAAATACATGGAAATGCATCAGTACTACCTTCCCCATTGGATCATCCCTTCACAAGCTAGTGTTCCTTCCAGGTCTCCTATAATTCTGGCTGTCCGAACTTCTAGACCTCTCTGAACTTCCAGGAACATGTTTCTGATACTATCAGCAAAGCGCTTCATGTCAATGCCTGCACTTTTCTCCATCTCTTCAGCCACCCCAACAAATCCTGACACTATCTTGGATTGAATTTCCATCAGTTTCTGTCCTGTTGCAACTATGTACCTCTGAAGCTGGAATGTTTCTTCTAGAAAGTGTCCCAGTTTTTCTGTTTCCTCCTTTGTTCTTGCAGCTTTTAAACCTCCATTATTTGCATATAGCTCATTCTCATGCTGAAATGGTGTACAAGATGAGAAAACTTTTTGAGGAATCAAAATGGTTAACAACAATTAAAATGTCAAGGCTAATCATAACCAACAGCTAGCTAAACTTGGAAGTTTAAATTATTAAATGAAGGCTCATGGATAATTTTTAATAATATCTACCAAATGAAAAAAAGGTGGAATCGATCATTACCATGCGTTTACAGAGATCATCTGTCTTTTCTTGAAGTGATTGGTACCTCCCAGCTTGTTTATTGAGCAGAGATGTCAAGGAAAAATAAGCTTTCATACCAGCTTTGCTACCATCACTAGCTTCTGCGTCTTCATCATTGGCTTGCTTTCCTGTCAACCTCTCCACAAGAACAAGTTGCTGTTTCAGCCTCTTGATCTTGTATGAAACTCCAAGAGCATGGAGATCCATCTTCCAGGGAGAAGAATGCTTCGTGTTACTCGCTAATGCTACCTTTTCAGCAGTATCAACAACTTCGGCTTGACTCGGGCTTTGATTACTCAGAGGACTATCCTCTTTAGGAACAACATCACTTCCTTCTTCAAAATTACTTTCTGGGGATTGAACTACTAATGGCAGGGGTTGTTTATTGTTTGCACAATCTTCCTCTATCACAATTTCCTTTATTTCTTGCTCCTTTTCACCAGGTTTTCTCTTGACCGCCTTGACTTTAGACCAAATGGGATGATGATCTTGGGCTAGTTCTGGAGACTGTAAAGGTAAATGCAAGTTATTTCTATGGAAGTTCAATGACTTCAATTGTGATGAGAATTGCTCTTTCAGGGATGAAAGTTCTTCTTCTCTTTCCAACAGCAAGCTCTCCAGTTTCATTTTGTCATGCCTCAGCTGTGTGACATCTTTGATCAGTCCCTCCATATGGGACTGAAGCTGCTTTGATTCTAATTCCATTCTCAGTAACTGCCATCGAAATGCTTCAAGTTTCTCATCTTTGAGTCTCATTTGTTCTGCAAAAGCATCTAGTTCTATGTGATGCCTTTGCTCAATCCTACTAGCGTATTTTTCTGCCTCAGCTCGTACCCACTCTTCCAAACGCTTACCATTACCGCCAATGGCTACAAACAGAAAATGGGGGAGATAATTATTGAATTTTGTAGATTAACAACGAAGTAATGAAGATACTTGAGAATCTGAAAAAAAATTATTCTTACCCAACTCTTCATTTCGTTCTGGCCGGTACTGATCAGAAAGGGGAGAAAAATTCTCTGTCTCCCTAGCAACATGGGACGACCCTGGGAAAACATCAACTCTGGAGCCAATCTTACCCAACATAAGGCTTTTTAGAGAATGTCGGTCGCGTTTTCCCTCTGATACTGCCCTCCATTGTTCTGTCTCTTGTTCAGCTTGCTTCCTCCTTGCCTTTGATAACTTAACCTCCTTCAGAAGCATCTGCTTTTCTGCAGTGTCCAGCTTTGATTTCCTCAACATAGCAGACAAAATCTTATCCTTTTGTTCAAAATCCTTATGTAACTTGGCAATCTCCACAGATAATTTCTGGGCCAACAACTCTGATTCCTCTTTCTGCTCCAACACTGAACCAAGCTCTTGCTTTGTCGCTTCCACTTGCTTAGCCGCTCTACCGAGTTCAGCCTCTAGCTGCCTCTGGTTTGATACAAGCTCAATGAAAGCAGTTTTGTGCTTCCTAAGCTCAGAAGAATGTTCTTGAGCTTCACGGTTCGATAATTCTCTCAATTCTTCCTTATCTCTTTCTGTTTTTGTCAGCTTATCTTCTATCTCTTTCCTCTTCTGTTCCTCTTCTTTCAAAGCCTTATCCTTAGACTCAACCAAACCTTCCATTTCTTCCAGTTTGAGATTTAGCCCAGAAATACCTTCGCCTTTCTTTTTCTCAAACACCCTCAGTTCATTCATGAGAGCCCCAATTTGCTGCCTCATCTTCTTCCTTTCATTGAGCCAACTTTGCTCCTGTGCAGCGAAGATTCCCACAACTTTCTCGTTTGCTTTGGCATCTTCGTGTCTCATCCTCTTCAAATGTTCAATTTCTCTCTCAGCAACCTTGAGTTTGTCGTATATATTGCAGTCTCCTCCATTTGAACCTTCTTTCTGAGCTTTCCAAACCAGCAATCCCAACAGTTTGGCACTTCCCCGAAGCATATTATCACGAATTTCAGACCATCTTTCAACTTCCACGTACGGATTTGAGAGTGCTTGGAGGGCCAAAAACGCACAAGAAACTCCAAAATACATCGGGTACATATCATCATTTTCACCCTTTTTCTCAGATCCAGTTATCGCTAAAGAAAGTTCCCTCTCACCCATTTCTGGAGATCTGTTTCTTCGCTTCTGCAATGAAATCAAAATCCCAGAACATCTCAGAAAACTTTCCGGTACCAAATTGTCATCATTAAGCTGCTCTGTTAAAGCTCTCAGATCGTTAATGAATGATTCAATAATTGGGGAAACAAATATGCCTAGTACAATAATAATTGAGGAACAACAGAACCCCAGTAATAATAACAATAATGAGTGATTCAAGACCAAAATAATAATGAGCGATTTAAAAGCAATAGTTCCGTCATCGAACATTCAAGAACTTACAGTGACTCTTGGGCATCTCACATCCAGAGAAACATTTCAATGGAGGTTTTGACACCACCAGTCACACCAAACAGCAAAATCCATGTGTGCGAGTGTGTGATGTGAAAGAGGGTTTATAGAAGGACGAAAAGATGGGGGTGTGTCCACGTGCCAGAGTTGCATACTCAAGTGAGAAAAAGTGTGCTTTCTAACGGAATATGAACTTTGTTCCCTGGTTTTCAGTGAAGGAATGGCCTGTCAGCCCCCACATTCCTCTCTTTCCATTGTTTTAATTATTTTCCATTACTCTCCTTCATCTTCGCCTACCAACACCAACCTCCTTGCTTTCTTTTTTCCTTTGTGAGGATCAGGTCATCATAACCAATTTTTGAGGGAGCAAAATTACAAGATTCCTGGCCGTTTGTCACCATTACTGACAATTTAGGGTAGTTGAACTGAACAACAAAGAGAATAAAATATCTAGCTAGGAGTAACTCGGATAATAGAATATAAATATAGCTCTCCAACGCTTACCTGTAAGTGTGGCCACTTGCAATGACTGAAATTTAATAAATTAATTCCTTTCACATCACGACAACTGACATGTATATTTCAGTGATATTTTTTGAAAATGTATCATGCTGATTGCTGAAAACTACTAAGGATCCGGCTTCTCTCTCGCTCTTCCCGTACCAAGCCTCTCTCTTACCCAAAATACCGTCGTTTTGGGTCAAAAAAAATAAAAAGGAGAGAGGTTGGATTTTTTTTAAAAAAAATATATAGCATTCTGAAGTATATTTTAAATGGTATCCAGTATCTTAAAATAATTTTTGATACACTGATTACCCTTAAATATTTTTTAATAGTAACTACTGTCTGGAAAAGTGCACTCTAAAGTATTGTTTCAAAACATCTAGTATCATAAATTAATTTTTAACTCACTAAGCACCTTAAATAATTTTACAGTAGTAACTACTCTCACTACTGGAAAAAACCCTTTTTAGACCGTCACATTTAGATCGGTTTTGGCGGATAAGGTCTTAAAAATTTGCATGATGACAGTTTTGTAATTATATTGAATTTCTAAGACCGGTTCTTAAAAAAACAGGACTTAAATAGTTTACATTTAAGACCGATTTTTGTAAAAAAAATTTAACATTTTAAGACCGGTTTGTAAAAAAATCAATCTTGAATGTAGACCGGTTTTTCTATAAATCAGTCTTAAATGTGTTACATTTAAGACCGATTTTTGTACAAACCTGTCTTAAATGTGAAATTTCACTATTTTAAGATCGGTTTTTAAACTGGTCTTAAAGGTAACATTTTTCGCCCTTATTTTTACTCTCGCACCCAAATCGCTCGCTCTATGAACCCTTTCTTCTCTTTTTGCCATTTCTCTGTGACCTCTGCCCATGCTTGTTTTGAACTCGTCCATGGCGTCCTGTCCCTCATTTGCTCAAATCTCCTTCGTCATTACCGTTGTCGTCGCTGTGTTCGTCGTCGCTGTTCTTTGATTATCGTCAATCTTCTCCGCCGCCATCTCTAATCTCCGCAGTGACCATTCTCCTCTGACTTGACTTCCCTTTGTCAGTGCCGTGAATTTGAGGACTTCATTTTAACCTCAATTGACGCCACCGTGACTTTGGGTTGAAGCTCACTCCTTGGTCTTCAATCAGGTTAGTATTCGATCTATTATTTAGTTGTATGTTGTTTAGTGATTAATAATGTTCTATGAAAAAATGGTTCTTGTTGTTGCTTTGAGCATTTAAACGTAATCTGAAAAAAAATTAAATCTGCATATTCTTATTAGATATATGCTCTAACTTTTAATTGCATCCTTGTAATATTTAGCTTGGATTAATACAACTCTATGTTCTGTTTTAATTTAGTGCGATTGTTTGATTATTGTCAGTGTTATCGGTTTGTTAAAACAATACTAGTTTCAAATGGTGCCTGTTAATTTCATTGAAATATCTAAAACTCTATTGTTGTTTTTTTTGTCTATCCTTTTGTTGTTAGATATAGGGTGCTAGAAGTGTTGAGATATATATGGATCATAGTTGGATAAATGCTAAACGAACGAGTGTTGAATATGATAATAGGGTGGGGGGTTTTTTAGACTTCGCTGGTAGAAATGCCGATGATGATAGTGGGAAGTTTTATTACTCTTGTGTAGTATGTTTGAATGAGAAGCGACTAAATATTGCAGATATATACACACATTTAATTTTTGAAGGATTTTGTAAGAGTTATACAGTATGGGTATGACATGGTAAAGAATTAGAAATGTCAAGTTCATCTCAACAGGGGGGAGTGAACTTTGATGATAATGACACAAATATGGATGATCGGATAAAGGATATTATTCGTAATATAGGAGAAGAGACTTTTGAGCAGTCACATGCATCTGGTAATATGTGTAGTGATGATGAGACGTCGTTGTACCCGAGGTGTAAAAAGTACAAATTGTTGAAAGCAGTATTGAAATTGGTAAGCTAGAAAGCACGACATGGATGGAGCAACAAGAGTTTTTAAAAAATGCTTGAGGTTTTTAAGGACATGCTTTCATATGATAATGTGTTGCCTTATCGATACTATGATGCTAAAAAAATATTGTGTCCACTAGGGATGAAGTATAAAAAGATCCATACATGCCCTAATGATTGTATATTGTATAGAAAAGAGCATGAAAAGGAACAACAGTGTCCAATATGTGAAACCCCGAGGTACAAATCAAATAACGCTGCTACAAAAGTATTGTGGTACCTTCCAATCATACCAAGATTCAAGCGCTTGTTTGCTAATGAAAATGATGCAAGAAATTTGAGATGGCATGTGGATGAAAGGATATTCGATGGAAAGCGTCAACATCCGGCTGATTCTTGTCAATAGAAGAAAATCGATCAATTATTTCCTGCCTTCGGTGAAGAGCCTAGGAACCTTAGGCTTGGGCTTAACATAGATGACATGAATTCTTTTAGTAGCCTGAGCAATATACATAGTTCATGACCTGTTCTGTTGGTAATTTACAACTTATCTCTTCTATTATGCATGAAACGAAAGTATATCATGTTATCTATGTTGATGTCGGGACCAAAACAACCTAGAAATGATATAGATGTTTACTTTGAGCCCTTGATCGAAGACTTGAAAGAGTTGTGGGACGAAGGTGTTGATGTTTTTGACGCGAACAAAAAGGAGGTTTTTAAAATATGAGCCATGATCTTTTGTACTATAAATGACTTCCCTGCATATGGAAACTTGTCAGGCTATAGTGTTAAAGGCCTAAAGCATGTCCAATTTATGAAGAAGGAACATGCTACCATCAACTTCAATATGGAAAAAAGACAATTTATCTTGGCCATAGAAGATTTCTTAGACGAGGCCACCCATATCGCAGATTAAAAAAAGCTTTTTTGGTGGACAAGAGTTTGAAGATGCTCCGAAGGCATTGATTGGGGAGCAAGTTTATGAAAAGGTGAAAAATATGAATGTCATCTTTGATAAGACTACAAAGAATAGTAATGAGCAAAGTAAATGAAAAAAGAGGTCTGTCTTCTTCAATCTTCCATATTGGCCGAAGCTTGATGTGAGACACTGTATTGATTTTATGCATGTGGAGAAAAAATTTTGTGATGATATTGTTGGGACATTGCTTAACATACAAGATAGTTCTAAAGATGACGTGAAGACAAGATTAGATTTGTAAGAAATGGGGATATGAGAAGACTTGCATCTAAAGCCATATGGTAAGAGAACTTTTTATCCTCCAATTGCTCATACTTTATCTAAGAATGAGAAAAGAAGCTTTTTTCATTATTTATATGGCATCAAAGTTCCTTCAGAGTATTCTTCAAATGTTAGGAAGCTTGTGTCGATGAAAGACTTGAAGTTAGTGGGGCTAAAGTTTCATGATTGTCATGTCTAAATGCAACAACTGCTTCCAGTAGCTATTCGAGGCATTACCGAATATGATGTTCAACATATTTTGACTAGACTTTATTTCTTCTTCAATGCTATTTGTACTAAAGTCATTCAGACAGAAAAATTGAATGAACTAGAAAATGAAGGATATCTAATCTTGTGTCAGCTTGAGAAGTTTTTTCTTCCTTCTTTTTTTGACATCATGGTACATCTAATTATTCATCTAGTCAGGGAGATCAAGTTGTGTGGTCTTATCTATTTACGATAGATGTACCCAATTGAAAGAATTATGAAAATCCTAAAAGGGTATGTGAAGAACCCTAACTGACCTGAAGCATCTATTGTTCAGAAATATGTTTCTAAAGAAGCCATGGAATTTTGTCAAGATTACTTGGTAAATGTAGGACACATTGAACTTCCTGAATGTTATGACGAAGAAGGCGGTGGATGCGAGGCTTCAGTAAATAGTATGGATCCTGATAAATTGCAACAAGTCTACTTGTACATCTTGAATAATGTTGATGAAATTCAAGATTACATTAATACTCATAAAGAAATTGTACAGAAAAGGAATAGTCGAATGACTGAACAAATGTTAATTAGGGAGCATAACAAAATTTTTGCACACTGGTTCAAACAGAAGGTTGAGGGCAAAAAATGTGTTTCTGATACAATTAAATGGTTAGCACGTGATCATGAGGCTGATGTCATAAGTTGGACTTCATTTGTGATCAATGGTTATACGTTTTACATGAAATCCCTTGATGATAGGAGCATCGTCCAAAAAAGTAGAGTTATGTTAGTGGCTGAATCTATGCACTTCTTTAGTTCAAAAGATAAGAATCATAGATTGGCAGCAATACCTTATTATGGGGTGATTGAAGAGATTTGGGTGGTTGATTATGTTAAAGTTAAACTTCCTATTTTCAAATTCAAGTGGGTTGATGTCAGTAATGGTGTGATGATTAATCAGTTAGGATTTACATTAGTTGATTTGAATAGTAGAAGTTTTAGAGATGAACCTTTTATTATGGCATATCAAGCGAAACAAGTGTTCTATGTTATTGATCAGGAAAATAAAATATGGTCTGTAACTCTCCAAGGAAAAAGGGTTGTTGATATTAATCAGGAAAGTCATTCAATGAATTATCTGTTTGAGACTCCTTCTTTTTCTAGGGGTTTACCAGAATTGAACGAAGAAAATGAAGCAGACGATGAACACGACACAAGAAACGATCATCATGGAGGGATATGGGAGGATATCCCTTTATAAAACTACATTGAAGGTTAGTTAGCTAAAATAATTATCATGAATTATATTTGAATTATGTATATTGTTATTGGTGTATATATATATAACTACTTTTTTTTGTTGTCGTCACATGAAAATGAAGGATATGAGGTGTACATCTTAGTGTAGATTATTCGAAGCCAGGCCAGCTAGTGATCATCAGCTTGAGAAGAGTGTGTATAAAGTATTTTGGCCCTAATGAATAACAACATTGTTATTAATGTAATTTAATCTTTGATATATGTATGTAAGTGAAAAGATAAGGAACTTGATCAAAACAGCATTGTCATGGTTGTATGATTTCCTTGCATTATATTCTGTCTATGATTGTGAGTTTATTATTCATGGTTGTTTTCCTTACTTCTGTTTCGGCCAGCACTGTTTAAGCACAAGGAAGTTGAGTTTTAATATGTTCTAATGAGTTTTGAGTCTCTCACATGTCATTAAGATATTAGTTATATAATCTGTAAGATAAGATTTATTTAAATGTCGTTCAACTGGTTGTTGCTTACTGAGTGAAATATTTTAACAGGGGAAATGACTTGCTGGGTATATCTTTTAAATGAAAATTTAAAAAAAAATCAATTTTTAAGACCGGTTCTCTCCAAAATCAGTCTAAAAAGTACATTTAAGACCGATTTTAGAGAAAATCAATCGAGGTTGAATTTTTAGACCGATTTTGTAGAAAATCGGTCTAAATATTTTAACTTTTTAAACCGATTTTTTAGAAAATCGGTCTAAAGTTTTAACCTTTTAGACCGGTTCCTCTGATAATCAGTCTAAAAATAATTATTTTTAGATCGATTTTATAATAACCGGTCTTAAAACTTTTTTTTAAGACTGGTTCCATGACCGGTCTAAAAAGTAGCAGACTTTTTAGACCGGCTGTATCAAGACCGGATCCAGAACCGGTTTAAAATGTCTTTTTTAACCGGTCTTAAAAGTGATTTTTCTAGTAATGTCTCTAGCAAACTGCATTCTAAAATATTTTTTCAATAACATCCAGTATCATGAATTAATTTTTAACTCATTCAGCACCTTAAATAATTTTTTCAATAATACCCAGTATCCTAAAATATTTTTTCGTTTTGCATCTAATCCCCTAAAATATTTTTTTAATCACTACTCTGTATCGTAAGTTTAGATTGTTCGTTGCAATTAGAAAAATATTTTACCGTGCTGAATGCAGAAAATATTATTTTATGATATTGGGTGGTACTGAAAAAATAGTACTACATTTTTTTTTAAAAAAAAGATCCAAATCCCCCCTTTTTGATCCAAAACGGCAGTATTTTTGGTAAGGGAGAGGTAAGGGATGGGAAGAGTAAGGGCGAGAAGCGAGATTGTAGGGCTTAATCCAATAGCCGTACACTCCCTCATGCTCTAAATATGAGCTTTAAACATGTAAATGGACTTATATTAAAATATAATCTTTATTTTAGTTTTGTAAAAGTCATTGCTGTAAAACTCAAGAGTTTACTCTATAAGTTTATCGTTTTTAAGTTTCTACCTTATGAGATCAAGTCGAGTCACTAGTAAACTCGTGTTAGTTGTAAAATCAGATAAACTCACGAATTTACACACGAGTTTACATTTTTTATGTTTCTAACTTACAAAATTATGTTAAATCACTCTTAAACTCATGTTAACATATTTAATTTAATCATGCTTAATGGCTTTATTTATGAATTTTATATAAATTTCTTTACTAAATATGATAAATTATAAATGTTGATGTATTGAATTTCAATTATTTATATTTAAAATATATTTAAATCAAATTATAGTAAATTTTTATATTTTAATTATTTAATTATATACTATAAATACCTATTTAACAATAAAAGTAAAATCTTACAAATTTACGTCACTATCATAAGTTTGATTTAACTCTTGAGTTTGACAGCTTTGATCAAAGCATTTATTGCGTTTTTTCAGCTTTTACTTCTAGGCTTTATTTGTTGCATTTGTTGTCTCTCTCTCACTTCTTCTTAACAAAGAAGGGAAGAGTTGGAAAAAAATACATATTTATTACTCTTAGTTAATGTGTTCGTTTGGAATAACGATTAGAATGCTTAAAAGCAGTTTTTCAATCGTGATTTACGATATACGAGGTAAGTATGTGAGATGAGTTTTGGCTCGATTTACGTGAAAAACAGCTTATAAGCAATCTCAACACCATAATAAATTTGCCTTAACTGGTTTCTTAATAAGCACAAATCAAGTATTTGAAGTTTATATTTAAGGACGAGGGAATACTATAATTTGAACTTGTGTTCTCCTTCTTATGAGCAGTGAAGTCCCTTACCACCTCAACCAACAATTTATTGATTAGTTTGATATTTTTTGTGAGATTCATATAAAAGTTTTTTGAATATTTAATGCATTTTTTGCCAATTTTATTCTCTCTCTCCTCGTCTTTTTCCCCTACATGCTTTTCCATCATTTTTCTTACTATTATTTATCTTTCTTTATTATCTTCTTTTAAATAAGAATATACTTAAAGAAAAAGTTTATTTTTTACCTATTCATTACTTTTAACTAATTTAAACTATTTTCATAAACGGTGTAATTCAATTAAAAGGATCTTATTAAAAGCACCAGGAGTAGTATTGTATAATTTAATCAGGTTTTTGAAATGAAAGATCATATTTCATTAGAATAGTATGTTACTCAAACAATATTTGGCAATTAATATAAGTTAAGCATTAGTATTAATATTATTTACCAAAATAACAATTTTAATATTATCATTATTGAGACGGTATATTTTAAAATTAAATAGGGGCGAATTTTGGAATATGTTAAACTAACGATGTTAATGTTAAAACTTAAAATGCTGAAATCATGTTTTTTAAATTTAAGGGTTAAGGGTCTATTTTGTTTATGAAGTTTTTGCCGATGGTCAATTTTACCTTAAAAATGTGAAAGAGGGAGCAATTTTGCTCTTACCATTATCCCAATTAATTTTAACCATTAATTGATCAAATATGTTGAGCTGATAATCCATATGGCATCCACGTTATTTTTGTTAAAGTGTAAATTTGTTCAGAAAGTCTATGTGTCATCTATTTTATATTTTTTCAAAGTTAGATTTAAAATTTTCATGGTAAATTTGCACCTTAATGAAAATGGTGTGGATAACATCTGGACTGCTAGCTTAATATATTTGTTCAACTAACGGTCAGAGCAAAATTGCTACTTTTTTTACATCTTTAGGGCCAAATTGCCCTTTAAAAAACTTTCAATTAAAATTTTCCCTCAATAAAAACTTCCAAAACAAAATAGCTCCCTTAACACTAAATTTATGGTGTGTTCTTATTAGCTTTTGGAGAATAGCTTTTGGAGAATAGATTATGAGAAAAAAGTGATTTTGATAAAATGAGAGTGTTTGGATGATTTTATCAGAATAGCTTTTTTTATGGTCAAATGACTAAAAAGGACATTAACATTTATGATAATTACATGTAAAGAATAAGATTATATTTTATGTATTATTTAAGGGTTAAGGTCCAAATTTAACAGCCAAGTTTTTTCTGAGAGGCATCTGGTATAAATAAATTTTAGAAGATGAAAAAATAACAATGAACAATTAAAAATGAACAATTAAAACCCCTAACGGCATTAAAAATAATGCATCTTAATTAATTTTGTTTATATGTAATGTTAATTAACTTAATTAATTTTTCTAATATAATCAAATTAGAGAAATATGTCTTATATTAAGGATAAGAGGGAGTATTAAAATTTTAAAATTCAAAAAAAAAAAAGACAAAGAAAACGTTGAAATTCGAAAAAAAAATAAAAGATGAGAGAGAGTGTACATGGAACCCACAAACAAGAAAAGAACCAATAAGAATGAGAATATGAGGCCCACAAAGTGCAAAAAGTAAAAAAAATAGCTTATACCCAAACCATGGTTTTAAGGTCCAAAACCATAATTTAGGGTTAAAATAACTTATCTAAAAAAAATGAGTGTTCTTATATTTTTTCCTCAAAACCATAATTTTAAAGAAAAAATACTTTTTTAAAGATAGCCGAACACACTCTTAAGTGTTTATACGAAAACTTTGTATAAACATACACGAGCAGATGCGCACTTTTGTCAATTTAAAAAGATTATTTTCCCCTCCTTTTATTTTTTTTTGAAATGTACGATTAAAGCTTTTATAAGAAATAAAATGCTGCTGAAGTGTCGTCATTCGTGTGGAGGACCCATGTATGTGACGTGCACCCTTCCACATCCAACCCGGGAAGCCCCTAGATCACGGTTGCTTTGCCGCTTCGAATTCTCCTGGTGAATCAACCATTTTCGACCTTTTTTTTCTAGAATTTTCCGTCTTAGCCATCCTCAATAAAACTATAGCTTTCGATTTGCGCCAAAAACCTCCGAAGTTGAAATTTTCAATTTATCATCCCTATAAATCTGAGGGAATCGTGCGCCGTGGATATTTTTTTCTGGGTTTTCTTTCTGCTCGGCTGATTCGGTGATGGGCGAATGCAATATGGAGGACCTTCCGTTGCCGGCTCTCTTTGAGCAAGCTCGGAAGATCCACACGACTGTGACGGAGTCTGGGGACGACCAGGTATGCCTTTGCGCGTGTTTGATTCTTTGTCTCACTGCTTAATTGTGCTTGCGCATGATTTCCTTCGGAGGTGTTAATTTTTACGGTTTTTTCTCAGGAGCTCGTGAGAAAGGGATGTGAGGCTCTGGAGAAATGTGAGGATATGATAAATAAGCTGGGTTTATTCTCAGCAAATGAGACCAAAGATGATATCAGTACAACGAATCTCAAGTATTCTCTGGTAATTACTGTTCTTCAATTATTATTTCCAATGCAACTGATTAATGGTGATTTGATTAAATAAGCCAAATAACCGTTTTCTGAATTTTACTTTTCGTCTAAATGATTGGTTAAATGGTTGCTCTACTTTTCTAGTGTGTGTGTTTCCCCTCTTGCAATTGATCCTCATGCTTTGTGAATCTTTGTTCTCTTCATGTTATTGGAATTTATGTCAACTTTGGGTATGCACATTGGGAACATGGAAGAGAGCTAAGAAGAAGGAAACGACATAGGCATACTTACCCTTCTTAACTGTTTAGATCTCTATAGTAGTAAGCTAAGCAAACCCCCTGAGCAACAAAGGAAACATTGTTATTTTTTTCCTGGAAATGGCATTTCACGCAATCGTCCTCACAGTATTTTACACTTACTTTTATCATTGGTTCAATGCAAAATAACAAAAGTAACTGTTTGTAATTCATATTGCATGTGAAAGTAGGTGTAAAATTGACGTGAATTTAGTGTTATGAAAATATCACAATCAGAAATTAGGATGGCATATATAGGAATCTATCAATAAATAAAAAGTGAAACAAAAGATTAGGAGAACAGGCGATTTGTTTTCAACATGGTGATATTGAAAGAAAACAAAGGCAGCATTTTTACTGAGAATTTGTTTTGTCTAAAACCAAATTGAAGGATCATATTCCCGAGACTAAGGATGGTTCAAATTTTAAGGAGCTCCATACTGCTCTAACCATCTATTTCGTGATTGAGATGCACAGGTCATAAGACCCTGAAAACCAAACTTTATGTTTTAGTGCCATCCATATTTTTTGTTTGAATGATTGCATTCACCCAGAAAAGAAAAGAGGTTATGCAGGTTCTTTTCTTACTCTTTTATATATTACTCGATGGACAATGAAGGGCTTTTCTTTTGGAGTAAAAGTACATTGAAAATAGTTAATAGTGGATTTCGAATTAGATTAAGTTTATTTGGTCTTCAATATTCACATGGAATAAATTTAACAATGTAAATGATAATTTATCTGTTCTTCCTCAATATCTTCTAAAAGAAAGTGGAACAATTAGTACTGGCAAATCAGAAAGAAAACCACGTCAGTGATTTCTTTATTTTCTAATTATTCGATAACTACATAATTTTTTGTGGTTATTTCTACTGAGCCTGATGATATGTATGCATGCAGTAAATTTAGACATATTCACAGCTTAAAAAATACTTATTTTACTAAGGAAACAGCTTAATTTTAGTGTGATCAATGATTTTTTATTAACTTATCATGGAACCCTCCTTAGGTGCCTTTTTATCATGCTGAATTGACTGAAAAAGTAGCACGGGATGACAGGATTCAGATTCTTGTGGCTTCCCAGGCCAAAATAAAGGTTAGCACTCAACCATCAGTGGGACAAAATAATTATACAGCATATTAGCATGATTTGGATTCTTATTATTATTGGATACGCTCTGATATACACATTTTAATTGTTGTCATTCAATCAAAAGTAATTTAAAAAGGGCCTTTTGTAGGAATTTATCTCATTTTGTGAGGCTATGGAGCTTGTACCTGAAGAGGAGTTAGAATCTTATATTCAAGGGGTGCCAAAATCTGCTGCAGATCAAAGGGCTAGAAAGGTTCCATTTATTTCTTTTTTTATTTTTAAAACATTTCTTCATAAAGTTCAGATGTTGCAAGTTTGCATCTAAACCTTGTCCATCTTGGAAATGGAAATAGGACTGCCAAATTTTACATTAAATTAAGTGCTTTGTGCTATGTATTGGAGAATAAAAGCTTACAATTGATTGTTAACTATTTTGGATCCTATTCTGTAGATTGCTCGATTTAGACGTCAGAGAGCTACAGAGTCTAAGTTGTTGGAGATAAAGGAGCGAAAGGAGCGACGTGGACGTTCTACAAAAGCAGCTGCGTTGTCCACTCCTGTTGAGGCAGGAGAAGAAGAATTACTGGATGATGATGGAGAAGAGGAAAGAGAGGTTGGCTTCTTGATCCTTTACTTGCTATCTAGCAGTGCTGCTATTCTTTTGTTACTTACTCTTTCTCTACTTTGTTAGTTCATAGTATATGGTTGGATCCCACCAATTGGTAGGCGCTCTACGAAACAAATCTTCTTCAAGAAATGGCTTATAGATTGTTTTGAAATAATAATATTTGGTAGCATTTTGAATAATGTTTACTTTCTGTATTTGTAAAGCCTAACTTTTGGCTCCTCCTTTTCTAGGTTTTATAATTTGTTAAACAAGAACCATAGAACATGTCTGAGGGTTTTTTTGACCCAAGTATCTTTCCTTTTGTCAACCTGAGAGGAATAAGAAGGACCTAATTCGGAAGAACCATACATGGTTGAAATTTTTTTTGGATCAAGTTTTTTGAGCAAGATCTTATTGTCTACCTGGAATTTTGTAATGTTGAAATTTTGTGTACTTGTGTTGGAAGGTGGTAAAGGTCTCCAGAACTACTCTCTGGGTATAGGAAAGTGTTCTAAATATTATTATTTCTAACTCGTAGTAGATAGACTAGAAAATGGCAATGATAATATAGTCTGACTAGAAAATAGCAAACTACCTGTCTTGTTTTTCTGCAAAGGACTTCTAATGTTACATAGAAACACACGCACAACCAAATCTTATGCTTCAAAAGTGGGGGAATTAGTCTGGAATTTATTCTCATGCAATGTTGACTTCTTCCGACTTCATTTCCTTTAATGCACATGAGAAAATTGCTCCATTGGGGCTAGGACTTTTTGCTGTGAATGGGCTGGGACTCTAAATAGGTTGAATACTCTTTTAAATGTATACCCATGATTGCTTGAAGCCTGTTGGCCGGTGAACAAGTATTAGGCCCAAAATTGGCTGTTGGTTGGCCAGGTTCAGCCTTGTTGCTATGTATAAAACAGCTGCTCATTGGACCTTTGACTTTGTTTTCTGCAGGCTTGGCTAACTACCATATCTCTGGCAATCTTTAAGGTTGGTTATCTAGTTAAGCCACAGTTTCCCTTATTGAAACTTCTATATGCAGTGTGCTCATGTTTTTCATGCCATGTTCAGGCATTAGATTTGGTGGAAATGTTGAAGAAAGAAGAAGAGATACTTTCTGCTATGAAGGAGAGACAATCCAAGGTGGTACACTTCTTGGTGCATGCTATTTCTAAATCATACCTAGATTACCTGTATTCATGTTTGATAATGATATACAGTATACACCGTGAAAGCTTTGTTAGGATGCCTTCAAGAATGCTTTTTGGATTAAAACTTCTTGTTTGAAAGTAGTAAAAAAGAACACTCAATTAAAACTCCTGTGACAACAGCTTATATAGAAGTTATGAAGCAGGTTCACCTACTGATTTTGGAACTTTTTTGCTTTCTTTTGATGGAACTATTCATGGAATCTACTCTAACTTTTTAAGTATACATGCTTAAATAAATGAATATGTTTATTTTCAGAGAGAAACTGGCTATGCTGATGTTTTGCTGACTCCCATAGGTCTTGATTGTATCTTTTGATTTTGACATGGTTTAGGATGGAGATAAGGAATTCACTCAAGACATCCTTGATGAACGTGCCAAAAAAGCTGAAGCTTGGCATCGTGATTCTGCAGTTCGTGCAAAGTATGCTAAACCAGCAATGCCAATCACGTGTGCCACTTTTGCTCAAGATGTTTTAGAAGGAAGAGCAAATGTTTCCCAGGCGCATGATCACAAACACCAACCGCTAATATTTGGACCTGCCAGCCTTGTGAATGGAAGCCTTACAAGTGAGAGGGAAAGAATGGCAGCAACGGTTTTCCAGCCAAGTTATAGGTATAGATTTATGGTCTTTTAGATAGATTAAACGTGTATCTTGGTGCTTGAAAAAGCCTAGGAACAAAGATATTAAAGAATTTTTAAAACATAGAATGCCTTCTAAGAAATGCATTGCTTTTGATGGAGGGAGAATTAGTAGCCCCATTTTTTTCATGTGGTTGAATATCTGATCAGGGAAAGGGTTTGAACAATCAATAATATCTGTTAATGGAACATCGTTTTTGATTAAGTATGGATCTTTATATATTCCTGGATGCTCTCAGCTCTTTTTTTAAGATGCTAAGTCGAATATTTTGTGGAAGGATGCCAACCATGAGCATTGAGGAAGCTGGGCTTAGAGAAATGGAGATGATGAATAAATGGCAAGAGAGAAATGCCAAACTCATGGAAGAAGCCAATTCATCTTGGCATAATGATAGGAAGTCAATGCCAGGAGAAGAAGAAGAAGATGAAGATGATGACGCCGCGCAAGAGAAGGCAAGAGCCTGGGATGATTGGAAGGATGATAATCCTCGAGGTGCCGGCAATAAGAAGCTTACCCCATGTGGTTAAGAGGGTTGTATGATAAATCTTTGATTGTATTGAAACCTGATTTTGTAGTTATCAGATGCTTAGTATGTTAAGATACTTATTTGAATACATGTAAACTCGTAGGCTTCAAAATGCAAAGGTTCCCATTATGTTTTCTTCGTGTTGCATCCTTATAATTTTTGTGCAAGCAGCTTGGTTTGGATTTGGCTGTCATGGCTCTTCTTTTCATCAATTGCCATTTACTAGAGGTGACAATCCATACAGAGCTTCGAGGACTAATTTTCTACCATGGGGGGGGGTGGTTAGCATCATTATCTGTGTATATATTGATATGCATGTAGAGGATTTCATTAAATATTAAATATTATTAATATTAATTCAACTTGTTGTGACAAAAATGAAAAAGCGCGGAGTTTATGGAATGATGTGTTAGGTCAGGGGCCTAGAATCCTGTAACTTGTGAGCAGGAACTAGGGTTCAGCTATCATATGGAAATGTGGTGGTGCGAGTTGCAAGGGAGAAAATGTTTAATCAAATGGAGAGAGTTCACTTTCATTTCGTCCAATGTTTACTTCACAGATCGAGAGGAAAGCCCTGGGTCCACATATAAATAAAAGTGCTCTCATGAAGTGTGCCGCAAGTAAAGAGGGAAAAGATATATATAACTTTCTTTCGTTATTTACTTTGACAATGGTACACCTGAGAGGATTATGGGATTAATTCCTTATAAGGATGTTCTGTACTTCAAGTGGAAGTGATATGGGTTGGTTTAAAGGGATAGGGATAGCTGACACTTGGAGAAGGCGATTTTCATTGTGAATGCTTGTGTATCAGAGGATCCACCCATAATGGATTTTATTCATGTAATCCATTTTTAACATTATTTTTTTAAAGAATTAAGGTGCAAGTTTGCTTTGTAAGTTTTCACTAAGAAATAATGTTACCTGAAAGATTTTTTAGGTTTAACATTGACCCAAAAGTGTTAAAATGAAACACTATTTCTATTTTCCGTTAAAAAGTTAATGGTCAACGCCAATTTTTTAATGGTTAATATTAGTTTTTTCAATAATATAGAGCAATATGGTTACGTTTTGAAACTTTCGGGGTGACATTAAACCTTAAAAAACTTCCAGAGCAACATTATTCCTTAACAAAAACTTCCAAAATAAATTTCTACCTCAACCCCTTATTTAAAGAAGCATTTCTTTTTTGATATTATAAATATTGAAAAGCTTTTAGAAATATATAGCAATGATGACATGATTGTTCCCAGATGCCGGTTTAAGCTAACGTTGCATGGAAAGGGCATTAACATTAGAATTGTGATAATAAGAAAAGGTTAATTCTAGGTGGCAAAAGCAAGATATCTCATCATCATGTTCTCCCTCAACTTTTTTTTTTTTTTTTTGGTAAAAGTTCTCCCTTTACTTTAATAATGTAAGTTTAAATATTTTTTTTGTTCCTGTATTATTGGTTGCAGTTTCCATCCATTTTCTTATTACATAATTCATCAATCTTTCTTTTTTGTGAAGATATTTTCGTATTATTTAATTCTCTAACCATTATATCAAACTTAATTTCAAATTTTAAAAGAATAAAAGTTGAGATATTAAATCTTTAAAAAATATTTAAAAAAATAGACCCATTTAAATTTAATATAAACAATAAGATCCCATATTTATGTATTTATCTTTACTCCGAAAAAGGAGGCGATTTTTTCAATTAAAAAAAAATACAAGATTGCAAGAAAGTCTGAGAGGAGGGTGGCGAATGACCTGCGCTGGGTGAACGATTGGGAGGCTTCAGTGAGATCTGAGACTGCGGCAAGCTTCAACATGTGCGTTCGGCCGTGTGGGCCCCAGCTCACCGACCACCCTCTTCTTCGTTCTTATCCCCCACCGCTTCAAATCTTCTCCTTGATTTTCATTTCATGACGTCCTTTCCTTCCACCTCACTTTACTTTCCCCCCAATTTTCAGGGTTACAAGTTATAACACATGCCTTTCAACTATCAGTATTTAACACAATCTAATTTCATAGGAGGCAAGTACAATTACTGTGTTGTTTCCAATCTGTCTGTGCATAGCAACTCCTTTCTTAGGTCGCCATCATCTAGCAGGAAATGCTTCAAAAGATCATGAGGCAGTCAGCTCCTGCTTGTTCAATTATTCCAAAAATAATGCACATAACAGTAAAGTAAAAAAAATTCAAGATTTTGCAGGGAAAATCGTTTCTATGAAGCTTTGGTGCTTTCATGTACACTATTGATTCCCTCCTCAGAAAATGCATATTCACAATATTTAGATTCTCAGATGCTTCAAGCCGAGAAGCATCAACGATTTTATCTGCTGGTTATCTTCTAGCAGAAGGAAAAGCACTCGTTGACATCCATATGAGAACTTTGAAACTCAAATCATCAGATGAATTTGTCTATCTAAATGCTCATTACAGTTGCAGGCAATTTCTTAGAATTTTTCTTCAATCATTCAACAAAACAAACAAGAGTATGAAACCAGAAAGAACAAGAGGAATTACTCAAACTTCATGTATTCATTTCATAAATTATTTCCTTTCAGTTGGGAAATTTCCAGAGGAAATCAAAAAACGAGCTGAAGCACACCCAAACCCTCAATTACACAATACATACATACCCGTTTTCCCATTTACACCGGCTCTGTTTCATGGCCTCCAAAAGGAACTTGGAAAGAAATAAGAAGTGAAGAATCCCCAAAAAAGGGACAAAAAAGAGGCTATTTCAATCTTCTTTGATTCATCTATCCATGCACTTAAATCCTCTGCAAACCCATAACCATATCACAAACAAAACTGCACATACAAATACATCCATTATCAGAACCACCCACACATGCTTTTTCCATATTTGCTTTGCTTTTTGACGATCGTTGATCACACCCTTATTGGGAACAGGAAATTGAAAATCTCTTGCAAGGCCATCGAAGCAATCACACAAATCCACTTTGTTCTCCGTTGCAGCATTTTTCACATCCATTTCATTGGCTTCTATATTAACCCTTTTCTTCTTCTTCAGCCCAGGCATCGCAAGCAAGGGTGCCATCGCCGATCTCTTCCCTTGGACTGAATCCATGCTAGGGTTTCGGCTGTTCAAATCTTCCCCCCGCTGTGGATCTAGAGAGTTCAAATCAGAATCCAGAGCCAATGTTTCACGAAAGAAGGGGTCAAATTGTGATTGGAAACAAAGCGGTGTAAAATCTTCTGAATCCACGATCGGCCTGCCTTTCAATACCTCATCAAGCACGCTTTTGATGCGATTCAAGAACCAGAAACCCTCCGACTTCACGAGCTCTTCATCGAATATCGCAAAATAGACAAAGGTCTCATGAATCACGAACGTGTAGGTCCTTTTCTTCACAGTGTGAGAGAACATGGAATGGTGGAGAGGAGTTTTGGCAAGGCATTCTGCAGCTAACTCTTCGATCTTCGGTTCCTCGGAACCATATTGAGCGAGGACTGTGTTTCCTCTAGCAATGCAGGCATAATAGATGAAGTTGGGATTCGAAATCATTTGAAAGATTCAGATCAAAAACAGAAATATTCAGAAGCTAAAATACAATGAATTTTTAGAGGAAGCTAGCAGAAGCAATTGGAAGCTTCCCACAAAATTGCCAGCACCTGGTGGAGCAAGAATCGATCAAGAGGGAATCCTTAATCCCTGACCCTCATAAATGATTCTTCTGCCCCGGAAACTGGGTAGCATTATTTATAGCAGAACTTTTTAGGGTTTACATGGAAAGAAACGGTAAGAGAGATGAAAATCTTGGTTTGAAGAGCCGTCTGAAGAAGAAATGAGAAAGAGATCGGATCACTGTTGGCTGCGTGCACGCCAGACTATCGCTTTCAGAACCTGAATTACGAAAATTTATTTCCTATCATAACTATACAAATGTAAAATCGTCGTAGTTTGCAGGTTTTGGCAGTAAATTAAAAAGGCGGTCTAACAATGAATTGGAGAGGTTCTTGCCGAGAAGACAAAATCGTTTGGTTAATTTGTTACCGAGGTAGTTATTTCAATGCCCTGGATGCTTTCATGCCAGGTACCCGGAAATTATTAGACCTTAGCGATATTTCTAAAATCAATATTTGGTTGAAATGGTGGAGAAATCATTTTACTATCGGTCTGACTAATAGAATATATAGTGAACACTATTTCTTACATATGCTTTCGTCTTTCTTTTACTAGTTCTTTAGTACGGTATCTTACCTTGTTTTACCTGTCAAACATTTCTTATTCAACATCATTTTGTCTTTATTTAAAAAACAGACTAATTGAATATAAGAAAAATTAATCTTTTCGTCCTTGACTATTAATTCAGTCTCTATGTTTTGACTAGATGCAGCTCAATCTTTATAATTTTGACTCGGTTGTACCTTAACTTTAACCCATTACAGCTAAGTTCCTATAATTTTAATCATTTTATAATTCAATCCCCAATCTTTATTCTAAAATATAAAGAGGTAAAACCAAGGTATTAAAACTCGGACCGGGTAGTGAATCGGTCGGGGTACTGGGTTAAGGTTCAGTGGGTCAGACCGGAGCCAAACCGGAGCTCAACCCGGGCCAAACCGGTGAGAAATTGAAAATTTTAGACTTATTAGTATGAAATTCTAAAGGAAAAATTAAAAAAATTGATTTTAAAAAAAAATAAAAATAAAAAACCCAGACCGGACCGAACCGGTCTGATGACCGGTTCGGCGGTTCCCGGGCCGGACCGGCCGGTCCGGTCCGGTTCTGGGAACAATGGGTAAAACTATATAGACTGAGTTGAAGTGCATAAAAGTTGAGGGACCAAGTTACAATCAAATCAAAATTATAGGCACCGAGTTACCCCGAATCAAAGTGTAGGGACTGAGTTATAACTAAGGCAAAAGAATTAAAATATTAATTTTCTCTTGAATATATTCTCTGAGAATCTTTTATGTGAGAATAAAAAAACTAATAATGATAAATGTTGGTTAATTATAAAATTTAAAAAAAAAATCATTCGTAACAGAAAAAAGATAATTAATAATTAATAATTAAAAATTTATATTATTCAGTATTAAATTGATCAGTGAGCTTACAACATTTAAAAACACTCTTCCATTAAAATATTAAAATACACCTGGCCATGCGTAACCAAAAAATAATTCGCGTTATTTAATAGTTATTTGGTCAGCGGTAAGTAATTAAGCATCTAACGTGGTCTCATTATTTAGGGTTAATGGTTACTTTTGTCCTAGAAATATTCGTTTGGGGCCAATTTTGGTATGAAAGTTTTAAATTTGGAACAATTTTACCCTTACGTTAGTTGGCCATTAGCTGAAGCAAATTTGCTCCAAATTTGAAACTTCTTGGGGCAAAATTGCACCTTAACCCAATGACTGTTAGTCGGGCTCATCGAACACCACGCAACGTGCCGTGCTCTTCCAGCTATTGGACCCTACCTCCGGCTGAGCCAGGGTACGCGGGCTGTTAAACAGAAAAAGAGAACTCTTCCCGAAGCTCCTACCGACGTCTCCAGACTCACTAATGTTATTGTCAGTTGTCACGTTCTGGTTTAGGAATTTTGACCCGATTTTCTTTTGAAGTTAGTGTGCCACACGCTATCAGACGGTCTTCCCCTATCTCTTATGATTGACTAACTCATATGCAATGTAACACCCCAAATTTTATATTCACAAAAAATATATTGTAATTATTTGAGTAATTCAATAAAATAGTGAATATTCATGAATTTGGATCTTGTAAATTTTGAAATATTCATATTCACAAGGAAATGGGCAAATAAATTCAAGAAATGAATTAATTTACAAAGGTGATAGCAAAATCAAAATTTTACCAATTTAACCCAAGATTAATTACTTTTCTAATTGATTGGAGTTAATTTCAATTAATTAAGGAAAATAAAGGAAAATGCATAATGAGATTATTCTTGGTGGAATAAATCAAGAATTTTGAAATTAAGAGGGGATTATACATAAACCAATTATGTGAATTATGGAATTGTGAAAAAAAAATTTCCTTCTCTTCCTCTCTTTAATTTTCATCCAAGCATGAAAGTAAAGGGGAAAATATTAAATCCATGATCACATGCTACAAGAAGAAGGTGATGATGACTATACTACATGCACATATCAATTATGGCAAAAAATGGAGTGTACACAACATGAAGGATGGTGTAATGCATGATGAGAGAAGCTTGAGTGAAGAAATAAGAAACATGATTGCATGGAAAAGTGTAAGTATGGACATAGAGAAAGAAGCATGGGCTAGTTGAAGGAAAAAAGGGGAGAGGAACGGATTTTAGGGGCAAGCAAAGGAAGACCAATGATTCAATTTAATGGAAATTAAGTGGAGAAATTATGAGGAAGAAGGGAATGTGACAAGTGTCACATTAGGAGCTATTGATTAAATCAATGGTTAGAAAGGAAGAAGATAAATTAATAAAAACATCCTCCTTCCTCTTTCATGCCTCATTTTCGTCAAAGACTTAGGGAAAAAGAGAGAAGAGAGAACTTGAGAAATAGAGAGAAGAGGAGAGCCCAAGAAAGAAGAGGTTAAGGTAAGTATGATTTCTTGGTTTTTCTTATAACATTTCCTTAGAATCCTTCTCTAAACTTTTGTTTCTCATGAATCCATGGTAGTGAAGTCACACTTTGAGATCAAGAAGAGAAGGAGGAGGTGTCTAGAGTAAGAGAATCCAAGAAGTTTAATAGGTAATTATACCAATATCAACTTTATGTTAGTATGAAGTTGTTGGTGGTAATTGTTGTTTGGTTTTTATGATTTTTGGTTGAGTTATGAAATTTGAAAAGCTATAAACCTAAGGGGTTATGCTGCCTAAAATCCTTTAAATCATTGATTAATAAGTTTTTAAATGAGTTAATCAAGGATTAGAAGTGGAAGAGTACAAGTTTTAGAAGATAAAACACAAAAGTATTTTTTTTCTATTTTCTTCAATATTTTGGCCAGCATTGTTCCAAGGGCTAGGATTTGGATTTTCATGAAATAAATGGTTCCATTGGATTCAGTGGACAAAAATAGGTGGGGTTACAGTTGGGTACTTTTTCAGTAGAGGCCGAAAGAGCATAATTATAAAAACGCCACTGAAATCCCTAAATAGAGGCTATCAAGGGTATTTTCATAATTTGACAAAAAATTTGGTAATTTCGATCCAGGAAATGGATTCTTTGGGCGAAAATAAGTCAGAATAGCATTGATCAAATTTTTGGAAAAACGTGCCATCGGGCTAGGTACGGCGAGGCTGGGCCAGGGTCCCGGGGGCATTTTGATAAAATTTCACCATAGACTAATATAACCACAAGAAACACTATAGAAGAGTATAAAATAATACTTGGATAGGTTATGAGCTATTTCTGATACATTTGATATTTTAGGACCGAGTCGGACGCCGAAACAACATGTTTTTCGAGGCACACTGAAAAAGGGATTTAACAAATTTCGAGGTAGGGACTACTATGTTTCATACACTATGTGAATAATTATATGTATTTGTTAATGTATTTTGTGATATGATTGCATGCTAGAGGCACAGTACCTAGTTGTGGTTCACTACCCAACAACGGTATATCGGAAATCCTAGTCGTAGTCGATGACTTGGCTGAGGTAAATATATATGAATTGAATCGAACTTTTATTTTTGCCTAATATAGTACATTATATATTTAATTTTCACATTTTATATGTCGATCATATGTTTCTATCGGGATTCTTCGGAATCTCACCCTTTTTCAAAAACAAATATCTCAGCGGATACCAGTGGGCAAATGGGCAAGGACGTAGACACCGGAAAGTGAGCGGCACGTGTCTCGAGGTGAGGACAAGATAGTGGTTATATTTAGTCTATGTTTTGAATATTCTGACGAAAATTGTAAATATTAAGTTTCCGCTGAATTTTCTGTATTTCGTCGGCAAACGATATCAATATTGTAAACGAATATTTTTATCAGTATAATATTACTTTTCTGTATACCCATTGAATTCCGTCTTTATTACTCTTTAATTATCGAAATGGAAACGGGTGTTGACATACAAGTACCGTTCACATGGAACATTTTCCCTCTTCGGCCTTCAAAGTTCTCACTTGAATATTAGCTACTACCACCAAGTTTGCATTGACGGCTGCTCTACCCGGGCTCGAGCCCCAAGTTTTGCAGCGACCGTCGCGCCTTCCTACTCATTAGGGCCTTGCACTTAACCAATAGCCGAGTATAGGTCCCACACTTCAGCGCTAGGGCGGAGCGGCTGTCAATGCAGATCTTTGGTGGTAATAGCAAATATTCAAGTGAGCACTTTGAAGGCCGAAGAGGGAAAATGTTCCATGTGAACAGTACTTGCACATGAGTTTGTCAATCCTAAGAGACAGAGGAAGCCCATTTGATAGCGTGCAGCATGCATACTTCGAAGGGAATCGGGTCAAAATTCCTAAACTGGGACGTGGCAGCTGACAATAACTTGGTGAGTTTGGAGACGTCAGCAGAGGCCTCGGGAAGAGTTCTCTTTTCTGTTTAACAGCCTGCACACCTTGGCTCAGCCGGAGGTAGGGTCCAACGGATGGAAGAACACAACACGTCATATGGTGTTCGATGCACCCGACTAACAGTCATTGGGTTAAGGTGCAAATTTGCCCTGGAAGTTTCAAAATTGAAGCAAATTTGTCCCGGCTAACGGTCAACTAATGTAAGGGCAAAATTGTTCTAAATTTGAAAATTTTGGGGCAAAATTGGCCATCGTAAAACTTTCAGGGCAAAATTGGCCCCAAGCGAATACTTCCGGGGTAAAAGTGACCTTTAATCCTATTATTTATTATTAAAATAACTAAATATCTGTATGTTTGTTAGTTGTTACGCAAAGTGAAAGAAATTATAATTTACAAATAATAAAACTTGTTTTCAATGTTAGTGTATACTGATACTGATATCATTTTTCCGTCACCTGATTGAAAATGACTTCTTCAATTAAAAAAATATTCATTCATTTTTTCTCCCATTTTGGTTGTTGGATAAGGCTCCTTAGTCCCTAGTCCTGACTGTGACTTTTTTTTTTTTTTGCCCACTAGTCCTTACTGTGACTTGAAGCGGGTATGCCATTCTGTACAAATTATTGCTCTTAACAAGCATATACATCCTTTGGCCAAAAAATACAAGCATAAACATCCCGGCGGGTCACGTGAGATCAATATAATTCAATATAAAATTAAAAAAAATTATAAACCCCCACTTAAAAAGAAAATCAAAAAGAAAATAATATATTCAAATATAAAAATAAACTACATTACCTAAAATTAAAGGATGTGCTACTGGAAGTGGAAGTGGGACTTCTCTATTTATACGTGAATGAAATATGAACCTAGTCAATATTGCACTAATAACCTAATAATCATCACTTTATTTATAAAATCTTGTAATACCCACTTAATAATCCATTTAACTAAAAATGAATCAGGTAATCACATCATAAAATTAATCCACGCATTTACACTCGTTCAATTAATACAAGTGAAAGTAATTTCCTATGTATGGACCCGTTAAAGTAATTTCCAATACATGCAACCGTCCATGTATCTTCATGAGTCACGACTCATGACTCACATAAACTATTTTTAGAAATCTTCAAAGTACAAAATTGACAACAATCATTGTGATTCTTCCTTTCCCTCAGCTCAGTAACAATAGGAAACCGCATGAAACAGTTGCAAATAAAATAAATAAATAAATAAATGCAACAAAAAATAAGTGCCCAGTGTAAAGTAAAACAAAAAATGAGGTCCAGGAGTATCTAACGCATTAACCTAAATACTAGGCAGTATAGGTAAGGATATGTGCAAGCCTCCAAATAACTTCTTCCTATGAACATGAAAGTCAGAGTGGCATGGATCAGTCCTTATAGTTTCTGTGTTTTTGTGCTCATCAGGAAACATAAGGTGGATCAATGAAAGCCCACTCGAAGACTTGTTCATACTTAGCAGCGGCACTATCCCATGTGGAGTCTCTTGTCATTCCTCTTCTCATCAAACCGATCCAAGAAGATTTGTGTTCTCTATATGTTACCATGGCGTATCTCAGTGCCTGTTAAAATTTTAAAACAAAAGGAACCATCAACACCCAACGCTCCAAATCAGGGAATTGAATGATGGAAAGATCAACAAGGAATCTGTTTGCATAGAAATGAAAGGCATGGACAAAGACAATAATAAGCTTACCACCAGCATGCTCTCTTTAGTTAGAGGAGAAAATGTCCACCTGTTCGTACAGTTCGTAACAATGTCATAAACAACAACATATGTAAAATTCCCAGGCATCATAGCATTACGAACATTGGTTGAAATTTACAAAATATTTCTATATCTGACCTATCTCCATTATTTGTACTCCCTCCAATCCTTAATATAAAATCTAGTTTGTAGTTCAATTTCTTCATTGAAATATATCTTATATTAAAAACCAAAGAGAGTACAAATAATGCATGTCACTAAGAAATCTAGCTTATTTCTGATACGAACATAGATAGAACTTGCAATAATTCAATCCACCTGCATAACTACCTACTTTATGATTTAGATGTATGTTTATGATAGATGAAAAAGTAACAGCCTTGATTCGCAGTGACAATTTAAACATGATGAGCCACAATTGTCATAAACGTTTTAAAATCCTTTAGACATTAACCCATTTTTATGCTTATTTACCACCCACAGCCTAGAGATCAATGAGTTGTCAAGTTTACTAAAATATAACAATCAAATCTTTTGGAGAAGATTAGTGGAAAAAACATCCAAGCTTATGAACATCATACCCTGTACCATCACCCTTGCCTCCTTCAGCATATGGATTAAAATTTTGTACAGTATCCTGTAAAACAGCAAAGAGAAAGAAGTGAAGGCATATAAATTATATGGTAAACATCCATTTGTTATCATTTTCTTCACTCACTCTTAGCCCTCCAGTTTCATGAACCACTGGTATTGTTCCATATCTCATTGCATACAACTGGTTTAGCCCACAGGGCTCAAATGCGGATGGCATCAGTAGTATGTCACAGCTGTTCATACCGTTAATACAGTAAGAATCATAGTTGAGGTAGAACAAAGCAACAAAAATAAATAACCCAGCAATTTTTCAATTAAAGAATTGGAAAATTTTGGATCACCCTGCAGTTATTCTATGAGAAACTGGAATATTGAATCCAACCCAGCCCCGGAATTTATCCCTATAAGTTGACTCTGTTGCTCTCATCCAGTCTTCATAATTAGGGTTTCCTGAACCAAGCATAATCTGAAAATGCCAGCAGTGGTCTCTCGTATTAAAAAAAGGAAATATAAATAGATATTGACAACGTAATAAGGAAGCAAAAGGACAAGATCAGAACTTATTCCTCAGAGATTTATATACACCTATTGTTAAGATTCTAGGGGTATTTATCATACTATATACACAAAAATGAAATTATTCGTATACAAAAGCTGCCCTTTTTATTATTATTCATGCTCATGGATTTGAATATTTGGCACAGCAGATGAGTTGATAGAGCTAACTAAAAAAACTAAAAAAGACTTACAAATTGAACATCATCTTCCATGAGCTCTGGAGTTGCCAACCGAATCTGGTCAATACCTTTCTGGTAGTCCAGTCTTCCAATGAATCCAATCTACAAGGCTCAGTTGAAATTAATAATATAAGGCATGAACAAGAATTTTACCAAGAAGGTACCAAATCTTACCAATGGATAATCAGGCCGAACAGGAAGACCCAATTCCTTCTGCAAAGAAATTTTGCATTGGACCTGTACATGACAGATAATGAGGGAAGATGAGTCCAGTTCTTAAATGAGAGGGATGATAGAGAGAGACTAAATCAACCTTCCCAGAAAAGTCATCAGCAGAATAGTGGCAAGCAATATGTTCATCTGACGATGGGTCCCATTCAGCAACATCAATTCCATTGGTGATCCCTGGTCATAATTAATCTGCTATAAGTTCATATTTGAAGTATATCATTCAGTAAAAATTAAGATGATGACTTCTTTTCTGCTTCTACATGTTTGGATTGATCTAAGGCATAGCAAATTTGATCAAGAATTCTATTCTTGCGAAGAAGTCACTCTGGTTTAGGCTGCTCATGAATGGAAGTTCTTCTGGAAGCATAAACTATATATTCATAAGTTTGAAATCTTTTAAACAATAAATAACACTTCATACTACGTAGTTAAAAATGCATCCTTCATGAGAAAAAGTAAAATGGGTACCGCAGAGAACACTATTTCGACTGCTTAATAGTTCATGTAGACCATATCCACCTTCACTGGTTGTTATCTCCCAGGAATAGCCCTATAAAAGGGAAGCACATTTTGCACAAAGTACATCATTACATCATTTCACTTATTTTCATAGTCTACTGCAATAAATCAATGGTATTCTAATTAGTTATTTGGCATCTAGGAAAGAAGTCGATTTCATCATGAGTATCAAGATTCAAACTTAAGATAACGAAGCAACTGGAAGCAAAACCTATGAGATGCAATATTGTTACCTTGCTTACTGTTAGTATCCGATCAGCTGTCACAATTGCACCTTTTAAAAAATTGACAGTTTCACCCGTGTCAAGAGCATGAGCCCTTGCCCAATTAGGAAAGACCCATTCAAGTGCTCCCCGCCATTCTGGAGGTAGTCCCAAGTTACCATAAGTGATTAAAGGTTCCACTCCCTTATATATGACAAAGCTTCATTAGCTAGCTTCATGATTTAGAAATATAAAACACTACCCATCTAAGAATGAATTGTAGCTGACTGTGTAGGCTATTACCCAGCAAATTACATTTTTTTAGAACAGCAACTATACACTTTATTAGGGGGAAATGGTATAACAATTTCAGGACAAAATCAAGTTTGTGTAGTATACATGCAAATCCCATCAAACCACATGAACTTGGACGTGATCATGGCCAACAAGGTGGCATCAGTCACCCAAAAAATTTATGAATTTCTGAATATTCAAGTTCAGCTGATAACTATAGATTTTGTTTTTCCCCAATGTATGCATCGCCATTATAGCCTTTCAGCATCAGATTTCTAGTCTCTAGAATCATAGAAAACTTGACCATCATCAATAAAAGGCGGATTAACAATGCACAAGGCAACAAGTATCAGATACAAATCAAAGGTCAAATTTGTTGCAGAAATCCTTCACCCAAGTTTCTATTGTTGAAACTCATAAGTTCAACAAAAGAAAGTAGAGATAACAAAGCATACTATCATTTCAAGAAGAAAAAATGGACTGACTTTAAGTTGAGTTACCTGATGTGCAATGTTATGGATCACCAATATACAGCGAGAATCTTTGTATACTCCATGCGGGCGATATTTTGCTGCCAAAAGTCTGCACACAAATTAAGTACTGGTTCTCATCCTCAACAATATCAGCATAGATAATTACAAATACTCCCTCCAGTCCTATTTATAAGCAACATTCCCTTTGATTGTGCAAAACGAACTGATAGTTAAAAGTAATAAGTGTGTCCAAAATGCCATATTTTTTCCATATATGCCCTTATTTATGAAAAGAGTATAGGAGAGAGAATAGATAAAAAGTATGAGAGATAATGAGTACAAGATATGAGAAAGAATGGGTATGTAATAAGGGTAAAATAGGAAAAAGAAGATTAAATTTTCAGACAAAAAGTCAAAGTTGCTTATAAAAGGGACCAGCACCATGTGAGGGAAAATTGTTTATAAATAGGGCCGGAAGGAGTAGTTCTATAAGGAACTCAAATTCTGAAAACCCCAATGCCTTAATTGTGGCATATCAATGAAGAAGAAAAGATTCATAATAAATAGCAATTTGAGGACTTCAAGGAGTAATTGGCAAAAGAAATCTTTCAAATGATACATCTTTAAGTCCAGAATTCTGTTAAACTCAGTTTAAAATGGCAAGCTAAGCATGAAGCAAGAAAGTATCTATCCCTATATTTTCTAATGCAAGTTGCGTCAGCTATGACGATGGATGCTTGTACACTCATAATCAGAATTGTATCTGTTTGAGTGAAACAATTTGCACAGAAAAAATCAAAATTTACATACTCATATAAACTGTAATTCTTCTCTAGGAGATGATGTTAAATCTGAAAAAGTCAAGATAAAAGATAATCATGGACGAAGTTAGCATGCATACACAGGGACTAGGCCGGCGTGCCAGTCGTTAACAAGGAATAGGCATTTCTCTCCATATGTGAATCCTCCAAATGGAAGCACTAAAGGGGCTTCACATGCTGCATGGCAAAGTAAAGTGAACCGATACTGTGAAACCAATTGTGAGAGACATCCATCATTATTCATTAAACACAGATAAAATTACAAATGTAATTTCAAAACTTGGTCACAATATTATACCTGGTTGTCACCAAAAGCCCCATAATTGTCCCCATATGGATTTCCAGGCCTACGGTATGAGGCGTGATCAACAAATACCTAAAAAAATGAGATAACATGAAATAGTAAATCATTATCACAGACAAAATGTAGAAGCTACAATGAGAGGAAGTGGGTAGCTTTGATTTTAAATAACATAAATGAGAACAACTTAAGCTCTTACCCAATCGACACCTTTTCTATACTCATGAAAAAAGCCAACTTCATGAACCCCTCCGAAGCAATGTAACTTGGAACGTTGATCCAGTTCAACTGCACCAGAATAAATAGAATCCTCAGAAGTACCACGTTGGTACCTGGGTGAAACAACCATTACCCGATGTCCACGAGCTGCTAGTGCTATAGGCAAAGAACCACAAACATCACCTAGCCCCCCAGTTTTTGAATATGGTGCAGCTTCAGCAGTAACAAAAACAATATTATGTGTAACTCTAGGTTGAGCTTTTTCTTCTCCTTCTGCGTCTTCAGATTCTTCAATTTGCATCCTTTCAGATTGCTCTTCTCTATCAGTAGTTTCCTCTTCTAAAATTGTGCCTGAACATGATTCTCAGGAGTCATATCACCGTATTCAAATCTTAGCATGTAATTGTTACATCCTCTTAAACTTCGTGGATTGAGGATTATTTGTCTCCGCTATAACCATAGCTTTGAAAATAATCACAGATTTGACAATATATTTTTTGGTTTCACAGAGCTCTTCTTTTTTGTGGCAATAAGATGTGATAGACAGCACCGAGAAAAAGGAACGAGTACTTTTAAGTCACGTAATTTGGAAATGGACAATCCAAAAGCAAGCAACCTTAGTATGAGTATATGAAATACGTATTATCAGGGTTTTAGAAATTGCTAACTACTCCAGATACCAAATTAAATGCCTCAGTTATGCCGCATCTAACCGGCTTCGCTATGGTTAAATCCAATCCTAATATTTTATCAGGTTGTTCTTAGTAATCCGTCATTGACGGTAACTACAGGCATTCTTTGCCAGAAAAGACATGCTCCGAAATCATTGATAAATCTGAGTTTAAGGGAAATGGCAAAAAGTCGATTATAAACAACGAGTCCAAATACCAGAATGAGGAATCAAATGAAAGCCGATTGGCAAGCCAGAAGCATCAGTCTCTTTGGTTAATATTAGAGCCCTTTCGCTCTTACGTTCTCGACCTTCGTCTTCAAAAGAGGAAGGCCCGTCTCGGATCTTGCCACCGGCTAGAGAGCTTCTAAGACGCAATGAGCCATTTCTACACGTTCTTTTAGGCGGAGAATTGAATACGAACTGCCTTGTGGCTCTACGATTGCCTTCGATTACAGTGGAATTCGCAGACAGAAGAACCTGAGCTAGCTCAAGAGACTCCATGCGGTGGGGAGAAAGACAAAATCAGAGAAACAGGCGAGTCCTATGGCATACGAAAGGGATCGTGAATGGTGGTTGAAAAAGCGAAAAAAATCTATAAAAGTGCTCGGTGTGTGACGAGGAGAAGCAGAGCGTATATAGAGGATGCGTCAGATCTCAAAAAGGCGCGTAATTAGAGGAGAATACATAGTTGAGCTGCAGAGAAATTTTTGTGGACACCAACAGCACCACATCATCTATGGTCTGCCCGATCATGAAAAAACAACCCACTTCAATTGAAATCAGCCACCTATTCACAATACTCGCGGTGCATTTGAAAGCATGAATTTCGAGTTGTCCTAGGACTCTTTTTAAGATGGCAGGCGGTTGTACCGTTGTCCTTGTCCGAGCATTTTGATATGTTTTTATCTTTTTTTTTTTTGTCTCTAACTAATTTCTCTCTGTCTCTATTCTCTCATGTCAAGGTATGAAAATTCAAATGGGATATTAAATCAATTGGGGTATCGAATACTTATATGTGGGTTAGATCGGGTCAGACCTGTAAGAAATTGAAAATTTTAGGTTTATAGTATGAAATTCTAAAAAAAAAATTAACCCGGACCGAACCGAGAACTGGACTAGTTCACCGGCCGGTTCGCCGGTTTTAGGGCCGAACCGGTCGGTCCGGGTTCCATAACCTTGCTTAGGACCCAGCTTCTCTCCTACCGTCCTACACCTTTCGTGCCTGCTGTCCTGCTTTGTCATGAAACCGCATGGTTTTGGAGCAAAAACCTGAAGCAAAAACTTTTATTTTTTATTTTTTGAAAAACAGTATTTAATATCCTGAGTTATTTTTCAATCACTTTCTTAAAATATTTTTTCAAATTCTTAAAATATTTTTTCAATATTATTCAATATCCTAAAGTATTTTCTTAGTGTTAGTCAGTACTATGAAGTTTTTTTTTTTTTTTTTGAAAAACAGTATTCAACATCCTGAAATATTTTTCAGCATCAATCAGTTCCTTGAAATATTTTTCCAAGTTCTTAAAATAATTTTTCAATATTATCTAGTATTTTGAAATATTTTTTTAGCGTCAGTCAGTTTTTTTTAAAAAAACAGTATTCAGCATCATGAAATATTTTTTTGTAGTAATATTTAAGGGTGGTAAGTGGATCAAAAAAAAAATTTCATGCATCCAGCATCATAAAATATTGCACCAAAAATAGTTCAGAGCACTAACTAAAACTAAAAAAATATTTCAGGATACTGGATAATATAAAAAAATTATTTTAGGGAAGTGACTGATACTGAAAAAATACTTCAGGATATTGAATACTGTTTTTCAAAAAAAATAAGGTTTCTACTTCAGGTTTTTGAGCCAAAACGGCACAATTTCATGGCAAAGAAGGGCAGTGAACGCAAAGGATATAGAAGAGAAGCCGGGTCCATTCTCTCACCTCATTTTTTAACCACACCGCATCATCTCTCATACTCGTTGTTATTTATAATATTATAATATAATGCACTTTAACTAATTCTTTAGAATCAAAAAATGATAATTAATTCATTAAATATATCTTAAAGTGATTTTTTTTCAACTTTACCCATATTAAATTAGCTTTCAAATAAGTGAGAACATACAAAAAAATCACATATAAGCATTAACTTCAAACAAAATTGACAAATAAGCATTAATTATTCCTCAAATGACTTATATTGTATACCAATACATTTTTCCATAAGTAACTTATATTGTCGATCCGAGGGAGTATTTTCTTTTATTACTATCCTATTCTTTTCTATTACTTAAAATTTTATAAATAAGGGCATACTTAAAAAAAAGGTTCATTTATGACGTATTTATTATTTTTAATTAATCTTAATTTTAACTAATTTCTTATCACGCCCTAATAAAAATTATTGGAGGGCCGTTCCTTTTTATAATAAACGGTTAACGATTTAAAACATCAATTAAAGATAATAAATGTGTTAAGATTGTAATCTTTTTTAACAAAAATACCCTTATTTATGAGGACATAGGGAATAAAAGAGATAATAAGGAAATTATTATAATAAAAGGGATCGTAGAGGAGGGAGAATAAGAAATAAATATGGTAAAAGTAAGAGGTTTTTGTGGCGGTGAGAATTTATTATATTAACTTTAAATAGGATAATTAAATAAATACAAAATGGAGAAGTAAAAAGTAAAAAATAAAACATTCTCTGAATGTTTTTTATAAAAAAAAACAAAGAGCATATGTTGTAGTTATTTCTTATAGAAAGAAACCAAGGGTTTAATAATTTTAATAATTCACATTCCAAAAAAAAAAAAAACCAATGTCTCCTTCTCTACTCACCAACAGCATCATTCTCCCTCCGACGCAGCACAGTAGGGGTCAAATTATGATTAAAAACCAACTTAGTTATGAATCTTTTCGTGGATTACTTTCGACCTAATTATTCAAAGGGATGGTCGCTACTTTCTTGCTGTCGATTGGTATGTTTGTTTTAGCGATCAAATTGCTTATAAGTTGCTTTTCACGTAGATCGAGACACAACTCATTTCACATACTTACCTCGTATACCGTAAATTACGATTAAAAAGCTGCTTTTAAGCATTCCAATCGCTTATCCAAACGAGCACTAGGTAGGGGCTTCTCTTCTTATACCAAGTTCATTGTGATGGAATGAGCTGAAGAAAGAGTTGAACTTACCCGATCAATTTTAAATATTTCATCTTAACTATTGTAATGATTGTATAGTCAATATCTCTTTGTATCAGTATTGAAGTGGTTGACTTATAACAGCATCCTAAATTTAGCTTGTAACCCCTCTATGAAATTGAATGAATGAAGTTTTCTAGCACTATTCTTTTAATTAGGTTAAGCAGTTTAAATAGTGAACTTGTAGTATGACAGTTTTATATGTACCTATAGTCTATAGTCAGGCTATACATATGATAGTTCCAGACAATAATGTAAATTATTGTTGTGGTCTTGAAAAAGCACGAAATAATCTAAATATGCCCAACTTTTATAGTTGGAAAAAATACAACTTTCAAGTCAAAATAATCAATTTCTATTTTTTTTTTACCACACCTTCAAGCGTCACATGCAACTATCTTACAAATAAAATCTTCTTATATATGTTTTAAAACTCATATTAAATTCAAAGTTAATTAAAAATTATAGTTAAGGAGTGAATAGAAGATTTAAATATTTTTAAAAATGAATATATTACTACGTATTCTTTTTCATGAATAAAGAATAAACTAAATAAAGTCAGTAAAAATACCAAATTCCGCAATTTTATTAGCCCTTGTGTGTGTGTGTGTGAGAGAGAATAACAATTATAAGAGGGAAGATATGAAAAGAAAGTAGTGTTTAAAGTACTGCAAATCATGTGCCACGTAATTAATTTTTATTTCCAAAACAAATTGGTAATTCTGGAGCATAAAAAGTAATCATCGGTGCTTGAGAAAATTGGCGCAATGTCTCATGGCTAATACGAAGAAGTAAGACGGCTCCTTAAATAATGTCTCGCTAAAAAATTGGACGAAGTATTAGTTTAAAGAGAAAATTAAATAAATACTATTTGAAATCGGAAAACCCTAAAAGTCTATTAACATGTAGAAATAATAAATAAGTCTCAAGGAACTATTATGGGATTTTGAAATATCGTGCTTTTACTAAAATGCCCCTCAAGTTTTTTTTAAAAAAGAAAGAACCCTCGCCGGAGCCAGAACTATGTCGCTGCCACTGTTGGAGCTCTAGCAGTAGGCACCACCCCACTAGCGGGACTCCGGCGACCACACGTTAGAGCTCCGGTGACAAGTTGAGTAATGAGATTTACTATGTGAGCTTCATAAACTTTATTCGGTATCGTTAACAAGTTGAATAAAGGCAATGACAACTTAAATATAGCGATTAACAAATTGTGCTCCCGAGGTTATTAATGGCTATATTAAAGTTGCTATTGCCTTTATTTAACTTGTCAGTAACACTTGATAGAGCTTAAAGAGCTCAAGTAGTCAATCTCATTACTTAACTTATCAAATCCATTACTCAACTTGTCTTCGAAACTCCAGTCGCCAACACTAGAGCTCCGGCTACCAGCCGTCGGAGTCCCGTCTACAGGGTGGTCCCGACCGCTTGAGCTCCGGCACTAGCCAGGGTTTTTCTTTTTTTAAAAAAAAAAACTTGAAGTGCATTTTGATAAAAACATAACATTTCAAAATCTTATATTAGTCCCTTGAGACCTATTTATCATTTTCATGTGTTAATAAATTTTTTGGGGTTTTCTAAATTCAGGTGGTGTTTATTTATTATTTTCCTTAGTTTAAATACCACAACAATTTAAAATAACTATAATGGACGAAGGATCAAATTTTTTAGATCATTTTATGTATTTTTCCCTTCAAAGCTTGTGGAGATAGTGCATTCACAAGCCTAGAGTGAGAGCAAAATCTTGTTTCCTGGCGATATTAGTTTGTGGACTTTCCCACTTCAAAAAACAGTGATCCGACCAATTATATGGCTGGAAGTGGGTAAATCTGGGAATTTGGGTGCATGAAGTGGTTCTGCTAAGCTGGGTTTATTCTTCATCTTGAATTGGGTAAATTTACCTAGAGGCTATAAAATACCAAAATACTATGGGAAGTATTTACTGAAATATCACACTTAAAATCGTTCTTGACAAGAATAATTTTCAAATTGTGAAGAAATTGTTCTTGGAGTGAATGATTTCTTCTTTCTTCCCCTCTCTTCTTATCACATTATCTTAAATTCCGTTGTTGTTAAAAATAAAACAAAACGTGTTCACCTCCCCCCCTCTTACAGTACTTCGCCAATAAGTCAAGATAGTTACAATACAGACAGTAAGAAGTGTGGCAGAGTTCTATATTTTTGAATGTCTTGATTTGGCCCTTGTATTCATTATTTTTGTGATTCTCGCCTTTGCCATTTGGACCGCCCTTAAATAATGCTTTAATAATCGATTTTTTTGATAGATGATTCGTCACAACCAGAACCCCACTCCTGAAAAACCTAATCATCAAAATGGCAAAGACTTCGAAGAAGAGGATTGGGAGATAATATATGGGCAATTTAGTCTTTCTATTTTAATTTCTAGTCCTTCAAAATAGCATGCTTGTGGAACCCGGACAAGCCGGTCTGGGCTGAAAATCGGGGAATCAGCTGGTAGACCAGTCTGATCCGGGTCCTAATTTAAATTGTTTTATTTTTTCTTTAGAATTTTATACTATAAGCCTAAAATCTTCAATTTCTCATTGGTTTAGTCCCGGTTTAGCTCCGGTTTGGCCCAAGTCTGATCCACTGACCCTTAACTTAGTACCCCGACCGGTTCAATACCCGATCCAGGTTTTAATACCTTGCAAAATAGTTAACATTTTTATGGTCCTTCTTAATAAATATTATTTTTCTTAGGTACTGTATTATAATTTTCCCAAAAATTAATGTGTTGCCGTTTTTTAAAAAAAATGGGGATTGCCTTGTTAACTAATCTCTTTTAAATAAGAGAGGGGGTAGATGTGAGAGAGGGACAAAAGGAAAATAGTGAGAGAGTGAGGAGGTGGATTCTTTTTGTTTTTTTTAAAAAAAAAATTAAATAGCAGATTTCAAGACGATGTGACGATAGGGGGGAAGAAAGAATAAATCATTCAAATTAAAGAATAATTTCTTCACAATCTGAAAATTGTTTTTACCAAAAACGATTTTAAATATAGTATATTTTAATAAATATTTCTCACTCTGTAGCATTTTAGTATTTTCTTTTATTATTTATTGCCTCCTGGTAAATTTGCCTCTTGAACTGTAATTCATTGATTACTTGTTTGTTAATTTCCACCCTCCATTTTTCATTTCAGTCACACTCTTCTCTCTTTTAATCCTCGGGGAATCCTAGGGAGTGGATTATCAATGAGTTGCAATCTCAAATTGAGCAGAGCTGAATCTTTTACCCAAGAAGAGATTGATTGATTTTATCAGTGGTATTTATTTATTCTTAGTAGCAAAGAGCATCAAAGGAAGAGATGACTTGTTGAATGGTACAAGAAGCTTGGAGAGAGATATGGCGCAAGATTAGGCCATGGCATATTCATTTTGTTGGAAAAGCTTCCTTCAACGGCAACAAATACAAAGAGAACAGAGGATTTGAGCCAACAAAAGTTGGTTGGTTAGCTCATAATTATAAAGCTGTAAATTCAAATATCAAATGTGAGAACTTTAATAGTGAGCATGCCTTTGTAAATGTTTTTTAAGTTTGCTTGTCTTGACCATGATGAGCCCTTGAAACCCAACTTACCTAAACTTTCTTTCAACAAAACAAGATTAGCAAAATTAAAATAAGTATGTTTAGAAACATTTGATTGGAAAAATTAATTGTACTGTTATAATAGGATTAAAAATATATCAAATTGAAAGTTAAAAAAATATGCTCAAAAAATTTACATAAGGTGATCTAACAATTCATTATCATTTATCAAGAGGCTGCATGTATAGAGAGTATTTTAATGGAGGTTAGCACATCTTATTGAAAAAATATTATCCTACAACATTGAACCATTGAAAACGAAATGGAAAACAAGCAAACATAATACTCAGAAACTTATTTCACCCAAAATCTTTAAAAATTTTACAGGAGATATCTTTTTAAATGTCTGATTTATGATTTGTCCCCGGCATGAAAGAACATTATTAAATGTCCATAAATACAATGCATTCACCACCTATCCTATCCTAACACATTATGATGATAATTACCAGAGCAAATTAATCATATCATGCCCAAGCATGGGCTCCTAGAGGCAGGGTCCAATCCTCAGTACCAACATACTCTGAGCTTCCCCCTGCAATCCTTCTAGACTGTAGGCGGGCCCCACTAATTTTCGGGCTTGGGCTCCTCATAAATAGGTAATCTGCCCCTCCTCCGCCTGAGCTGGTGGAATCATAGCCCGGCCCAATCACGTAGCTCTTCCTTGTTGAAGAATTCCACTGAGGCACAGGAGAGACACGTGGCTTGACTGGGTCTTGACCCCTTACCTTGGCCTTTGCAGATTGGGTTGGGGCCATATAGCTAGGCACACTTGGGTTGGGCTGAGGGTGCAGATCATTGGGTCGCCTGTTCGGAATTGGGCTTGATTCCAGAAGAAGGCCTTGGCCCATGATGGTGTTGATTGAGCTTGGAGGGGCAACACTGTCCATTTCAACCGTCTTCTCAGACACGTCATCAGCGGCGGTGGTGGGGGTAGTTGTGGCAGCGTGGGTCATGTAATAAGAGGTCTCCGGGGGCCCCAAGTGCCTGGCTTGATGTTGTTGAGACGACATACAACGCTCTAGCCAGTTCCAACTCCGCTTGGCTTGTTCAAGCTCATTGGAATATGTTTCCATTTCTGCACCAAGAGTCAGGCCTGCATGTGGTGACTGGTTCCGTTGCTGCAAACAAAAATGGTGAAAATCACGTCCACAAAGTGGTTTCGTATCAAACAATCACGTTTGATATTTCAGATTTGACCCACTATAAAATGCTTTAAATTTTACGCCGACACGTGGCATTTTATATTTCAACAGTCTAATGACGAGGCAAGTTTCGTAGGGAGAGGGGCCTCTTCATTTCCCTTACCGTCCACTTCCCTCCATTTCTTTATTCTCACCGTCAGATTAACTCTAAACGGTTGAGATTTAAAATCCTATGTATTCTATGTATAATTTTTAATTTGTATAGAATATTAAATCTCAACCGTTTAGAGTTAATTTGACGATGAGAATAAAAAAATGGAGGAAAGTGGACGGTAAGGGAAGTGGAGAAGCTCCTCTCCCAATTTCGTGCACTTGAATCTTTACTAGCAGTTTTAAATGGCCTGAGATAATTAATGTACAACTATGTTATTGATATGAATAACATCACAAATACAGCAACAATGTGTCCACGACCACAATCAAAGGGGTAGTTGAATTCATAAATGTCCCCAGCGAATATATTGATCATTGCCAAGTACTGTGTAATTAATTCTCGCCAGTGGTTTCTTAATTATTTACTGTAATTTATTTATTTTCCATCAATTCTGATTTAGTTTCTGCTGTGCAGGCAGACATACACGTGCAATCGTTCTTCACTTCAGTGAAATCTAGAAAAGTGTTTCTATGAATGCCATTGCCAAGTTCGTAGATTATAAAGGCTAATTAATTCATACCCTAAATATTTTTTGAGGATTAAAAACTGTTCAGACAAACCAAAGAAGGCCAGAAGGAGAAATAACAAACCTGATAGTTAAAAGCGTAAGCAAAAGCTCTCTCCCTCCTAATTGCTTCTTCATGTTTCCACAAGTCACTTTCATTGATTCTCTGGAAACTGTGACGTCTATTGGCCCAACCATCCTCGTACAAGGGACTCATGGGCACTAAATCATGTTCCATCATGTTCTTGTAAAGCTTGTCATGAGTCAGCTGAATCCTGCGAGCTCTAACTGTGGCTTGCACTCTCACCAACGCTTGCATACAACGCATTGTCATTTGCGCTTGCTTCCTCACATTGTGACCTCTCACAAGCGCTTGCAGTCTCACCAATCCCTTCAAAGCACGCCGCGCGCGTCGGGCCTACACAGTTTGACACCCGCTTGCCAGTTATTAATTTATATCTTATATAGTGAATGAAATCCAATATGATTGCAAGATGATTCGATTCAATTATCAATATCAATTAAGGAGATTGCCAGATATAGAATGCACTTTATGAACTTCAGTCATTGACACTGAGTTTGCGTGAATAGGAAATAGGCAAATCAGGTAGTGAAACTACTGTACCGTGTTCTTCAACAGTGTAAAAACTTAACTGAAAGCAGCACTTCAAATTGTATTGTAATCGCTACATATTTTGTCATGTCATGTTTTACATCCGTGTCTTGCTTCTTGGCTTGAAACAATTTTCCCGTCTTCTTTTATTTTAGAAAACAAAATTTTGGCTAACCAAATTATCCAGTTTACTAATCTATCACATATATGTAAAAGCAAGGTAACAAGGTGGCATTGCAGGTGTAACTGTGTAAGTACCAATATCAATGCATCATCGCATAAAATAAAATGATTAAATTAAATGCAGGGCTCTGCGAGTGGGTGGCATATTTATGGCCCAAACTGAACTGATTAACTGCACCGTTACTCATATAAAATAAGACACGATATACGGTAGGATCATGAACAGTTAAAGAAAGCAGTTATTAGAAGAGTTTGTGTGAGGAAAACAAGGAGGTCTTACTAGGTAGCCTCTGTAGTATGATTGAATGACTGTTGCTGCTCTATCTTCCTCGGATTGGCGACCATAACCCGCCATCTTAACAACTCTCGCCGCTGCTTGAGCTGCTGCGACCGCTGCCTCAGCAGCTGCAGCAGTTGCCGCAGCAACAGCAACGGCATGTCGTCTATCTTCAGTCACAGGTGTGGACGTTGTACTCTCCTCATTGGTAATATCATCATGAGAACTCTCAGCAGAAAAATTCTCAAACAACACAACCTCGGGAACTTCATGTTGTCGTTTCACTTCATCTTCCTTCTACAAATCAAGCACACATCCCAGCCCCACCACTTAATTAGCTATCATTACGGAAACTGAAGAAGAAAAAATATCTAATAAACTGTTTAATATGTTATTTCTTGCAAAAAAAATTCACAAATGAGTTCAATGACGATGGGGATCTAAGATAGAGGGCACGTGAAGGTGATCAAGATAAAAGCAAAGATGGGGGGTTTGGTTAGGTGGGATGATAAATATGTGACATGGATGAGGACATTTATTTGATAAAAATATTCACATGACAAAACAGGGGACCATGTCTGCATAATAAAGAAACCATAGGGGGTTCATAATTCATATGGTCCTAAACATCCTCAGAAAGGACCTGGCAGGTCGTCATTTATTTGGCAATGCTTAAAAAGACAAGAACAGCATCCATGATGTTTTTTAGCTCAAAAAAAAAAAAAAAAGAAAGCATTCAGGATGTTGTTCACTTGCCCTGCTTGTGAAGGAGGACAAGATCAAGTCTTCATTGTGTAAGGTAGGATTTTTATGATACATATTAGCTTTACCGTATGCTCCAGATATGCAATTTTCCTTTTGCTGCAAGTTGGTAATGAGAGGAAGTGTGATAATGACTTTTTCAGCAAACGTACAACACTCACGTTAAGAGACCCACCAATTCCTTATATATATTGAATAAACATATAATAATAAATTAACTTAAATTATAAAAAAATACATGTAAGTATTCTGTAATTGATTAACGAGTTGCATTCATCTTTTATTATTTGAATCATGACTCATTCTTGAACCAGATCTTCTACAAGACACTCTACCTAATATGATAATTAAAAAATCTAGCAGTATGAGACATTTAAGTGTTAATCGGGGCACAGTTATCATATGATAAGTTAAGATAACAGAGCCCTTGTCTGGATCAAAGGCAATAACAATAACAACAATAACGCAGCCGTTGATCCTTCAAATTTTGCCGTCATTTTTCGCTCTAGAAATTTCTCTCATTCCTATGACCTCATTGTTATATCTATAAATTTAATAGGACTGTTTTAAGAGGAAAACTAACAAAATAATGATCGAAGGTGAATATGGAATAGCATACTCATGAGATTGCAATTTTGGAACTTGGATTTGAAAAACTAAAGTTAAAAAGAATTTCAAACAAGACAAGAACAGGGGAATTGATCACCTTCCTCTCTGGCGCCGTCGAGTCCTTAGAAGAAGACTTGAAAACTTTCTTCATCGACGAGAACCAACCACCTCCACCCTTCTTCCCCATCTCAGATGGAAAGATCTGCTTCTAATTGCCGTCAACATACCAATTCAGCCAAGTCAAAAAACCAAATTCAATTCACAGTCTCAACTCTCAACAATAACCCGAAAAAAACTCAAATAAAACCACACATTTCATCTAGTATAACCAAATTAAAGCAAAAACATACACAAACTCAAATTCAGAAACACTGAGAATCTCGTGAAGAACGAGAGAGAGAGAGAGAGAAACGAAGTATGAAATAAACCAGGAATGCGGAAACTGGTGTTTTGGATCACGAGGCTGGGGCTTTCAAGTATTGAGTCGAGCATTTGCCAGATTCACACATGTGTGCATTTCGAAGAATCTTCAGAGGAGGAGGAGAGAAATGAACTTGCGATGCAGACTTTTAGAGGGAGAAGTGAGGAAGAACAAAGAGAAGAGGGAGAAGACGGAAAAAAGGGTTGTTTGAGATTAGTAACTGTAAAGCCCGCGCAAACGCCGTTTGGATTTATCTCTGTCACGGGGGATTAGATCCACAACGAACAAAGCCCTGCCAGTTGGAGGCAGCAACCCGTAGACTTCGTACACGTCAAGTTCCGTGGGGCACCCTCGGTTGCCGTTAATTCTATGTTACGTAATAGCCCATGGTTAAGCAATGCGGCCTCCCATTCTTAATATATTTAATTTGATAAAATTAAAAAAAGTTAGTGAATGTAATTAACATGAGATATATTTTCTAAAATATGCTAACCATTTTTCTTAATTCTATCATTTTCTCTCCTCTTTATTGTTGTTGAGGGAGTGTCATATGGGTAAATTAAGAAAAAAATTGATAAATATAAAAAACATGTGTTATATTTAAAATAAATATCAACTTTCTAAATATGTCCTGCATTAAGGATTAGATGAACTACATAATATCACACATGTCACACGTGCATGTAGTACATATAAAATTAAATCTATATACATAAAAAATAATAAAGAATGAATGTTTACATGAAACTTGTCAAAAAAACCCAACATGATTTATAAAAATTAGAGTTAAGGCGTAAATTTATTAATGAAGTTTTGTCCGAGGAGCGTCTGGCATAAATATATTTTAGAAGGGGTAAAAATACCAATGAATAATTAAAAATGGGCATCCACCATAAAAACCGTTAAATCCATACTAACACTGTTAGGGGTTTTCTTCTCTTATAATTTAACGCCGTTAGTACGGATTAATGGTTTTTGTGGTGGATGCCCTTTTTTAATTGTTCATTGATATTTTTGCCCCTTCTAAATGATATTTGTACTAGATGCTCCTCTGACAAAACTTCATTAATAAATTTGTACCTTAACCCTATAAATTATGAGGGGCGGTGACTTATTTTGGATTTTGCGTAAGTCCATGTCTCTAATAGTCTATTTATTTTCGATAATTTCGTGAAATATTGGATGAGGGGATATTTAGTTTTTCTTGAATATAGGAGTATTTTCTTAACAAAACTAAAATATCTCCCCGACACTACGGTTTTGTTCAATAACCTCAAACAATATTTATTTACCCTGAGAAATGTCATGTATCATGTATTACGAGTACCTCTTTATAATTTTCTCAAGATTTTGTAAAATAATGCTTCCTTAGGTAAGTTGAGTGGCGACGATGAATGTGAATAGGTGACAGGGACCTTGTGAATAAGACTAAGTTTGGGAATGAAGCAATTTGGAGGTGTCGGGGAATAGAAGGGGCATTTGCTTCAGTGTTAAGTTTTGACTTGAAGATTACCTTAAAACAGTAAAAAGTTGCGGCTATGGTTACCCAATTCACATCCTTGATGAATTATATATATTTTTGTTTCCTGGGTGATCGGATAAAGAGATTGTATATATTTACTTTTAAAAATCTGTGAAGCCATCCTAATGCTACCTGTTAGCCTAGAAATTGACAACAGAAAGAATTAATCAGGAGTTTTTGGGATTTGGCACCCCTTGGCTCGGTTGTGATCTTAATAGCGAAAGTTGAATTTCACGAGATTGTCACGGGCATGGCACTTTCATCTTCAATCCATTTTTAGCATTTTGTGGAGCATTAGTATTAATTAATTAATAATTAATAATTAATAATTAATAACTAATCGATGGTACATCAGCCGGAAGCATCATGTTATAAAACTTGTTTGAAATGGTGATTGTAATTTTTAAAAGCTGGTTTTCAATTTTGATTTATGACATTAAAATTATGTATGTGTGTGAAGTTTTGTTTCCACTAACTTACATGCGTATATTTATCATATGGATGCCCAAGCAAGCATATAATATATTAGTTAACTTATAACTAAATAATCTAATTAAGTGTATGTTTGGATCACTTTTAGAACCATGGATTTGGCCCAAGCCGTGGTTTTAAATTTAAATTTTGTAAAACCATGGTTTTCTTATAAGTTATTTTTGTTTTTCTACATTTTCAATAATTATTCTCTAAAATTAAAATCATTTTTTCATTTTTTTTAAAGTTAATCCAAAAAAACCCTTGATCCTATGCAAAGCAATAGGGTGGGGGATATATAAAATAAGGATAACATTTAGAAATAATTTAAATGAAATACTCTTGCTAACCTTTTTCTCATTTTTTGTTTATTGGTTGCACATAATAACAACAGATAATTTGAAGAAATCAATACACATATGTTATTAATTTAATTTTTGAAAAATAAATTTTATGATTTACGAAGTAAGTATGTGATAGAAATTTTGCATCGACTTACAAAAAAAATAATTTCTAAAACCATAAATTTATTATTTGCCAAATATGTAACAAGGGTAAAAGCTAAGTAGGCCAATAAGTTCATATATACAATGCATGTGGCAATGGAAGCTGTTTTAAATGTGTAGGTTTGATACTTTAATATATATCTACTATAAATTTCCTTGACATGGATTTACTCCATGTCTCCATTAGAATTAATTACTGGTCTCTTCTCCATCCATCGTTGTTAAAATTTGAAATTTATATAAAAGATCAAATTGATGAATCACTATATGAATAAATAAATACAAATTCGGCATGCGAATGGATTTTTATTAAATTGCCCCATTAAGGAATTGAGAACGGTTCTACCCATGGAAAAGGATTTGTCAATAGTAACGAACGCATAGAGTATTTTTTTTAAAAAAAAAAACAAATTATCATAAAATTGTGGAAAAAGAATAGACTCCCATCTCTACTAACCATCACTATCAATACTAACGTCTTGTCTACACCAAACCGGGGGGGGGGGGGGGTTTAGATTATTGTTGTTAAATAAACTTAATGTGAATATAATTGTTTTGTCAGTATATAAATTTTAAAGGTGGAACCAAATCAGTCCGTACATGAGCAAGGCATATAAATAGGTACAGTGGGATTTCCTAGAACATATTCTCATGCAATATGGGTTTTGTAATGATTGAATGTCTCTAATGATGAAGCGTGTGAGCTCCGTTAGATTGAACATTTACATTATTGAAGAGAATGTGAGCTCTTTCTCCCATGGTAGGGGTCTACGCTAGAGAACCTTCTCTCGCTGTACTTGTTTATTTTAGTTGTTGAGGTACTTTCCATCATAATTAGTAAGAGCAAATATGATAGACATATTAACGGAGTTAAATTGAGTTATGCATGTCTTGTGCTTACTCATAGCCTTTTTGTTGACTATGCCCTATTATATATGCATGCTAGTCAAAGAAACTATACCTATCTAGTAAATATCCTGAATATGTATTGTACTGCTTCTGGTCAGGTGGCTAACCATGATAAATCCAGTATTTTCTTCTCTGCCAATACTCCAAAAGAAGTTAGAACTATGGTTTGTTGTAACATCCCAAATTTTATTTTTAAAATTTAAATAACAATAGGATGAGATTTATTATCTAAATGATATATTAAATTTAATTATTCTGAGTGTAACAAGATTATTTTTAAGGTGATTACAATTTATCATGTAAATATTCGAGTAAGGAAAATTCAATCAAAATATAATTAATCATTTCTAAAAAAAACAAAGTGTGAAAGCAAGTATTTTTAAAATATATATAAGTATATTACATATCAAGTAGTTTGCCACCCACAATCTAGCAAGATAAGGGAATTATTCCCTTTGTGAGAGCTTTAACCCACGTCCTGGCAAGATAAGGGGCCAATTCCCCTTCTGTAATAGCTATATATATATATATATATATATATAAAGTTATTAAATTAAATTAATTAGGTGGGGGGTATTATAAATATCAAGGCATTAAAATTCGGATTGGGTATTGAACTGGTCGGGGTACTGAGTTAAGCGTCAGTAGTAGGTCAAATCAGGGCCAAACCGGAGCTAAATCAGGACCAAACCGTTAAGAAATTGAAAATTTTAAGCTTATAGTATGAAATTCTAAAGGAAAAATATAATTTTTTTTTTAAAATTTGAACCCGGACCGGACCGGTTCACCGGCCAGTTCGTCGATTTCCAGGCCGGTCTGGTCTGGGTTCCATAACTTTGATAAATACCCCTCTCCATATTCACTTCACGCAGAGAAATGCGTGAAGTGTTGTGCTGAGGGTAGAGGTTGAGGTGTTGGTAAGAGTATTTTTGGTTTTTTGAAGATCGGTAAGTTACTTAAAATCATTTCTAATAACAAAACTTTATTCATGAGAATTTTCTAAATAATTTTTTCTTTCTTATTATAGTAATTTTGTGTTGATTAGAGAATATTTTAGGATTAGAATTTTGGGCAAGTTTAAGTTTTATCAGTATATGACTATAAGAATGTAAATGATGATTAATAGTGAATTTTAATTGGGTTACTTTTATTATTTAGTTGGTATAATATTTTATAATGAATTTTCTATATAATCCATTTATAAATAATTATATATTGGGCTTTTTAACTAATTAAATTTGGTTTAAATGATTTATTTGGATTAGTGTAGATATTCTTGAGATTTTAATCGGTTTAGAATTTTTTTAAAGATGAAGATTTATAATTTAGTTATTTTATATCCTAGACTTAAATTGGGGATTTTATGTAAGAGAATGAAATTAATAATAATCAATGACTTAAATAAGTTATTTGAGTTAAGAAAAATATTTGAATTAATAATTTGGATTTTAGTGTGAAACTGAAAGTTTTGGGAACAATTAATTCAAAACTTTAAAATTATAGGATTAAGTTAAGTAAGTTAATTATTCTAATAACTCATAGAGTTATTAATGTATAATAAATTGATTGTTGTATATTGATTTTTGGTGTGTATTTGAGCTCTTGGATTAGGAGCCCTGTGATTATAATTTGCTTTGGCGAGAGATAACCACTTTTCTCTTGTTGTGTATACTTGTATAATGTTTGTGAATGATTTTTAACTATATAGAATTCTAAATTTAGCTATTGATATATGATGTGGACTTTGAAAATATGTTGTTAATGAAATAATCTTATGGGACTTATTTTCATTGAGAAAATGACTAGTTATATTATATTATATTATATTATATTATATTATATGAATTGGTATGTATTTATGAGATTGAAAAGATCATTTTGATAATTGTGAATTGATAATGATATTTTATAAACACACATGTTGATATGAGAGGGGATGGTGAATGTTGATTTGATGGGTCTTACTTAAAGAGGAAATAAGGGGGTGAGTTTTTGTACAAAAAGAGGTAATAAGGTGGTGGCCTTCTAGGTATACACTGGTTAGTCCTTTTGCCTATTTGTATCTATTAGGGCCTTGACACTCCACTAATGTATTAAAGGGGGAACCCATGATCTGGTCTTGTACTCTGTGGATTTTAACCGATTCATATCACTTGATCGGTTAGCTTGTTGAGTTAAACTATCAATCATATGGATGAGTGCTAGCCCACGGGTTCAGTCAGAAGAAATAAGACAAGAGAGGAAATAAAGGAGGACAAAAAATAAATTATTGTGTATACTTATGTGATAAATATGATTATGATATTATGGATTAATGTGTATATATATGTGGATATGTGACATTTGTAATAATGCTTTGATTTTATAACTGTCGCATTTGGCACCTCATAGACACTTACTTATATGCCTGATGAGATGGATTATTGGTTGTTGAGACTTTTTTCTTACCCCGTTGATTTAACATTTTCCAAGTAATAGTTGTCGTGCGGGTTCATCAGGGAAGACTCCGGAAGCTTAAACTACTTTTGCCAAAAGCAGTACTTCTATCTTTATAGTATATGTTGGATTATTGTATATTGTCATGTGCCCATTTTGCGTACTCTGTTTTATTTTGAAGATTGATGTTGGATGGCCTATAGGTCTTATGGTGCGTTTTGAATTGGTGGAACTATAATTTGGTCTTATATAGATATTTTAATATATGATCAGATATTATTTAGTCAAAGAGTTTTCAAACGATTAGTTGAACTCTTTTCTACCACGGTAATCTTTTGAAAGATGAGTTGTAATCTTTTCTTTGTAGGAGCTTAAATCCTTTATTACTATAGTAGAGTTTTCAAATAGTTAGTTGAACTCTTTTTTACCTTGGTAATCTTTTGAAAGATGAGTTGTAATTTTTTTATTATCATGGTAGAGTTTTCAAATGATTATAATAATGCATTTTTAAAAAAATGGTTTTATCAAATCCATAGTTAATTACTGTGTATAAGGAAATGATTTTATGATTACATTAAATCCATAGTGAATTACTGTATATAAGGAAAAGATTTTACATTGGTCACACTTTGGGCAATCCCACAGCTGAGGATCCAGGAAAATATCTTAGTATTCCAAGTGTCTGGGGAAAGACGGCATACATTATGGAACGAGTAGCAAGTAAAATTCAAGGATGGGGGCATTCTCTTTTATCCTTTACTGGAAGAGAGGTTATGATTAAAGCGATTTTCTAGGCGATCCCATTATATCTTATGAATTGTTTTAAGTTCCTACTGAAAACATGCAGGGAGTTAAATAGCCTTATTGGTAATTTTTCCTGGGAGGGTAAGGCCTTTGGAGGCAAAACCTGATGGAAAGCTTGGGACATTCTTACTATAGGAAAAAGTAACGATGCATGGGTTTCCGTGATCTTACTATTATGAATGATGCACTTTGGGCTAGGACAGCATGGAGGTTAATGGTGAGACCTAATGATTTATGGGCTAGGGTGTTGAAAATTGTGTATTTTCCTAAGGTTGAGTTCATTGATGCTGAGAAAGGGTATAAGGCATCATGGTGCTGGTCTAGCATTATTGACGGCAGAGATTACCTCAAAAAAGACCTCCGGTGGGATGTTGGTGATGATTCTTCAATTAGAATATAGGGCAACAACTGGGTGTTGAGTATTAATTTTCCAGAGAAACCAACCAACAATGATGATTTTTATGTCACACATGGTAGAGTTTGCGACTTAATTAATAATGGTAAATGGGACCTCACTCCCATTAACGAATACCTGATAGAGGAAGTCAAGTATGCCATATACGAAATCCCTATCCCATCCAATGGATTGAAAGACAAACTAGTGTGGACCAAAGCTAGAAATGGAGAGTACCAGGTGAAGTTGGGATACCACAAGGGGACGGAATTGACCTCTGCTTATACCACTAAAGCTGGCTCCTCCACAGTCATTCCCACAACCTGTTAGAAAGCGATTTGGAAAATTAAAGCCATCCCAAGAGTCCAGCAATTTATTTGGCGTGTTCTTAGCAATGCTATTGCTACTAATACAACTCTCTTTAAAAGGAAAAAATCCTCAGTTAGTTAATGCCCCATTTGTGAATCGACAGCGAAAACTATTGAGCACTTATTTTTTTTTCATTGCCCATAGACCAGGTGTATTTGGTTCTGCTGCATGCTATAGCTAGAATTGATGTGTCTAGTATGTCCAATTTTATTGCTTGGTGGATACATATGACAGTTATGGATTTATTGAGGAAGCAAGATATTTCCTTAATTTGTTGGATCTTGTGGTTATATGGAAGCAACGAAATGAAAATGTCTTTAACCATAGAGAAGCCAACCCCACTATTGTTATTGAAATGGCTATGAAGAGCAACTTTGAATATTGGATTACTTGTGATAAATTGAACTTGAGGATCGAGACGCTAAGGTGTACTAATCATCCTATTATTAATTGGATCCCTCCCTCTCCAGGTAGCTTGAAAAGTCAATTGTGATAGGGTTTTCAAACCTAGTAATGAAGATGCTGCTATTGGGGTGATATGTCGAGATAACTTTAGTCAATTCAGGTGGGATTATGTGAATAAATTGAAATCTATCTCTGCATTTATGATTGAAGCTTTGGCACTAAAAAGGGCATTGCTGTTAGCTGTGGATTTGAGACATAATAAAGTTGTTTTTGAAACTGATTGCCTTCCCTTGCTCACTTGTGTTGTTACCAAAACACCAAATTTGTTTGACTGGAGGAGCAGAAGTGTTGTTCATGACATCATTTGTCTTCTTTCTTCTAAGGTTAGGTTCTCTATGTCCTTTACCCCAAGATGGGGTAACCGTATAACTTATTTACTTGCTGCTTTTGGTGTGCCCTATAGGGTGGGTATTCGAACCAACACCTTTTTTATGTCACTTTTAACCTTAGATACGCTCAGGAGGCCTGTGAAGGTGTTGATGATACTTCTATTCCCATCTCTTGAATAGGTGGTGACTAGTTTTACTTTGTATTTAGACTTATTTTGTTTTGTTTGCAATGTTAATTCTCTTATATTATTTTTGGGATTGCTCTCTTTTATTGTATTAGACACGCTTTTGGCGCATTAATAGAAGTACCCTTTGTGGGGGGAAAAAAGCTGGATCTGTATGTAGTGATTTAGCTAGCTGCCAAAGTGAACTGTGATGATAATTGATGTGAATGTCTATTTCTCTATCAATCAATGTTCGACATTTAATAAAAAATTAAAAAACTTAAACAAAAAGCATTATTCATAAATGATAGATCATGTTTTATTTTAAGGTTAAGGCGTACAAATTGAAATGACTTGAAAATAGTAAACACGTTAAGTGCATATTTAAAATAATGATTAAAGTTTTTAAAAAAAGAGATAAATATGTTTTTAAAAACATTAGAGTTTTTAAATTTGTAAACATTTTAATTTTTTTTTAAAATTTGGCAAAAAAAAATTAGAGTTTTTAAAAACATTTTTTCACATACAGGATAAATATGTTAGAATAATTTTATCTCTATTTATACAAACGTGTTTACAATAAGCCTATTTATACAAACATGTTTATAATAAGCCGTTTCAAATATGCACTTAGTCCTTATCCTCATAAAAGTTAGAGAACCTTGGCGTCATTAGATTATGTGATCACTTACATTTTACTTTTAGATTCCATATTACACGGAAGACTTTATATATGTACACACTAAAATTCATATAAAGTTTCTAACAAATTAATCCAAAAAAAATGTACAGTGGTATCACACAGGATGCCGAAGAAGATGGACGAAATGATACATACTTATTTGAAATAGCGATTAAAGCATTCATAAGTAACTTTTCAATCATGATTTATGATATTCGAGGTAAGTATGTGAGATAAATCTTATCTTAATTTACGTAAATAAACATTTTTAGAGGTCTCAAATGTAATCTCAAATAAACACTATGGAAGCCCGTGTCATTCCAATACGCTTGTCGAATCCAAAAATTGAATCATTTCTGGATTGTAGAGACGCAAGAGTAAGCCCAAATCATATTTTATGTGGCCCATATATATATATATATTTCAAAAACCACATACACTAGTAATTGGAAGTGATTCTTATTATTACCTCCGGTTTTTAATATAGAATCTCATTTGTGATGATGAGATCTTATATTAAGGATTGAATGTAGTACTAAATTAAATTTTTAATAAGTAAGGTATATATTATGCTTATGTTTTTATCAGATTAGCTTAAACTCACTTGATAGGATCCACCTCAAAGCTATACACATTTAATTCATGTTTTTAATTACTGGATGTAAAACTTAAGGTACATGGTCTAATAATAATCCTTTGGTCGGAATTTATACAGGCCTTGGCATGTGTAGTTTGGTTCCACCTGATAACTAAATTCCCCACCATAACCTAACATTTGGTAGCCCGCACAAAGACCAGATATGGATCCCTACATAAAAAACAGCTAAGCTTCCACACTATATTTTATTTGGAAAAACATAAATATAAACCACAATCACCCGACGAGTACATAGATCTGCCTCCCATATTGATTTCCCAATATTTCTTGACTGCAAATCCAAATGTCACAAGATCTCAATTTCTCTTATTCTTAATATAAAATATATTTATCTAATTTGATTAGATTAATGAAGTTAGTTAAAATAATTAGTATAACATGTTTTTTTTAAAACATTCTAATAATCTTCTTTAATTCACTCTATTTCTTTTTCACCTTATTATGGTTGGTGGTGCATAAATAGAGATAAAATGAGAAAAAGTTTATAAATATAAGAAATATGTCTTATATTTAAAATTAATATCAATTCTACAATCAGATCACATATTAAGAATTGCAGGACGTGCATATTTCTGCAACTACCTTCATACAAATGTACAAAAGGGGAAACAGATCATGGCTTCAAAATCTTGCTTATATACTCGGGTAACATCATCAGGGGCGCACATGTATAAATTATATACAATACATCCGTGTGTGTTTGGATAAAGCTCAAACCGCGGTTTCAAAAGTTCATTTTTTGTAAATCGAGATAAAATTCTTTTCACATACTTACTTCGTAAATCGTAAAAGTTATTCTCTAAAAACTAATCCAAACACACACAATATAAATACATTACAGATAAGTGGATAGAGATGTTGAGGAATGATGACTTGCGTTTAGAGGTTGTGAGAATTAGAATGAAGATAAAAGCAAAGGTGAATGGTGTGCTTTCATCTTCAGAAGACTCGTAAATTACATATTTACGTGTCTTTGCTTTTGGTGGGTCATTAATGGTCGTGAAATATGTAATAAATGTAGAGCCCTGTTTGTTGACAAGCCCCTTTCATACTAATCTCTTTCCTCATCCTTAATTCTCCCTGGGCTCTACAATATAGGGTGCTCCTAGGTAGATAGCTTGGTCCCAAACTTTTCACGTAAGATAATTAATACTTATTTTTTAGTTTTGTTCAAGTAATTAATGTTCATTTCCAACTTTACCAACTCATTAAATGTTTAAACATATTTTCTAATATAAGTAAAGGTGGAAAAAATTTTCAATGGTTTTTATCTCTGTAATTAATATTCATTTCTAATTTTGCTCACTTATTAAATTTTCAAACACATTTTTCAATAAGGTTAAAAGTGAAAATTTTCAGTTTATGGTATATTTAATAAATTAATGGTCACTTCTTATTTCTTGTGAATTAATTAAGGTTATTTATATTATGGATCAGACGGAGTATAACAGAACAGTTACTAAATTAAGTTGAAGAGATTAAAAAAAATAAAATGAATTTGTTAATTAAAACAGATGTGACATCATTTTCATAAAATATCTTTATGGATACTTTGGAGAGAAAACCATGGTTTTTGATAAAACAACTCAAACATTCTCAAACCTAGAATCAATACTCCCTCTGCTTCACAATATAAGGCACTTCTAGAAGAAAAGTATAATTCAAAATACAAGTCACCCTCAATTTAATTAATAGTCTTTTTCCTATTTTGTTCATATGATTAATACTCACTTTTCAACTTTATCCACTCATTATATTCCGTTCTCTCTAAAATAACATTCTCAATGCAATTAAACACATTTTTCAAAAAAAGGTAAAAGTGGACAAAATTTACATTTTATGACATACTCCCTCCATTCCACAATATAGGACACTTCTAGAAGAAATGTGTGGTCCATAATATAAGTCACCCTAATTTAATTAATGTTATTTTTCTTGTTTTGGCTTTGTGATTAATATTCACTTTTCAACTTTGTCCACACATTATATCTTCTCTCTCTCTCAAAAATAACATTCTCAATGCAATTTAAGAAGGGTAAAAGTGAAAAAAAATTTACATTTTATGACATACTCCCTCCGGTCCATAATATAGGGCACTTCTAGAAGGAATGGGTGGTCTAGAACATAAGTCACCCCAGTTTAATTAATGTTCTTTTTCTTGTTTTGCCCATGTGATTAATACTCACTTTTCAACTTTAATTTTCCTACTCATTGTATCTACTCTCTCTTTAAAAAACATTCTCAATGCAATTAAACACATTTTCTAAGAAGGGTAAAAGTGGAAAAAAGTTACATTTTATAACATATTAAGTTACTTAACTCTCATTTTTTGTTTCCCGTGATATAGTTGAAGTATCTTATATTGTGGATCAGAAGGAGTATTAAATTATTTAACTATCATTTTTTATTTCCTATAATATAAATGAAATGCCCTATTTTATGGATCGGAGAGAATATTTCCATCAAAAACCATGGTTTTGATATTAGCCACCCAAACACCTTATTTGGGTTGTTTTTTACGCCTAAAACCGTGATCTCCAAAACCATATCCAATCACACACTTCGAAAACTGTGGTTTGGGACCATGCACGTGTTTTGTTCTTTCCATGATTCTGTTTACAGTTATGACCTAGCCCCTTTGACTCCAGGAGACTTGCCCATGATTAGAAAACATGACTTGGTAATGATACTCAGTATGTTCACATTCGCAGCATGCATGTGAGGGTTATTAGTTACTACTATTACATATCAGAAACCATACTTTATTTTGTACCATGAATTAAATATCATATGGTTATTACTCATACACCCCTTATCGCTTTGTCTAGATTTTAAACACTAACTACCTTTTTTTTTTGCATGAAAACTGTATATCATTAAACTCAAGAAGAAGTGATACAAACTACTCCCTCTGGTCCACAATATAGGGCACCTTAAGTCATTAATTATATCATGAGAAACAAAAAATGATAGTTACGTCATTTAATATGTTTCAAAATGCAACTTTTTTCCATTTTTATCCTTCTTGAGAAATGTATTTAATTGCATTGGGAGTGTCACTTTTAGAAAGAGGGGGATATAATGAATGGGGTAAAGTTGGAAAGTGGATATTAATTACAGGGATAAAACAGGAAAAAAAGCATTAATTAAACAAGAAGTGACTTATATTATGGACCATGCTTTTCTTGTAAAAATGCCTTATATTGTGGACTGGAGGGAGTATATCTAATACAAGAAACAAAGAAAATCTAGCATTGACAATTAAAGATTCCTCATCAAACATCGCCTTGCCTCAGAGGGGAGGTGGTGGCTGATCAAGGATGCAATAATTTCCTACCAGACTGTGAGCAAGTTTAGCCAATCTGTCAGCTACACTTATCTTATCCCTAGGAATATGATAAACAACAACATTCGAATGTCTATGAATTAAAGCTCTAGCTTCATCAATGATATCATCATTAGGGTGGTTCAAAGAGTATCCCCTAAGTATCAAGTTGATTGCTTTGGTGTAATCTGAGACCACTTGCACTTTGTTGAGACCACGGGCCCAACACAAGTATAGACCTTGTATAATCCCCAAAGTCTGCTATGACTGGTAGAATTGATGTAAGTTTACAAATGAAACCTCCTAGCCACTCCTCCTGTTCTCTTATGATAGCTCCTCTGTATCCACTTCTTCCAGAGTTGAGAACTAATGCATCTGTTTCTAGTTTGACATAACCTGATAAATACACCATATCGTCTTGCCCTTCTTGTCTTAGAGGATAGGAAGTACAATTGGATACGAGGTCCTAATCCCAAAAAGCTCTGTATAAACTGGAATGTGCATTTTTATAATTTGATTGTTGTTTTTCACTAAAGAGTTGATTACATCTAGCTACCCATATGTCCTAGCATATATATCCAAACAGGATAGCCCATCTTACTTTCTTGGTATTCTCACTGCCTGCTTCCTGCTTCAGGTTCCATTTGATCCAATCCTTCCCATTAAGACTCATGAAAGTATCCTAGTGCAATGGATGAATCATTGATCTCCATCTCTCCTTCATGTTGCAGCAGTCTTTGAGAAGGTGTATGACATCTTCTTCCTATTCGCAATCAAACGGGCATCTAGCATCATCGCTGAAACCTCTCCTTGCTCAAAGTTGTGCCATATGTATTATGTTATGAGACATGAGCCACATGAAAGATTTCATTTTTTTTGGTATCTTCCATTTCCATAGGTTCCTTAAATAGTTGTCCTCTTGCTGATGGTTATCTGCAACAAGAAAATTGTAAGCAGATCTAATTGAAAAACATCTATCAGTTGAGGGTAACCAAGTAAATTTATCCTCTCCTCTTTCCTTACGAGGTTAGTGTTCACTCATAATGCGAATAACAATATCTAAATGAAACCAAAACTCTAGCTTTGTTGTATCCCATTCACTCAATTGATCTACATATTCGACAACTTTTTCCTCTTCTTCCACTAATTGTTCATATCCTTGTACAAAATTGACAAGGGAAATCTGAATGTCTGACCAATTGTCATACCAAAAACTGGTTGTATGACCATTGCCAATTTTCATTTGGATTCCTTTTTTGAAGGTATACTCCTCCATGTAAGAGATGAACTCTTTCTTTTTGTACTCTTGGCATATGCGAATTTTCACATTGATTTTGCCTTTTAGGACCCTTACCCACAAAGCATCTTGATTGTTAATAAGATTCCAGCATAGCTTCATTTTGTTTTCTTAGATTACGAATCCCTAGGCCTCTAATCTCCTTGCTTTTAAAGATTAGCTCCCACAATGCTAGGTGTAGTTTCCTCTACTATTCGTTATCACCCTAAAGAAAATCTCTGCTATCACGTTCAAGATTTTTTACCACTCCTTTTAGTAGCAATATCGTTTGCATATGATAGTAAGGAAGAGAAGATAAGATGGATTTTATGAGAGTAGAACATTTAGCCATAGTCAAGCATTTTCTTTTCCACCCGGCCAACTTCTTTTTAGTTTTTTCCATAATGGGTATGAAAGTAGCACTTGTTACCTTGGTGTGAATGAGAGGGATACCCAAATATTTTTCAAGATCTACTATTAGGCTAACCCCTATTTTTCGACTAAGACTTCGGGCCTGAGATATATGGACATTTCTCGAGAAACACATTTTCATCTTCTGTTTGTTAATTTTCATCCCTGATGCATTACAAAAATGTTCTAGGCATTCAAGCATCACCTCAATCTGGTCGGTTGTTGCCTCCCCAAATAAGATTATGTTATCTGCAAAGAATAGATGGGAGATTTAAGGACTTCTCGCATTGACCTGTATAGCCTTCCCAGTTTCTTCACCAACGACATCCCTGATAAGATGGCTCAATCTCTCCATACATAAGGGAAAAATATATGGAGAGATTGGATCTCCTTGTCGGACTCTCCTTAAGGGAACAAACTCCTCTGATCTATCACCATTCTAGTTTATTTTAAACAAAGAGCTTGTCATACATGCCATAATTGCCTGACATAAATTTTCCTCAAAACCCACCACTCTTAATGTTTCTAATATAAAATTCCACTCCAAGCTGTCACAAGCTTTTTCTAAGTCTACCTTCATCGCTAACCATCTAGTTTTTCCCTTTTTTACTTTCATAGAGTGTATAACTTCCTGTGTAATGATGATATTGTCACTACAACTTTTCCCATAACTCCTTTGATTCTACAGCTTATGATCTTCAAAATAATTTTATAGCTCACATTACATAGGCATATGGACAGAAATCTTTAATTGTTTCTGGCTTCTCAATTTTCGATATGAGGATAAGATTGGTGTTATTAATATTCTTCACTATGTTTGGGTTAGTGAAGAAATTCTTAACCAATTTATACGCAAAATCACCAATGATGTTCAAGTACTCATGATAAAACACAGCTTGAATCCCATTTGGCTCTGGTGCCTTGAATACCCCAAGATAAAAAACCGCTACCTTAATTTCTTCATTAGAAATTGTTGCTGATAACATAGCTTGATCATTGACACTGATCTCTGGGAATTGGGTTGTAGGATGCAGATTTTCTTGCTAGTTCCCTTTACTGGAGAATAAGATCTTAAAATAGTTTACTGCCAAAACTCTTAGTTCTAGCTAATCAAAATCCGATCCCCATTGCCATTTCTAAGGCCTTCAATTTTATTACTTCTTTTTTTGATGATGGTTGAAGTGTGGAAAAATTTATTGTTTCTGTCTCCCCATTTTAGCCAATTATATCTCGATTTTTGAAACCAGAGCAGTTCTTCTAGAGCTAGTACTTTATTGTACTCCTTCCATAGTTCTTTTTCTACTTGCACTAAATATTGGTTGTCACGTTTGCTCCTTACTCTATCTACACCTTCAATTCTCAGCAACAACTTCTTTTTCTTTTGGGGAGGTTGCCTATTGTGTTTCTGTTCCATTCCATAGCTTCTTTAGCAAGCGTTTCTACCTTCTGAACCCAACTATCTTCCTTCTAGCATTTCTTAATAATCTCATCAAACCCCTTTTCAAAGGTCCATACTACTTCTAAATAGAACGAGAAATTATCTCTTCTCTGCATGTTTTCATTTCAAGTTTAGAGGAGTATTGGTTTGTGATCCGCCCCAAATTTGTTGATATGGTGCACCTTAGTTTAGGGGAAAGCTTGATTCCATTCTTGATTAATAAAGGCCCCATTGATTCTTTCTTTTAATCTATCCCTTTGCCAAGTGTAATGATCACTAACACAATCTACTGCAATAAGCTTTAACTGTTTCACACAATTGTTAAAATGATGCATTGCATGAGCATTTGGGTTAGAGCCTTATTTCTTGTCATCACTGGATAAATAAGTATTGAAATCTCCTATCACAATCCATGGACCATTTATGTGACTACTATAAGTAATCAAATCATCCCATAAGGACTGACAGAAAGGAATAAATGGTTTAGAATAAATACAAGAAAGCCAGAGAATTATATGGTCATTCATAATTTTGACATGTAGAAATTGGGTAGTTGAGGCCACATACTGCACAAAGAATTTATTATTGTCATTCTATAAGAGCCAAATTCTACTCGCAAATCTTGTTGCTTCAACACGCATCCAATTGTCAAAACCAAGCTTTCTCACAATTTGATCTGTCTTTTTACCACTCACTCGGGTTTCATTTAGAATCAAAAAATCAATGTTCTTCCCTCTTATGGCATCTCTTAACCTGCTTGGGAAAATTGTGGAGGCTGCCCCCTACAATTCCAAGAAAGAATTTAATCATTAATAATTAAACATGAAAAGAGGGAACATAGGCATCTGTATTGGCTTTATTTTCCAGAGTCAGACAACTCTATGGTTAAGTTGTCTCCTTGCATTTGCTCTACATCATCCTCTGTTGTGTAGCCTAAATCAGTGAACTCATTTAAGTCCAAAGGTTGTCATGCTTCCTCATATAATGCAATTAGGTTTTGGGATGTTAAAAGAGGACTTGTCATTTGGTTTTCTAGTAAGTTGCTCACCTCCCTTCCTTCGTATGACCTCAGGTGGTTGCCATCATTGAAGAGTTCACTAGATTTGTCTCCTATATTTTGGTTCTGCTCTTTGCTAATCATGTGGTAATTTCTCTGTTGGATTCATTGATTTGCTCTAGGTTCAACCCAATAGATTGAACTTATCCTATAACTACATTATGAGCTCTAGTAGTATGTTTTCGCTTCCAAGCTGTAGTAGGATTTGTTGGCCGAGTCATACTGGTATTTTTCAAGATTGCAACTTCTTTTCTTCTTCCTCCTTTTCCAGTAATTAAATGAATAGGTCCAGTGGATTTTGCCTTGTAATTTTGGTTTATATTTCCTTCTCCTTGGTTGGTCCCTATAATATTTATGCTTGTATCGTCTTCGTGTGTGTTTAGGATAGCGGTGAGAAAAATAACTTATTTTGAATTTGACTTACAAAAAATGACTTTATAAAAAAGTCAGTTTGTGTAATATGATTTATGTTTGGACGAGCAATTGAATACTTGCTTTTGCATAAGTCAAACTTGTTTGGATTGACGATTGCATAAGTATTTTTTTAAAAGTCAAAACTTGTTTGGATTGGTAATTACATAAGTGATTTTGTATTAATTATAAGAAAACAAAATATTTAATATTATACACAAGTGTAAAAATTGAAGTTAGAAAATGTGATGCCAAAATACATAATTTCACAAAAAAATATTACACAACTAATTGGATCACATGTCTCATACAAGTTGATCTCTAATCATGTCACGAATGTGATTCATACGAGTTGAATATGTCCTAGCATCATTGGTCGAGGAAGTCACATTGTCTATAATATTTTTTTCTTTATGAGCTATATTGCCAATTTCTGTTGCATCAAAATTAACATCACTCTGAGAATTTCTCCTAATAAAGTTATGTATGGCTATTGTTGCGCAAACTATGCGAACTTGCATTTCGTAGCTGTATTTGCGTATTTTTTTACAATAATTCAAATATATTCTTCCATACTCCAAAAGTCCTTTTAATAGTTGATTTGAAACTGGAATGATAGAAATTGAAGGTCTCTTTAGTATTTGCAAAGGCAAGTTGACGTTGAAATTCTGGCAGGTGATAACGCTCACATCTGTAAGGACCAAGATACCCAATTGGTGTCAGATAGCCAGCGTCGACCAAATAATATTTGCCTAATAAATGTTCAAATCATTTTAAAGGTGTGAGATTAAGCAAAGTGTGAACTCAAAGTAATTCAAGTGAATGGGACAAAAATATACCTACAGGTGGATGAGGGAAATTCGTAGCTAGATTTGAGATAGTAATTAAAATACACGAGCGTCATGTGCAGTACCTTCTCAACCCGCCAATACGAATGTAAAGCACATATCCCAATCATATACAACCATTACATTCTATGTTGAATATCCCTTTCTCCTGATATATTTATCCCAGTTGGGACTATTGATCACACACTTTATGTGAGTTCTATCTATTGCTCCAATGACATCCTTGAAGTAGGGATAATATTGAGGATCGTTGAGTATTTTTGGGTGGCATCCATTGAATTCAGGATCACAGGGTTTGATATTTTCCCATGCTAGACTAAGGCAAGCCTGTAGTACCATGTGTAATAGTCGACTGACAGTTTCTCTTGAATGCTAAAACAGCTCTTGGACCACCCTATTGCTGGCTCCGTGGTAAACTGTGAATAAAAACATCGCAACTATTTCTTCGACATCGACATTCTTAGAATTTTGTAACCCATGTTCCACCAATTTATTGCACAACAAGTAGAACACATATTTTTCAACTTTAAACATGTCATGACAACGTGTATGATGCTCTGCTAATATTTCTTGGACCCATAAATGATTGGTGTGTTTACTAGTTTTACGTGGTTCTTTGCACACGAAAGGAACCCAATATTGACACAGCAACGTAGTCAATTGTTCTAACTCTGTTAGCTCTTCATTTATAAGAGATAGTACTCAAGAGTCGTCGTCTTCTTCCTCTATTCAATTTGCCATTGCTTATGTAACTTGTGTGTTGGTTTAAATGTGGGTGTGATAAGAAAAAAATCTCAATAACAACTGAAATACACATGTCAACACAAGCACATATGTGATAAAAGGAACTTCATAAAACATACATCATATAAAAGGAACTTCAGTTAAAGTTGTGTTGTTGATCTAGTAATAACATAAACGAAAAACATCAAAACCAGCATGCATACAATAGTACATCAACACTAAACAAATTTGCCATAAAGTTCAGGCACAGGTTGGGGTCGTGAATAGGAAATCATATCTACAGGGTCTTAACCGTAAACTGCAACCACTCAATCAAGGGTCGTAACCATATACCGCAACCATAAATCAAATAATCCTTATTTTGTTTAGCTAGTGAGAAAAGCATGTCCCGACTAGTCTTATCCATAAGCAGCCTGATACAGCGGGCTCGAAATTCCTCATCACATTACACTTCCAGATCAAGTAGTTCATTCACAGCAGCATCAACACTTCGTGCTTGAATTCACTTATGGCCGCAGCTTTGTCCTTCGATGCTTCTTCTATGACAGTAATTGCATTCACAATTTGCCTGGAAGCTGGCATCTTCTGCTTTTTCTTCTGCGTTGACCGATCAACTCTCTTCCTCTTACCCTGGTTTCTGGAATCAGTTGGAACTGAGGGTGGAGCCTAGGTTGATAACCCAATACTCGCTAGCTCATCTGTCACGCCTCTGCTAGCTGGTGGGTTTACTCCGAAAAGGTCGACTTCGCTGTTTCCTGATCCTTCATCTTCATCCATAGTCGGTCAGTAGACATCTTCCTGCCCTGCCTCCTCTGTCTGTGTTTTTGAAAGACGGTGCAAACATATCCTTTCCCGTTGCCACAACATCCTTGAATATAATCCTTAATTCTCTTTCATATTTGAGGCTTGAACGACGAAACTTTTTATATGCCGAATTCTCTTGCATACATAAAAGTAACCAAATCATTACCTATATTAAAAAACAAGATACTTGAGTCAACTAAGTCATTATTAACCAAAGTTATGAGTAGCTGTTGTGATTAATAACCTGACATTTCCGTTGCCACCACTCATTCGAAGTAACAACATTATTTGTACAGGGTCTCGACCTACACCAGTATCTTTTGTTAATGAATCCCAAGTCCTTCCTTAACATATCGAACTTATTCTTCAACTGTTTCTTCTCGTACGATTTCCTAGTCTTCTCATTGAATATGGAGACAATATTGTCCCATCCAGGCTTCTAAAATGACAACCCTCATTATTCTTTTTTGTAAATTTGCTCAAGGCATGCGTGGATAAATATTTTAGTTGCCTCGTCATCCCGTAACGCTCTGTCATTCGTCTTTTTATGGAAAAGTTTGACATAGCATTTATCAACAAATTTCCTAAATTAACAACATAAACCCCAATAAGCTTGCTACAGAATAGTAGGTGCCACATTTGTTAATAATAAATAAAACCAATGAGGCCATCAATAAGACTTTCATTTCAAGTAGTAAATAAGAAGAGCTTTAAAGTCCAAATGAACCAAATCATACACTTCTAATTGTGAGGAGACAGTCATCAAACAATATATATATATATATATATAACAAAAAGAAAAAAACTAACTTCATTGCCTATTTTGTAATTGGATCCATATAATGGCACATAAAATTAGTAATGACCTTGGATTCCTAACATAGTATGCCAATTGATCCGTCATATTCAAAAATGAAAAAAGGACAAAAAAAACTGTTAAGGTCATTCTAACAAAAAACAAGAAGATGGAAAAGATAATATGCAGGTAAGTTCAATTGCTTATAAAATAACTGAGAGCACAGGCAGCGATCATTATAATATATAAAGTCAGACAATGAGTCCAAAGCCTGATATCAAACAAAAGAAGAAAATTATCATATGAGAAACAATTCTGTATGTGTGCTCTTGAATTAAGACATTTATTTTTAACACATAAGCCCCTAAAATTGAAACAAAAAGTTAATCTATTTGACTAAAAACTTATGTCAGTGTCCACTATTGTGACTTCCCGAACATTGCAATTCTAAGTTCTACCACATATTGGTAGAGTCACATATTTGGATCCATCCCACAAGCAAAGAGAACACAGAAAGAAAAGAAACATTGTTTTCAACATAAACAAAAAATTCAAGGGCAACAAGAACAAGTCGAAATCCCCTGAAGTCGAAATCCACTACAACAAGAACAAGAACACAGGCAAAAATAACAGAGACAGAGACATATATCCCCTGAAGCCGACCAATGACAGTAGTAGAGTGAAAAATAAAATCTCAACCAGAGCAACCACAAAACCATAAACGGCCAAAAACCGTGAAGCAGAGCAACGAAAGTATTCAAGAACATCGTGCAAAATCCGGCGACATTAGATCAAGCACAATGGAAGATCAGTGCAGCGGCAGAAAAGTTGCTTAACAAACCTTAGCACCGAGAAAAATACACCACCGGAGCTCACATGCACCAACAAAGACAGGAGATCAGAGTGTCGACGAACAGGGTCGAGACGACGAGAAGTAAGAAACTAGATCCACACTAGCCAGAGAAAACTCACCCAAAATGACTAACACGCACAGATCGGCCACATTCAGACCGAGAACCTTCTAGCTGGACTCCACAACACTTGTCGGACTCAAAGATCATGAGCAACGACTATACAACCTTCCCGCTGATTACCGCCACCACAGACCACAACAGCACAAAACACAAGGCTAAAGCTAAACGATCCGGCTGGAACGACTTTCGCTGCCCGCCAAGGAAGGGAAGATCGGCGAGGAGAGTGGAGTTGTTCAGTGGGGAGAAGAGAGAAGAGAAGAGAGAGAAGAAAATAACAAAGTGAGGTGAGACAGCATTAATTATATCTAACAGTAAATAAAATGGCTTATGATAATTGGAAAGCTGCAGCAGAGATCTTTTTGAATAACCAACTTAATTAGTGATGAAATCGTGATTTACATATAAACATGTGAGATGAGTTTTATCTCGACTTATATAATAATGACTTATTATTCAAAAATAAATCCAACCTAACACACCCTTAACCTGTGATGCAATGTTAAAATCACTCACCCAAACATCTGGAAAAAAAAGTTCATTCTCATTGGGGCTAAATCGGGTTTATAAGGCCAAAACACCTATCAAAGCGCTCTCTATTGTAAATTGGGTTTGAAGTTCTAATACTCATTTGGAATATCTTATTTTTAGACAATAAGTATTTATAAATTATGATTTACGATATACAAGATAAGTATATAAAAGGAATTTTATCTCAACTTATATAATAAATATTTATATTTTAAAAGTAAGTGTCCCTAAATATGTGACTATTTGATTTTCTTGGCAAGGCCCAATTGCTTTTTCCATTTGTCTTCCTCCCCCATTTGTTTTGAAATGTGAATTGCTATTTGAATTGCTCTTCACGTCCCTTCTTGCTTTTTTCTTGGTCCCACCACTACTATACTTCGACTTTCCGAGCCCTCCTTGTATTTTATGCTTTTGCTTTGTTCCTTTTTCCCATAAGATACGCCTAGGATCTCATTTTCTTAGAGGATATCAAATCTTGATCCTTGCACCACACTTTTCTGTTTTCCCGTTGGAATATTGTCTACCACTGTCCTTGTGTTTTTCCACTTCTCAATTTCTAATTTTTTTCGGTCTTTGTCTAAAAGTCTTTGTTGCTTTCATCCAGTCTCCGTATATTTCCTCCATTGCAATTCCGGGCATGCTGCTAGCCGTTTGCGACGATTTTTCCTGACTTTCCGGTGAAGCCATTTTTACCGGCGAGCTATCACTGTTCCCAATGAGTTTTCCTTCATCCTATAATTAAGTGTGTATTTGGAAAACCGCAAATCATAATTTTAAAATCTCTTATACATAAATCAAGATAAAACTATTCTGATATATTTATTTCATAAATCTTATAAAAATATTCCCTCGAAACTAATCCAAGACAATCATCACTATTACAATGGCCTTCACGCTAACTGGCAAAACAGTACGTTGCATTTTTAAAAAAAAGCGTCCAAGTGTCCCTTGTGGTCCCCACTGTACTACTTTTTCTTGCGCGAAGGTCATGATATGCGCGGGCGTTTCCGATTCCAGCATTCCTAGCTCCTCTGTGCCTCTTGCTCTCCCATTTCCGTTTTTGCTCCCCTCGCTCTCTCGCCTCTTTCTTCACTGTTGATTGTTCTTCCCATCTTTCTCTCTCTACAATATCTGTAAAACCATAGCGTTCTTTATTTTGTTCTTAGTATCCAACAGTGTTCCTAGTTGAACGGTAAGAAACTCTGTTTTCAGTCTTTTTAATCTTTAAAACAGAGCTTGTTTCTTTTATATAAATGAGTATTTATGCTCATCTTTTAGGTTTCGACAGTTTTGATTGTGTTTTTGAACCCTGGTAGTCATCTTAGCAAAACCGCTTTTTCTATGTTAAATGCAAATAGTAGATATCGAAAATCCCGGGAACTGATTTATAAAGGATTTTGAGAGGATTTTACTTTTTATGTTCATCAACTTGTTCGCTTCAACGATTTCGGGGAAAATAATTAGTTCTTTTAACCCTTTTTTTTTTTTGAAAAAAAAAAATTCTGTTCTGCTGTTTACAGAGTTGAAGGCTCTGACGGCATGGAAGGGTCATTGTATTGCTATTATAAGAGCTCTAGAAAGAGAAAGAGGAGAGTTTGCATAAGTGATGATGAGGACAACAACGGCGTCATTGGAAAGGTTTACAGGTTTAGAATCTTATTACCGAACAAGACGAGCATAGAATTGAGCTTGCGGGATCCTGATCCTGAAATGTCTCTCGAAGACTTCATCAATCTGGTGAAGGTTAGATATTTGGTGGCTCGAAAGCGCTCTCCATTAGAAACGAATAAAAGGGATATTAAATGGAGCGGTGGTAATCTATTTCTTCTGGATGTCAATGATGCAAGAATCAGAGACCCAGTTCGCTTCAAAAACTATGATCCTCACAAGTGCCATTTCTTACGACTTCAAGTGAGTACAAGCGCTAGTGTTCATGCTCTGTTTTCGTTTATGAAATCTTTCCTAGTTTTTGTTTTAAGGAAAAAAAAAAAAAAAAACTAGCGCTCCATCATTTTTGCAGACTGCCATCGGATTTTATCCAACCATCTTTCCTTAAATTTATGTTATGCTTGATGTCATTATTTTCATTATTTGCTGATGATTTAATGTTTTTTTGAAATAGGATGAGTGTGGTGATATTGCCTGCACTTTTAAGGTTTGTTTTCCATATGGACTCTTCTTGTTCATGTTCCTTTAGTTATCTGTTTCCTAGTCTTGTCTGTCACTGTATATTTTTTAAGGGTAAATTGGTAATGTGAATATGGTTTTTAATTCTGAGAGCATCCTTTGTTCACATGCTACATTAAAATTTTGTTTAATATGCAGAACATGTGGGATTTAACACCAGATACTAATCTTCTGTTGGAGCTTCCTGAAGAATACACTTTCGAAACAGCTCTTGCGGACTTGATTGTGAGATCTTTAACGTAGCTGAGAAAATAAACTAATTATGTTCAAATGCAATGAAAATTTTTGACACTAACACTGCTGTTTTTATATCAGGATAATTCCTTGCAAGCTGTGTGGTCTAATCAGAAAAACGAGAGGAGACTTATTAAGTATGCCATCAGTTTGATGATTTTCCACTTTTCAAGTATCAAATTACACTACCGTACATTGTCAAATGTTATTTTGAAGAAATGTATTATTAAGCATGTCGTTCTGCGCAAGTTACATCAAACTATAGCATACGGATTAAAAGAATTCAAAATTTATTTGATAGTTACTGATATATAATTAAGATCACATTAACATGGCCATATTCATTTTTATTTTTTTGCAGAATAGATCTGGATGGGGATAAGATTTCAATTTTTGACACTGGCCCCGGAATGGATGACACTGATGAAAATTCCTTAGTGAAGTGGTGTGTGATTTTTTATTTTGTGAATTTCGTAACACTGCGATGTTACTTGTCTGTTGTTTCCCGACAAGGAAAACGTTATCGAGTGCCGCGCAGATTTCTGTATGGGTGTTAGGATTAGGAACTAGAGGAGAAAAAAGTTGTGGAGGTTCAAATTGTGCATTAGTTTCATGGAATGTTGAGTTTTAGAAACCATTCTTAATTTTTGATTCAACATACTCATGTGTTTGAGATTTCGATTGTGTCATCTGGGAATTTCAAATTAATACGAGTATTTGCCCTCCCTCCCATGTTGAAATTTACTTTCCAAAGTAAAAATCATATTTGAGGAGATAGAATCTTGGATTTAAGACTGATTAAAATGATCGCTTGCTTCATATTTCACACATTCACTTTATTTTGAATTCTTATCTTATCAGGGGTAAGATAGGCGCTTCACTTAATAGAACATCTAAATCACTGTCTATAGGGGGGAAGCCTCCATATTTGAAGGTACCATTAATTTTCAGGACACTCTGTACTTCTGTTTTAACTGGATCCTGGATTCTTAAATTTTCCTTAACAGTCTGACTATTCCTATGCTGTTGGCCTTCTAGCAATTCTGTGCAGTATATTTATTAGTAATAGGGATTATTCAATGACTTTTGCGGATTCCAATTTGTGCTTCAACATTCATTACATTCTTGCCATAATGGTAGCTTAATTTTGCTAATCCATGTCATCGTCGAAGCTTTCTCCATTTATTTGTGGTGACTGTGCAGCCTTATTTTGGGATGTTTGGATACGGTGGACCTATTGCATCTATGCATTTGGGGAGGTAATTTTTTTCCCCAAAACGAATTTCCATTTTTCACGTCTTTGGTCAAGTACTCCGTACTGAGTTCCTATTTCTCCCCCTCTATCCTCTATATTCATTTTATTATTGTTTTATAGGCGGGCTGTGGTTTCCTCCAAGACAAAACAAATGAAGAAAGTCTACATGTTGCATCTTGAGAGAGAAGCTTTGTTGAGTCCGTCTAACTCTGATCTAACTTGGAAGGTAATAATGATTCGTCATCAGTAAAATATTTTTGTGCTTACTTTTATTTGTTCCTGGTGTTAGCAAGCAGTATTCCGTTACTTTTGTTTTATTTATCTGTCATTTCAGACTGATGGTGGCATCAGGGATCCCTCAGAAGAAGAAAACAGGGATTCAAATCATGGCAGCTTCACAAAGGTAGTTGGTGCCCATGATCTTTTATTTTTTCTCCTCATTTTCTCTTTTTTTCCTTCTGTTTTTTTAATAACCCTGGGGATTTGTCTTTTTTTCTTGGCTGAGAGAAATATTTTAGAAAGTGAGTTGTCTCATTGTACGCACGAGCATTTCACGTTTGCGGCACTTTGAATTGCGATTTGAACTTTTCAAATTTTGTCATATTGTCACTTTTTGTGCTGTGCCTATGCATCTTAGAAGTAGTGCCACCGACTGACCATTTAACTTGGTTTTCATATTCTTTTCAGTTTTCTGCTTGCTTCTATGTTAAATATGAGTATCGGCATCAGAGTCAGATAGCTTTTATCAGATTTAGCTGAAAACAGTTTTGTAAATTTGTTAGTCGTTATTTCCCGCCAAGCTATTTATTTCTGTTCATAATCAACATATGTATCAATGAAATGCAACTCTTTCCTTTTAAACATTGTGATAATTAGGATAAACAATATCTGTGTTTTGCTCCCCAATGTTCTTATCCAGAGCATTTCATTATCATTGAACTTTGATCTTGATTTTGCTAGCCCTTCATTTTTGCTCTTGTCATTGTTCGTTAATTTTCTTCTATGAATGGGGGGCAATCTTCTGTCTTCTGAGATGATGCACTCCCTCAACTTCATGAAATCGTTCGGTGCCTTTGAATGTTTTGATTTCTGAATGTTAGCATTTCATTATCATTGAACTTTGATCTTGATTTTGCTAGCCCTTCATTTTTGCTCTTGTCATTGTTCGTTAATTTTCTTCTATGAATGGGGGGCAATCTTCTGTCTTCTGAGATGATGCACTCCCTCAACTTCATGAAATCGTTCGGTGCCTTTGAATGTTTTGATTTCTGAATGTTTTATCATATGCTGCAGTTTCATCATACAAGTCTTTATCAATATATTTTTATCTATCAATGAGTCATAACTTGGCATGAAGGTGCATTCTTGCAAAATCGCCCTTAGTTTTCTTTCTTCTATATTTACAAGGGCTCTGGTTTAAACATGAAATATTTTCTTAGCCGTGCAAGTTTAGTTGGTCATTGTAATTTGAAAATTGTCTGCAGGTTGAGATTTTCCGTTCAGACTACAAGGGTGACCTCGCTAAACTTCAGTGCCACCTGAAGGACATATATTTCCCCTACATTCAGGTTTGGTTTGAGAGGAATTCCTTTGTTTTTTTTTCCTCTTATGCTACATGTTGTTTTGGTTTTATGGAAAGAACCATTGACATTAAAACAGTCGTGAAGTATTATCTGATGTCTACTAAAACAATCCCTTCCTGCAGTGTGATGACATGTCCAAGGCACGGAAGACTACCACACCAATAGAGTTCCAGGTTCTTGCGTTAGCATTGCAGTTTCAATAGCTCATGATCACGATGTTAATGAATTCAGTAATCTGTCATAATTGATGCATAGGAGTTGGGTGCAATCTAATTACATTCCCCGTTTTGTCATACTATTCTTTTTTCCTCTCAATGGCAGCTGACGGAACATTCCTCTAAAATATCACTATACGGTTCTTTCATACACGTGTTCAGTTGATTTAGAAGTTACCATGAGTGTTTTTGGATTTTTTTCTGAATATTTTCTCGCTCATTTACTCTATTATGTGATTGCTATATTGCTTTTTGTTTTTGGTATAATGTATATTGTAGTTGATGCTTGCAATGATATGTGGCCTTAGATACTCATGTTTAGATTTTGTATAATACTTGGTACTCACGTTTAATTTACTCTAATATATATGTAAGATTGGACTTGCTAATCTTACAGGTTAATGGTAAGGATTTGACCGAAGTTGAAGGTGGGGAGGTTGCAATCACCAATTGGCACTCTTGTAATGGCCCTGAGTTTGTTTTACAGCTTCGTTTTTCCTTTATGCGTCATTCTGACGGCACGAAAAGTCCAGGTGACCCCGTTCAATTTTTATATGCCATGGTGTGCTGTGTTTAAATTTCTGAACAACTGTCAGAAAAATTGCCAATGTTTAATTCTGCTTCAAAATCATTCTATTAGGATCAACTGCATCACAAGAAGCTAATGCACGTCTGATGTTGGTGTATCTCCCATTTAGAGAGGTAATAACATAGAGAACATAATCCGTTTTCTATAATTCTCAATATACAAATTTAAGATAAAAGGGAAAGATTTTTCAAATTCCAGGAAAAGGAAAATATTGAGAGGGTTTTGGAGAAGTTGAAGGCTGATGGTTTTGAAACCAAAGAAAACTTCCAAAACTTTAGTCGTGTATCTGTTCGGCGGCTTGGTCGTCTACTTCCAGATGCTCGTTGGGTAAAATTTCGTCCTTGGCTTTGACTTTGTATCTTTTTTTGCTGTACCTCAATTCTCCTTGCTGTTTTTATATGCTTGATCATAAATTATTAATCCCATTATTGATTTGATTATGGAGATAAGGGTTTGTGAGTCACACTCAACAGTCACTTTTTTTAAACACTAACATACGGAATTAAAGAAAACATGGTTTTCTTTGACCGTAAGTTAGCACGCTAGTTAGGCAGCGTTACCAAAGTCAGCTGCTAATCAAGGAGTCAGCTGGAAGTTGTTGTGCATTTGCTCAGATCCAATTTTCAGACATAATATGTGTGATTGCGCGAGATTTTTCTTCCTTGACCACAGGGTATGCTTCCTTTTATGGATTTGAGAAATAAAAAGGGGAACAGGGCTCATCAACTGAAGAGGTGTTGTTTAAGGGTGAAGTGCTTTATAGGTACTTTGTCAACACACTATCGCTTTCATGGAGCAATTAATTTAGTTTGCTAAATTTTGTGTCCTCATCTAGAACTATGTGTTTTGCAGAGACCGACGGAGGTTTCAAGCCAACACCATCCAAGGTTATACAAACTATACTTAGCTTGTACACCGTGCATGTCTCCCATATTTTCTGGATTTGTTATGCAATTGTTGTTAGTCTCTCTCTATCCACTGACACTTTCACGCAGCACGTGCAACAAACAGATGAGTAAGTGGAAATAAACATGCCGGGAATGGTACATAATGATAACTAATACGTGCTTTTTCAGACTGATCTAGCTCACCACAATCACTTTACCACTGCTTTGAAGAAAATTGGCAGTAAAGTTCATGAGAAAGAGAGTGGTAATCTCCCCTTTTATATATTTTATGCATGACTCTAGTTCAGCTTTGCTTTCTTGTTTTTTGGACGTCGTGCTCATCAGTTATTTTAAATCACTAGCTGTTGTCGTTGACATTCGTAAAGCCGGGAGGCCGTTAACTCTAGCCCAACTGGAAAGGGAATACCAAGATTGGATTATTCAGATGCATGAACGGTATGATGAAGAAGTCGATTCTGGCGAGGATCAGCCAGTTATTATCGTCTCCCCACTAAACAAAAAGGCACTCGGCATCTCTTCTGATGGTACTTCTCGATGTCTTTCCAATTGGTTTCTTTCATTAATATGTAATACTTGCAATGGACGAATAAATCATTCGAAGAAGACCGGCGGAATGAGGATAGCGGGAATCTTTTTTGGACATGATTAGATCTATATTTATCTCGTCACTTTTTTGCTCATTTACGTGCAGTCGTAAGGGTTCATCAGAAGTTGAAGCGAAAGGAAAAGTCCTGGAACCGTGGTGAGAAAATTAAAGTACTCAAGGGAGCATGCACGGGGCGTCGCAACAATGTTTATGCAACTATAGAATATTTCCTGCTAGATGGATTCCAAGGGGACGCTGGGGGTAAGCTCTTAGATAATAAACGGTTTTCTCCTTTACTCGAGCTTAAGTTGTGTCGAGCTGGGCTCGACGGTTAATTTACGATACTGCAGAAAGAATGTTTTGTTTTGGTGCTAATCTTAAAAATTTAGAGTTTATTTTTAAAGTAATGCTAAGAATGTATATCTATTCATATAACTCTTAATGATGGAGAAAATAAATTTTATTAGCAATGGAAACCAGTATCGTTATCCCTTAATTTAGTACTTCGAACATTAGTAGTTATGATATTCAGAATAGCGGTTCTTTATGGTGGAGCAATATAAAGCACTTGTTGAACTATATCTATGGTTCGAAATATCTTGAGCATGAATTATGAAATAAATGTCAAGATTACGTGAAATTTGTATATTTAAACTCTGTCCATAAACGGAAGTTCGTTACCAAAACAGAGGATAGAAGTGATTTTGTAGTTGTGGGAAATCTTATCCAATGTCACTTTTGTTTAACTCATACAGTGTTGCTTTCATGGTAAAGGAAATCTCAGTACGAAAGGATAATTGATGCGAGGTGAGGAGGGGTTAAAGTTTAAATTATTATCGTAATTAAATTGCGATATCTATCTATGGATTGTTATCTAAAATTGTCCTTCAAATTCTAAGCCACTTCTTCCCACCGCCGAGGGAAATAACGATTTCTGTTATTTTATTAGATGCCTATACTGTCATTGTGATCGCGGCATAACATTGTTGTGAAGTGAATTTTTCATAATATAAAGAAGCTGACTAACCTTGTTTTCTTTGTTAATAGGAGAGGCCCGAATCATATGTAGGTCAGTCATTGTTATCCTTAAAAGAACTTTATTTAGTAATAATATGATTCCTTGAGTCGCTTCTCAACATTCGTTGTGTTTATGTTGTAGGTCAATGGATGTCCCCTGTGAAAATGGCTGTGTTCTTTCCGTGGATGATGAGCACGCAAATTTGGACCTTCGGAGTTCTTTATCTTTACCTTTAAGCGTGATTGACTCAGGAAAGGTTATTGCTTACTTTGCCAGTTCATTTATTTATTGCTATAATTCGAAATTTTTTTCTGAACACAAAGAAATATGTACCAGCTTGTACATGTTGAAAGCACTGAATGGGATAGTCAACTTCATGAGAAACAACAGAAATCTCCTGCTTTTATTGAGTTGCTGAGTTGGAACCATTGTCAGCAGTTGGAGGTTGATGGGGTTAGTATTTTAGATTCTGCCCCCCACCTTCTCTTCTCTCAATTACCGTGTGAGCTTGTTCCTCAAGAACTACAACTATTGAATTCTCTGGTTAAGAGACTGATTTTTGGTTTTGAGGACCTGAAATTGTGAAAATTTCCTGTTATCCAGACTTTACTTTTTCCTTAAAGAAGTTTAACACTGGGAATATTTCATTTTCCTCAACAGACATTACCTGTTAATACCCCTATTTTTGCTGGTCAAGTTCCTCCGACCCAAGTTGTAGCAGTTGTTAGGCCCACGAATTTTATGCCTGGCAGTACAGGCAAGTTAGACCAGAAGGGTATCTTCAAGAGCAATACAGAGATGACAATGGAAGTCAAATTTCAGGATGAAGGCCAGAATTCTCAGGATGTTATTCTGTCAGAACGTATATCACCAGGAGATTATAAAGGGTTTAATGGCTTATACTTCTTTCCCCTTGGATGCAAGTTCCCCGATTTATTTCACAAAGCCGGTGCTTACTTGTTTTCATTCTCTCTGGTAAGAAGGCTTCGTAACCATTTTTTCCAAAATATGCTCCTAGTTTAAATGTGTTACTTAACAATCAACATATTGTGTTGGACTTTTACCTGCTAGGTCCAATCATGCTGTAAAAATTGTGGGAAAAAAGTGATTGTGGAGCCTTCTGCTCTTAAGCACGTTAAACTCCGGTCACCAACACTGAAAAACCGGCTGCTGCCTGGTTATGTGTTTGAGGAGTTCGTTTTGGAGGTAGGTAAATTTGAATGCTCATACCGTTTCCTGATGTCTATACTTATTTTTGTTTCTCTCGGGAAGCTGTGTAGACTAAAGAACTATAACATGCAATCAACTACATAAAAATATGGTAATACATATTTTCATCCACCTTAGGAAAAGAAATCAATATGTCCATAATTAATCAATTTTTCTGCAGAAACAGGCACACATGCATATCTAGATTTTCTTAGTTTGTTGACCTCTACAAAGGAATTTGTCTTCCGTTTCTTTGATTGCTTTTCCTTTTAAGGATTAATGCAATCAAATGGTACAATGAATATTTTTGCCACTCAAGAAATTCGTAGCCTGCCCAACTGCCCAAGTGAGCCCTCATTCATAAATGCTTACAAGTTGCTCCCTTTAATTCGGAGATAAACTTTTTACCCATATAGTTGTCATTCTTTAGTTTATGCTGAGTTTGTACTTTCAATATATTGGAAGTAATTGTCTCTTGAATTTTCTTTCTAATGTTTTTGGTAATGTTTACCTTTCAGATGTTTGATGCATATGGAAACCACGTGTCTAAAGGTTCGGAGGTTATCCTGTCTTTGTCAAATTTCGTCATTGAAGATCATGTGGGCATGATACGAAAGGTCATGTTGCCCTGGCAATCTTTGGCATATTTTTAATCATGGTTGTGTAGAGTAAATTCTTTTCTGGGGATGTATTAAAACTGCTTCGTTTATTGTTTGATAAAATTGACTCTTTAGCTTGAGAAAAGTACACAAATCTTGGTGTATCGGATTGAAGTGTTCCTGGCAGAGTCTTAATAGAGATTTAATTGTATGCAAAATTGCTAACAGGGATTTTTTTTTTTTTGGTTCATTCTCATGTGCAGGTTGATGCTAGTGGAAAAATTGACCTCGGTGGTCTACTGAAGTTGATTGCAGGTTTTGGAGAAAATGGTATGAAAATCATAAATTTTCTGCAAATCACCTCATTAATTAACATCTAGTTTCAACATTAGATCAGGGCCTACATTTATTCCATAAATCTTGGCCTGCATCCTGAAATTTCTGAATGCACTATTGTTAGCTCCATCTTTGCACTAGTTTCTTTATGAGGGTTATGGGAATAAATGTCATGGCTGTTCAATGATTGGTGCAGTTGTGTTTTGTTACTTCTGATCTCATTTGCGTTCTACATTGTACAGCGTCCCTATCTGTTGTGTTTGAGGACAAAATAGTTTTTGAGCAGGAATTTTCAACAGTGAGAAGGAAACTGAGAATCGTATCCAAGGTTGGTTTTGAAAATGTTGCATATTGTTGATTTTTATGCTTTTACTTCTAGTCGTTTTAAATATGTGCATTTTTTTTGTTAGTTATTTAAGAACAATGTCATATGCATGCTTTTCAGTTGCCTGATATCTGTATTGCCGGCAGTCAATTGGAAAACATTGTTTTTGAAGTTGTTGATCTGGATGGAGACGTAGATATGAATATTCATCACAATGATAACGATGGACAATCTCATATGCTTATAATCAAGTCAGTGTCTTTTCAAGCGCAGGAATTCTTCCAATATGCTTTCAAGCACGGGCGCTGCACCGTCCGTGCGATATCCATTCCACTAAATGAAGGGGCTTTTTGCTTTTCAGCCTCTCACTCTCAGTATCCGAAGCTAATAATAACTGTTGAGGTTGGAAAAATACTATCTTCTCTAAATTTTAACCAAATGCAACTCTATAATTGGTTGGATTTGGATGCAGGTCCCTGTTGCAAGTGCTCCAAAAGATAAGTATGATGACAGCCAATTTCCATATTTAGATGAGAGCATGATGCAACTGCGGAACTTGTCGTCATTTAATCAGGACAAGAACTTAGCGAACTCCGTAGTAAATGAGGATGAGGTACAATAAATATTCTCAGCTATGTTTTTATTATTATATGTAGACGTTCTAGATGAAATGTGAGCTGGTCTGGGTTTCCCCATGCATGAAGGCTCATAAGATAGACTTATTTAATGGAATTAAATACGGTTGTTTGGGATAAGGGTCATTTTGTTTCCGTTAAATTATCTGACACGGTAATTGCTCATGACTTAGTTGATCTACTTCTTGACAGACAGTTAACATGCTTTACTCTGAGTTTTGACAATACTATATGGCAAGATATGGGAATATTAATTGCATTAAATTTCATCTTGTGTCACAGCTGTAGTCGTGTATTAAGGTGCATCTATTTTGCAGGAACTTCAAGACATCCTCAAGATTGGTCAAGAAATTGGACAAATTGAAACATTTCTTCATGATCTTAACAATCTCAAGGCTAAAACTGAGCAAGAGGTGTTGAAATTACAAGGTTCTCTCCCACAGTCCCTCTCCCTCTGTCTCTCTCTATAAATTAACGCAAACAAATTATCTTCAACAGCTCCAAAAAAATTTGCAGAAAGTTCTTGAGTAATCAAATAAAAAGCAATATATCATATCTAGTTTCATCATTAATATTTTGTCATTTTTTGCTTTAAAAAATCATATTTAGGGCATTTTGGCAATTAAAGGTCATTATGATTTAGATATCGCCTTTAATAATTTTCCTAAATAGTCCCTTTGCAATTTAGGACTTTCTGTCTTAATAGTTGCATCTGTGCTCTTAAGCGTTTTTGTATGCAATATGCTTAGCTCTGTTAATGACTCACTGAACTAAGAAGCTGACGAGAAATAGAGAAATGACATGGTTGATGGTTTGTGCTTAATCTTAATTTGACAGAAGAGGGGGGTTCTCGTCAATTGAGCAATATAAATGGTCTAGTCCCCAAAGATGAACTGAAGGAAAGAATAAAATGCATGGAAAACTCTGCAGCTGCTGTTATCTGCAGTCTCTTGCCAAACCAAAACCCACAGAAGTGTATCATGGACGATGTACTAAACCTGGTTGCGCTTCTTGGTACTGTTCAGAGCCCTGAGCTTAGCAGGTCGTGTTCTTTTACCTTGAGTGTTTCTCTCACAACTGATATAGACGAAAATTATTTCTTTCTACTTCTGACCATGTGCTAAGTAACTCATCTGCAGAGTACTAGCAGAGTATCTCGGAGAAGATAAAATGCTGGCTGTCGTTTGTAGAACCTTTGATGCTGCAAGTGCTCTTGAGAGGTATACACAAAGTGGAGAAGTTGATGCTACACTTGCTTTACATGCTGAAGCAGCCGCACTTGGAAAAGTCATATGTAGGCGTTTCCTTGTTTTGTGCCTTGAAGATATAAGGTAATGTGAGCTATGTTTTTTTTTTCCAATTGTTATATGATTATCTTTTTCAATGTAAGTGTGGAACAAACAAGTTTGGGTGCTGGGGCCAAATTTGCGTGTTTTTTGCAATTAAAAATTAGGTGTTACGCTCATGCATATGTATTTGACAGGCCATTCGATGGGTGTTGCCTAGAGCATGACCCTCAGAGGAAGCTGACCTTGCCTGATCCCACCTTGCCAAATGGAAGCGTTCCAGCAGGTTTTTTGGGTTATGCCGTTAATATGATTGATCTTGATGATCATCACTTGAAAACAAGGACTGCTGCTGGGTATGGTCTCCGGGAGACTGTGCTCTTTAGGCTATTCAGGAAGCTCCAAGTTTATGAAACAAGGGAGTGTATGATGGCTGCTCGTGCCTGTCTGGAGGATGGAGCTGTTTCCCTAGATGGTGGCATTATTAGAGAAAGTGGACTAATCTCTCTTGGTCATGGGTATATATCTCCCTGAGTGTTGTTTGTATTGATATTATCCTTTTTGCTGTCATGCATTTCATGCCGTACATCTTGTTCGGAGCCCTACTATATTAGTATTTGTGCCCGTGTTTTTTTCCCATGCTTTTAAATATTTTTATTTCTGGTAGAGAGGAAAACTAAATGAGTTCATGAAATTGGACGTGACAGAATCAAGGTGGCTTGATGTTGAATCTTAATTTATCATTCTAATTTGATGAGCCACTAAGTGCCAGTTATATCTTCTTGTCATTTATTAGTGTTCAATACTCTCCATAGTGGGTGATGTGGTATCATTCTAATTGATCATTTCTCCAGATGTTTGTGTTATGACAAGGATTTTGTTTATATGTTCTTTCCTGCAGGAATCCTTCAATATGCTTTCCTTTTGAGAGTCCGGTGCTTGTCATCCCAGACACAGGAGGAATGATAGCTGAGATTGGGGAATTAAAGCAAAAGTTAATGGACATTGAGGATGATATAGGAATATTGATTGAATTGCATGAAAAGTGCCTGAAGAAGTTCAATAGAAGGTACCGTCGGTATAGGAAGAATCTGGATGGATCGGGGCCTTTGATTGAAAACCAATTATTGGAATAAATATAAATCCAGTGCAAGTACAACGGGACAACTCAAATATACATGAACAAGCTGTGTGAATATGATCGGCCAAAAGAACTAAAAAGAAAGCTTTGTGAATATGCATTGTACATTTGTACAGCTTTTGCATGGTAGGAGGTTGAGAACTATTATCGGTGTATACCACACATTAATTTATATAGTAGTTTTTTTTGGGGTCAAATGGTGGAGTCCATAACTTTGTTTTACGCCAGCCGATCTACACTTGACTGATATGTGCTCTTTCTATGATTTGGATGAGTTCCAAGTGATAACAGTTTGCCTGATAACATTGATAATTAGAAGAGATCTTTTGTAGGGAGCATGGCGCAGTTCTTTCTTGTGAATTTCGTTCAATCACGTACTAATGAGGCCTTCTCTTTGAAATGGATTATTGTGCCGTCTTAAATAAGCAATTTATCAATGAAAAGTTTCACAACAAATGAGTTGCACGTCATTTTCTATATCAATTATTGTCATTACATTTAACTTGTTTGTTAGATTTTTCACTGATTAAATTACTTATATGAGACTATAAAATAATTCTTCATGAAAGAATTCATGGTCATGGTAGTTTCTTCAACTTGATTGTTGTTTTCAACTTTTCATCCTCAAAAGTTAATCAACAACCAAAATGCTATGTGGGTTAGAGTTATAAGAAGTAAATATAAATAAGGCAATGACATGATTCCTTCTGTTGATAGATCGTCCTCTGACTCACATATGTGTAAAGGAATTATAGTCACTTGGGATTACGTTTTGTAGGGAATCGAAGGTGTGGTTGGATAGAGAGAAGATGAAGTAGCCAGATGGAAACTTAAAAAGTATGGGAATTTCTCCATCAAATCGGCATACATACGATCTTTTAGAGCTTGTTTGGTCTGCAAGGAGCGGAGGGAAAGTGGGCGGAGGGAAAAAATTTTTGAGTTGAATTTAAAAAAAATTAGAGAAGTAGGGTTAAAAATTTTTAATTAATTTTTCTTACTCTTTTATCTTATATATTCTCTTTATTAAAATTTTATTACCCCACTTCTTCAATCTTTTAAAATTCAACTCATAAAAATTTTCCTTCCCCTCCAAATCCCTCCCACCAAACAGATCCTTAAAGAGGTGAAGACTCCAGGGATGATCCTATATGGAACAAAATTTGGAAGTTGAATCTGTCATAGAGATTACAAGTCTTTTTCTTTGCCTTATGATCACAACAAGTTATTGACCAATGAAAGAACAATGAAACGTTGAATTAGTGAGACGGCTTCATGCATTTTCTGTAATTATGATATTGAAGATCCCCTGCATGTTCTTCGGAATTGTGATGAAGTCAAGTCATTGTTACTTTCAATTGTTCAACCCAGCTTCCGTGAGAAACTTTTCAATAGTGATTTTATGGACTTGGTTTTGTATGAATCTTAATGCTAAAGTGGAATAGTGTGATGGACCTCAGAAAGAGTTCTTTGTTACTACCTATTGGCTTATTTGGAAGACGAGATTGTGATGAGGTGAAGTCATTATAGTCATTATTACTTTTTTTTTTTTGGCCAACAATCATTATTACTTTCAATTGTTCAACCCAACTTCAATGAGAAATTTTTCAATAGTGATTTTCTAAATATTAACTTTTTTTTTTTTTTGCCAACAGTCATTATTGCTTTCAATTGTTCAACCCAACTTCTATGAGAAATTTTTCAATAGTGATTTTCTAAACTTGATGTTGTATGAATCTCATTGATAAAGTGGAATGATGTGATCGACCTTGGAAAGAGTTTTTTGTTACTATTTGTTGATGAAAAAGTTTTTGGGAACGCGCTCTTGGATGTACATATGGCTGACTATCAAGGGTTCGGTTTCTCTCATTATCCATTTTCTCATCATCCCTCATAATCTCTAAATCATATCCGTCCAATCAATCTAAAAGGTAAAAGATGAGCCACATCATCAAGTTATCACTCCTTTCACTTTTCTCTCCCTTTCTTAATCAACGGTCCAAATGGCTCCTCTTCCAAATCAACGGTTCAGATGGGTTTATGAGGGATGATGAGAAAATGAGATGATGAGAGGATCTGCTTCCGACTATCAATGCCAATGGAGTATATTCACATAAGGAAAAAACGGCGGGATATGGAGGTACTATCAAAGATAGTAGATAAAATTTGATTGATTTTTTTTGTATTTAATATACCAAATGGAGATCCTTTAGTTACAATGCGTCTCATTGATCTTAAAAGAGTATGGGATGAGAATAATAGACGAGTTTACTTGAGAAGCTAGTCTTCAAATGTAATTAAGCTTATCAAATATACAAATAACGAACTTTGCGATAATTAGAATTTAATCACGATGTGCTTAAATGTGATTTTGAACAAGTTGAAAGAGAAAAGAATTTTAAAGTTGATATGCTTTTTTTTTTAATGGAATTGGTATTTCATTCATCTAATAAAGTTTACAGTAAGTGGGTCTGTACATAATCGAAAGCTAAAAAAATCAGAGCTTTAATTACAAAATTTCCATAAGGAAAAGCTCTTCAGCGTGTGATTAACTATAGCTATGACTTGGAAAAGAATTCTATCTGTTGTGAAGGATTCTTGTGCAAAGATCCTATGGTTTCTAATTTCCCATAGTTTCCAACATGTAATATATATCCCTATCTTCCATGAGATATTCATATGCTTGGTCTTGAGGATGTCGCATATCCAGTCAGAAAAGCTCCTTTTAAAAAAATCTTGATACATATCTGTGGGCAGGATTTTCCTCCATACAGTTGTTGCCATTGTGCAATCTCAGAAAACGTGATTTATGTCCTCACTTGCCCTTATGCAGAGAGTACAGTGGGTATCCAATGTCATCCCTCTTTTGGACCTTTCTACATTGGTCAATAGTTTCCCTTTAAGTAATATCCACATGAAAGTTTTTTCCCTTTAGGCTATTGGTAATTTCCATAATGCCACCCATTTAGTTTCCCTAGGGTTCCAACTTAGTGATTCTAAAGACTGATATGCAAATTTGACTGTAAAGTTTCCTGATGATGATAAAGTCCATAAGCATGTTGAGGTCAAGGGCAGCTGGCTGGCTGATACTTTAAGAATTTCAGAGGTAATGTCGATGAATTCAGTTAAAGTTTTCTTTAAATCAACTAATGGGAGTTGATCCAAGTGGTAAGCGGCTTGGTTCCGCTTAAGCAAAGTCTTGGGTTCTAATCTTGTGTATGCAGAAAATTCTTATTGAGAGACTCTCCCACCATAGCCAGATGCGTGACACAGGTCAAATTTGGATGTAGTCGGGGCAAAGCTCCGGTGAACCGGGTGGGCAGCAAAAAGAAAGTTTTCTTCAAATCAGAGTCTGAGATCTCCGCGTAAGTTAGAAGCTTTAGCGGTCCTTTGTCACCGACCCAATAGTCAGACCAGAATTGAACCGATTTGCTCGGGTTCCATTTGATGTGGAGATTCGCTTCCTCCCAAATATTTGCCAAGTTTTTCCAGAAGTGGGAGGAGTGTTTCCTGGTCAAATCTTCCAGTCTTCCACCTATGCGATATTTTTCTTTCAGAATTTTTACCCACAAAGTATCTGGCTTATGACACATCTGATATAACAATTTCATGAGAAATGCTCTGTTTTGTGATTCCATCCTTAGCAAACCACAGCCTTCATTGCTACTTGGTTGACACATCTCGTCCCATTTGACTAAATGAATGCCTCGTTTGTTTTTGAGTAAACCCATATGAACTTACGAATCAGTTTTTCAATTTGCTTGCAGCAAGTGGATGGTAGTAATGTGCTCTGCATTGTGTAGAATGGTATTGATGAAAGAACTGATTTGACAAGAGTGATTCTCCCTGCCAAAGAGAGAGTGCGCCCCTTCCAGCCTGCCAATTTGGATTGTATTCTCTCCTGGATATAATTGTAAGTTGATGAAGATACCCTTCCATTTATAAGTGGTACTCCTAGATATTTACCCAGTGAATCAGCTTGACCATATCCTAATTGCTGGTAAATAGTCCTTCGTTTGGTTGCATCAACATTTTTGGAATAATAAAATTTCGTCTTCGCCATGCTTATCTTGTGTCCAGAGGGGGAGCAAAAATCCTAGGGAATTTGCTTGATTAAGTGTATCTGTGAGGCTATGGTGTGGCTGAATAAAATCAAGTCATCAGCAAAGAAAATGTGAGATATTGGAAATCCCTGCCTACCCATCTTGATTGGTTTCCAATGTCCATTGTTCACTGCAGCATAGATTGTTTTTGAGAGCCTCTCCATGCACAGAACAAAAATATATGGGGACAATGGATCCCCTTGTCGGATTCCTCTTTGCGAAGTAAAAGTGGTTGAAGGAGATCCGTTCCACAGGACTTGCATTATTGAGAAAGTAATACAATGCATGATCAACTTAACCATTTTGTCTGGCAAGCCAACATCATTGAGAGCGTCCTGAATGAAATCCCATCGTAATCTGTCAAAAGTTTTTTCTAAATCTACTTTTATGGCCATCCACCCACTTGCACCCTTCTTCTTTCTCATGGAGTGAATTGCTTCTTGTGCTATTATTATATTTTCAACAATACTTCTCCCTTGAATGAAGCTGGTCTGGTTTTAACTAATGAGTTTTGGGAGGATCGAACTAAGCCTGTTTGCAAGGACTTTCGTGATGGTTTTATAGACAACAAAGCATAGGCTGATAGGTCGAAATTGACTCAATAGGGTTGGCTTTTCAACTTTTGGAATGAGGGCTATAATAGTGTGATTGAGGTAAGGATCCAAATTACTACCATCCCATAGTCTCTGGAAAAATGATAGCATACTGGGTCCAACCTTACTCCATTAGGAAAAAATAATGCATGCAATCCATCTGCTCCTGGGGACTTCAATAGCTTCTTTTCAAATAAAGCCTTTTGGATTTCTTCTAATGTTGCATCTCTTTCCATTAGAAGGAGTTCTGAACCGGGAATTGAAGGAAAAGCACGTCTTGTGCTATATGGTCTTGGAATATTATCTTCCAGAGAATATAACTCATGGAAAAATTCCTTGGCCATATTTGATAACGTCTCTTCATCTGTGACCCACAATCCATCATCCACTTTTAATTGTGTAATTCGATAAAGTTGATATGCTTGTCAAACATACTTTAGGGCCCTCTAAATTTCACTTGGTTTCTTTAAATGATTTTCATTCGTTTCTTTATTGTAATGTATAATAGTTTTTCATAATTTCTTATAAGAAAAAGTTAATCAGGTTCCGCTAGAACAATCAAGTTTATAATGCCCACGCAGTCAAATTGACAGACGGCATCTCTCACCTCAAAGCATGAGTCAACTGACAGATCGAATTCATGCACAAGTTGACTTCTTTAATGGATTTAAAAAATAATAATAAACATAAACACTTTACCAAAAAAAAAAATTGATTGTAGTAAACAACGAAATGAAAAGAGAGTTAAGCTAGATTTATAATTATAATGACCATATTGGTTTCACACCTTTTTTACTGTCCTTTTCTGATTCCTCTAATTATGGAGAGAAATTCAATTATAATCTTTTCACATAAAAAATTTGCATCATATTACGTAACATGCTAACATTTGAGCAAGTAAATAAAATAATTAAGTTATTTTGTTATTGTCTTTAATTTCTTTGGTTCTTATTAGAACCGTAATAGTGATATAAAAAAAATTTAAAAAAACTAAAATATTTAATTTGTCTTATTTAGCACAACAATTCAAGATCATTATTACAAAATAATGTAAATATTTAAGAATAGTGAATTTAATAACATACCTATCTTCTAATTATTTGTAAATACTACAATTTCTTATAAATTTTTATATTTTATGCTCATTTTTATTGTTGTCAAACTCACGAATTAACTCTCAAAATTTACCATTTTTACTTTTTAACTTTATGAAATTGAGCCGAATCACTTGTAAACTCATGCTAATTATAAACTCAGATAAACTCGTGAGTTTAGACATCAAATTTACCGTTTTTATATTTCTAATTTACACAAAATTGCATTAATTCACTCTTAAACTCGTGTTAGCTTTTTCGATTTAATCATGTTCAATGGTTTTATCTATAAATTTTATCTAACTTTTTTTTTGCTGACTATAATATATTATAAATATTGGTGTATTTAATTTCAATTATTTAGATCTAAAATATATTTAAATCAAATTGTTGTCATTTTTATATTTTAATTATTTAATTATACACAATAAACACCTATTTAATGTTAAAAATAAACTCTTATGAGTGAGTTTCGATTTAAGTTCATGATACGTGTCTACATTTATGTCATGAGTTTGTTTACACTCACCACAACCTTACTCCTTTTGCTACAATATATGAGAGAACTTTTTTTAAAAAAAATGTATATTCCTAATTATCAGAGATATTACTACGTTTTTTTTTCTGGCAAAAAAAATTAATAGGTATTTTTTTAAAAAAAATTGGTATATTTGTTTTTTGTCTTCATTAATTACTGGGTAGTGGGTACTATAATTGTATTAACTGTTGGTTAATTTTTCTCGCTCATCCCCTCAACACAAATAAAATTGATCTTGTAAAATAAAATAATTTTTGTATATTGATTATTTTTAATCAGTTTTAATTAAATTTTTAAGTTAAATGATTTGATTATGTGTATTTTATGAAAAAAGGGATGGGTATTAAATATTGATATTGATTCATTGAATTTAATTACATACTGATTCATTGAATTTAATCCATTTATGACGAGCTGAAAATAGATGCTTTGCGTCATAAAACGTGAAGGATGATCCCTGATTGACCGTCATAGTTGGGAGCTGGGAGCTGCACACCTCAAAGAACGTAACAAGCACACCCAAGCCTGCTTATTCTAGTCATAATCAGCCATGCATCCCTCCAACAAGCTTAGTTGTACATTTTTATATAAAGGTTTTGAATCCTTAGCTTGCGTTACAATAGTAGATCTTATTGCTTCATTCGATATATATTGACGCTGACTATTACCTTGTCTTTTTTCCCTCTCAAAGTATATGATATTGGTGCTCTTTAACCAAAATTTGGTGGGGGAAAGGTTTTACTTATCGGGTCACCAACAACATGCGATTCCGCAATAGATAGTATGAAAAATAAGAAAGAATGGTAGATTAACACCATGCAGGTCAGTTTATAGAGCAACGATCAGCAAGAGAAAAATAGGAATAAATTTGATAAGTGTCAGAGCACAAGATACAATTGTTATAGCTAGTGTGTTCCACGAACCCCCTTTTATGGTGCCGTCGTTCTCCTTTTATATTCACTCCCCAGTTATATCTGTTGCTATCTTCACAAATCCAGGAGGATATGGTCATTCCTATCTTTGCGGGGCTTGGAGCTTCTTCCGATTGATTGTTTTGACTGGACATTTCAAGAGGAGCTTTGGGCCAGTCAAGGTCTGTATCCTATTAGGCTTTTAGTGCGTGTTTGTTTAAGCTTTTTGTACAGTAAAAACGCACTTATTACGCAAGCCGAGAAAAAACTCCTCTCACATACTTACCTCGTATACCGTGAATCACGAATTATAAGCTCGTTTTGGACAAAAATAAGCCATTCCAAACACACACTTAATGGTTTTACCTCCTCTTTGGGCAGGAGCTTTCTTATTGTGTGTTTGGATTAGCTTTTTTTAATAGCTTTTACGACTTACGAAATAAGTGTGTTAGAGGAGTTTTGTCTCGGATTGCGCAAACCATAATTTGAAACCATGATTTGGGATGTTACCAAACACACACTAAGTCCCCTACTTCTCAAGCCTGATACGCTATTGGCTTGACAAGTAACTCAATCTCATCCATCAAAATGCAGTATCTAACAGCTAAGTACAAATTCTTCTGGGCCTACCATTCCTTCCTGAGGCGACTTTCCCACTCCTCTGTCAGTTACTCAATTCCTATTGGGCGGTTCTCTCATGTTCTCTCATCATTAAGTTTCTCTAGGGCTTCCCTGCTTCATTTGTGTTGTGCGAGTGTTCATGACTGAGTGTGTGAGGTGAAGTTGAAGATTTGCAATGTTTTGGCATCTTCTCCTGAGGCGATCCCCTGTAAAGGTATCTCCTTTCTTTTCCTAGCTTCGTTTTTCCTTCAAGTTCTGGGGTTATGGCCAGGATTCGTTGGTCGTGTCCTTTCTCTTTTTTGTGATCTACTTTTTGTAAGGCCTTGATTAAGGAAACTAGAGTAATTGATAAGGTGTTTATTAAAGGAATTAGTGTGAACTTATCCTAATAAGGTGAGATGAGTTAAACTCCAATACCTTGAAAGTTTTCTTATGCTTCATTCTAATATTTTGGATTGTGTAATTAGCTAATTTTTTTGTACCGCTTGACTATGACTATTGTTGGCCTCAAGAATTTAATTAATTGATATACTACTTTTTAATTATGAAATTGTTCATCTTTCAATTGCATTGATGATTGAAACTTAGAAAATTGTACTTAATTATCTTTGTTCAGGAGTACAAAGGTCTAAGTGTGGAGGAATTGATTGAAACATATTTTTATATAATTTTTCATAATTAAATTGGGATTTTTAATGCATATTATGGGATATTATTGCAAGATTAAGCACAAGGTTGTATCAAAAATTTAAGAAATCATTTGTATAAATAATTAACAAATTTTGAAATTCTACTACAAACAACGCTTTTAACATTCATTTTTTAGCTCTTTTAATATCTGAAAACAAGGGGACGTCTATGCCAGGAATGTAGAAAACTCAGGATACGACGTCCGTAAAAAAAAGGACGCCGTAAGTGGCCATCCCTCGCTTATGGAGTCCCTTTTTTAAGAAACGTAAGGCATCCCTTTTTGAAAAAAGGGACTCTGTAAGTGGGTTACAGTGTCTCGTTTTACAAAATGGGACGCCGTGAAGGTTCTTTTTTTAAAAGAAGAAAAAATAAAATCATTTATATTTTTCACTGCTCAAAAATTTAAACCTACAGAAACAAGATCGAACAATTCCTTATAAACCAAAATGTCTTTACAAATAATAAGAGAACATCCAGCACTAGCTAATTAAAGTATTAACTCCTATTAATACAATGTACAATAATTACCACAATGTCAAAAAGTTGTATACACAACTACTAACTGATAATAATAAACTTTACTGATCTATATGTTGAAAAAGATGTCAAACCAAAAAATCTCGAATTAAATTAATGTCTTCATGTAAGTAGACAGCTTCATCATCAAAAATTTGTAAATTAGAAAACAGGCTTAGATAAAATCAACCAAGTGAATGAATTAATTAACAATTTAATTACAACACCGAAAATATTATTATATCATTTAAGAATAAAAAAGCGATTACCTGTTGAAAATTAACACTGAGAGGGGGTGAGAGAGAGTAACAGTGAGAGAGTGTTGGGGTCGGTGGGGTGTGTGTGTGTGTGTGTGAGAGAGAGAGAGAGAGAGAGAGAGAGAGAGAGAGAGAGAGAGAGAGAGAGATGGTGAAAGTGAAACTATAAAAAGAAAGTGAATAAAAGAGAGGGGTTTTGGCATCACAAATGCAAATTTGGGATGCCAAAACTCAACAATCCCTACCTAAAGTCTAGCCATTTCCTGTCTAACGCAAGGCTTAGGCATCCCAAAATTATTTGTGACGTCTAAAACTACCTAAATCCCTCCAAATTTACAAAAATGTCATTACCTTTATTTTTAAACTTTTTTTTTTAGAAATGGACGTCTTTTGGGGTAATAAAATCTATATCTTATAGTAGTTGAAGGAGAAAATATATCAATTTGTTCCATAAAAAAATATCTCTTTTCTATTATCAAAATGCAAATGAGAAGTGTTTTTTTTTTTGGCTAAATTATACAAACCCCCTAAACTTTAGGGCAATTGCATATAACCCCCTGATATTTTGACGTTTAAATTTAACCCATGAACTTTAGTTTTTTTTAATTTGGACCCCCTGCCATTATTATGTTATTATTTTTTTCTTGACAGAATTTACCACGTCAGGTTAATAGAAGACACATTATCACATCTTACGTGGCATCCTATTAAATTTATTGTTGTATAAAATCCCCTTGAACTTTAGTCTAGTTGTATATAACTACCTCGACATTTTAAACTTTAAACTTAACCCCCTTGAAGTTTTATTTTTTTAATATTAAATCCCTACCTTTACTTTTTTATCTAATTCTTATTAGAGGGAACTCATTACTTCCAAATGATTCTATCGGCTTCTTCATTTATTAAAATAACATTTTTATAATTTTATTGTCTTAATTTATAATGTTAATAAATTCATTAATTGTTGTTTGCTATATATCATTTGTTAATTATAATAGTATTTGTTGCATGGAGAAAAAAAGAAAAATAGTACTTCAAAATTCACATTAACAAGAAACATAAGGATAGAAATTCAACCTCTAATTCAACAAAAAAATTAACAAATGCTATTTTAATTAACAAATATGATATATAGCAAAAAAAAATTAATGAATTTATCACTATTATAAATTAAGACAATAAAATTGTAAAAAAGTTATTTTAATATATGAAGAAATCAATAGGATTATTTGGAAGTAATGAGCTCGCTTTGATAAGAATCAGATAAAAAAAGTAAAGACAAGGGTTTAATATTAAAAAAAACTTCGAGGGGGTTAGGTTTAAAGTTTAAAATGTCGAGAGGGTTATATGCAACTAGACTAAAGTTCATGAGGGGTTTTACACAATTATAAACTTAATAGGATGCCACGTAAGAAGTGATAAGGTGTCTTCTATTAATCTAATGTAGCAAATTTTGTCAAAAAGATAACGGCGTGTTAACGGTAGGGGTCCAAAATAAAAAAATCAAAAGTTCAGGGGGGGCTGTATTTAAATATCAAAACATTAGGGAAGTTATATGCAACTACACTAAGGGCTCGTTTGGTACACTGGAATTGGTTTTGATGGGAATGGAAATGAATATGTAAATGGAAATAGATATGGATATGGAAATGTGGTTTAAAAGTATGTTTGGTATACACATGAAATCTGGCATAATTTTTATTTAAAAAATACTAAAATACCCTTCTAAATAAAAAAAAAACTCCAAAGTCATCATCTTTTTCCCTGAGACTTCCTCAGCAATGCAGCAACCATCGAACATCATGGCACCAACCATAAAAAAAAAACTCAGTACAGTATGTTTCTAAATCTCAAAGGCACAAGAAAAATTTAAGAAGTGTGTAATGCTATCACTCTAGTTAAAAGTCAGCAACGTCCATACAAAAATGATGCCAATCCTTTTCTCAATCTCAAGCACACAAGAACAAGGGATAAACCCAGATCTAGATGCAATAATCAATAATGGAGGTGAGACTTCTTAAAGCATGACGAAAAGGAGAAGGAGGAGGGGAGATGATTGGGAACAAGAGGATTGGGTAGTGATGAAGGTGCGACCAATGGGGGCTTCTCAGTGAGGAGAGGTGAAAGAGAGAAGGCGTCATGAACGGAATTGGTGAAAGTTACTACTAGATCTAGTGCTCCTACAACCTAGATTTGTAGATCTGAAGCTTGAAATTCCATAGTAAAAATCACAAGCTTTATGGTGGGTGTTGTTCATTCCAGAAGAAGCGCCGCTGCTCCTCCTTGCCGTCGTTTGCAACTTACCGGCGGTGGCGTGGGTGGCAATGGCTGGTTGGATCTCACAGGTGGTGTTCAATATGGTGGCTGGAAGACGGAAGGGGTGGGTGAGGAGGTTGAAGCAAAAGAGGAGGGTAAGAGATGGAAATTAATTGGCACATGGAATTATAAATCTTGGCTTTTAACATGGCAACCATCTTTATGGAATTGACCTATTTTTGGTTCCACATGGAATTGGAAAATTTTCCAATTCCATTGTACCAAACAAACTTTCTCATAGAATTGATACCCAATTCCATTTCCACCTCCTCCAATTCCAACATACCAAACGAGGCCTAAAATTCAGAGCGCTTTTATATAATTTAGCCTGGGGTGAGGGCGCTCAGTGGAGGGGAAACTAATATTATTATTCTTTTTATTCCCATTTGATGCTACTTATATAGAAGTTTATCACTTAAGGCTGTAGTTTCATGGATCAAGTAATGAATTAGACTCTTGTTATGCCTTTGGATTTGAGCAAGCACCGTATGGGATCTCCAAAATGGTGGCCCAAATCCATTTTTAAGCTTAGTGTAGTGAAATTACCATTACCCCTTCTTTATCATTATTGATTTACCAAACACATTCTACAGATTATTCACAGATACTTTATAATTATAATAATTTTTTTTTGTCTCCATTAGCTTCTTCACCGCATAAAATATCATCTCTAAAATTTCCAACATAAAAGTTTACCTTTAACTATTTTTTCTTGAATTTTTTGTGAAAATAAGCCTTTAATTTCCAGAAATTAACTTTAAAATTATTTAGGCCTCTTTTGGGGAACTAAACCTCTTCATAATTTTTCTAGATCCCCAATTAATATTCCATAATCTTTATTCAATCCTAAAAGATGCCACTAAATAATTTTAATACTTATTTTCTCATTTAGTTTCCTTATAATTTCACCAGAAAATAGGATTTTTTTGGTTGTTGCAAATAATTCGTTTTTGAAATTACTCAAAACCTTATTTTTGCTTTTAAAAAAAAAATGCTTTTTTCCCTATTCCTTATTACCCAAACAGGTTATTAGAATTCTGATTTTTCATATTGGCGGGATGAGATGGTGTCGTTCATGATTTCAAACAGTGTACAAACCCACTAATTCAGCATACATTAATTCACAATGGCGATTGTTTCTACGGACGGGAATTTTTTTTACTTACTGTTGAGTGTTGATAATGGTGCATAGATAAAACATTTTGATTTTTGAACCACTTTGTAATTTAGTGATATGAAGGCTCGTTGAAAGTAGGAAGCTGTGGTCGCCCATTTATCCCTCTATTTAAAAAAAAAAATTGATGGGGATTTACTTTGAATAATTGGTGAATATAGATTAAAAAGCGTGGACAAGAATAAACAAGGAACTTTAAGCATGTTATTATATACCCTTAATGAATAATTAGCAATATTTAGGCAATGTATCTATGTTATCCGTTTTTAAGCCCAAAAAATATGTAGAAAAGATTGGCTTTTCATGTTATATATTTTTCAGTGTATATTTATATTGAAACACCATTCTTTTCCATATTTAATATCGAAGCATAATGAATTAGGATGCAATTCTCCTTCCTGCCTTCCGTGCTATTTCTCTGTTTCCTCTGAAATAATTCTTCATCACATTCATAAATTATTTGTTTTTTTTCTTATATATATAGATTCGAATTGATTTAAAAATATAAAAGACAATATTAGCCCCTTCAACTTATAATTTTTATATGGAGTCATTAGATTTTGACATGATTTTAATCTCATTTCTGAGACAGACTAAAAACACATATACTTCCTACAAAACCATGATGAATCTCATTTATTTATCCATTGCGTACGTAGGGGGTACGAAAGAGAACCATGCCAGGGGACATGCGGGCCACCTCTTGTTAGAAATGGGCGGTCCTGTTGCACGGACCATATTCATGTACTAATATAAACGTCAAAATCAATTATGAAAAAAATCTTGCTTATCTAAAAAGCTAAAGATATTACCTATTTTTAATTATATTTTTCCAAAACTTTATCCAAATGCCTGACTTTCATTCAATAAGTTATATTTATAAATCAATTTTAAACGGTTAAATTTCATCAAAAGCAATGGATCCTCATCACCAATTCATCCATTCTGCTATATATTATCTGAAAATTATCAACAATGTCCTCCCAATTTTTTTTAAAAAAAAACTTTCCGTAGCATACGTGATGATAGTAGTATATAGCAGAATGATAGTAATATACAGTGATAAATTTCATAATTTTAAAATTACTCAACATATTTATTTGATGACAAAACTAGAGAAGTGGGTTACTTTAATTGCGTTAGTCGGTTTTATTGTTGAGTATTGCTTTGGTCAAAAAAAATTCGTGGATCATAGTGATTTGTCTTGATCGGACTTGAACATACGTGCTCGTGGAATTTCCGAATTTGACATAAGGGTTTGATTGATGCTTTCTGTCAGGCTGATCCTGCAACCTAGTATACTTATTGCATTGAAATCCTACACCCTACTGCGTCGTCTTCGTGACTTATATCCGGCCCATCTCCATAATTAAAATAAAATAAAGTCATTTCGGTCCCTAATTGAAGGAGTACTCGTAGCTAATTAAACGGACCAGTTTTGACAATCCACCTCGGACAATGCACTTCACCGATTCACCTTCCCACTTGTGGTTTCTTTGGTCAAATTGATATGACCCAAATCAATTAATGTTAGGGATCTTTTGTGATAGAGTTGTGACAAAAGTGGGATAAAAGGACGAGTCCGGCCATTTCTCGTTCTCGATCACCTCCAGCTCTCGTTTGCAACCTCTGAATCCCAAATTCCAATCACCCAAAGCAGCAATCTTAAGATGCCTTCACTCGCTACTCTCATCAGTGCCCTCAGGTTTGCATCCTTGCCTTCCTCCTCTGCTACTACTGCTACTCATGATGTTTTTTATGTTCCTTTTTTCTTTCTACCTTAACATCCCTCAGGCTAAATGTTTTCATATTTTCCTAATATCCATGCACCCGCAAAATATCCCTAGTACTAGCTTCTTTCATTCATTATGTTCAAGTGGCACCTGGCTGAAACAGACCAATGAACAATAAACGTTGTCTAATTAAGAGAATTTCAGATGAACACGGTGCTTGTTACTCTATATGAAGACGAACCTTGATGTCCATTTCGTTAACAAATTTGATGCTTGAGCAGGTCCGTTCCACGTCATGAGGTCTTTGGTGATATTATCAAAGGGTTAACTTTTATTGTGGAGCTATGCTTCCCAAATACATCACCGTTGAAGGAGAACTCTGTAAGGGCATTGACTTTTCATGCAAGTAAATATATCTATGGCCGTACCCGCGACGTGGTCTCCGGCAGTCTAGCATGTGCGATATTAGTATCATTCCTCATCTCTCGTGATGAGCAGCCGATCTTTGTCTTCCTCATCATCTGGGCAATGTTGGCTATTGTTTCATATTTGATTCTCTAGTCAAGTCTCTTGACAAGTACAATACGTTATTGTATGTAACTTGTTTCCACAATTGTGCTTTCAGACTATCTGTAGTATAATGTGGAATTCTGTATTTGCCTCCTCAGATCTGGGCAATATGTGTTGTTGTAACTTATTTCCATGATTGTGCTCTGGGACTATCTGTAGTATAATTGTTTCATGGAAATTACATCACTGGATTAAAAACTTAGCTTGCTACCCAGGAGTTTCTTCTGATGATATAGATGAAATAAAGAATTTACTACCATTTGGTTCCAATATAAAGTAAATTATAGGAGAAATATTAATCACAGTCCACTTTTGACCAAGAAAAATCCCAATCCACGAAATCAATAACTCTAATTGGAAAAAAAAAAACAATTGACAAGTGTGATTTACGGGCCAGGGTTAAATCTTTCTAGTCAGGGATGAGCCTTTTGTACACGAAAGAATACACAATAAATACCAGCTGAGCTTTTAACAAAAGCTCCAACATCCAGCTTTTATCAATCGCAGCTCCACAGTACTTCAATTTGAAAAAGCTCAATCGCTCACAAGTTCAACCAAACATTAAAAAAAAATCACTGCTGCCAATTGGGCTTGTGTATGCCCAATTGGGTTTAAGGGCTGCCAAAAACCCTCACCAAACACACTTTGATTGAAAAAAAGTCACATCATTTTAAAATTGTTCATTAGAATAATGGTGAAAAACGATTTCTAAATTTTGTCAAACTGAAAGTTGTTCTTTATAAAATCAACTTCTTCACAAATTTAAAGTGCAGCATTACGGTAAATTGTTGAGTTAGCAAAAATGGTGAAGATGAAACAAGAGAAGCAGGAAGCAGATAGAGGAGTTCAACGGGAAAGATCAAAGGTACGCTCCAATCGGCCGAAGAAGCCAACTTTCGAAGTGGAAGAGAATGATAGATCGAAGGAGAAGACGGGATCACGAGGGGAGAAATGAAACACTACTACAAAAAGGGGCTATAACGTCCCAAATTTGGCACCTTTAACGTCCCAAAAAGGGGGGACGTATATGCTGGGGGCGTAGTAAGTTGTAAGAAAAGACGTCCCAAATAAATTGGGACGTCTAAAGTGAGAGACTTTAGACGTCCCAAATGTCATTTAGGACGTCTAAAGTCCCCCCAGGGTGGGACTTTAGACGTCCCAAATTGTCATTTGGGACGTCTAAAGGTTAGGGTTTTTTTATACCATAATTTGCATTCTGTATTATCCAGCGAATTCAAACTGCAGAAACAGAATAGAAGATGGATTCATAAACCACACTGTCCATTACAAACTGGTAAGGACATCCAGCAGCACAATCTTTACTATATATACATACAATAACAACTCATACAACCTACTACTATATATATCAACAATAACAACCAGAAAGTGTCAAAACGCTGTCATCACACAACTACAAACTGATATAAAATAAAAAGTTTACTGGTCTATATGTTGAAGAAGATGTCCAGCCAAAAGATCTCTGATCAAATCAAGGTCTTCGCGTAGGTAGGCATCTTCATTATCAAAAATCTGAAAATTAGAAAGTAAGTGTTGATGAAATGAATCTCAAGCAAATGAATTAATTAGCATTTCGAGTAGAACACAAAAAATATTATCATTTGAGAATGAAGAAGCGGTTACCTTTTCAAAATCGCTAGTAATTCCACTTTGAGTGATGTTATACATATAAAGTATAATATAATATCCGCATTCAGTGTTGCCAAGTTGCCGAGGGCACTTTAAATCAAAGGGATGCAATTGGTTGTTAAAATCAATAAATGTATGTCTAAAAGGACCGTCAATGAAACAATTAGCTAGGATCAAATGTACTTACTATCGGATAAAACCACTTTGGCTTTTTAACAACTGTACCCTCGCGTGACCCACCTAGGACTCTATATGTTTGACAAGCACTATCATGAAAATCAAAATGAACAGAAATTAGAACTATTCATTTTTTTTAAGAGTCAATGAAATACAAACAGAATAACTTACGTGTCGAAGACGGATTTTGTATCTTTGTCTGGCTTTTTACTCAAGGGATCAAACCAATAGACTACGTTGCGGCGGGGACATATAATACACAAACTCCAGTGGTAACTTTAACAACATGTACATAGCATCATATACTTACGTTTCATACATAGCCAGGGAGGCAAGTTGTATATTACAAGGAGAACCGGCCACATACTATGTGTGCTAGTAAGAGTTCCATACGGATTGATGCCGTCTGTACAAAGCCTAAGCGAAAGGTTTCTTGGCTCGCTGCCAAATTGAGGGAACATTTCATCTATTTTTTGCCATTGTGGAGAGTCAACTGGGTGCCGAAGATATTTCCCATCAGATATTCTCTCATCAAAGTGCCATCTCAACTTCTTCGCTTTTGTTGTAGTCGCAAACAAACGTTTAAAACGTGGTATTATTGGAAGATACCACATAATCTTTAAAGGTTGTCTTTTACTTGTCACATCGCCACAACCACCATCTTTTTTCACTTTGTATCGTGCAGTTTTACACTTAGGACACTCACTAAGACCTCCATACTCATTTCTGTATAGTATGCAGTCATTAGGGCAAGCATGTATCTTTTTATACTCCATACCCATCGTAAACAGGATTTTCTTGGCCTCATACATACGATTTGGAAGTACAGTATCCTCTGGAAACATATCACACAATAGTTCAAGCAGCAATGTGAAACTACTATCGATCCACCCACAAGTTGCCTTTAAGTTAATCAAATGTAATGTTCCCGTCAGCCGCGTATACTTACTCCCATGGTACAATGGCTGTCATACTCCTCCGACTGCATAAAGGATTCTGCCTCAACATCGTGAATCATTTTCTCTATTCTATCTTCACTACTACAGAAGGCACTTTCAACTACCGTTTTTATGCCCTTTAGACGACCATTTTTAAGGGGACGTGTATGTGAGTGTCGTGGAAAGTTTTGAAATAGACGACCGTTTTAAAACGGTCGTTGTAAGAGAGTTACAATGACTGGTTTTGAAAAACCAGTCGTTGTATCTTGAGATACAACAATTGTTTTTTCAAAAACAGTCGTTGTATGTTGAGATACAACGACTATTTTTAGAAAACCAGTCGTTGTATCCCTCTTTTTTTTTTTAAAAAAAAAATGTTGTTTGCTTTTTATCGGTTATATCTTTATAGGTCTTTGTCTACCAATTATATAAATCAAATTGAGTTCCATTGGCCCATAATAGATTCAACTATATATATACACACAATTAATCACCAAGATTCCCAGAAAGATTTCTTTTTAATTGTAGAGGAATAATCAAATTCATACATTAAACATATTATCATTAGCAACAACATATTCTCTATTAAATTGTGAAAGATAAAAGGAGACAGGAGAACACACTTTGAATAAGAAGGTAAAACAGAGAATACCTGAAAGGAAGAGGCGACAATATTTCGTATGACAAGGTGAGGGATATGGAGAGAATCACAAACAGATACAGTTTCATTCATAGATTAAATTGAGAAAAATAATACCTTTTGCTTGTAAAGATCATTATTAAGAAGATCCCTAGTCATCTCCTCAAAGAAATCGACTCAAAAAACTAAAAGTTCATGCCTTTAGCCGCACTCAAAAAACCAATGGAGGACAGCAAAGAGCAGAGAGCAAGGACGATGGTCGGAGAAGTCATCGGAGAGCAATATGTGAGCAAGAGGCAAAGGGAAAGTCCGGGTCAGATTGGGAGGCGCGACACAATGTGAGCTCTTTATAGGATCGACGTGACACAATGTGAGCTGAACAAAGACGAGAATGGTCTGATTTGGGGATTATATGGCAGAGTTTCAACGACTGGTTTTCAAAACGAGTCGTTGAATCCCACTTACAACGACTGGTTTTGAAAACCAGTCGTTGAATCCCACTTACAACGACTGGTTTTCAAAACCAATCGTTGAATCCTTCTCCTATATTTACATCCATGCCACCGCGTTATTTTCTACTACTGTTTTTTCAATACAGTGGTGAATTGGTGTCGTTGAATCATCTTTTTGTAGTAGTGCTTCATCTATGATATCCACATCTTCCTTCTTGTGCGACAGACAATCTGTTACTTCCTCACCATGCCATATCCACCTTGTGTATCGCAGATTTATTCCATCACAAAGTAGGTGATCCTTTATGACATCAACATCCCGTCGACTCTCATTCAAATAATTGACACAAAGACAAAAATACTTCCCATTTTTTGCAGGAGCATTCTTTTTAGCGAATTCAATAAATTCTTCCACTCCTTTCTCGTATTCTTCACTGGTTCTCAAAGCATTCATCCAACTATGATCCATTTTGTTACCACCTAAGGCATTCCCAATAACATTCACATGTTTAGTACAATTGTCAACGACATATGATGGGATTGCCTAATTAAGTTATCAACCCAATTTAGGATTTTAAAATATGGGCTTAATAACTTTATTGCCCCCTCCTAGTCTCCTCTCACCTCTTAAGAGGGTTTCAGTGCTATGTAACTTATTTTTTTTTAATAAGTATATGTATATAAACATTAATGTATAATAAAATAAATATAATAAGATTAAATTAAAGAATTTTTTTGAGGTTATGGTTTTCTTTTTAGTTTTAGCTTGAATTATTCTTCATAATTCATTTGGAATACAAGAATTTCTTTAATTTAAACAAATCATATTTTATTTTATTATATATACTAATTAATGGTAATATATACACAAAACTAAGTTATGAATAACTTAATTAGGGATTTGTTGAGTTTAACAACCAAATTTAGAATTTTCCTATTTGAGGCAGCTTTATGTGGAATTTTCCCTTGATTAAAATTAAAATAACCCCTACTCATTTAAGTAAATTTATATTTAAAAAATAAAATAAATCATTACAGTGGAGTTCCCAGATACAATTTAAGCAATATAAGCACACCAAACACACCAGGTCAATCTCAACTATCTCAATATAAGCAATATATAAGCACAATTAACGTAATATTTCCTATTGCCTAGTATTTTCACATTGCAAGTTTTACTTTAATTTATTCAAGTAAATGTATATTTCAAAAAGATAATATACCATTCTGTACAAAAAAAAAAAGCAAGAAGAACCACGGGTAGAGAAGAACTAACCTGATCAAGGGGCGCCCATTGTGCTATGTGTGCTGGAGAGGTAGAGAAGACGTTGGAGCTCAGAGTTGTATGCACGGTGGGGAGGTACACCGGAGGGTGGAGAAAGCAAAGAACCACGGTTTGGGGACGACAATGGAAGGAAGGAGGTAGAGGAGAGCAAAAACCTGTGGAGGAGGTGAAGTTGCAGAAGGGTGGCCTCTGGTGCGTGCGTCCTTCAATGGATTTCAGGTGGAGGAGGGAGGGGTTGAAGAAAGAAAGAGTAGTTGAAGAAGGGAGGAGTTGAAAAAAGAAAGAAAAGAGGCCGACGGTGGGGGGAGGAGGAAGAAGAGTAAAGTTTTTTTGGGTCAAACAAAGAGGGAGGACGCATGTGAGGAGGGGGATGGATTGAGAAGACGCATGTCAGACAAGTGTCTGACATGCGCCTTTAGGCGTCCCAAATACCATTTGGGACGTCTAATCCCAGCTCCTGGCGCTAAAAAAATTTAAAAAATTTATATTTCGCACCTGAAAGTACTTTAGATGTCCCAAATTCAAATTTGGGACGCCTAAAGGTTCCCCTGCATGCATATAATTACGAAAATGCCACCACCTCCCTTTTTAACCACCCAATTTTAAATTTGGGACGTCCTTAGAGGTGGTTATATCCTAATTCTGTAGTAGTGAAACTAGAAAAAGGAAGACGGGAAATGTCGAGGAAAGGATAAAGAGAAAAGAGAAATGACAAGATCATAATAATTGTACGCCAATGGTAACAATTGCATTGGCCAACGGAAACCAGAGAGAGAGTTTGAAAGGAGAGGGAGGACATCGACTACACACTGTCGCTCTTCCACACCACCGTCTCCTTCAAGCTCCACCACCTTCCACCGTCTTCACCAACACCGCACTTCCATTTCCGATGGCTTCCAGTGTTGATGAGGCACTGTTAGACCGAGAGAGAGAGAGAGAGAGAGAGCGCCGACAGGAGCTTCTAACGTCATTTCCTTCTCACCTTGCTGCCGACCCAAACATCACTCCCCCCACCATACTTGATCGTGACACTGCCGAGAACTCCGACCCCCACTTCGGGCAACCACCGTAGCTGAGAGAGGCAGAGCACAGAAATGAGGTAAAGAGAGAACCGAGACACGAGAAGGAGACACGTGGCTGCAAGGAGGGAGTTGGACACTTGCAACACAAACTAGAGTTTTTATTTATTTTCTGGCGAAGTTGATTTTTCCGACGAGCCTTTTCTTCATAGTTCCAGCGTATTTTCTTACTAGAACACTACAACATCCTCATCCATTGGCATTCTTTGTGAGTTTCAGTTGTTTTTGCAACTCTCCAGTGGAGTTTTGCATTTTCCGACGAGTTGAGTTTTCCGGCTCCCATTTTCCGGTGATGTCAATTTTTGGCATATTGTTGTTTTGCTTCTTGGCAGTGTAGACCCTTGCTTGAGTTGAGTTCATGCAAAAGACACATGGGAGTTATTTAATTTTATTTTTGTTTCTCATTATTATGTTTTGTTTGAAACTTGATTATTATTTATGCAATTTGTGGATTGAATTTGTGTGATCTGATTTCTTTTTGCCAGTTGGATTTACACACACACACACACACACACACACACACACACACACACACACTCTCTCTCTCTCTTTTCTTATTAATATAAAAAAAATTAATTCCAAAAACCCTTTTTCTTAATCAATTTCTCTTGATATTTTGTTTAACCTATGAAATCAAAATAAAATGCTCTTCGAATAAGATGACCCGATTATAGTATTGTACTACAATTATTAGATTAAATATTTTGTATTTGACGCCGAGATCTAAAGACACGGTCAAATCAGATACTTACTATTTATAAATGATTTTTCATTATACAATTTATTAATATGTGTGGGTGTATTTTTTCTATTTTTTTAATGTTCTTAAATGACTAATGTTATAATTTTGAATTTTTCAGAAAAATTCACGTCATTTTTGGTATTTATTATGAAATCTAATGTTAAATAATACATAAAATATAATCTTATCCTTTATATGTAATTATCATAACAATTAATGTCCTTTTTAGTAATTTGACTATAAAAAAAATTATTTTGATCACAATATACAAACACTCTCACTTTATCAAAATCATTTTCCCCCCTAATCTATTATGCTCATAATCTATTTTCTAAAATCACTTTTTCTCCAGAAATTATTCTCATAAAGTTAATCCAAACACACTCTTGAACTTAGAGAAGAATGACCAGCCCCAGCTAAAACACATAAAGGCGCCCGAAAAATTCTTTTCTCAAATTAATTTTTTTTAAAGTGACCAACAGAGGTTAGATTTATCGATAGGGGCTAATTCCTCATAACGTGATAAATTAAGGTTTGAATTTTTATTGGAAGAGATACCTATATTTAATGCTTGATAGTGTCCCAAACAAAAAAGGATACATGTGCCAAGCAAAAAAAAAAAAAAAAAAAAAAATTTAAAGCGATCGAAGAAATATCATTAGAGTCTGTAATTAAAGAACACTTATATAAGCACTTGCATATCGTACTCAAAAACAAAATTGTCATACCAGTAGTATTTATCAACTCACGACCTATAATAAGACAACTATTTTATCAACTAAACCAATTTGTGTTGGCTTTTGTTAGGACTTGGGAGAATATTTGTGAGAAATATGAATCTTAAAATTTAAAAGGGTTGGATTTTAATTTTTGTTTTATAAAAGTTCACATGTGTGTAAAACCTTACGTATCGTACGTAACGTGATTTTAGCCATCATATCTGTTAGAAAAAATTAGGCTGTTGGTGTTTACAATCTAGACAAAGTGATCAGGGGTATATGAGTAATAACCATATGATATTTAATTCATGGTGCAAAATAAAGTATGGTTTCACCATCACACGTATGTTGCGAACGTGAACATGCTGTTATCATTACCAGGTGATAATCATAGGCAAGCCTCCTGGCGTCAAAGGGTCTAGGACAGTTAGGGTTTGTTTGGTACGAGGGAGGGATCATCTTTGTTTGAAAAAATTAGGCTGTTGGTGTTTGCAATCTAGACAAAGTGATCAGGGGTATATGAGTAATAACCATATGATATTTAATCCATGGGGCAAAATAAAGTATGGTTTCCCCATCACACGTATGTTGCGAACGTGAACTTGCTGTTATCATTACCAGGTGATAATCATAGGCGAGCCTCCTGGCGTCAAAGGGTCTAGGGCTAAGGACAGTTAGGATTTGTTTGATATGAGGGAAGAGGAAAGAAAGTGGGTGGAAGAAAAAAAATTTTAAGTTAAATTAAAAAAAATTAAAAAAATGGGATTAAAAAATTTTAATTAATTTTCTTATTATTTTATCTTATATATTCTCTTTAATAAAATTTTATTTTCCCACTTCTTCAAATTTTTTAAAATCCAACTCATAAAACCCTTCAAATCCCGCACACCAAACATACCTGTGTGTTTGGAAATGTGCCGTCAAATCACACGCAAACAGAGAGAACAAGAAGCTTTTTTTTATTCTTTCTTTTTATCTGAGAAGCCTATTGAAATCCTAGTGTGCTGATTCTTAAAATAAAGCCTTTTTTTCTCCAAAAGGACTAGTCGTACTTGTGATTTCTAAATTTGATCAAATTGATATGACCCCTTCTATCAAAAAAAAAAAAATTGATATGACCCCAACAATCGTATCTCCTGTGACAAAGTGGGGACAAAAGTGGGATAAAAGAACGAGTCCGGCCATTTCTCGTTCTCACCTCCAGCTCTCGTTTGCAACCTCTGAATCCCCAATTCCAATCACCCAAAGCAACAATCTCAAGATGCCTTCACTCGCTACTCTCATCAGTGCCCTCAGGTTTGCATCCTTGCCTTCCTCCTCTATTAATCTCTGCTACTACTGCTACTCATTATGTTATTTATGTTCCTTTTTCCTTTCTATCTTAACATCTCCCTCAGGCTAAATGCTTTCATATTTTCCTAATATCCCTAGTATTAGCTTCTTTCATTCACTATGTTCAAGTGGCACGTGGCTGAAACAGACCAATGAACAAGATTCAATATATTTCTAAACAGTCTCTGAGACAGGAATTTCTTTCTTTATTGTTGACAATAAACGTTGTCTAATTAAGAGAATTTCAGATGAACACGGTGCTTGTTACTCTATATGAAGACGTACCTTGATGTCCATTTCATTAACAAATTTGATGCTTGAGCAGGTCCGTTCCACGTCATGATGTCTTTGGTGATATTATCAAAGGGTTAACTTTTATTGTGGAGCTATGCTTCCCAGATCCGTCACCGTTGAAGGAGAACTCTGTAAGGACTAAGGGCCTTGACTTTTCATGCAAGTAAATATATCTATGGCCGTACCCGCGACGTGGTCTCCGGCAGTCTAGCATGTGCGATATTAGTATCATTCCTCATCTCTCGTGATGTGCCGCCGATCTATGTCTTCCTCATCATCTGGGCAACGTTGGCTGTTGTTTCATAGGAGTATTAAAAATTGAAGACAATAAATTAGACTAAATCCATGATGATTTTTTTGGCGAAGCAGCAGGAGTGTGGATTTGAATCTTTCGCATCTCACGTAAAAAAGTTGCATGAAGCAATTGCTTTAAATAATCTTATTTAAAAGAAATATACTTTTATAATAAATCTAATAGTTTTAATTTGATTGATTTAAACATCTATTAGGTAAATATTATTTGGTTGACGCTGGCTATCGAACACAACTTGGGTACCTTAGTCCTTATAGATGTGAGTGTTATCATCTGCCAGAATTTAGCCGCCAACCCAAATTTAAGAATGGTAACAAAACCTTTAATTTTTATCATTCTAATTTAAAATCTACTATTGAAAGAACTTTTGGAGTGTGAAAAAAATCGATTTGTATTGTTATAAAAAATGCGCAAGTATAGCTATCAGACACAAGTTCGCATTGTTTGTGTAACAATGACCCTACATAATTTTATTAGGAGAAATGATGTTGAAGACGTAGTGTTTCACCAAGGTAAAGCTGGAAATCTCGTCGATGTAAATAATAATAGTGTAGATGAACAGCCTTCCGTGACAAATTATGGTAGGCAATCTTCCTCTCAAATGAATAATATTCATGACTTAATTAGAGACCAAATTGTATTGAACATGTGATCCAATTAGTTATGTAATATTATTTCATCAGATTGTGCATTTTTTAATTGTCTAATTTCCCAACTTTAAATTTTATAAATTTTTTTATAATTTTTAATTTAATTTCTCTCTTACTATTATCACAAAAGCTCTTGTGCTTAAGCCAATCCAAACAAGTTTTATTTTTACAAAAGTCATTTTTATAATTGACAATCCAAACATAAATCACATTACACAATTTAACTTTTACTAAAAATAATATTACAAAAAGTCAAATTGAAACAAGTCAAATTGTCAATCACTATTCCAAACACAATAAAAACTAAAATCACGTCACGTATGGTACGTAAGGCTTTACACATGTAAAATTTTATAATACAAGATTAGAATCCAACCCCTTTAAATTTTAAGATTCATATTTCTCTCAAATATTCTCCTAAGTCCTAGCCAAAGCCCACACAAATTAGTTTAGTTGATTAAAAACTTGCCTTATAATTGCATTAGGTCGTGAGTTGATAAATACTGAGTTGATAAATACTCCTGGTATGACAATTTTGTTTTGAACGATATTGTTACAAAAGTGTTTGAATACTGAATGAATTGTATTTCCTATTCACAGGAAGGTTATATATATATACAAAAGTGAGGAGCCTAGATATTAATTGCTCCTAAATGAGGGGATCATAACAGTCAATCAATCCCGCTAATTATACTAATTAATCTAATAATAATAATAGAATATTTCCTTAACAGATATCTAAGTGCTTATATAAGTGTTCTTTAATTATAGACTCTAATGATATTTCTTTGATCACTTTAAATTTTTTTATTTGTTTGACATAGGTACTTTTCTATTGGAAATAATCATGTTCGAGAAACTATCATATACTAAATATGGACATCTATTTAATAGAAATTTAAATCTTAATCCACCATGTTACAAGGGATCAGGCTTTACCGCTAAATCTTATGTTTGTTGGTCACTTAAAAAAAAATTAATTTGAGAAAAGAATTTTTTTGTGTGTCTTTCTGTGTTTTAACTGGGCCGGGTCTTTCTTCTACAAGTCCAAATGTGTGTTCGCCTACCCCCAAAACCATGATTTCAGAAGCATTTTTCTGTAAATCGAGACAAAACTTCTCTCACATACTTACTTCGTAAACTGTAAAAGCTATTCTCTAAAAGCTAATTCGAATAGTGTGGTCCATTTTTTCAAAAAAAAAAAAAAAGTCCAAGTGTCCCTTGTGGTCCCCACCTTACGCTTTTTCTGGCGCGAAGGACATGATATCATATGCGCGGGCGTTTCCGATTCAGCATTCCTCGCAGCCCCGTCCTCACTCCTCTGTGCCACTTGCTCTCCCATTTCCATATATGCTCCCCTCTCTCTCTCTCGCCTCTTTCTTCAACATGCAATCAAGTACATAGAAATATGGTAATAGTTATTTTCATCCACCTTAGGAAAAGAAATCAATATGTCCATAATTAATCAATTTTTCTGCAGAAACAGGCACACATGTATATCTAGATTTTCTTAGTTTGTTGGCCTCTACAAAGGAATTTATCTTCAGTTTCTTTGATTGCTTTTCCTTTTAAGGATTAATGCAATCAAATGGTACAATGAATATTTTTTCCACTCAAGAAAGTCGTAGCCTGCCCACATGAGGCCCCATTCATAAATGCTTACAAGTTACTCCCTTTAATTCGGAGACAAACTTTTACCCATATAGTTGTCATTCTTTAGTTCATGCTGAGTTTCTACTTTCAATATATTGGAAGTAATTGTCTCTTGAATTTTCTTTCTAAGGTTCTTGGTAATGTTTACCTTTTTTCGATCAGATGTTTGATGCATATGGAAACCACGTGTCTAAAGATTCGGAGGTTACTCTGTCTTTATCAAATTTTGTCATTGAAGATCATGTGGGCATGATACGAAAGGTCATGTTGCCCTGGCAATCTTTGGCATATTTTTAATCATGGTTGTGAAGAGTAAATTCTTTTCTGGGGATGTATTAAAACTGCTTCGTTAATTGTTTCATAAAATTGACTCTTTAGCTTGAGAAAAGTGCAGAAATTTTGGTGTATCGGATTGAAATGTTCCTGGCCTAAAGCAAAGTCTTAGTAGAGATATAATTGTATGCATAATTGCTAACGGGGATTTTTTTTTTCGTTCCTTCTGGTGTGCAGGTTGATGCTCGTGGAAAAATTGACCTCGGTGGTCTACTGAAGTTGATTGCAGGTTTTGGAGAAAATGGTATGAAAATCATAAATTTACTGCAAATCATCTCATTAATTAACATCTAGTTTCAACATTAGATCAGGTCTTACATTTATTCCATAAATCTTGGCCTGCATCCTGAAATTTCTGAATGCACTATTGTTAGCTCCATCTTTGCACTAGTTTCTTTATGAGGGTTATGGGAACAAATGTCATGGCGGTTCAATGATTGGTGCGGTTGTGTTTTGTTACTTCTGATCTCATTTGCGTTCTACATTGTACAGCGTCCCTATCTGTTGTGTTTGAGGACAAAATAGTTTTTGAGCAGGAATTTTCAACAGCGAGAAGGAAACTGAGAATCGCATCCAAGGTTGGTTTTGAAAATGTTGCATATTGTTGATTTATATACCTTTACTTCTAGTTGTTTTAAATATGTGCATTTTTTTGTTAGTCATTTAAGAACAATGTCATATGCATGCTTTTCAGTTGCCTGATATCTGTATTGCCGGCAGTCAATTGGAAAACATTGTTTTTGAAGTTGTTGATCTGGATGGAGACGTAGATATGAATATTCATCACAATGATAAAGATGGACAATCTCATATGCTTATAATCAAGTCAGTTTCTTTTCAAGCGCAGGAATTCTTCCAATATGCTTTCGAGCATGGGCGCTGCACCGTCCGTGCGATATCCATTCCACTAAATGAAGGGACTTTTTGCTTTTCAGCCGCTCACTCTCAGGATCCGAAGCTAATAATAACTGTTGAGGTTGGAAAAATACTATCTTCTCTAAATTTTAACCAAATGCTACTCTATAATTGGTTGGATTTGGATGCAGGTCCCTGTTGCAAATGCTACAAAAGAGGAGTATGATGACAGCCAATTTCCATATTTAGATGAGAGCATGATGCAACTGCAGAACTTGTCATCATTTAATCAGGACAAGAACTTAGCGAACTCCGTAGTAAATGAGGATGAGGTACAATAAATATTCTCAGCTATGTTTTTATTATTATATGTAGACGTTCGAGATGAAATGTGAGCTGGTCTGGGTTTCCCCATGCATGAAGGCTCAGAAGATAGACTTATTTAATGGAATTAAATACGGTTGTTTGGGATAAGGGTCATTTTGTTTCCATTAAATTATCTGACACGGTAATTGCTCATGACTTAGTTGATCTACTTCTTGACAGACAGTTAAGATGCTTTACTCTGAGTTTTGACAATACTATATGGCAAGATATGGGAATATTAATTGCATTAAATTCCATTTTGTGTCACAACTGTAGTCGTGTATTAAGGTGCATCTATTTTGCAGGAACTTCAAGACTTCCTCAAGATTGGTCCAGAAATTGGACAAAATGAAACATTACTTCATGATCTTAACAATCTCAAGGCTAAAACTGAGCAAGAGGTGTTGAAATTACAAGGTTCTCTCCCACAGTCCCTCTTCCTCTGTCTCTCTCTATAACTTAACACAAACAAATTATCTTTAACAGCTCCCAAAAAAATTTGCAGAAAGTTCTTGAGTAATCAAATACCAAGTAATATATCATATCTAGTTTCATCATTAATATTTTGTTTAAAAAATCATAGGGAAAATCACCCAAAAAGAACTTTAAATATACTAAAAGACAAAAAGATGTTAGAAGATTTGGAAATATCACAAAGGTGATAACACTTATCATGAATTTATAATTTCAGGGTAAAATTACCATTTTACCTTTATTTATATTTTTATTAAAATAATAAAAATCCCTTCGCCGGCTGGCCACCCCACCGCGGTGGCCGACTGCAATATTGGGACGGAATATTCCCAAAGCTTTGGGAAAAAATTCCCAAAGCTTTGGGGGGGGTGGGGGGTTCGAACCCCCCACTTGGTCATGCACTATCACCAAGGTGCATGACCACTGGGCTAAGGAAGTCTATTAGTAAAAATAGTGCAAAATAAAAATATATAGTAAACTTGATTTTTAACTAAACCAATCAATACGTTTAGATAAGGAATTGACAGATTGATAAAAGAAATTAATAACTTCATATAAGAATTTCACAACTTTCATTTTTTAAGCAAAAAATCCACTTACTCTATTAGACCATTTACTAGTTTAGATAAGGAATTCCCCAATTCATAAAATAAAAATATAGTATAATTTGTTAATTCATCATATGAATTTGAGAATTTCTTATCTAAACTAGTGAATGGTCTGATAGAGTAAATGGATTTTTTGCTTAAAAAACGAAAGTTGTGAAATTCTTATATGAAGTTGTTAATTTCTTTTATCAATATGCCAATTCCTTATCTGAACTTGTTGGTTGGTTTAGTTAAAAGTCAAAGTTTACTATATATTTTTATTTTGCATTATTATTACTGATAGGTTTCCTTAGGTGCATAACTACAGTTGGGGGGTTCGAACCACACCCCCCAAAGCTTTGGGATTTTTTTCCCTGGCCGTCGGAATATTCCTTGGCCTGACCGGCGGCCCCCGTCGGCCGTTGCGGTGGGGTTGCCTTCGCCGGCCGGCCGCTGGCCGCCGCGTACGACTGCCGACTGGCGAAGGGATTTTTATTATTTTAATAAAAATATAAGTAAGGGTAAAATGGTAATTTTACCCTGAAATTGTAAATCCTTGATAAGTACTATCACCTTTGTGTATTTCCAAATCTTCTAACACCTTTTGTCTTTTAGTATATTTAAAATTCTTTTTGGGTCATTTCCCAAAATCATATTTGGGGCATTTTGGCAATTAAACGGCAATATGATTTAGATAACGCCTTTAATGATTTTCCTAAATAATCCCTTTGCAATTTAGGACTTTCTGTCTTAATCGTTGCATATGTACTCTTGTGCGTTTTTGTATGCAATATGCTTAGCTCTGTTAATGACTCATTGAACTAAGAAGTTGACGAGAAATAGAGAAATGACATGGTTGATGGTTTGTGCTTAATCTTAATTTCACAGAAGAGGGTGGTTCTCGTCAATTGAGCAATATAAATGGTCTAGTCACCACAGAAGAGGGTGCTTAATTTTAAACTCGTACTGATTTTTTTTATTTAATTATACTCAATGGTTTTATAAATAAATTTTATATAAATTTATTTGTTAAGTATGATAAATTATGAATGTTGATATATTTAATTTTAATTATTTATATTTAAAATATATTTAAATCAAATTGTTGTCATTTTTATATTTTAATTATTTAATTATATACGATAAATACCTATTTAATGACAAAAATAAACTTCTACGAATGAATTTATGATTCGGGTTCACAATATAAATTTACGTCAATATCATAAATTTGTTTAAACTTATGAGTTTGATAACCTTATTTCTTTTGTTACAATATATAAGATAACTTTTTCTAAGAAAAATTGTATATTCCCAATCATCAGAGATATTAATAGGTATTTTTTTGAGCAAAAACATTAATAGGTTTTTTTGTTGTTGAAATTTTTAGCATATTTTTTTTGTCTTCATTAATTACTGGGTAGTATAATTGTATTAATTGTTGGTTAATTTGTCTCACTCATCCCCTCAACACAAATAAAATTGATCTTGTAAAATAAAATGCATTTTTGTTTATTTATTATTTTTAATCAGTTTTAACTAACTTTTTAAGTTAAAGAATTGGATGGGTATTAAATATTGATACTGATTCATTGAATTTAATCCATTTATGACGAGCTGAAAATAGATGCTTTGCGTCATAAAACGTGAAGGATGATCGCTGACTGGCATTCATATTCGGGAGTTGGAAACTGAGAGCGGCACACCTCAAAGAACAAGTACACCCAAGTCTGCTTATTCCAGTCATCATCAGCCATGTATCCCTCCAACAAGGTGCATTTCTCTCTCTCTCTCTCTCTCTCTCTCTCTGTGATTTTCCAATTTCATCTCCATCTATTAAGCTAACCATCACACTCTAATTAGCTCCAAATGCTATCTTGGTGTTAAATTTTTACTGTTCACTTCTTTCTTTCCCCCCGAATTTCTCACAAGCCAGACGAAACGTTGGGCTTGCAATGCATGCCTGTTTTTCATCTTCAGGTATTATCAAACCCTTAATGGCGTTAATCAGTGCATCAGATGTCAATCGTGTCGTCTATTGAGGGATTCGTTTAGCTTTCTGTGTTTTTTATTGACTTTGTGGGGTTACGCGAAGATCAGTCATGTTTTTTTGGGACCATTTTTATTATTTGGAAGGCTTGGAAAATCATCAGAGAAACCATTATTTTTTTCAGCAATGGCAATTTTTCTATTGTTTTACTGCTTAGTTTTGGGGCTGTGCTTGACGTGCCATAACTAAAGGCACTCGAGTGGGTCTGGAAGATGCTATTGAGAAAGTTTTATGATAGAAGTTTTAATTTCATAGTTGCATACGCCTGATTTTGTCGGCTGTACGATTTGGGGATCTTTCATCAGATAAATGTGTGTTATGGAAACCTTTTCATAGGTAGACGGAATAGGAAAATGGTGAATCGCTCAAACTCGTGTACTGTTTTTCCAGATTCCAAAACTACCTTTTGCATTAGATATTCATTTGGTGGTGATGACATTATTGTTTTGTCAGTAATGCATTGTGGCATCAGTCAGTGGTTTGAATTGCAGGACTTGAAAGTTATACAACGCCAGTATCAAATTTCATTAGGTTTTGTGATCTTCCTGTTGTTTCTCCACTCTGATATTCCCCCATTTCATCGTTAATGCACTGTAGTGTCAGTTGTTGGTTTTAACAGTGGAACCCGAAACCTATACTGTGACAGAACTGAACAAGCTAAACATTTCATACTGGATGATCTTGGGGTTCCATTTTAGTATGTTCATTGTAGCTAATTGTTGCAACATGTTGGACATCATTAGTATCTTTCCTCATCAGCATATAATCACATAAAACTCTGTCCAAAAGGGTAAATTATATTCATTAACTATTGAATTCCCGCCCCCACAAACATGCACGCATGCACAATAAATGATAATAACTAAACTACACAGTTCACAGTAAAATCGTTTGCATCTTATCTTTTACTTTGAAACTCAATTTGGTTTGTCATAATCAACAATGCCTGCTTTTCTTGGATGCTGGGAGTTAAAAATTTTTTTTAAAAATGTTTGCCATGGATATTAGGATAGTTTTCTTACAGGTTTCTGAAATTCAATGGTGCCAGTTATCCAGGGGAACATTGTTTCCATTGCTCCATTCTTCTATACATTAAATAAAGGAAAAGTGTATCTATCACATGTTTATCTAATCCTTTATGGCATCACTTTATTAAAATATTTAGCTTATGCTTGGGATTTTGGCAGTTAGGCTGTTTATCAGTTCGAACAGTAATTTTCCCCCATTGCAAGCATGATCTGAATTTGTACATGCAAATAACATCTAATTATGCAGCTTATGGCCGTCCAGAATTCCTCAGCATTGGTGAGAGTGGACTTGAATGAAACCTCTGTAGATGTAAACAATGATGTGCAAAATGGAGGTTTATCACAAGCAGAGTCCATCATTCAACATTCTCAGGTTGCATATGTCTGATGTTGCCTTATCATTTTGTATTGTTGCATTATTCAGTAGAAAAGGATGATAGTTTTTTGCCAGTTGTTGGTTAATCGAATTTCTTTATCATATGTTATGTTGGATATACAAATTGAGATTTTTTTGAATTTATATCAGAAACTGACGCTGTACATTTCTCGCCACCTCAGCTGTCTATTGCCATAGGTTGAACATCCGCTGTTAAATAAAAGCCACATGAGCATTTCAATTGAATTGCACTGTTTCATATGGACTCTATCACCTTCAGTCATTCACTTTCCTCCTGTTGTATGATGAAAGCTATAGATTCAATCTATGACAATTAATGTTTGAGATTACTAGAAATTTGCTCTATGGAATTTCATGGAATCCTGATCCTTGATATACCCTTTAATTATGTTTCCTGATATGGATTTAGTGGTGACACATATCACAAACTTACCTCAAAAGTACAAAATACCTGTAGAAACTTCAAGGTGATCTGCAAATGTTGGGGACAAAAATCAAGCACCACGAGGACAGCCTAAATTCTCTGAAGGAAGAGAAAAACAAATTAGATGATTGCATTCTTAATTTGCAAGGTAAATTTTTTTTTTTTAAATGAGACTTGGTTGGTAAATTTATTCATACATTTTAAGGCATTTTTCTATCTTGGGCTGGAAAATGGACTCCTAATCATGAGCATAAACATGATCTGTTCTGTAAGGTGCATAATTTAATCATTGTAGGTTTGAAACTGTTGGTTGCTAGTTGCTGGTCATATTTTTCAATAACAACTAAGTAAAATACTGGCTGTGTTGTTGATGTCACCAAGAGAATCGCAAATGTGGAAGTGGTTTTACCAATTAGTTAAAGAAAACGAGGTTTTTATGATGATGGTCATGACTCATTGTTTGATGATAATGCTTATGGAGTGTATGCGTTGAATTAAAGAGCATATGTTGAAGTGTAGTCACTTTCAATCAAGAAGGACGCCAGATCCTTCCAAAATGTTAAACTTTGTTTCTTTCCATTGTGTATGCTCCCCTTTCCATATTAATTTTGTATTAATGAGGAGCAAGTTTTATTTTGGAGTTTTCATTCCTATCCATAGTTATTATTGGGAGTCTATGCCCTATAAGCACACCCAAGATTGATGATGGGGACAGATGCCCCCCTGGAAATGAGGAGATTACTGAAAAGATACTGCAGCACAAAGAATCTGCTGCTGGTATTTTCTGCGAGCTCAAGAGTGATCAAGGAACTCAGGCTTCTCATCTTATGCTGTTGAAGGATGTTGTGGGCGTTGTTGCTACACTGGGCAAAGTTGATGATGATAATCTTAGCAGGCATGTTTTGTTTACAGTCTGAGATAATTTCTTTTTTTATAAGAAAATCACTTCTCCTTCCTTTGGGCTCCTTGGCTGCATATTTGACTGCTATGAAGCATAGTGTATTTTGCTGTATTGTTAATTTCTCAAATACCTGACAACAACTACAACAAGCCTTATCCTATTAGGTGTGGTCGACTGTATAGATTGCACGGCGTTATTTTGCTCTATAAGCAACCTGTACTTGTGTATGCATAAAATTTTAAAACATGCATCCTTGTGTTTAACTGTACTTATTTTAAATGCAGGCTTCTTTCTGAGTATCTAGGAGTTGAAACTATGCTGGCTATTGTCTGTAAGACTTATGAAGGTGTTAGGGCCATTGAAATGTACGATGATGAATGTAACATAGACAAGAGCTCTGGTGTCCATGGGCTAGGTTCCTCTCTTGGAAGGTCCTTGGCTGACCGATTTTCGGTTATATGTCTTGAATATCTAAGGTATGACTGCACCAGCCTTGTATTCTTGGAAATATAGGATATATTACTTTTTCAAAAGCTATGTGTTTTGATTGTTTCCCCTCTCCTTTCTGCAGGCCTTTCGCTGGTAAATTTGTGCTTGATGATCCAGAGGGGAAGTTGGACATTTTAAGCCCAAGACTACCCAATGGGAAGTGTCCAGATGGATTTCTTGGATTTGCTGTAAACATGATTAACATAGATGGCCCAAATTTATTTTGTGTGACTCCTGATGGATATGGCCTTAGAGAGACTCTATTTTATAATCTCTTTTCCCGTCTCCAAATTTACAAGACAAGAGCTGAAATGCTACAGGCACTTCCTTGCATAAGTGATGGAGCTCTTTCTTTAGATGGGGGAATCATTAGAAGTAGTGGTGTATATTTCTTGGGCAACAGGTAATGGGATTCATGTCAAATCAATATAGTTTTACATTATGTTTCATTCCTTTGTATTATCATTTACAAATCATGAGACAGGTCAAAACTTAATAATTTGCTATCTTAGGAATGGTGATAGTTGTCTTGGTAAGGTTACTGGTCTCCATTTTCCAAAAACTGAATGCCATTATAGAGAGAGACAACTATATGTAGGAAGGGAGGACATCTTACAAAAAAGATAGAAATAGCGAAAAGCTAATTGCGTTCCCACTTAATGTCTATAATTTTAGCAACTTGAAATACCTGAGCCAAAATCAGTTGAACACTTTGTTGCCTGGAAAATAAGCTTAGGTTTTAGGGACATTAGTATGCCATGTTTATTTTGTTTCTGGAAGAATGAAATCATTGAATGTGCAATTTACGAAGGCTCTGTTGATAAATGCAAACTAGTTATGTGTTCTTAATTGTCATGATTTTTTAAATTTCCTTTTGGGTCTTTTCTTTCTTTTAACTATATATATATATATATATATTTGATTTGGGGTTATTTTTTATCAGGGAGGATGTGGATGTGAGATTCCCCAGACCAGCAAAATTAATCCCTGATAGCTACATTGAAACTGAGAGGCAACTGAATAATAAGAAGAGGAGGAAGGAAACGATTCTTGAGGATATACGAAGGGAACAAACTTTGTTGGACATTGCAAAGATCAATTTCAATAAAAAGAAGAATGAATTTCTCAAGTTTTTAGCAGAAAGCTCGTCATATGCAACTCAGGTAATCTCCTCAAAGCATATCTTAATATCAACGGTTGCCTGCTTATGAAAATATTGTCTAGAAATTATAACACCAGGCTGAGGTAATTTGTATAGCTTACAATGTTGCTTGAAGGAAAATTGTGGAATACCACATTTTACTCATTCAAAAGATGGGAATTTTCTAGTGGGGTTTAAAATCTTTTATTCAATTATAAGAGTTAGCTTGACTTTTCTAATTTATTTTTAATCTGATTGGCTACCAGGCTCGGAGCGCTCCAGACAGATTGATGCCTAAATGATGAAACTAAGCCTGCCATGCGGCAATGAAGAAGGGAAGCCTGTTGTTGCTTGGTTTAGTTATTGAACTCATAGGGCAGTTCCATGTTGTAATCTTGCTTTAGAAATCTTTAGTTTTAACTTTGGCAGATAAAGATGTTTGATGGCAAAGGGGTGTGGCCTTTGTTTCAGCCAAAGGCCTTTCTTAGTCAAGTTAAAGTGTTCAGTTTATCTTTATGTTATTTAGCATTCTCTCCTCTGCACTGAGAGGAGGCTGTGAATATTGTAAATCTCTGTTATCTCTAGCTGTTTCTTTCTGGTTGTTATGAAATAATTTTATTTGTTTTAACTTTTGCTTTTGATAGAAAACCCTTTTTTTAGTTATATTAAACTCTAGTTGTTTTCTAATTAATTTCCTCAGTTCTTCGATGAGAATGTGATATTTCATATTTGGTTTTGAAAAAATTAAAGCTAATTCTAAAAAATTATACGATTGGTTTTTTTTTTTTTAATGAGGGCATACGATGGTAAGATTAAAACTGGATTTAGTTGACTAGCGCCACTAGGCGCAGTGGTCACTGAAGTGCTCTTAGGGTGTGATTGGTTTGAGGGGAGGGGAAAGAATGAGAGGGTGAGTAAATTATATTTTTGGGTTAAAAGTATTTAAATTTTGAACGAGAACCTAAAATTTAAAAGGAATGAAAGAGTAAATTTTAAGCGGAAACCCAAAATTTAAAAAAAATGAGAAGATAAATTTTGGGTTTCTTTTATTCAAAATTATAATTTTCCTCTCCACCCTCCCCTCAAACCAAACACGCCCATAAACACTTCCTCCCCCTCCCCTCCCATGTTCGAACCGGTCATGTTGTAATAAAAAAAAACACTGGATTCTTTTTACTATTTTCTGGGACAAATCCGGGTGATGCAACGGCCATCAGGATTTGTGACAGGTTATTGTGAATAGGCTGATCTTCTAAGTTCTAACAACAAACCATTTAGGGAATGGGGAAAAAATACCTATGAAGTTTTTAAAACGAGACAAAATTATCATTTCGGTTGTCGAAGTTAAACTGCTGTGACTTTTTTTTTTTTTTTTGAGTGAAAGGAATATGTATTAACAAAATTTACAAATTACAAAGTTCACCTACGGCATCAAAAGAAATAGCCATCAGGTGTGGGTCTGAAGTGATCTAAGTAGATCCCCTGCTAAGGAGATGTGTGTAGCTAACGTGTGCACATGTAAAAGAATACAATCTGGGGACAGGGGTCCATTTGCAAAAAGGCAAGCATTCCTATTGTTCCAAAGTTTCCAACATAGAGTTCCGAATAGGATTCTCCATTGACTTGAGCGCCTTTGAGGGCGTAGGTTCATCAGCAACCATTCCTTGAGTGGTATGGAGAAGAATTCAATGGCCTGGTTATGTGGAATGACCTTTGACCAACATGCTTGGGCAGTAGTACAACTCCGTAATACATGGTCAAGATCCTCACTTCCTCCATGGCAGATCTCACATTGGCTAATTTGTGTCATGCCTCTCCTTAATCTTTCAACGTTAGTGAGTACACGGTTTTTAACAGAGAGCCATAGGAAAGTGTGTATACGGGGAAGAACTGGCCATTTCCAAATCCAATTCCAAAAGTTAGCTTGTGCAGCCCATGAAGAGGATTTGATGGCTTCATATGCCGAGGTGACTGTGAAGGCTCCATTTGAGGACAGATTCCAGTAGCAAGAATCAGTTGGGTTTGAGCTTTGTGGCGGGGTAATTGCGGCAATCTGCAGGTTAAGGGATGCTGGCAGCAAGTGTGAAATTTATGCCATTCCCATTGGCCATTAATATCAACATATTCACAAATGCTCCTTCCAAGGTCGGCCTCGGGAACATCCGCAAGAGTTTGAGATTTCAATGGACCCCCTTCCCCTATCCAGTGATCTGACCAAAAGTGAGTGTTGGTCCTGTTTCCTATATCCCAGTCGAAATGCGGTTCTGCTTTTGGCCAGATAGCTGCTATGCTTCTCCACGTGTGAGAGGCGATCTTGGTTCTGAATTCATAGTTAGTAGCTCTACTCCAATTGTATTTCGCATGCAATACTTGGACCCATAATTGATTTGGTGCACTGATAAGCTGGTAAGCTAGTTTGGAGAGAAAAGCCTGGTTTTGTCCTTGAAGGTCTCGGAATCCACAGCCTCCATGTTGAGTGGGTTGGCACATTTCTTCCCAGTTGACCAAGCTCGCTTTGCGTCCCTGTCCACCTGTTACCCAAACGAAGCTTCTCACTATCCTTTCTATGGTGTTACAACAATGGGATGGTAAGAGGGATGTTTGCATGGTGTAGTAAGGAATTGCACTTGGAACAGATTTAGCAAGAACTATTCGCCCTACTAGCGAGAGGGAGTTTGCCTTCCATTTGGTGAGTTTTAGCTGCACCTTTTCAATTAAGTAGTGGTATGTATCCTTGGAAATCTGGGAATGGAGGAGGGGTACTCCTAAGTATTTCCCAAGTTGATCCGTCTTTTGAAAGTTCAGAGTATGGCATATGGCATTGGTGTCGCTTCTCTTGACATTCCTGGAGAAATGTATTCGTGTTTTGCTCTGGCTCACCACTTGGCCTGAAGCGCTGCAATACTCAGCTAAGGTGTCTTGGATCAGCTGTACTTGGTGGGGAGACGTGGTACCGAAGAGGATGAGATCGTCTGCAAAAAATAGGTGTGAGAGGGGGGTCCTCTCCTTCCAAGTTTAATGGTTTCCCAATTAGAGCTCTCAACCTCTGTGATTATAGCTTGCGAAAGTCTTTCCATACAGAGCATGAAGAGGTATGGTGAGAGGGGGTCTCCTTGTCTTATGCCTCTAGATGGTATGAATGGGTCTGTCGGCTTCCCATTCCATATGATCTGCATGGAGCTTGAGGATACACATTGCATGATTAACGACTTGATATGCGATGGGAAACCTGCGTCTTCCATTGTGTCTTCAATAAAGGACCAATCTAACTTGTCAAAGGCCTTTTCCAAGTCTACCTTAATTGCTAACCATCCTTGTTTCCCCTGTAACTGCTGTGACTTTTTCCTATACGAGTCCCACATTATTATTTTTTAATGATTATTTTATTAAAAAAATTCACACACCTTCTCTGTCCCCACCATCCTCCGCGGCCCCTCCCTCTCTGCCTCTCTCTCTTAAACTCTCAGCTCTCAACTCTGTCTCTCTCTCTCTCTCCAACTCCAACTTCAATTTCCCATCTGCCCCGCAAGCAAGCTCTTTTGAACCACTTTGAAATTGCTTTGAACATGGAAACACAATGATTCAGTGTTGAGGCCCACTTGATTGTGATGACCAGATACAGATAATAATAATGCACAAGTTTCAGCTCCACGACGCAAAGTCAAGTCAAGGTCATTAAACAAATTCTTGGAGATTTCTGCATTGCTTCAGGCCATGCCATAAGCCCAAAGAAAAAACTCAAATATTCTTTTCAAGGAATGTTCCAAGACAGGAGGCAGATACCATCTATGCACAACTCGGCTACTCCAAGACTGAGCACTTGGGCAAGTACCTTTGCGTTCCTCTACTCCATTCTCTGGTTTCTAAAGATACTCATCTTTACATAGTGGAGAGGGTCAAGCAGGAGCTATCCAATTGGAAAGCCAAGACACCATCTCTATCTGGTCGCATCACTCTAGCCAAATCGGTTCTTTCCACCATCCCATACTATGCCATGCAAACTTCAATGCTTCCGGCCTCTTGTTGCTAGGATGTGGAGAAGTTAATCAAGAACTTCGTATAGGGGTCCAATGAGTTGCACCAAGGTGTCCCCCTTGTTTCTTGGGAGGATATGTGCCAACCAATTACAAGAGAAAAAGCTTCAAACTCAAAATGGAGCTTTTTTAGCTAAACTTGGATTTATGTTGATAAGTCAACCAGACCTTTTATGGGTTCGTGTTCTTCGAGCTAAATGTAACTGGTCCGCGGCATCAAACTATCCTTTCAAAACAAAGATATGTTCACATACTTGGCGTGGTACCGCCAAAACCTGGCCAGACACGCATTTAGGTCTTAAGTGAAAACCTGGAGATGGCGCACAAGTCAGGTGTTGGGTGGACAATTGGATTGGTGATCTTGGACCACTCGAAAACTTAGCCTTCATGGATCTTCAGGAGCCATGCTTAGAGCTTTACGTTGATGAAAATGGACAATGGTGCTGAGACTCATGACCATCAACCATTTAATTGCATGCACTACACCCCCGAGGCCATCAGACGGTGATGCCAAGATATTTTGAGACCATAACAAATCTGGGTCCTTCTCAGTGACATCTGCTTATCAGCTTAAGGAGGAGGAATCATGGAGTGCTGAATCTCAGAGCTGGACTCTCATATGGACATGGCCTGGAGCTCAACGAGTTCGTTCATTTCTGTGGTTAGCATATAAGGGTGAGCTTCTCACTAACATGGAAAGAGTAAGAAGGCATCTTGCTACTGATGCAACCTGTGAACTCTGATTAACATTAATCCACGTCGAACTAGTCAATACTGGATTCTCAAGTTTGGCTTATTGACATGGAAATTTTGGGAAGCTCGAAACAAGACTGTTCGCAGGAACTCCTCATGAAGGTGGTGATTCTGGTGTAATATTTTAGTTGTTTCTACATGTAGTTTTTTACACACCCCTATATGTACCTTTGTGGATTTTTGACGTTATTTGAATAATATACCCTTTCCACTCAAAAAAAAAAAAAAATTTACGAGTTAATACTCGATCCCTTAGTTATTTGCAAAAAGACAAAGCTTCTTCCTCCTCTCTCTTTTAATCAATGCTTGAATATTACTCTTTTGTTCCTCTCAATAATAATGAAGCCCTCGAGACAGCAACGAGTCTGCGAGGCCTTGTGTTGCAGTTGTAATAGTAGACTCAGTGTTTCTTCTTCCTCAGAATTAGAAGCTGCAGAGAGCATTTCTTCTTCATCAGCTTTTCATAGGTTTCCTTCTGTTTCAAGCTTAGCTCGTACCATGGTTCAAGAGACGCTTGTTCAAATGATAAGAGATCAGAGAGAGATCAAGCTTCATCATCGTCATCGTCTTCATCTGAATCTGCAGAAGCCATCAAGAGACGATGAAGAAGTGGGTGATGGAGCCAAGTTCATGGTGATGGTGGCGATGGAGAAGAGTTTTTATGATCCAAGAGAAGATTTCAACGAGTCCAGACTCCAGAGTCCAGACATTGGGAGATGGAGTTGAAGTTAGAGAGAGGGAAGGAGGATTTTTTTAATAAAATAATTATTAAAAAAATGATAACGTGCTGTTCACATACGAGTTTTTATGATCCAAGAGAAGATTTCAACGAGTCCAGACTCCAGAGTCCAGACTCCAGAGAGATGGAGTTGAAGTTAGAGAGAGGGAAGGAGGATTCTTTTAATAAAATAATTATTAAAAAAATGATAACGTGCTGTTCACATACAAAAAAGCCACGGAAGAGTCTCTTGGTTTTTTTACCTCATTTTAAAAAATTCATAGTCATTATTACACCCATGTAAAATTTATAATATTGGATGCATATTTGATAAAAATTTATAAATATTTTTATCTTTTAACCAAATCATTTATCAGACAACTGGTTTGATTCAACTAGGAAAATGAAACCTGGATCATCTCTTTTTTTATGTATGGAAATTTGAATTTTTGTTGCTTTAATTGATTATTTCCCTTCTGGCATATTTCAAGAATTACTCAATTGCCCTTTTTCTTCAAAGGAAATTACCCCTGGTCATCTTGGAAAGTTTAATGTTGATATAAATAACTACAAACAGGCTGACAGAATATAATCCAATCGTAATGATGTGGTTATATTTTGGTGCAAATTCTTCAATTTTATTTTATGTTTAGGATATCATTATCGATCGAATTGGAGGTTAAATGAATCATCCACTCATTGAAGCTATGGAGTGCCAATAAAGTGAAAAGGGATTATAATTTATTTTCAGACTTTGATCCTACTAATGAGAGTTATAAAAACTGTCTAACTAATTAGAAAAGGTTCTCTAACCCAAAACAAAAAAAGGAAAAAGAAAGAAATCTATAACAGTGCGCGCGCACGTGTGTATAATAAGTTAAGGTGTAAATTTATTTTAAAAGTTTTCACTGAGGAACAATATTCACTTGAAAGTTTTTGCAGGTTTAATGTCACGCTAGAAGTTTTAAAACATTACAATGTTGCCTCATACAGTTAAAAAACTAACATTGACGATTAAAAAATTGATGTTAACTATTAATTTTTTAACAAAAAAGGGGGCAATATTACTCTATTTTAATATTTTCAGGACAATATTCAGCCTAAAAAACCCTCCAGGTAACATTGCTCCCCAACCAAAATTTCCAAAATTAATTTGCACTTTAAACCTATATATATTAGATATTCTATCTCTTACACACACATATAATAGATATTCTATTGATTCCGTCTTGACTGTCACTTAATTAAGAAAATATATTTTTTACTTTATTATTGTTTTTCTCAAGATAGATAAGATTAAGCAAGACCATTTATTTTGTTTGTTTGTTTCTATTTTGTGATTGAATAATATTGAAAAGGGTTAATACAACCTTTAATCTCTTAATTTTACTCTTATTTTGGTTTTGATCCCTCAAATTTTAAACTCTAAATCTTTGTCTCTTAGGTTTCATTCTGTTTAAAACATTGTTCTCAATAAGCTATATAACTCAACAAAAATCTGGATATTTTATCTTTTGAGAGACTAAAACCTATAGTTTAAAACTTAAAGGATTAAAATCAAAATTAATTCAAACTTAAGAGCCTGACACTATATTAACCCTATTGAAGCTCATATTGTACTATATGACCCAGAAAAGTAAACTTAACCCAAGATAAGACATGGGCTATATGTTAGCCCAGTATTTATTTGCCTGGTCCATAACTCAATTCTTCCCTGTACGAATTATGGAAGTTCTTCTCGGGAAAAACTAAAATCTTCCACTTGCCTTTTCCTTCCATAGATTGGAGGCGAACAACGGAATCCATATCTGATACGTTGCTTTATCTTGCTCGACTTGTGTTTCTTCTAGCACTAATGCCCCGTTTCGTATAATGAAAGAATTTTTAGGGAAGTGGAAGTGGAAATGAAAGTGTAATTGGAAGTGGAAGTAGAACTAAAACTGAAAGTGAGATTTTAAAGTGTGTTTGATATGAGAGTGAAAGTGAGATATAATTTTTAATTACAATGTATATTTATAATGTGAAAATAACAAAATACCCACACACACAAAAAAAAAACTCTTCTGCCAAGCAAGTCGCAGGTCATCGCTGGAGTTGTGTTTGATGTTGCTTGAGGAGGGCTATCGATGCTATCGTTGGAGGAGAAGAGGGAGGAGATGCCATTGTTACCAAATCGATGAGGGAGAAGGAGGAGAGGCCGCCATCACAAATCCAAGAGGTAAAAGATGATGTCGCGATGTTCACTGTCTACCGTCGTCGTTACCAAATCAATGTTCACTAGTGAGGGAGAAGAGGGAGGAGGAGGAGATGCTCGCTATCCGCCGTCATCCTTGTTCATCATCCTCGCCTCCGCGGTCTGCCGCCGTCATCCTCACTATGCTTCACGACGGATGTTTAAGGAAGAAAGAGGAGGGGGCAAAATGGTCAAGGTTTCACTTCCATAAGTGGTGGAAGTGAGTTCTCATGGGTAGCCTAAGGAAGTGACTTCCATCATTTTTTATGGAAGTCACTTCCATGGGGAAGTGAAATCACACCTACCAAACAACCTAATTTCAGAATTCCATCTCCACTTCCACTTTTCAAATTCAGCTCCCTGATACCAAACGAGACGTAACCTTCTTTAATGGAAAATTACTCTTTTGAAATGAATTTTTCATTCTTTTTTGTAAAATGCCCTATTTTGGACTACAGTGCTATTTGTTTTGATTACCTCCTATGAACCGCCAGTTTCTTTTCTGATTTTTATCCAGTGCCATGTGTTTGACAATGCTCAAAACATATTTGTATTAACCTGATTGGTAACATACTTACCCCATTAAATCTGGTGATCATATTCTATTGGAAAGTAGAATTGGGTCATGTAAGAGCTTCCTTTACTCTTGAAAGCTAGATGTGATTTAGTGACTGGCACCATGATGAACACCAAGTTATGTCTGCTTTGGACATAAACTTTCACGTTTTCTTTAAGTTCATTTTACGTCTCAAGTGATTTTTGTTGTTTTTTTTTCTTTCTTTTGATTTTTTTTGTTTCATCTTTCTCATCCCTGTTTTCATGATCCAATAAGAAGTTCTTGCTCTGCCTCAATTTTTCAACTCTCACTTCCCTTAAAATATGAGTGAAGCTTTTTCAAAACACCATTACAGAATACAAATGTACTCATATTTGACAAGCGATTAAACTTAAAAATCGTCAAATATGATGAGACGGAATTAGGAAAAACCATTTACTGGACTGTTGTATATAACTGAATCCGGATTCTCTCCCATGCTCTTCCCGTCTATTGCGCCTCCCTTACCCAAAACACTGCCATTTTGGGTCAAAAAAGGAAAGGGTTGGGTCCATTTTTCAAAAACAAAAGATATGTAGCACCCTGAAGTATTTTTTAAGTGACACACAGTATCATGAAATAATGTTTTCTGCATTCAGTACAATAAAATATTTTTCTAATTGCAACGAACAGTCTAAACTTAAGATATAGAGTGGTGATAAAAAAATATTTCAGGAGATTAAATGCACAAAAAATTAGTTTAGGATATTGGGTTTTATTGAAAAAATTATTTAAAGTACTAAATGAGTTAAAAATTAATTATGATACTAGATGTTACTCAAAAAATACTTCAGAATGTGGTTTGCTAGACATTAGTTATTATTGAAAAATTATTTAAGATGTTGAGTGAGTTAAAAATTAATTTATGATATTAGATGTTACTGAAACAATACTTTAAAGTGCAGTTTGCTAGATAGTAATTACTACTAAAAAATATTTGAGAGTGATTAGTGTATCAAAAATTATTTTAAGATACTGAGTGTCACTTAAAAATACTTTAGGGTGCCACATATCCCTTTTTTTTTTTAAAAAAAAAAAAAAAAAAAAGGACCCAACCCTCCCCTTTTTTTGACCCAAAACAGCAATGTTTTGGGTAAGGGAGGCGCAATGGAGGGAAAGAGTAGGGGAGAAAATCCGGATTCTTACCTTATTTCTGGACAGCTGTCAGTGTAAGTGAAAGAGGTAAGAAAATCAAGTCTTTCTATATGGACTGTGCTTATGGACAAACAAATTCAATAGCCTATGATGCTCCGTGCAAAGCAAAAACCTATATATATAGGAATTCTTATATACTCTAAGAGTAACACGTCATCTGAACTCTATCCAATAAAAACAGAACAATTCAGATCATTTTAATCTTATTTGGTTGATGACTCATATGAGAAAATTGACATTTTGTTTTGTTTTTAAGAAAAAATATTGGCTGATCATTTTTTTAGTTTCTTTTTCAAATTAATATGCTTATTTTTATTAAATACAAAATAAAATATGAATTTTTTCATATGAGTCATCGGCCAACTAGGATTATAATGATTTGAGTTATTATATTTTTATTAAATAAAATCCAGATGACATGACATTCTTAAAATATACAAGTATTTCTCATCCCGAGTTGCGATTTTGTTTTTTGGCCAAAGAGATTATAGTGTTGAAAAATCAAATCCAAGGTCATGAACACATAGCACTGAAAAAACACAAGCAGGAACCAAAGTGAACAGAGCAGTGGGAACAAAACAAAGCTAACAAAAGTCTCATGAAACAAAATCGTAGATGCTTTAAATTAAACATGGAAAGCTCAATCCAAAGAGAATATCTAGGCCTATAAATAATACACATCCATGTTAATTAAGGTCACATACACATTAATTCATGAACAGCTTGGAACTCAAAGAAAGGGACTAGGCCATAACTTTGAAGGATAGAGAGCGGTGTATCTCGGGTTTTTCAGAGGCTATAAATGCTCCACTCTCAAAAATACAAGGGACATTATCACTATCACTCCCAGCAACATCATATTCATGCTGTCACACTTGTCATTAGCTTTGTAGTTTATATTAAAACTCACTATATTTAGTTAGCTTCAAAACTGTGTAATCATATTACATTACATTTATATAAATTAAAACACTTCGTTTCCAAACCTGAGCCATTAGCATTATACCCTCGTTAGCTGTGTATGGGAAAACACACCCTATATTTACTGTTTTACAAGCCAAATTAGTTCACTTTCATATAATCCCCTTAATAAGAGAATTAAATAAATTATTAAAAATAGCTATAAATTTTTTTAAAAGATACAAAGGTAAACATAGCTTGAGATAAAAGAACTAGGATCTAAATCTAGAACATAGCTTGAAATAAAAGAACTAGGATCTAAATCTAGCCATCAATGTTTGTCTTCAAAAAACATGCTTAAACAGCCATATGGGACTCTATGGGATTTCCTGTATAAACACCGTCTCAAATACATCCTTGTGGCCTTCATTAGTCAGATAGTTGGCATAGTGGACATCATTTCTACACATATGATGCTGCTCTATATATAAATGATATTGTATATAGCAAATCTCTCATATGTATGATAACATGGTTAAGAGGGTGCTCATGATCACACCCCCTCATCAGTAAATTAAAAACCTCTAAAGAGTCTGTATACAACACAATGCTATCAATGTCTAGCTGTTGTCAGATTTCAAGACCATATTTACTAGCTGATGCGCTCCGCAAGTATATAGGTCGTGCCAAGTAATAAAGTGATAAGTAGAGTATCGTCCCACGAGGAATCAATCAATTAATTTTTAGATATTAAAATTTCAATTTCTTTTAAGTTAAACGAAACTAATTATGCGTAAATTCAAAAGAAATTAATTAAAGAAAACTATCAATATCAAACACAACCTAGAGTCACTAATTCTTCACTAGCTCTCCAAATCTCAAATCCATTTACTTAGTTAATCTCAAATGTTAATTTTGTTAATATCGAGTATAAATAATGCTTGTTGATATTAGTATTAATCACATGTAAGTATAATTATAGGTAAAAAATAACTATAGTTATACATAGATGTGATTAATAGCAATATCAATTACCATTGATGGCAGAAAATTAAAGGTAGCTTATAGATTAATAGCAACAGCAATATCATGTGTACCATGATTATGATTTTGAAATTACCAAACACACACCAAATCGTACAATTTATTCCATCATTATATTCTCTACATGGTTACCACTGCGATTTGTACCATCACTAAATGATTCCTTCTACTCTCTAGACCATGTTAGGACTTGCATGTGCATGGTTTTCTCATTTATTTTATTGACCACAACTCGCTATAACGGTTGGACGCACGACCACCTTCATCAGCAAGCTATCTCATTGATTATTTTTATTTTTATATACTACCTCTGGTTCATAATTAATATAAAACTCCGTTAACTAAAATGAGAAAATTAAAGAATTTAAAATATATATTATATGATTTTTTTGATATATTTTAAAGTAATTTAGTTTCCATTTTCTTTTCAAATTAGTTAACTTGAACTATATGACATGATAGTACTTGCTCCAGTTATTAATATAAGATATATTTAAGGAGTTGAAGTTAGTTCTAAATATAAGATAAGACATAATTTTTATATTTGTCAATCTTTTTCTTAATTTGTCCTTATTGATGTTCTGTCAATAATAATTAAAAAAGAGAGTATATGAGGGAATTGAAGACGACTAGATTATTTTAAAAAATATATATCATATTGATTAATTTTTTTAATTTAACTAAATTAGATAAATATATCTTATATTAAAAATATAAAAGAATAATGTCTTTTTAAGTTTTGAGTGAAGAAAGGAGAGAAGTATATAGGAATGAAAAAAAGTAACCCTCACTTGTGCATGAGATGTTAATTATCAGACAGAAGTGGGGCCTCTATTATTCACTGTCTATTTCTTTTTCACATCACCTAAAACCTTGTCAACTTAATATAATTACTTTTTCTTGTATTGGTACAAAACAGGGTGAGAACGCAGATTAGGGTCCCACCACTGTTGAATCCCATGAGCTACTTTGAAGCAAGGTGAATGAACCTGGTTTATGATCAACTCAGCAGAAGGAATCAAATGGCGAGGCTCCGAATTTATGTCAAACACAGACATAGTCAAGCTCTTAAGAGTATGCTTTGTGGCTACATCCTCCAGTGCTTCAGCCCCAAGCTGCTTCATCTTCAACCTCTGCTCAAAATACCCAATATAACCACGACAAATAGTGTCACCTTGATTCAAGAACAAACAAGGAACCCAATCACATAGGGCTGAAAACTGATCTTCCTTTTCAATGCCTCGTAAATAAATAACTCCAGCTTTCACCACTGAAGCGGCAGTGTGAATTACTTGACGCAGTATCGGTCTGTTACTAGTCGTCGTCTCCAACGTAGCCGAAAGGAAGGGAGGGTTGAAGAGGTAGGTGGGAAGACGACAACCTGATATGGCCATGTCCCTGGCAGCAAGCAGAGCTATGGCGGCGCCTAAGGAGTGACCGGTGAGCCACACGTTGGGGGCGCTGCCGGTCCAGTGTTGAACTCGGTCGAGGACGTGGCGGAAGCGGGTGCCATTGTGGAGGATGCCGAAAAAGGACCTGAGACATGAGAGGGCGTCGTTAAGAAGAGATGGGGCCAGATTGGTGGTGATGATTCCTCGGAAGGCGATGACGTATTTGGGGGAATTGATGACGTTGACGTTGACGGAATTGGAGGTGGTGAGTTGGAGTACGGCTCCGATGATGGAGTGGTCGGAGGTGTCGTGGAGAGTTTCAATGAGATGAAAGTGGAAGAACTGCCACCAGGGCAAGGCCAGAGATTTGGGTCTGGTCCGGTCCATCCGGCGGTCGTGTTCATGAACGTACACTCCTCGAACCAAGCTTGCCAGCACGCACCTTCTGTGGCTTGTGTTATTCCTGCATGCATGCATTATAACCAATAAATTATAAATATAACAGTTTAAATGTTGTTGCTGTTTGCCTAAGTACTTTTATGTGGCAAGAGATTGTAGGAGATCTCATGAAAAGAACATATTTATATATACACACATACCAGTCAACGGATGTGAGGTAGGTTGGTCCTGAAATATTGAAAATGTGCGCCTCAGGTACCATTTCTGCTCTTCTCTGCAAGTCTTTTTTTGATATGCCAATGTTTGAAATGATTTGGATCAATTAAATAGAACAGTCAGTTTGGGGATATGGATGAATCTCAAGCCGTTTGAAGTCAAAAATAGAGTTCCATGAGCATATATTTCTTTCCATATATTATTCTTTCGGTCAAAGTGTGAGTGAAGGAATGAATTCTGTCTTATTGTTTATTACTTGGGTGGATGTACGTCATCTGTAGTACACATGCTGACGTGCATGTTTTTGAAGGTCCAAACCAGAGGTGAAAAGTCATATAGCTTTTGGCCTTTTGGCTAATGGCAACGGAATCTGATTATATATAGATTGTAAAGTAGCAGCATAAAAACTTCTCTGGGGGATGTTGTGAGTTCGATCACGTTTATAATCTCAAACTGTTATTCTATATCCCTTTAAAATCTAAAAGAGGGGCCGATGATTCTTTCTTTTGCTATTTTGCTAGGTAATGAAAATGCATGGTCATATTTATATGTCCTTTGGTGTTGCTTGGAATGAAAATGCATTGGAATACAAATCAGATGAGTACGGAGCATTGATAAAACACAAAGGCAGAAACCGAAGGGAACAGAGCAGTGGAAACCAAGGAAAGCTAACAAAGTCCTGAAACAACGTTGCAGATGCTTTAAAGCACATTATCACTCAACCTATCACTCCCAGGCCAGCTTAACATATATCCACCTCTGTCACATTTGTCATTCATTTTTGCTTTGTACCAAAATATATATATATACACACTCACTATATTTCGTTTGCTTAAAAGCTGTGTATTCATTGTATTTCATTCATATACCTTGAGCCATTAGCATTCTGGTTCCTGTACCCTTAGCTTGTTAGCTCGCATATGGGAAACAATGGCAAACGATATCAGGGATCACCATTTGCTTGAAGAATTCAGATCCAATTGAAACTATAGAAATCTCTCAAAATCTGGCATGCTTAGCCCCAGCTACTAGAGCTTTGACCGTGAAAAGGGACTGACACGTACTAATGTAAAAACATAGTAATATACATCTGTTGTCAATAGTCACAGATCAGTGTAACTAGGAGCGACACATAAAAACGGCTCACACACGCAAGCGCACACAAACTCTCACATCACCGCTTAACACACAAGTAGGTTTGTTGCCACACTTGACACATATATATGAACGATTATTATTAGCGGTAATTTGGGATCATGTTTGAGATGTGCTTATTCACGTAATCGGGATAAAAATTTTCTCACATATTTAAACGTATACCATAAATCACGATTAAAAACCTGCTTTTAAAGGCTACAATCACTATTCCAAACAAGTAAGATGACATATTCACATATATATATATTTATCAGTTTTGAGGATTGACCCGAATATCATCCAGTCGACTTTTGTTGCCGCGCCTGATGGTTAGCTGATGATTCTGGAAGTAGTCCCTGTACTTTATGCTCTTGAACAACGGCTCCTCTTTCTCCACAAGCTCCGGCGCTGGCCCTATCTCCTCTTCCAGCTCCGATCCATTCACCAGCACTATACTTATCCTTGTGTCTTTGTTGTTCAACACTGCCCGGTGCATGATGCCCTTATACTTGCCGTTGCTCACCACCTAATCAATTGATAATCAATGATTAACACACACTATATAATCACGTGAGAATACACACACACACACACACACACAGAAAAGTGTGCTATAAGCATAGGCCACTTCCCTGTACACACAGTAACATAGAGTGGATTGTACCATACAAAGGCCAATCCAAGAAATAGAAGAAACATAGAGAAGTGAAGATCTTACTTCAAAATTTTCAATTCCCTCTCCTTTTAAGTTCCGCAAATTTAAATCACAGTTAGAAGTTCATATATCATGATTAAGCCTTTCTACAATGCTAAGACCTGTTCCATTGTCAAAAATGCGCTATAGAAGCTTGATTTGGACAATCGAACTAACAGTACTGAAACGATCCATCCCTAAATGTGTGTGTGTGGCCAGTTTGGTGAGAGAGAAGAGGGGTAGGTGTGTGTGTGGCTTTGTAAAGTTGTGAGGGGTTTGAGGGTTGAATGGTATAGATGCATTTGTCGTAGAAGAAGGACCACTATATATGTTGCTGAAAAGAATGAGATGAGAGGAAATGAGGCTGTGTGTGATTGGGCATCAAACCCACCTCTTTTCAGGCGAGGACGAAACTCCCGAGTCCATCATGTGTACTGTTCTTTGTTTGGCCAATACAATGAAGTTTTGTGTTACCTCCATTTCTTTCTATCAAAATAACTAAAGCTAATTTAGTATAACTTACTTTAACATTATACATACCTTCAGTTCATTTCCTAATTTGTTGATGTGAGACTTTTTAATATATTCTAACATTAGGTGGTTAGGATTGATCCATTCTAACATAAAGTTGTGGGTTATACCTCTGTAATAAGTATGTGAGAGGAATTTTGTCTTGACTAACGTAAATGTGTTTTTTTAACGCTAATTGAAGCAAACCTATAGCTTTGTGCCTTTTGGTGATTGAGTGAAAGGCAAAGGTACAAAAATACCTATGAATTTTTATACAAAGTGTGTCTAGCACCATATACATTTTGGAGGGTATAAAAATATCCCTAAACATTCAAAATAAAAGCAAAAATGGCAAGACCATTAAATTTGGCGTAACACTGTTACTTTTTGTAGTGAGACTCACTTTTTTTGCATATGTATATGGGTATTTGGCGCTAGTATTTTTGCTCTCATTTTGAATGTTCATGTATATTTTTATACCTCTAAAATATATATGATGTTGGACGTACTCTTGATAAAAATTCATATGTATTTTTGCCACCTAATCCATATTGAAAACATATAATACAAGTTGAAAGGTGATTCTTTTGCTAGGGAGGGAAAATTTATGGTCATATTTACATGGCTTTTGGTGTTGCTTGGAACTTAAATCCGAATCCAACAACACCTTGGATCATGAATTGGATCGAATATAAATGTTGTGGTTCACATCAATATGAGATGGCTTCTCTCACATTTTCCTAGTTTTTTTTTTTTTTGACCTGGAACATTTCCCAGTTGTTGATGAACAATAATATTGGTTCTTAAAAGAGTGACAAGTTTATTAGATTTAAGTGAAATTTTCTGTCCTTTTCTTTTCCTCCATTCTTTCAAGCTTCAAAATTTAGAAAAGCTTAATTCTTTTTTGTTTCCATCTCTTTTATCTTCAAGATTTAAGATTACTTCTGATTATGTTTTTATGATCCGATATGAAGTTCTTGCTCTGCCTAAATTTTTCAACCCTCACCTACCTTAAAATGTGAGTGAAGTTGTTCAAATTAAAGGTTGCTTAGCAGGCAAACCAATTCCGGTTTCTCCAAATTAAAGGCCTATATATAAATAATTCCTCTGTCAAGAATGTAAAGGACATTATCACTCAACATATCACTCCCTTGACATATATTCATTCTGTCACACTTGTCATTCGTTTTAGCTTTGTACCAATATATACCCACTATATTTTGTTTCTTCAAAAGCTGTGTATTCATCAGGGTAATTAAACCCAGACCGGACCGGCCGGTCCAGCCCGGAAACCGGCGAACCGGTCCGGTCCGGGTTACCTATTTTTAAAAAAAAAAATTTTAATTTTTCCTTTAGAATTTCATACTATAAGTCTAAAATTTTCAATTTTTCATCGATTTGGTCCCGGTTTGGCCCCGGTCTGACCCAATAACCCTTAACCCAGTACCCCGACCGGTTCAATACTCGGTCCGGGTTTTAATACCTTGGTATTCATTACTTTACAGTATATATAAAAACACTCCGTTTTCAACCTTGAGCCATTAGCTGGCATTCTAGTTCCTGTACCCTTGTTTGTTAGCTCGTATATGGGAAAACCATGGCAAAAGATATCACTGATAAAGATAAAAAAGTCAGACGATCCAATTGAGACTATAGAAATATCTCAACATGCCAATATAAAACACAATATATATATATATATATAACTTGTTTTCTTTGATGGGATATGAGTTGATGTTGCTCTTTTTATATAATTAAACTGCTGCTCCAGATCAGAAGAAATATAATATTTACACCTATATGTTATACAATATTGAGAGGAATCATGTTTTGGAATTTATTGCGGATTTAAAATCCTACATTATTGAGTAGGTTTGATGCCACGCCTCAACACACACATGATTGATTGAAGAGTAGTGACGATGACAACATATAACGACATATATCAATTAGTGTTTAGGATTGAGTCGAATTTCATCCAAAGCACTTTTGCCGGTAAACCTGATCTGCTGCTGAACCTGGAAGTAGTCCCTATACTTAATGGTCTTGTACAATGGCTCCTCTTTCTCCACCAGCTCCGGCGCCGGCCCAATCTCCTTCTCCACCTCTGGTCCGTTCACTAGCGGTATACTCATCCTTGTGTCTCTGTTGTTCAATATTGCCAGGTGCAATATGCTCTTACACTTGCCGTTGCTCACCGCCTAATCATTTGAGATTTATTGTTTAACACATATATCGTGTGAATATGGACACACACAGGGTTAAGGTGCAATTCTGTCCAAAAATGTAAAAAGGGAGCAATTTTGACATGTCCGTTATCCCAATTAATTTTGACCATTAGTTGAATAAGTATGTTGAGCTAAAAATTCACATGTCATTTACGCCACTTTTGTAAGGTGCAAATTTACCCAAAAATTTTAATCTAACTTTAAAAAAAATGATATTTTTTCACTTTATTAATGTTTTCCTCAAAATATATAAAATTAAGCAAGAGCATTTATTTTATTTGTTTATTTCTATTTTGGGATTGAATAATATTGAAAAGGGTTAATACAATCTTTAGTATCCCAAATTTACCCCCATTTTGGATTTGGCCCCTCAAATTTTAAATTGTAGTCTATTGGTTTTTGTCTTTTAAGTTTCATTCTATTTAAAACATTATTCCTAATAAGCTATATATAGGGGTGGAAATAGTTCAAGTAGCCTGTCAAGGATCTACGGCTTGACATGTTTTTGGCCTGATCAGGCCTGGCCTGTCAGAATAAAACGCTAGGCACAAGTCTATTTCAAAGCCTGTTTTTCAAACCCATACCTATTAATAAGCCTTTTAAATTTAACAGGCCACTGTTAATATATATAAAAAAAATGAGGGCCGCCCAAAAAACCAAACTCTCACTCTCTCAGTCATCTTGCAGTTCCAACACCCACTCTCAAACTGTAGAGGACGTAAGCCCATTCTCTTCTTTCATCCTCAGCTCTTAGGATGTGTTTGGTTCGACGGAAATTAGGTTAAGTGAGGTTTATTTAAGTTAGGTTAGGGGGGTTATAATGTTGTTTGGTTCAAGAAGATGGTGGGTGAGGTTTGATATCTTATATGGTTCAGGAGGTTAGGTTAAGGGAGTTAATTATAAGTGGACAAAAATGTCCTTCTACATAGTTTCCTTCTTTTTTTTATAATGTATTTATTAATAATAGTTATTTGTAAAATTATTATTTATAAAATAATTATTCTAACAATTATATACACTTCTTTCACACATTTATCATTTTAAGGCTTAAGAAAATTAAAAAGATTAAAGAAAATGAAAACAATATTTGTTCTTATCACTAAATGCTTTTCATATTTAATGTTTTCCCTCTTCTTTCGATATTTAAAAATTTAGAAGAAAGACTTTATTTTATCAAAAAAAGGATACCCACAAGAAAAAAACTTGCCAGCGGGCAAAATCACATAAATAAAAATTTACTCTTCTCTTTTTATAATACATAAAAAGATGAGTTATAATAAAAAAAATTGGATTTAAATTAATTAAAGACCATAAATATATATAAAAAAAATATAACTTACTTTTAATGCTGCAAAAAAGTTGGTTTAATTCTGCATGATGCTACTGCTAAACATTGTCATAGTTTGTTCGACTATGACAAAAAGTAATGCTGCATGATTCTTCCAGTAAGCAGTTCCAGTTAAAAAAGAAGAAAGAAAGAAAGAAAAAGCTAGTCAATCATTTCGTTTCCCAGATAACCAGATGTTGGTAGCTCAACTTTGAACATATGCTCAATTCCAGTAGCACACAGAACCCCTTTTCACTGAAAAACATGAATCTTGGCATGAATTCAAACAGTTTGACATCTTTCCGTTGCCTGTTTATCAATTAATGTGGTCATATTTGAGCACAATCGCTTCAGTCTTACAGGCCATTTTGGTTCCCAAGCATAATAGAAAAATGCTATTTCGTTACTAAGACCCCCTTACCTGTTACACTGACGTCTACCCGCATTAAAAGATAGCTATATTAAACTGATTAAAAAACAAAATGGGGAAGAAAAAGCGGAATGATCAACATAAATGAGTTCCTCCTTAGATTATCATATCGCTAGTACAAACTTGCAGACATTAGGATTTATTGGTCTCTGTCATCAAAATAAATGTAATCTGCCTGTGAATCCTAATTACTTTAAGATTTTACATAAAATGCTAGTACCTATTCATTACCAGCCTCATCAAAATAATGACAGACACATTTGACAGATGCAAAAAAGAAAGTCCAAAATGCAGGGTTAAGAAACTTTGCAACAAAAGCCCACAGTTTATACACATCCTCAAAATGAGTCAGAAATCCCAGAGAAGCAGTGACAACTTCAAGCCTCACAAAGCCACTTGTGGAAGTTAGAAACCAATGATCATTTATGTAACTTAATTTTACAGCAGAAGACTATCCTGGGAGAAGGATTTTCAGTGACAGAGAATAAAAGTTCCATGGAATTATCCATCAGTAACAAGCCACCAGCAGAATATATATGTAAACAATGGTTAAGTCATGCAGAATTGGACAGCATATATATAAATATCATCTTCAGGGATGTTTCGTATGCCATTCAGGAAATGGACAGCATGCAGAATTGCAAAATTGCAGAGTAAACTTAGGTGAAGGCAAAGTAAAAATTTTGCAAAAAAAGACTTAGGTGAAGGCAAAGTAATCAGGGATAGGCTATCTTAATCAGGGATGCTAGTAATTACAAAGAAAACTTAGGTGGAGGCAGAGTAAACATTTTGCAAAAACCCAAAAGTTTAGCTGGAATTACAATCTTCCCTATTTTTATATTTAACACTAACCTTTCATGAGTATTGCTAAAACTATATATACCTCCATTCTATTCTCAAAACACGCACACTTCCATAAAACAAAGAAATGTCATAAGCCATCTTTGAGTTTAACCAAAATTACAAAAATATAAATAATTGCTTTGCTCAAACTGTTGTGCCACAAAATGAAAACCAGAACCAGCACAAAGAATGAAAACCAAGCTGAAACGAAACAGAGAAGCGCAGAATCAAGAATTTATATCACTTGTTAGCCACAAATTTCCACAAAGAACTTCAACAGATTTTTTTTTCCCAAATTTTTTTTTTACCAGAGATGTCATGACTGACATTACTCACCTGAACGAAGGAGGCAGTTTGGTTGGAGGTTGGTTACGTATTTGGGAAATACTCAAATCACGGTTTCATAAATTCTTTTCTGCATTGAGACAAAACTCTTTTTACACATTTAATTCATAAATTATAAAAACTATTCCCAACATCTAATCCAAACACTCTTAGGTTTTGTTTGGTTGGAGGTTGGGTTAGGTTGGGGTAGGGTTGTCTTTGTTTGGTTGGAGATTAGGTTAGATTGGGGTGAGTTGGAGGTAAAAAAGTAGTGTTTGGTTAGAAGGAGGTTAGGTTAGGTGTTAGATGTTTTTTTGTCTTCTAGTGGTAACCTAACCTAAGTTGTGAACCCTCCAAAATTAGGGTTTTTCCTAGGTGAGAGAATATTTGTCTTCAATTGTGACTAAATTGCCTATGACAATTTTTTAAAATTCCAACACTGCCCTCCCCTTTAAAACTTGACTTCCTGATTCAACGAACTTTCTAAATAATAATAATTTTATAAATAATTATTTATATACTTACACGAATAATTATTTTATATAAATAATTATTATTAATAAATACATTATAAAAGAAGAAGGAAAATATGTAGAAGGGCATTTTAACCTCCTCTAACCTAACTTAACTTAAATAAACATCACTTAATCTAACCTTCGTTAAACCAAACAACATCATAACATCTTCTAACCTAACTTAAGTAAACATCACTTAACATAACCTTCGTTGAACCAAACAAAGCCTTAGAGTGTGTTTGGTTTGAGGGGAGGGATGGAGAGGATGGTTAAATTACCTTTTTAGGTTAAAGGTATTTAAGTTTTGAGCTGAAATTCAAAATTTAAAAGGAATGAGAGGGTAAATTTTGAGTTTTTTAAACCCAAAATTGTAATCCCCACCCCTCAAACCAAAGATATTGGTTTGAGGGGAGGGGAGGGGAGGGGGGGAATGAGAGAGTGAGTAAATTACCTTTTTGGGTTGAAAGAATTTAAATTTTAGGCGGGAACCCAAAATTTACAAAGAATGAGAAAGTAAATTTTGAGCGGGAAACCAAAATTTAAAAATATGAGAGGGTAAATTTTAAGTTTCTTTTATCCAAAATGGTAATTGCCCTACCCTCCCCTCAAAACAAAAACTTAAAAAAAATGTTTCTAAGTGGCAATGTTTAATTAGGTGCAAAATGACAACTAAGAAAATGAGCATGTGTCTCTACCCTGCACTAGAGAAGCATGCACTAAACAAGAATAAATACTCTAAAACAACATAATAGCCCAAGAGAAAAAATATATTTTTTCTGCAGCAGATAAATCACCTATCACCAAGAAAATCTGAGTATGTATATTTCCACTAGTGAGAAAAAAGAAGTTATATTTTTATTAAAAACTCATAGGATATAATTGAAAATATGAAAAGATTATGGGGACAAAATAGTCCCAAATTTTGGGCTCCCTCCAAAACCCCCCAAATTAGAGGGAATCAATTTGAGGGAGTGGAAGGGATTTGGAGCCCCTTTTTTGAGCCCCTCCCCTCCTATTTTTCATATCAAATAAGGGGAGGGGGTCATTTTTCATCCCCTACCCTCCAACCAAACAAGCCCTAGGTCAAAGTCCCTAACCCTAATTCTCACTCTCCCAACAGCCAACACCGACTCTCACAATCCCATTCAGCTCAGTGCTGCTCAGTCACTCCATCAGATCGTCACGCCCTCACCCACTCTCACTTCTGTCTTCATCTTCTCCTGGTCGCTCTTGATTCTCTGCATTTAATCTACATTGAATCGCTTATGAGCCCTTGATTCTTGCACAATCGAGAGTCACCGTCGCCTGTCGGCCGTCCTTCCTCCAAGAGTCGCCGTCGCCTACTTTCGCCGTGGCCGTCCTTCCTCCTACTTGATCTCCAGACTTAGTAAGTCCGATATTTTTCTCCGTCCTTTCTCGCCGTGTTCTGATATTTTTCTCAGTTTTTTTGCTGGCTTGCTGCTCTGTATTTCCCACTGTGTTTTATAATTAGATAATGGAACGAAATTGTTCCGATGTTAATTAGATAAAGCTTTATTCCGACATTGTTCCAAATTCCAAGAGACGCTGGCAAATGGTCATCAGATCTGTTACTGCTCTGTTTCGTCTATCTCCAGATCTGTTGCTGCTTTTTTTTTATTGTGATTATCTGTTACGATTGTGATTATCTCTGTAATTCCCACCGTGTTTTGTTCTCAGATTGTGATTATCTCTTTCAATCTCTGTTACTGCTCTGTTTCGTCTATCTGTTACGAAATTGTTTTTTTCTCCTGTTACACAGGCAAATGGTCATTAGATACTGTTTCGTGTTTTTTCTGCTGGTATTAAGCTGCCAGCAAAAAGGGCTATACTGTAATTCCCAGATTGTGATTGCATAGATTTGTTTTTCAATCTTGTTTCTGAAAAAATGAAACACCCCGATTTAATGCAAGCATTCAGCTGGGAAGGTCATTACTAAATGATACTTATCTTTCAGGCATTTTTTTCATCAAAGTGAATCATTTCCACATAACAAGCTGAAATAACAGGGGATCCTTTATATTTAACATATCGATAGAAAACAACGCATGAGGGGAAAAATAACAAAAAAGAGAGTAACTATAATTGAAGAAAGATAAAAAAGCAAAAATAATATGAGACTTAAAATGAACTAAAAGAAAACGTGAAAGTTTATGTCTGAAGCAGAAATAACTTGGTGTTAATCACAGTCAGCTTTCAAGAGTAAAGGAAGCTCTTACATCAACCAATTCTACTTTCCAACAGAATATAATCACCAGATTTAATGGGGTAAGTATGTTGCCAATCAGGTTAATACAAATACGTTTTGAGTATTGTCAAACACATCGCACTGGATAAAAACCGGAAAAGAAACTTGCGGTTCATAGCAGGTAATCATAACAAATAGCATCGTAGTCCAAAATAGGGCTGTTTTGAAAAAGAATGAAAAATTCATTTCAAAAGAGTAATTTTCCACAAAAGAAGGTTAGTGCTTGAAGAAACACAAGCGGAGCAAGATGAAGCAACATACCAGAAATGGATTCCGCAATTCGCCTACAATCTGAGGAAGGAAGAGCAAGTGGAAGATTCTTAGTTTTTCCCGAGAAGAACTTCCATAATTCGTACAGTGAAGAATTGAGTTATGAACCAGGTAAATAAATACTAAGCTAACATTATAGCCCATGTCTTTTCATGGGTTAAAAGACATGGGCTATATGTCAACCTAGTATTTATTTGCCCGGTTCATAACTCAATTCTTCCCTGTACGAATTATGGAAGTTCTTCTCGGGAAAACTAAAATCTTCCACTTGCCCTTTCCTTCCGCAGATTGGAGGCGAACAACGGAATCCATTTCTGGTATGTTGCTTCATCTTGCTCCGCTTGTGTTTCTTCGAGCACTAACCGTCTTTAGCGGAAGATTACTCTTTTGAAATGATTTTTTCATTCTTTTTCGAAAAACGCCCTATTTTGGACTACGGTGCTATTTGTTTTGATTACCTCCTATGAACCGCAAGTTTCTTTTCCGATTTTTATCCAGTGAGATGTGTTTGACAATGCTCAAAGCGTATTTGTATTAACCTGATTGGTAACATACTTACCTCATTAAATCTGGTGATCATATTCTGTTGGAAAGTAGAATTGGGTCATGTAAGAGCTTCCTTTACTCTTGAAAGCTGGATGTAATTTAGTGACTGTGACCATGATGAACGCCAAGTTATGTTTGCATTAGACATAAACTTTCACGTTTTCTTTTAGTTCATTTTACGTTTTAGGTTATTTTTGCCTTTTTTTTCTTTCTTTCTTCAATTATAGTTACTTTCTTTTTTGTTTATTTCCCCCCTCACGTGTTGTTTTCAATCAATATGCTAAATATAAGGGATCCTCTGTTATTTCAGCTTGTTATGTGGAAATGATGCTCCTTGATGAAAAAAATACCTGAACGATAAGTATCATTTAGTAATAACCTTCTCAGCTGAATGCTTCCATTAAATCCGGGGTGTTTCATTTTTTCAGAAACAAGATTGAAAAATTCCGAGTGTCCTTTCTTTTTCTTGGTGTGTTTGTAAATTAAATATATGTTATTGCTGTACATGGCTTTTAATCCTTGATTGGGTTCTTGTGCATCTTAAAACCACATTGTATAGCTCTATGCTATGCAACCACATCAAGCTGCAGTCATGCAGCCTTTCATTTTTCCCACAATCACTTCGACTACAATTTGATCCTTATTTTAATTTGTGTGTTTTGGCTTATTCTAAAAAAAAAAAAGGCATCTTAATGCACAAGACTCCCACCAATTGAGGTCTAGGGAAGGTCAGATGTATGCAACATAATTCAAAACAAATATGTGAAGATATATTCAACTATTCAGATCTGTTGTAAGTGGTGTGATTAGTATTAGTTTGGTTACAGACAACAGCCATACGGTCAAAATAAGTTGGAGAAACCTAGTCTATTAGCTTAGGGCCTATTTGTCTATTTGCTAATAAATTTTGTATTTTCATCTCTTGTATGTTGCCTGACAGAGAAGCAAGTATATGGTAGTTTATCCAAAAAAGGAGAAGAAAGAAGAGAAGGGTTATGGCTGGCAAAGCTGCTAGTTCAGTGGTGAAGGCTGTAGGAGAATATCAGTATCCATGGCGTGAGAAGTTGGCAAAGTATAAGGATGAACTTGCCAAGGGTGTTTGGGGATATTGGGAGCTGGGAGCTTGGAAGCCACTTGGTATCAGTGCTCGGCGTAGAGCTAGGCTTCGCAAGGAAGTGCATCTTGCTGGTGAAGATTGGCCCTATGATCCAGAAAGGAAGGAGATGAAAACCAGAAGAAAAGGACATAAATGCGACAGGATAGCTGCTGAGAAGAGGGAAAACACTGCAAGATTGATGGAGAAGATGCCAGACATGTTGCGGGATTACAAGAAGCGCAGGTGGGAGAAGAAGATGAAGGAAGAAGACAAAGGCAAATAGTACATTTTTGTGCATTATTGCAATGTGCTTAGTTCAACCTGATTTTAGCTGAAGAAGAGCTTATTGGTTTACTGTTCCTTCATTTATGGATTTGATAATGCCATATTGCGATGTCATGCATGTACCAATTTAGGAATAACCTTTTGGTAGACTGTTCTTGTGGTTATTTGGGCAAAGAGTCTCCACAGGTGAAAAACTTTGATGGGTTGCTGGTTGTTTAAACCCAGATTTTGGGGATTCTGCTATGAAAATCCATGGTTGAACTTCATGTGTGTTGAATCTTTGGTCTTCAGATTTGCTGAGAATCGATATCTTTCCAGGATGTATGTGTTGTTAATGTGTGGAGGGAGATGCAAACAATCTTGAACTGAGCATTGTGTGGCTTGGTTGATTCTAGCCCAGTTTTCCTTGTTGAATCCATTAACCCTGATGCTATGGAATTAAAAAGTTTCAAGTATTGTTTTCCAAAGAAACTAAAAAAAAAAAAAAAAAACTCGATGTCGGATAAGAATCGTTTGTGACGTGGCTACCATGTTCTTAGCAATAGGAATACTTGTGTGGGTGATGTATCACTTGAGTACACAGCCACGTTAAAAATAGAGAAAGCAGAGGTTCCACCGAGATTTGAACTCGGGTTACTGGATTCAGAGTCCAATGTCCTGACCACTAGACCATGGAACCTTGGTTGGAAGGGGCTTATAGTCAAAGCAAGGTAAGCTTTTCTTTTCCGAAGTTAAAAAATAGATCAAGTCGTTTTATTTTAATATATTTCTTCTTCAACGAACTTCAATTTTTTGTTGAAAAAAATAAGAACACATTTGTGGAGACATGACATCTAAATCTGGATGTAATTGATGATTAAAAAAATCTGAATAGAGACAAATGAACAATTTTTTCCAATGTCTCACAAAAAAAACTATTTTTCAAAACAGAAAATGATTGTCTGGTTAGTAACTTTTTGAACACTGAAAAATATGTCAATTTTTTTTTTTTTAACTCAATGATCTTCAACGATTTTTAGAAATAAAAAATAGAAATAATTGAAGGACCATGGAGGCATGGACGCATCTAATAATTAAAAAAAAATAGACTGGGAAACTTTTTTCCAATACCGAACAAAAATAATTTTCTCACTGATAATTTTTGAAATATAAAAAATAGGTCAACTCTTTTTTTCCCCAATTAATGACCGTAAATTTTCTTCAAATAAATATAAAGACATGATAGGCGAATATTTCGTTCCTTTGAATGAATATGATAATAAAGTAAATATCTTTCATTCCATTCCCAAGTCATGTATTATATTTTCTTGCATCTCCCATATATTTTTGAGGGGTCAAGGGCAATTGCGTTCCGGAATTTTATCCCAAAAGTTTTTCGAAGAGCAATTTTATTTTTATTATTATCTCAATTAATTTTACATTTTAACAAAAATGACGCGGATAACATGTGAATTCTCAACTCAGCATATTTGGTTAATTAGCAGTTAAAATTAATTAAGATAAAAGCAAGAGCAAAATTGCTCCATATTCTATACTAACGTGACAAAATTATCCCCTAAAAAACTTTTAGGATAAAATTATCCAAGCATAAAAACTTTTAAAATAAAAATGCCCCTTAACCCTATTTCTGAGGGACTAACATTCCCGGTTTCCTCTTTCACTGAGCATATTGCCAAGAAGCATTGGTTTCAGCATAACTTTTTTTATTGGACCACGGGATTTCTTTTAGAGGAATTTCAGTTAGACTTAGGAATGTAACATAATTTCAGTCAGCCCCAAACACTTTATGAAATTTCATTGCATCTTAAGAATCAAAATGAAATTAAGTTTTATAAATAAAAAAACAATGATACCCTTCTTTTAGTTTTTTCAAAAAACATTTACAAGACACATAAAAATTCATAAAATAGATAAAGGTACTTATAAGATAAATAAAGACATTTATAAAATAAATAAAGGATTCAAAATAACTTAAGAAATTAAAAATATTTTGACTGTTTATAAAATAAATATAAAAACTTATAAAGATAAATATAGATATTTATCAAATAAATAAGACAATTTACAAACATGCATCTAACTAAACTTCTCCCAAAAAGTAATGCTTGCCTTTGTTGCTTTGGCTGTGTCAATAGTTATGGCTGACACTTGTCACTTATTATCTGGTAGACAAGACAAGTCACATGTTGAAATCCCAAAGTCCTTATATTCAAACGCATCTCTGCTAAGGCATTCTGTAGTTCTGTCAGGCGTTCGCATGATTCGGGTTTTAATCAGATCCCTTTCCCTTGCAGGAGCTGCGGAAAAGGGCAAAAGGCATCGAGTTCCAGTCACAGCCTCCGGTTGCAAAATCAGGTCTAGCTCACGTCACGTATAACTAAGTAT